>CP129446.1:97308977-97963977 GCA_030445155.1 Quercus variabilis
CCAATTGGGTATTGGGGTAAGGGTTCAACTGTAGGTTGGTAAGGTACTTGAGATTCCTTTCTTGTAACCGCTTGATTTGATAATAGTGGAGTTTCGGGAGTGGTGACCTGAAAATCACCCGGTGGGGTTTTTGCTGTTAGGGTTTTCCACATTCGTAAACAAATCACCGTGTTATTTATTTTTCGCTGCATATTTAGTATTTGGTGATTTGTTTGTGCTTCCACGCAATTGCATGCTTAATTGATTAATTAACAACTTGGCTAATTAATTAATTAATTAGGGTTTATCACAAGGGGTCATTTGAATTGTGACCTAACAAGTGGTATCACAGCAGGCACACTCTGATTAGGATTTAATCTTTGCTGTGTTTGATCCATTGACCCCTGTTTGTCATGGATAGAGGACAATCATTAATTATACCTCCTTTATTTGATGGCACTAACTATGCATACTGGAAAGTACGCATGAGAGCTTTTCTGCAGTCTTTAGATGAAAAAGTGTGGCAAGCTGTAAAGATTGGCTGGACTAAGCCAAAAGAAGAACCGGCCGATTGGGATGATGCTAAGATCAAGGCGGCCAACTTCAACAGCAGAGCGCTGAATGCCCTGTTTAGCGCAGTCACCAATGAGGAGTTCAAGAAGATATCCTCAACTGAAACTGCTAAGGAGGCTTGGACCATCCTCCAGACAACCTATGAAGGCACAAAGGCTGTCAAAGACTCAAAGCTTCAAAGGCTCACTACAAGCTTTGAAGAAATAAAGATGGAGGAGGATGAGTCGTTTGATGAGTTCTATGCCAAGCTCAAGAACATAGTGAACTCAGCCTTCAATCTTGGGGAAACCATCCTTGAACCCAAGATTGTAAGAAAGGTGCTCAGATCTCTACCTAAGAGATTTCATGCCAAGATTACGGCAATTGAGGAATCAAAGGATATAGACAAGATTCCTTTGACTGAGCTGGTTGGAAACTTACAGACCTATGAGATAGGGTTGTCTAGGATTGGCAAGCCCAATAAAGGAAAAAGCATGGCCTTGAAGGCGAAGAGCAGTGATACAGATGAGTCTTCCGATGATGAAGATTCTAAGATGAAGTCCTACATTACTCGGCAGTTCAAAAAGTTCATGAAGAATGCAAATGGAAGGAGCTTCGACAAGGACCGCAGGCAGTTCAGTTCTTCTCAAGTCAAAGGCCAAGACAAAGGGAAGAAGGATGCTAAGGAGGGCGGTCAGTATACTGTTCCTGCAGGACCAAAGTGCTTTGGTTGTCATGGGTTCGGACACATGAAACATGAGTGTCCTACATATTTAAAGAGCATTAGGAAAAGCAAGGCCCTTGCCGTAACCCTAAGTGACACTGAGCCTGAAGACGATTCCGACAATGAGGATGACGGAATCCTAAATGCCTTCACTGCCACAGTCAATCCTACTGAAGGGATTGTTGAAGAAGTGGATGAAGAAGAAGAATTGGTGGAGTCCAAATTTGAGAAGATGGATGATCAAGATGATATCCATTCAGCCTATGAGAAGCTTTACAAGCTCTCTGAAAAGCATGAGAAATTATATAGGCTGGCCACCAAGAAGCTTAGTGATGTGGAACTTGAACGTGAAGAGTTGTCCACAAAGGTTGATGAAGCGAATCAAACCATTGGAGCACTGAGATATGAAAACAACTTTTTGGCTGAGAAGACCAAGAAGCTTGAAGCAGAGCTGTTTCAAGTCAGAGCTCAACTAGAAAGGACTTCAAGTGCAAAGCTTGATGAGATGCTTAGCAATCAGAAATCTGCTTCAGATCGAACTGGTTTGGGGTATGGTATTTCTCTCTCTAATACTGCTTCTACTAGCAATACTGTTTTTGTTCCTGCTGCTAACAACATTGAAATTGAGAATACAAATGTTAAAACTGAATTAGCTAGTGAGAACTTAGACAAGGGAAAATCTATCTTAGGAGCCCCCCCTAAGCTAGACAAGAAAGATGCTAAAAACCCTAGGACTAAGAAGGCTAACTCTTAAAAGCCTAAACAAAAGAAGCAGCATCTCTGTCATTATTGTGGAGCTGCCGGTCACACTCGACCAAATTGCTATAAGTGGTTAGCCACTCAACAGAGCAATGGCGTGATAGCATCTGGAAACCATAATCAGCTTCCATCCTCACTTGCTCCTCTTGGAGATCTTCTGAAAGCCCTCATGTTCCTTTCAAACTTGAACGGTTTAAATTCTTCCCCCTCACCGTCTGTTCAAGGTTTCAATCAAAGGAAAGGTTCTTCCAAGGTGTGGAAGAAAAAGGACCTTAAGTGATTTCATCACTTTCTCTTTTCCCTCTTGTTTTTCTGTTTATTGCATTGCTTGTATGTTTTACTTTTCTGCTGAGTCAGTCTAGTTTTTGCCTTGTTTTGTTAACATGTTTTGTGTGTTTAATTTCAGTTTTGTTTATTTTGTTTTTTTTTTTTTTTTTAAATTGAAAAAATTGAAAAATACAAAAACAGTGTGTGTCTTGTGTACTTTGGTATTTGTGTACCTTGGATGGCCAATGAAACAAAGTTTTCTAAACTTTGTATCTCTTGTAACTTAGATGAGCATCTCTATGCACAACTAAGCAAGTGAGCTTTGTGGCTCTTGTTTGTGATGAGTAAGATTAGGTTATCTCTTAAAACTTAACACTCATATCACTCTCTTTGAAGGGTAGGACTAGAAAATCCTAAGAGAAAGGCATAAATAACCATCTCACCATTGTTGCCCGCCAATCATAATATGACACCTGTATGCTTCGGCATAGCAAAAGTGCAATGTCAAAGACATTCGTATGCTTCGGCATAGCAAAAGTGCGATGTCAAATGCTTAAACATCTTGGGTATTTCTTTTCTCCTTTTTATGCCCATGTATGATATGCTAAATAAAATAAAAAGCAAAAAGATTAAAAATGCTTTAAAAATGGTTGCAAGCGTGTATTCTAGGAGATGTGGGAGTTATAGGATGTACCTCGAAGGTGATAGTCCCCATCAAATAGTTATGATTGTGTGTGAGTTAAAAGTTATTTTCTCATATTTCAGATCGTCATAACATCTATACACATATGCAATCTTGCGATGTTTTTCACACACAACACGCAATATTCTTTGCTACTTTTGATACATGTGCAGGTACAATGTGATTTGGCCATCACAAAGGTTTTACATGTGCTAATGTATGCTCACTAAACTGTCAAAACTTGTTTTTGAAATATAAAATTGGTTAGACTTGTTTAGTGTGTGTGTGTGTTTTGCATGATCCTTGTGCGCATTTTCTTGTTGAGAGATGTTTTTGAGAGGTTTATCACTTCAGTGGATCCTTGATTGAGATGTGTGTTAGATTGCATTCATGTCTGTGTTTTTCCCTTCTCGAAAAATTGCACTTTTATGTGAGCTCGACACCTACCTCGACACCTTCTCGATACCTGATCATCTGTCGAGCTTTTCATATGGTTTCTTATCGCAATCTTAACACCTCCTCGACACCTGGTGGATCGATCAAGAAAGTCTCTGTCCTCTCGACAGATCCTCGACACCTGTTGGATCGATCGAGATTCAATTGTGCTGTTTGTGCATTCTTTCTCGACACCTGTCTTGACACCTTTCGGATCGATCGAGATTTCTTCTGCCTCCTCGATACCTTCTCGACACCTTCGCGATCGATCGAGATTCACATGTCTGTATTTCTCATTTATCTCGATACCTCTCGACACCTTCATCTGTCGAAGGCATTTTCCTCGATACCTTCCTCGACAGCTTTCTAGATACCTCTCGACATCTCTGCTGTAGAGAATTAGTAAGGGTTCTATTTAAAGCCTGATCGCGATTCAGACCTCAGTTTCTCGATTTCTCTCGATCTCTCTGTGCTTGTTCATCTCCCTTTCACTCTCCTTTCACTCAAATCCTTCAACCCACTTGGATCTTGCTCCTATCTTGCTCAAATCACTTGGTAAGATCGCTATTCTCTTCATTTTTCATGCATTTCATGTTTTGAAAACCTAGTTTTTGGGATTTTTCATAAAATTTGGGGTTTTTCAAAATTGTTGAGTTTTTATTGAAATTTTGGGTTGGGTTTGTGCTTAAATAATTTCAAAATGTCATACATTGCATTACATTTGCATTCTAATGATATTTACATGCATTTAGATGTGTGCCTTATGTTTGTGTGCTGCTAGGATTAGATTGGGCTGAGCCCATGATGTTTTTCCTTTACATGTCACATGTTCATGTATTCCCATGCATACGTAATTCTTGTTCAACATATTTGTTATATATTTGAACTGTGTTTGGGACTTTTCTGATTGTTTCCCCCTCTATCTTTTTCTCATTCTTTTTACGTTAGTTGTGTCTATGGCACCTAAATGTAAATCTACTCCTGCTCAGAACCTTTTGCGTTCTGGAGCATCTACTTCTTCTGATTCTGCTCCCTTTGAGATTCGGTTTCGTGATGGAGATGCCCATAAGGCATTTTCGGAGAACTTTTCTAAACGAGGTGTTCATTTGAAACGCCAAGTTATTCTGGCGGATTTCGCCGACACTGACCTTCCCTCTGTCATCCACAGTAGGGGATGGGGGTCACTGTGTGACATCCCGGTCACTTGCCCTCTCGTGCTGATACAGGAGTTCTACTCCAACATCCACGAGATTGATCTTTCAGTACCTCATTTTTCCACTCGCGTTCAAGGTATGCGCATTCATGTCACACCGCAACTTGTTGCGGATGTGCTTAGGGTACCTAGGATAGAGTTCCCAGATTACCCCTCTTGTGAGCGTCTGAGGACTGTGTCCAAAGACGAGCTCATCTCTGCCTTCTGTCAGCGTCCTGCTGATTGGGGTGAGCACCAGTTCACATCATGTAAGCCTTTTGCTAAAGGTCCTAGATTCATGAACATGGTGATGACTTTTGTTCTCCATCCTCTTTCTCACTATAACTCTATTACAGAGCCTCGTGCTCGATTTTTGCTTTCTCTTCTTGAGCATTTGACCATAGACTTCCCTTCTCATTTCATCCGGTCTATCATAGAGGTTTATCTTGATTCGGCGTCCCGTGATAAGCTCATTTTTCCTTCTGCTATCACGAGGATTATGCGCCATTTTTCTGTTCCCTTTCCTGTGTCCGACCACTTCACACACATATCTGCCATAGATGCCACTACCGTAAAACGTAGTGAGGCGCAGTTCAGGTCGAGACAGCCTAGTGCCACTCCTCCCTCCCGTTTAGCACCATCCAGATCCGCACCATCTACATCTGCTCCTTCTTCCTCTTCGAGCGATGTATCCCTTGGAGATATTATGGCGCAGCTGCAGCGCATGGACACTCGCCTAGATACACTCTCTGCTGAGTTGTATCAGGTGAATGTTCGTGTTGGTCGTATTGCACGACGGCAGGCGACCATGGGTGGATTTGCTCCAGAGGCTACTCCTTCACCATCCACTCCAGCAGCTTCAGATTTTGAGGATGATGAGGATGATGATGATGATGATGAGGACACTAGCTCTGCCGATGAGATGTCTACATGACACTCTACCCTTTGTCACTCGTGACAAAAAGGGGGAATAGTTTGGGCTATGAGAGTAGTCATCTTAGGGGGAGAGTTAGCATAGGACATTTTTGATAGGGGGAGTGTTATCATATTTTTGAGGGATGTAGTGAGGCTATATGTATTTTTTTCTTCTCTTTTAGTTACATTGGTCTTGTATATGAGGTCCTTTGACCATTTTTACATACATTGTACTTATTCTATCTCTTATATATGTTGATGTATGTTTCTTTCACCTCTCTCTTCATGTGTTGTTTCTTTTCTGTCTTAATACACATGTTCTTTATACTTGTATGCAATCTAATTATTTCTGTTTCACACAAGATGCCTTGATGAGTTTTGTTTAAAGTGTTTCAGAAATACAGGTTGTCAAAGTCTACTTATCATTAGCTCTCTTCTTGCAAAGTTTTTTAAGAGTTTGTGTTAGGATAGATTTTATTGTATTTAACAAGTGAATATGAGTTGAGTGATTTATGACTTCTCTCATATGCTCATTTGTTTGTTGTGGTTTTGTCACGGATTGCCAAAGGGGGAGATTGTTAGGACATATATGTTTTAACTTGTTTAAGAACATATGTCACTAAATTATGTAAATTGGCTTATCCTTTGACAAAACGCACTCTGCTTGTAATTGGGTAAATCTAGGTGTTTTTAATACTTCAAGAAATCATGTTTCAAGGTCAAGTGTTGAAGTCATCAAGTCTGTCCAAGAAAAAGCAAGTTGAAGTGCAGAATTTTTAAATCTCGACACCTCTCGACACCTACCTCGACACCTGCTATCTGTCGAGAATTAAAAATTCAGAATTCCAATCTGATTTTCTTGGGATCCGTGAATGTGTTTTTGGGGCTTCTTTTCTTCTAACCATAAACATATAAAAGGATTATTTTAAGAGCCGTTTTTAGGGACATAAGTTGCATTATCATTGAGCAATCTCTGTTTATGCAAATTGTGCTCAATAGACGAAGTTCTTGACCTAGTTCATCCTTCATCAAGAAGTTGCTGTGTCTTTGCACCATAGGGTTTTGTAACCAAGCATCTTCCTGCTATTCATCACGTGGATGAACTGAAGAACTTTGCAGCCAACCATTCTTCCTCAAGTTGGTATTCTGAAGTCGCGTATTGGGATTCGCGCATTGGTTAGTTACGTACTTGGGAGCCGTGCAACAAAGGTGGAAATTGTCACTACAGATCAAGTCCAATTGGGTATTGGGGTAAGGGTTCAACTGTAGGTTGGTAAGGTACTTGGGATTCCTTTCTTGTAACCGCTTGATTTGATAATAGTGGAGTTTCGGGAGTGGTGACCTGAAAATCACCCGGTGGAGTTTTTGCCGTTAGGGTTTTCCCCATTCGTAAACAAATCACCGGGTTATTTATTTTCCGCTGCATATTTAGTATTTGGTGATTTGTTTGTGCTTCCACGCAATTGCATGCTTAATTGATTAATTAACAACTTGGCTAATTAATTAATTAATTAGGGTTTATCACAAGGGGTCATTTGAATTGTGACCTAACATCAAGGATTCTTCCTTGCGGCATTCAAACTTTATACCTTTGGTTCGTGATTCAATTATAATCATTGAGTCAAGGTCTGTTACTTATACTTTTGGTTCGCGTTTCACTTATAAACGTTGGGTCAGGGTTCTATCAAAATCTGAATTTTAGTTTTCTTGAGCAATTATTCCAATATTTTTGTTGGGTCTCAAAGCGTGTCAATTGAGATTCGCATCACCTAAGTTTGTAGCTATTTTGGGCTCGGGCTTAGGCCTTAGGTAGAAAGGGTTTAATGTTATAGGTCACACTGTAGAGTTAAAGCCCAAGTCCCAAATGGGTCTAGGTATCTTGGTGCAATCTGCAGGTCTCGATACCCTCTTGACAGAAGCTCGATCTGTCAAGATTCATTAAAGCTCGACATATGTCTCGATCCATCGAGCTTACGGGATTCAGACTATAGCTAGCAACGTTTTTATTCTAAAAGGTCATTTATTTATGGGTTTGTATGATCCTTACAGGACTAGGAAAACCCAAGGTTTGTGAGTTTGTATAATCCTTATTGGACTAGAAAAACCCAAGGTTTGTGTAAACCTATTTGGAATAGGAGAGCCCATTAAACTCCTATTTAAAGGAGGTGGAAAAAGAAAAACCCTAACCCTAAAGAGTTTCATAAGGTTTTCTTTTTGAAACCCTAGCCTCCTTCTACAGAAGAAAGAGTTTTGTTGTGTTTCTTGTACGCCTTGGGGTTCTGTAACCAAGCAAAGTCTCTTACACCAACATTAAAGATCTTATTGGTGTTTCTATGTGAAGCTGTTGCAAATCAACTACAACAATCAAAGGGTTGCTATGGAGTTAGTCATGTAGTTGGATTCGTGCAAAGGAGTAAGCCGCGTACTGAGATCCACGCATCAAATTGGTTAGTTATGAACTGGGAGCCGTGTATTAAAAGGAGAGATTGTCACCATAGAATAAGTTCAATTGAGTATTGGGGTAAGGGTTCAACTATAAGTTGGTATAAAATACTGAGATTCCTTTATTTGTAACTGCTTGTTTTAATAATAGTGAATTCTAGGGAGTGGGAACCTTAAATTCACTCGGCAGGGTTTTGCCACAGCGGTTTTCTCCATTCATAAACAAATCACCTATGTCAAATTTAATTTCTGCTGCATTTAGTAATTTGGTGATTTGTTTGTGCTACCACGCTCTTTGCATGTAATTGAATATAATTAATTTCACTTGACTAAATTAATTGGTTAATTTATCACAAGGAGTCAATACATTCTTAGCCTATCATGATTGGTTTTTGCATGCATTTTATGGCCCTATTTCAATGACATTTAGCAAATTTCTATTAGTTTTTTAGTAGTGATAGCAAAACCCAGTAGCAGTATATGGCGCTTTGTAATTGGTCGTATTTTGTGAATTTTGTAGTATGATGTGTTAGCTTGTGATAGGTCACGAATTTTCCCTCTGTACACATACATTTCAATAAAAACACTGACAATTATGTATTATATGGTCCGTTAAAGTTTATTACGCAATCCATATACAATTCTAGCATTCTGCATTCTTTTTTTTCTTTTTTCTTTTTCAATTCTAGCATTCCTAAACCACATAAATATAAAGAATAAAATAAAACATTAAAAAAGGGGGTCATAATACACTAATAGTCCCTAAACTATAACTCATGATCAATTTTAGTCTTGAAGTTCAAATCAATTTTTTTTTAAAACCATAACACAAACACAGCCGACCCATTAATGTTGGCATGTCACCACCTCATTTTGTTACCCATTACACTCCAAAACCACCGCATAAACCACCAGTCTACCCCAAAATTACATCAAAACATCACAAATTTTCCGATCGGATCAATTGATCAAATACCCAACACACAAAAAAAGAAAAAGAAAAAAAAGAGGCCTTTGGGGTCCAACCAAGGGAAATTCGTTGAATGACGGTGAGCTTATAACACACTAGACCCACATAGCAAATCAAGACGAAAAATCCAAAATTCAAATCTTTGTAAGCTAAAAATGCTAGAAATGTATGCTCTGTATCATTTAAATAACGTAGAAATCACAAACTAGTACACTTCTAGATCAGTGGCAATATCATAATCACAAAAATTATTTAAACTCATTGTAGGGCATGAACCATGGTTGACAAGTACAGCAATCCATGGATTGGTGCTATCAGCAGTGCTATGGTGTGTGTAGGTGTACAGGGTTACCAGTCTTGAAGCAACAGAATTTTTTGTTGGCAAGTGATGAAGAGGCACCCACAGCCACCACAACCATTATCATAACCCACAACCCAGCACCACCATGCCCACTATTATCAAATCAACACCATTGTTTTTGTGAGGAATCCATGCCAAAGGTCTAGATCAGACTGTGATGCCTTTGTTCTTGCTTTGTGGGTTTCATTTTTTTTTTTTTTTTTGGTTTTGGTTGTGGGCTCTTTCCTCTTAAACCTCAGGCTCTTATGTTTGTGTTATGTGTTTGTTTTAATATGTGGACTTTCTCCATGGCATTTTATTGATTTGTACTTGTTTTAATTCCAAACAATTTGATTTGTAGTTGTTTGGAATTTTATTTGTTTCGTTCATATACATTTATTTTTTATTTCAAACCCTAATTTTTTTGATTCGTTTTATGTTTGTTTTCATATAAAAAATATGTTTTTTAATGGTGATAACAAAGGTGGGTAATAGAGATTAAACGGAAGTAATTTCAGGTGGGCAAAGTGTTAAGTTTTAAACCACGGGTAAACAAAGTGAAAATGGGTCAAACCGCAGGTGAGTTTACTATAATTTCCCCTAAGTAATTAGTGAAACTAGATGTCCATTCTTAGTTTTTTCTCTCATCTATCCAATCCTTGGTTTCACTAGGGCAATTATGATGTAGAACTTCATCTGGGGCAAGTGGTAAGATCTATAAGATAACTTGAAACAACTAAAGATAAATTTGGGTAAGTCAAAGTTGGTTCCCGTTGGTATGGTAGATAATTTGGACTTATTGTTGATTGTCCTTGGCTGTAACCAAGGTACTCTTCCAATGAAGTATTTGAGTCTTCCTTTGGGAGCCAAATTCAATGATAAGGCAGTATGAAACCCAATTCTAGAGAAGATAGAACGAAGATTAGCAGGATGGACGTTTGTACTTATCCAAGGGAGGTAGAGTCACTTTAATTAAAAGCATTGGAGATGAACCAAAATTCCATTTGGTTAAATGGGCTACTGTTTGCAGTCCCATTGCTTCAGGTGGCTTGAGGATAAGAAATGTTTCTCCAAAATAAAGAATGGAAGTTGATTTTCAAGTAAAATCAAGTCAAACCTTATAGCATTCATCAACCATGTTTCTATATGTGCACCATTGTCCTCACTCGTCCATTCATCGAAATGGTATCTCCAGAACAACTCAAGAATAAAGATGGCATCCACGAGAATAATCTCTTCAAAAGGACCACTCTTGAGTTGGATGGTCTCAGCATAACAATATCGAATGTTTTCTTCATGCTCCTTTATGGTACTGACTAAATTCTCCAAGCTTATTGGAAGTTTTTCAATACGCTGAATAAAATACTTGAGGTATCTCAATTTGCGTTGTTCCATCACTTCCACGGTTTTCAATTCATCTTTGCCACGGACAAGGTGAAGAGGCCCTATTGAAATAACCTGAGGAGTGTAGTGTTTGTCCTTCAATTTGCGAAGATAATCTGGAACCCTATAGATGCAACACTCATGTGATAAGGAAGACCCCAAATTTTCTATCCTTTTTTGGATTTCATTTACCACATCTATACATTGATGTTGGATTTCAATTGTTGAACTTTCTCCCTTTTGAATTTCAGTCTTTGATGACTTAATTTTTTCCATCTATCAACTTCACTTTCTGATTTTCCTGATGACAAAACAATATTCACTAGCATTACAAATATGGAATAGATAGTTCTAATGATGTAGGAGCTTCAGGGGCCTTAGCCGTCCTTTGAATTTCATGCTACGAAGTAAGAACCTATTCCTGAATAAATATCTACAATGAAAGAAATCTTTGAAAGAGTTTAACCTAAAACAAGAGTTGGGGAAAATAGAGAGAGGGAGAGAGAAAAAACTGAATCTTCTATTCCAATCTATATTATTCTAATGAATGTTCCCGTACAAGGCTAACAATTTCATAACAGATTAGTGACTGTAATTGTCTTGGATAACACATGTGTGAGTGCTGACTAGATTAGTAATAGCACTAACAGCACGTGTGGATGATTACACTCTAACAATCTTATCAATTCTCCTCACCGTTAAACTACAAAAATTTCCTTATTGTTTGCTGTAATATGTTCACTTTTTTTTTTTTTTTTTTTTTGGTAGGGAGGGGGAGGGAGGCAGATAAACTACAAAAATTTCCTTTAAGTTTATTAACTTACTTTTATATATATATATATATATATATATAAAGTAAACCTACATCATCATCAAACCAATATTTCAATTAATCTCTAATTTACCAAAAGTACCAAAGCAATTTTCTTTACCCATATCTTTTTGACTTTTTTTTCTCTAACTCAAGTAAATTACCATGTTATGATAAACCATTGATGATGATGACAATAATAACAACAATAACAACTACATAATTTGAGTCTCAAAGTTTTGGAGTCGACTATAAACCCTTAACAGATTGAATAATAATAACAATAACAATAATAACTCAGATAATAATCTATTTATACATGAAAGTATGAATGCTATTAGCCCTTAAGATTAGGTATGTGGTTGTTAGTAGCATTTAGTTTAGGTTAAGAAGAGCCAACACTCAATATCATAAAGAATATTTTTGTATAAATTTTCATTTTTTACCCTTTCTTTTTCCACCAAAAAAAAAAAAAAAAAAAAAAAAACGGTGAGAATATTCTTGACTGGATAAACTAGATGGCTGGCAATGCTCACAAATGCCTACAACTTGTGCTAGATCAAACTGACTCATACTTAGCCATGAAATGCCGCCATTGCCCTGCCTTACGGGAATTTGAGAGTTTGTGATCCAAGCCTACTCGGTCAATCTTCTCAATTCATCATTTAAGCATAAATGTAATAACTTTTTTTTTAGTCTTTGAATTCTTTTCTGGAGATACTCATGCTTCATTCTCAATCCAACTTATAACATGTGCTGTTTAAGTATAAACATTATCTTCTTTTTTTTTTTTTTTTTTTTTTTACTTAATTACAACAAGTAGTGGGAGTAGAGAGATTTCAAACACAACTTCCCCTTAAGAAGAGAATTAAATAATGTTATTAAGGTAAACGTTATCAACTATAGATGAGCTAGGCACATGCATTTTAAAATCATTACACCACACTACCGTGCACTCTTGATACGGTGATCACTCCACAAGTATAAATGTTTATGGTGTGTGGGGGGTAAGGGCCAGGGTTCAAATCTCCAAGAGGGAGCTTCACACACATATACACTTAAATTAGACTAGAGTAGAAATTTTATTTTATATAAAAATTAAAAAAAAAAAAAAAAAAATCATTACACCACTGCACACCTTTGGTGCAATGGTCACTCCACAAGTATAAGTTTTGTGGGGTTATCAACTATAGATGAGCTAGGCACATGCATTTTAAAATTATTACACCACACTACCGCCCACCCTTGGTGCGGTAGTCATTCCACAAGTATAAATGCTTATGGGGTGTGGGGGGCAAGTGCAGAGGTTCAAGTCTTCAAGAAGGAGTTTCACATACATATACATTTAAATTAGACTAGAATAGATATTTTATCTTGTATAAAATAAAAAAAAATAAAAAAATCATTACACCATTGCACACTTTTGGTGCGATGGTCACTCCACAAATATAAGTCTTATGGGGTGTAAGGGGTAAGGATCGGGGTTCAAGTCTCTAAGAGGAAACTTTCACACACATATACACTTAGATTAAGCTAGAATAGAATTTCTATCTTGTAATAAAAAGAAATAAAAATAAAAATAAAAAATTCATTACAAACAAACAAATATATCTAGAGAGAGAGAGAGAGAGAGAGAGGGAGAATAGCACCTTCTACAACAGTAACTTTGTTATGCCGACTTGAAAGATGAAAGCACAACACAAGAAACCTTTTGCCACTTTGGTATATGACCTACAAATTTGTTTTGTCTCCAAACTATTCCATAAATGAATTATATAAGCAAGAAATTTGCTCCTTTAATTTTTTATCTACCCTCTTCCTTGCTTTTTCTTTTTCTTTTTCTTTTTCCTTTAGTCTTCAAAGATTCTAGTCATTCTTGCCTTTTTCTTTTCCTTGTCTACAAATATATATTCCAGTTGTAAGGTTGAATCATCGTTGCAGATCCTAATTAAATGCACAAGCACATCCTAACATGCACAAGTTCACTACACAAATTAGGTTTCCAACATTTAGGGAGCGCTCCTTCATTTGAGTACAACCACACGTCTATGATGGGTTCGAATTGAAGATTTTTCCTTTATGGTTTTATAACTTTATATACTTGAGATAAAATATATTGAAAGTTTGAGAGCCAATCAGGAACAGGATTCATCCGGAGGCCATCAAATTAATTTTTTGTAATCTTATAACTAAATAATCAAGTAACATGCAATGCCCCTTTAAACCTCTTGTGATGTGCAATCACCTTATTGTCATTCTAATTTTGCTAGGAACTTGAAATTTTAAGCATAAAATTTTCAAATCTTGGGAAATTTATTATAAATAAAATAAAATAAAATAAACCTTACACTTGCAATAAAATGCCATGCCGTTGAAATCTAAGAAATAATAAAGAGAAAAAAAAAGTAAAAAAAAATTTAAAAAAAAATTGATAAGTTCGCTTCATTGGTGTCGGTGAGATTATTGAACCTCAAATATCTCATTTGGTTTTGTAAGGTTGAATTTAATCAATCATCTTGTTGGCTTTATTCTGTGCCAAATTTGCTTGTATTTTAGCATTTAGTAACCTTGTATTTAGATGGGAAGCTTGTAAGGGTATTGAGTGAGAGAGTGTGAAGAAATGCTCAAGATTGTGCAAAGAAATAGGAACTCGCAACTGGATTTTGTGAGTGGCTCACGGCTTGCAAGTCGCCAGAAGTTGCATATGTGCCAAGCATGCCAGAAGCTGAAGAGTTGCACCAGCTATTGCACTACAGGACAAAAGTCCTAGGCTGGCCAGGTAGTTAGCTCGTGGCTTGAACTCACAACTCAACCCAGTCGCGAGGTCAAGTCGCCAGAACACCCTGTTTGGGAAAAACTGTCGTTTCACATTCCATTCTCACCCTAGTATAAATACATGTAAAGAGTTTTGAGAGAGAATTGAGAAAGAAACCCTAGAGAAAACAAGATTACCTCATCCACAATCTTCACCTAAGAAACTCTTCAAATTCCTCTAGTCTCTTCCTCTCCATTGATACATCCTTAAGAGGTTCTTGACTAAATCATTTTCTCACCATACTCACATCTATGAGAAGGTCTTTTGGTGCTAAGGGAAGCAGTTTGGAAGAGACCAATGGTTATTGGTTGATGCTAGGGGCTTTAGCGGAATCCGGTAAGCTAAAGAAGAAAAAGGTTCAGTGCAACCTCGTTGGACCAAAAAGCTTGGAGGGCTTAGATACCTGAATATATTAGACTTTGAGGGTCTATTGCTATTCATATATCCCAACTACATTTTCTAGTGGATTATTTACCGTTTTGAGGGCAGTGAAGAGGTTTTACGCCGAGAGTTTCGGTTTTCTCTTCGATAACACATCGCATGTTGTCCTTGTGTTTGCATCTCTCTTCTCTTTATCTTTGCTTTTTATTTTCTGTTATAGATGTAATTATAATTGGCTAAGATTGTTAATCAATTCTGTGTTTGGCTTATGTTCATATTTTGCACATCAATTGTTTAATAATTAGCTTGAATTGATAATTTGTAATTGGGGGTCTAAACATTCATACTGTTTTTCAACGCTATTCGAACTTTCAGGTTTCAAGAGATTAATTTTACCAATTAAGCCAACTAGAGTAATATTCTCAAAAGTCAAAGTTTAAAACTTAAGATTTTGTGTCAAAATACAATCATACATTTTATGCCTATATAGCTAGATGAATTAGCGAACCATAATTATATATGTAGTTATGATTTATTATCAATTTGAGCTTTATCAAAAGCTGTAAAGTTTACGTTAAATTTGCATGTTTGCAAAACAGAGGTGTATAAGTTATAAATAACCACAAGAGCAAGAGAAAGAGAGAAGAAGGTATCGAACCTCCCTAGTCCAAAAAGATCAAGCTTGTTTTCACTGCTACATTAATTACATAAATGAAAAATTGCCACACAGAACTTTGGGCACTTTGTTTAAAAATTACCTGTTTGGATGTTTAAAAAAGGAGGGGGAGTAGAGTAGAGGGAAAGAGAATAATCCAATTACCTTGTTTGGAAGTTTTTTAAGGAATGAGGAAGAGGGGTTTGAGGGGGTTTGGAGGGGTTTCAACTCCCTCTAACCCATCATTTTTAATTCTCCCAAATTGGGAAGATTTGGAGGGAGAGTAGAGTAGATAAATTATTGTCCAAGTAAATTCCCTAATTTATCATTTCTAAATTAATCATAGACCAATGTTGCAAGTCTATTTTCAAATATGGGTAAATTTGTCTATTTTAATCATTTCCTCTCCTCTCCATTCTAATTTTTAAAACATCCAAACAAGGGGAATCCCTTACTAATTTTAAAAACATCCAAACAAGGTGGTAGGGAACCATTCCCTTTTACTCTCCTCCCCTCTACTCCCTCCTACTCTCCTCCCTCTCTAAACTTCCAAACAGACCATTAGTGTGAATGAAATGAAACTCTGCTATATGATTCGGCCCCAAACAAATTAATAGATGGATTGTTTACAAATAAAAGAGCCTCTTTCTTTATCTGATCTTCAAAGTTGAAAGACTTGTGTAAGAGGTTGGAGATCATGGCACCCACCGTAAGCCCCACCAAGATTTGCTTGTTCGTATCATTCCAAACAAACTTTTCAATGAAGAGTACTGGTGTGTTTCATGCCTGCAATGCAAATCACATAAAAGTAAAATAAACATCAAAAAAAAAAAAAAAATATGTTAGGTTCTAAGGTCTTAGGATTTTATGTATTTAGAACTCTAATTTGTAATGTTGGCAAACTATGATCAAAACAATGTATTTAGTCTTGTTTAGGCTTGCTCAAAGTTGGTTTATTATTGTAAAGTTAGAATCGAGTGACTGCAGAAGTACTTGGGACTTTCGGCCTGACTCGATCGATTGAAGAATAGACTCGATCGATCGAAAATCGCACAGGTTGATTTTTCTGCAGAATTTCCAACTCAGCCCTACTTCATTAAACGTTTAGGGTTTTATGTTTTTACCCTAGGTATATAAACTAAACCCTAGCCACGTTTTTTAAGGTTGCTTCAGTTGTATTGTTGCTCATACATTGCTGTTTTGTGTAAATCTCTTGTGAGATCTAGAGGAGCTTTCCTTTACACAAAGTTTAGGGTTTTCAAGTTAGAGATAATATCAATATCTTGATGATCAACTTGGTTGCTACCATTGAAGCTTAAAAATAAACAAGCGGGGGTGCTTGTAGCTGATTGGAGAATCCAAGAAAGAAGAAGTCCGTAGATTCGGAGCTTGCACGTGGTCTTGTCAGTAAGTTCTACTGGTGGGTAGTATTAGGAAGTCAAGCGAGGAGCTTGTAGTCCTTCTGTATAAACTTCAATTCTTTCGCATAGTGGATTCAGGTTTACCTTGAGGATAGCTAGGTCAAATCCTCTCTAGGTTTTTACCGTGTAGTTTCCTGGGTCATCATATCTTGTGTTCATTTATTTTCCGCTGCTTTATATCTTGATATGATTATTTGATTGCTTTAACTTAGAATTGCATAATTTGACTAAGTAACAACTTGGCTAATTAATCTAGGTTAACCAATCTGGTTGTGTTTTAAGGGGTCTAAAACTGTTCAAGTGGTATCAGAGCAAGTTGCTCTTTGTTGGAGATTTCTTGATCTTTGAGCTAATCCTTGACCCCTGTTGTCATGGAGCATGGACACTCTCTGTTTATTCTTCCTCACTTTGATGGGAACAACTATGCCTATTAGAAAGTAAGGATGAAAGCATTCCTGAAATCCATTGATGAGAGAGTCTGGAATTTTGTTGAGTACGGATGGGAGAAGCCCACTACTCCTGTGAGTGAGTGGCAAACTTCTGAAAAAGAAGCAGCTGGCTTCAATAGCAAAGTTATGAATGAAATCTTCAACACTGTTTCCATGGAGGAATTTAAAAAGATCTCTAATGTTGAGGTTGCTTATATTGCTTGGAAAATCCTCCAAACTGTGCATGAAGGCACAAAGGCAGTTAAGATCAATAAATTGCAACAATTGACTTCTAGATTTGTAAGCATTAGAATGTCTGATGATGAATCTTTTGATGAATTCTATGCCAAATTAAATGATATTATCAATTTTGCTTTTAATTTGGGTGAAGTCTATGATCAACCTAAAATTGTTAAGAAGATACTTAGATCATTAACTGAAGACTTTAGATCCAAAGTGACTGCCATCACTGAAAGTAAGGATGTGGACTCCATCCCTGTTGATGAGCTTGTAGGATCTCTTCAGTCCTATGAGTCTGACCTACCTAAAGTGAACAAATCTAAATCAATGGTTCTTAAGTCTGTTGATGATGTTGATTGTGGTGGATTTGATGATGAGCTATCTACTACAGAGATTGCCCATCTTGCCAAAAATTTCAAAAACTTTCTTAGAAATACCAATAGAAAGGCAAGAAGTACATACACTGCTGAATCTAGAAATTTTAGGAAGAATGATCCAACTAAGGTTAATAACCTTGAAAAACCAAAAGAAAAAGTTGGTCAATCTTCAAATAATTCTTTGGATCCTCAGTGTTTTGGTTGTCAAAGGTATGGTCATGTGAAATCTGAATGTCCTACATGCTTAAGGACTAAGGATAAAGCTATGGTTGTAATTCTTAACGATAATGAGGTTTCCGATGATGAGTCCGGATGTGATGAGAATGGAAACTTCATTACTTTCACTGCTACTGCGGTAGTCAATGAAAGCATATCTATTGAAGAGAACCCTTCTGATGGGGAACTCTCTAAGGATGCAGATCTTCAAGAGGCTTACAATAAACTTTGCAAAATTACTGCTAGGGATGCTATGAATGTAGAAATTGGCCTGAAGAAAATTGATTCTCTTGAGCTTGAAAAGAAAAATTTGCTTGTTAAACTGTTTGATACTAATGATCTTTTGAACAATGTTAAATCTGAGAACATGCTTTTGCTTGATAAAGTTAAAACTTTGGAACATGATTTATCTGTTGCTAGATCTGCTAGTTCTAAGCTTGATCACATGCTGAATGTTCAAAAGTATCCTTCTGATAAATCTGGGTTATGTTATGTTGAAAGCATCTTTGACTCTGCACCGCATTCCACGAATTTTGTTCCTTCTTCTTCTTCTAAACCTTCTGTGAGTTAGGTTGTGAGTGAAACTATCAAACCACCTGTGAGTGAGGTTGTTAAATCCGTAGAAGTTTCACCTCCTAAAAAGAATATGGTTGATCTGAGAGAAACTAAACCTACCCTTTCTAAGGACAAGATGCATGGTAAATCTGTTTGGGTTTGTCATTTTTGTGGTAAGTCTAGACACATTCGTCCTAATTGTTACAAGCTTCAAGTTGCTAAGAGAGCAAACAAACCAAAAGTGTCTGTGTCTCAAGTACAAGATCCTATGACACTTATTGGTGAATTGGTAAAAGCTTTGAACCTTTATTCCAATCTTGGAGTTGGAAATCACTCGAATGTGAATAAGACTCTAATACTCGTGATGCATCTAAAAGGTTTTGGATGCAAAAGACTCGACCTAATTGAGTCTTTCTGACATGGTCCTTGTGCTTCATTACTCATTCCTTTGTGACCATTATTCTTTGGTTTTTGTGTTTTTTTGGTTGTTGTTTTGTTTATAGGATTTGCATTGCATTATATTCATGCATTTCATTTTAGGATTTATTTGTTTTCTCTTAAATAAAAAAATTAAAAAAAAAAAAAAAGAGAAAAAGAGAAAGCAAAAATTATGTTTAACACTATTTTTCTTTTTACACATGTCATGTCTTGTGTACCTTGTTTAACTTTGATGAACTTATTGGTCTATCTTTTTACACATGTCATGTCTTGTGTACCTTGTTTAACTTTGATGAACTTATTCATTGCACTTGACTAGTTGAAACTTTGTAGTGCATGTTGTTTGGGAAAGATGTGTATAGTTCTTAATTACTCTGTCTTAATCATGAAGTCATATTTTATTTGACTGTTGGACTTGACTCTTTTGAGAAAGACATAAATAATCATCTCACCACTGTTCACTAGCCAATCATGAACACCTTAGTGCATATCATAAGATTAAGTGCTCGAGAAAGTGTAGCACATGCACAAAAAGAACATAAGGTGTAGCCTCAAATTAAATTAAAACTGGTGTGTACTATTAGGCTTGATGCCAATTCACTTAATTCAAACCGGTGTGTACTATTAGGCTAAATGCCATTTCATACAAATAAGAGGCAAAAATGCAAGAAACTTACATGATTGCAAGCTTTTGTTCTAGGAGATGTGGGAGTTATAGGATGTAACTCTTTAGGTGATAGTCTCTTTTAAATTCTATGTGATGAATTGTGTAGACTTTGTGTTTGATTGCTATTCACATATCACCTCACATGTATCTCAAGTCTTTGTTAGTATCACACACTACATAAGCTGCTCTTTGTTAAACACTGTACATGCTAGTGTGTGTGTTTTTGGTCTGACCAACCAAGTTTAAAAATATCTTGAGATTTGTGCACAACATTTTTGTTACTTGAGAAAATTCAATAGGAGAATGCTTGAAACTTGTTTTTGACATAATTTGGGTTTAAAAATTTGGGTTTTTGAAAAAGCATTCCATCTCATACTCATGCATTTTGCTTTTCTTGTTTAATGCTTTGAGGAGTTGTTTTTCAAAATTAGGTTTGTGTCTTTCAAAACTGGATTTTTTTCTCAAAATTTAGTGAGCCTCTGCCCATTTTGATCGATCCAATTTGTTTTTCGATCGATCGAAAAAGTGCTCTAGTTTGTTTTAAAATGTCTGGTTCATTCGATCGATCGAAAATTGTGGAGAAACTTTTTTAAAAGATCAAATCTGACTTTTTCAAAACACTATTCAAACTTTTTTCAAACTTTTTCTTTCTCTCTTCGACGAGGCAAGTCAAAAAGTTCAGATTTTTGTCGTTTTCCTCCATAGTTTTTGCAAAGTTTCTCTTTCCTCAAGCTGGTAAGACTCTTTTGCCCTTCCTTTTGATTTTATTTTCATGATTTCTTGCATAAATCCATGCATTTAAGGGAGATTTTCGGACTTAGCATTTTTGGGATTTTCTGTTGATTCAAGCCCTATTTTGTGCAATTAATCATTGGGTTTTTGTGGGGACACATTATAAACATGATTCTTACTTGTTAATTTGATTAATTTTGAGTTTGGTGAAAAATTGAAAATTCTAGGGTTTGTTCTTGATCCGATTTGGGGATTTTGTTAAATTGGGTAAAATTTGATGAAATTGGCTTGGTGTATTGATGAAATTAAGCATTATAATCTATGTGCTAAGTTTTGTAATGCTCAATTCAGCAATTTGTTTAAAAATTTCATCAAGTGGTTTTCAATTTTTGGGGTTTTTGATAAGAAATTCCCTGCTCAAGCCAATATTATCAATTTAATCTCAATTGAACTTAATTGCTCACTGCATTAGTACATGCATCATGGCATTGTACCTGTTTATGCATCATATAGATTTTCATTCTATTATTTTTGTGCTAACTAGCAGTCTGTCCTTAGTTTTGTTTTCTTGTGTCTTTTTGGTTTTCTCTTTTGTGTCTCTGTCCTTTCCATAGTATCATGCTTAAGAAGACTAGAGCCCGTAGGACCATTCCCTCTTCTTCTTCATCCCCTCCTTCCTTTGACTGTGAGAGGTTTTTGAGTGAGAAAAACCAAGAGCTTTTTGAGAAACTTAACCTTAAAAGAAAGATTTGGGTTGAGCGTTCTGTTCTGTTAGATGAGCTAGATCCTGCCATTAAGGCAAACTTTAAGCGTCGGGGCTGGTTACCCTTGTTGGACATTTCTGATCCTCCTCCACCTTCTGCCTTGATTAGAGAGTTCTTTTCAAACATCTCTATCCACGTCTATGATTCCAACACTTTAATAAAGAGTTGGATACGAGGCGTAGAGTACACCATTACTCCTCAGGTAGTGGCTAATGCTCTAGGGGTACCGTTGGTTAGGAATCCTATCTATCCATATGACTAGTCTCCTGAGCTGAGCGACGTTTTATCTTACATCATTGGGACTTCTGTCCAGTGGGGTTCTGATCCTAGGATCACTTCTGCTGAGCTCTCCGGGTTGCACTATCTGTTCTTTAGGATAGCTTGTCATTCCATCTGGCCCATTTCTCATGTTCACACCATTCCTCTTGAGAGGTGTGTATTTTTGTACGCTCTGGTTTCTGATGCTCCTATTAGTTTTCCCCATCTCTTTCTTCGTTCTTTGAACGATGTTTATAGGAGTTCATCTACTTCTCATGCTCTTGTTCATCCTATTTTTATTCATAAGATTTTGCTCTATCTTGACCTTAGTGACTTCCCTTCCTCTGAGCCCGTTCATGTGATAGCTCCCATAGGTGCATCTTTTCTTAGACAGAGGGCCGCTCATCTTCGAACTGGTTCTAAACACCCTACGTTTGAGCCATCTAGTAGCGCACCTCCTCCTTCTTCTTCTACAGGTATTGCTGGTGAGGATGTTCCTGATCTAGTTGGTGATGATGCTGTTGCTGCTGATGTTCCTCCACCTCCTTCGACCGACTTTGATGTTCATTGTACTTTGGAGACTGTCATGACCGTTCAGACGGCTCATGGTCACATTTTGGTGGACTTACTAGATGAGATTCGTGCTTTCCGAGCCGATTTAGCGCGTCTTCATTCACCCTCACCACCTCCTTTTGATGGCGACTCATGATTGCTCTTTGGCATTCCGTTATAAAAAGGGGGAGTGGAGTTTTGTCTTGTAGAGGTGTTTTGTTGTTAGGGGGAGATTTTTTTTGTTACTTTTTGAGAGGAGCTTGTGGAGTTTTTAGATTGTATCTAGGTGCTTCACTTTGTATATCATTTTTTGGAGATATTCATATTAGGGGGAGTAACATTGATTGATATACATGTTTTTTTATTGATTCTTGTTGATTTGTGATTCACTGCTTATTGATTTATATTTATGAGTTGATCATTCATATATGTCTTTATTTTGTGTGTGTGAATCTTACAAGAATGTTTACCTGTTGTTTTACTCTTTTCTGTCACACATGCGTTTATGTGTTTGTTGAGTATTTTAGGTATATACAGGTTGATTCAACTAAGGATGTTGTCTACACTTGCAACCGATGGATAGTAGTTAGGCTGAATTTGAAATTTATGAGCATTTCTTTGTAAAGGGCTTTTTACTTGTAAAACTTTGAGCTTTTAATTAGAGTTTTGTCACGGATTGCCAAAGGAGGAGTTTGTTAGGTTCTAAGGTCTTAGGATTTTATGTATTTAGAACTCTAATTTGTAATGTTAGGAAACCATGATCAAAACAATGTATTTAGTCTTGTTTAGGCTTGCTCAAAGTTGGTTTATTATTGTAAAGTTGGAATCGAGTGGCTGTAGAAGTACTTGGGACTTTCGGCTTGGCTTGATCGATCGAAGAATAGACTTGATCGATCGAAAATCGCACAGGTTGATTTTTCTGCAGAATTTCCAACTCAGTCCTACTTCATTAAACGTTTAGGGTTTTGTGTTTTTACCCTAGATATATAAACTAAACCCTAGCAACGTTTTTTAAGGTTGCTCCAGTTGTATTGTTGCTCATACATTGCTGTTTTGTGTAAATCTCTTGTGAGATCTAAAGGAGTTTTCCTTTACATAAAGTTTAGGGTTTTCAAGTTAGAGATAATATCAATATCTTGATGATTAACTTGGTTGCTACCATTGAAGCTTAAAGATAAACAAGCGAGGGTGCTTGTAGCTAATTGGAGAATCCAAGAAAGAATGAGTCCGTCGATTCGGAGCTTGCATGTGGTCATGTCAATAAGTTCTACTGGTGGGTAGCATTAGGAAGTCAAGCGGGGAGCTTGTAGTCCTTCTGTATGAACTTCGATTCTTTCGCATAGTGAATTCAGGTTTACCTTGAGGATAATTAGGTCAAATCCTCCCCAGGTTTTTACCGTGTGGTTTCCTAGGTCATAATATCTTGTGTTCATTTATTTTCCGCTGCTTTATATCTTGATATGATTATTTGATTGCTTTAACCTAGAATTGCATAATTTGACTAAGTAACAACTTGGCTAATTAATTTAGGCTAACCAATCTGGTTGTGTTTTTAGGAGTCTAAAACCGTTCAAAAAAAAAAAAAAAATATATATATATATATAACAACGTAAAGTGTAAAAAGGTTAGGAGTACTCGTCCTAAAATGGACCTCCCCTAATCTGGAAAACAAATAAAGGATGCCTATCTTTCAAGATAAAGCTAAAGAGTTTCAAGTAGAATGAAAAGCAATAAGCTAGATGTTGTTCTACCTTAACGATGCCTCGACTAATCAAGGAAAAATAAATCTATAACCCTTTAGAAATTTTAGACATTCTCAGAAAACTAGTCTAAAAAAATACATATTTTTAAGAGTCTTTTAGGATTTTTACTGTTTTCTTTGAAAAAAAAAAGTTACAAAAATATACTTAAATTTCTTACAGCATTGTAAAAGACCAAATTACCCAAACAAAATAACTAAATTAAAGTTTGAAAATAATCAATAACGGACAAAAAATATTTAATTACATGCTCCTCCCTCTTAACATCTAAATATCCAGCTATATAACAGAAAAATCGAATAACATATGACTGTATCACAAGCAACATATATTGATTCCACGTCTTAACAAAACTTGCCAAGAGAGACAAAAAGAGAGCATTAATTGAATTTGTCACATAATTAATTCAGCAACGCAGCAAAACAAATTTATTAATTACAATGATCTGGCAAAAACATACTACCAAAAAAATATATATATCAAAAACATTTACAATAATCATTGTATTATTATTATAATAATACAATGATCTGGCAAATTAAATAGAAAAAATTCATTAAAAAAATATTTTAGCATTATTTTTATTAAATTTTCATCTTAATCCTTAACAATTAAATTAAATTAAATAAATCCTTTGACTTTTTTATCTTTTACTTCCTTTTGAAATCGGTGTGACATACATGATACAACCTCTATTAAAAGCCATTGTGTATCCATTAATTGTACCAAATAGCAACGTCAATACCAAGAGATAATTCCTCTCAAAAAAAAAAAAAAAAAAAAAAAAAAAAACCAAAACAAGAGATAGGCGTTACCTAGTCTCCTTTATTTGGAAAACCAAGTTTTTTTAATCCCCATCCATCGTTATAAGATGAACCTACAATGCTGAAAAGTGGGTGTCTCTGTGTGGGTGGGTTGACGGTTAACGCAGGTGGCCTGGGTAAGAATTAGTGGTCATTTTTGTTCTTTGAGTGTTGCGTTTGTGATTTTATAGGGGAAGAAAGCCTTATTTTGTGATATTTTGAAGTGAAATATTGGGTTTAAATAGTGCATTTTAAGTGTTTAACAATCCTACTTAACAAACTTTAATAAAAGGACTTTATTGACTTTTTTTTTTTTTTTTTGAGAAATGATTTTATTGACTTCTTCTAACAAAATAAGGGACTATATTGCCTCAAGTGAAACCATAGGAATTAATTTATTAACTGAAGAACAAATGAGTAGAATAAATTGAATTTTAGCCTAAATTTAAAGTAAAAAGGGCTATTAAAAAAACGTAGGGGAAGTCCAATAAAGACTATTATTTTATCCTCGTGAAACTTCAAAACTCACATTTTCAAATTTGACACTATTCAAACTCCATACTTTCATTATTGTACTGAACACTTGAAAATTATGCAACACTTGAGAACATTTATAGGTGGGGCTTTGTTTGACACAATAATGAAATTATAAAATATGGGACTTAAAATGAGACATTTAAAAGTATGAAATTTAATCTGACACTAGGATTAAACTATAAGTTTTTTTTTTTTTTTTGGGTAAAATGTAAACTATACGCTTAAAATTTAGGGTATTCAGATTTCATACTTCAAATTTTCAGAATTTAGATTTCATACCCTAACATTATATTTTGTTTTGATTACTATCTCTTTGTTAGTTTTTTTTTTTTTTTTTGGCTGATGTGTCTGTTAAATGACACATTAGCATGCCACATGTGACAGTTGCTCCAATGAAGTCATGCCACGTGGATTTAACAATTACACATAATTAAATAACTTTTAAAAATTAAAAATTAAAATAAATACTATAGAATATACAAAATTACAAATTAAAATAATATAATATAAAATAATTTCAATAATTCTGGGCATTCCAAAATTTTCCAAGAAAATTCAAATTTGCTTTGGAAACAAAGATTCAAAAAAAAAAAAAAAAAATCAGATAAAAAATTAATACAATTGTATGCAGTATACATCGCTTTGTAAGATTGTTCAGGGGTGTATCGTTCCAGTTAGCAGTGCTATGAATTGAAAACCAATTAGAATTAGAGAACCAAACTCATGTTTACTAAAATAAGTTTGAAACTACAGCTAGCCTTGATGTAAATGTCGTGTTTTTGTTCTAATGAAATCTCCATGGCACAAATTCGTTCCCACATCACTTGAAATAACCAAAACTCATGCTAAAGTGAAATCCAAAACACCCAAATCCCAACTGTCACCACTTGCTCCTATTTGTGAATTTAACAACCTCTACATCATGGAGGGGCTGAGTCTGATGAACGAGAGCATGAAGGTCGAACCGAGTTATGTAGAGGGAGAGCGAGTTAGGCACGTTCAGAGCCACAGTTGGTGATGGGTAAATGGCTGGTGTCTGGTGCATTTTTTTTTTTAGCTTTGAAAATGTATGATTTGAAGGGTTTTTTTCTTTTTTTCTTTTTTTCGTTGAGAGACAGTTTTCACTTTCTGGGGGCAAGACTCAATTTTTTCACTTCATAAAATGTTGAAAAGATAAATAATTTAATTTAATTAATTTAGTTTTTTTTGGATTTATTTTTTTTTTTGAAAATTTAATTAATGATATGAAATAATTAATAACATGTGTCATGATTTAATAAGTGACAAGCTGATGTTTCACTTAAACATATCAACAAAGAGCAAGATTTAGGTACAATATTTAAGTGTTATTCCTTAGCTTTCCATTTTAAAATTCAGCTGTGTGGATTTTTTCTCATGAGATAAAAGTATATTTTTTAATTAAGTAGCTACATGGCTGAATCTGAAAAGGAGAACCTAAGAAATAGCACTTAAAGTACTGTACCTAAGTTTTGTCCATCAACAAAACCTTGACAGTAGGGTTAATAATAAAAAAGACATATACCGTTAGTGTGTGAAATTCAAATTCTAAAACGCTAAGGTATTCCAAATACCTCCAAACATTAAGGGTATATTTTACATTTGGAATCATAAGTGGAGTTTTTTTTACACAATAATGAAAATATCAAATATGGGATTTAAAATAAGACAGTTTAAAATTATGAAATTTATTCTGATACAAGGGTGAAGTTAACTAGGGTTAGTAGGGTTAGTTAAAATTATGAAAATATCAAATATGGGATTTAATTTTTTAATATATAGGTGGTGTAGTTAACTAGGGTTAGTTGAGTTAAGTTTACTTAAGTAATCCTCCTCAAAAAAAAAAAAAAAAGTTTACTTAAGTAATCATGTGCAATGCACATGACATTTTTTCCATATGTCAGTTTATTAGAGTAATTTATAACCTTAAGTTATAACTGATTTTGTAGCTCAACTTCATCCAAAATATATGTATAGATATAAAATAAAACAAGTCTAGTAATTTATAATGGCAAGTTCAGTTTTTAATCGTAATAACA
This sequence comes from Quercus variabilis, assembly GCA_030445155.1. Taxonomy (NCBI): domain Eukaryota; kingdom Viridiplantae; phylum Streptophyta; class Magnoliopsida; order Fagales; family Fagaceae; genus Quercus; species Quercus variabilis. The sequence goes on from CP129446.1 coordinate 97,336,085, forward strand.
AGTTAATTAACAATACAGTGAAACAATTTCTCAAAAAAAAAACACACACACACACACAAACAGTACAATATATTAATACTCATAGGGCTTGAATCTATTGTTTTACACTTTTACTGTATATATAGTTTGTAGTAAAGTAAGCACCAAGAAGATGAGAGCAACAACTGTAGAAGCAATACTCCAAGGACTACTAAAATAATCACGTCTCAAAGTTGCCTGCCACCTATTCCAAGGTTTCTTATAGAACGCCTTCAAATCTTTGCAGACACAATAAAAATTGGAGTTCATGTTGACATATATCACATTTTCGACAAGACTGTTCACCAAATTTCTAGCTTCATCGCTGTTGCCTAGCAAATTAAGCATGACCCCCTTTCGAACAAGTAAATTCACATCTTTGTTAGTGTTAATAAGGAAACCAAATAGGATAAAATAATCTGTAATGTATGCTTTATCAGAATAATGACATTGCTCCAAAGCCAATAGGTTTCGGATAATAGTTTCGCTTGAATTGTCTAATGTTAAAGGTGGCATTCTCAACGCTCCCTTTGTGAATTTTATATCTAATAAGCAACTGCTTGAATCTTTCTTAAATGCCAATCCCGCCTCATGCAATTGGGTTGCAGAATGCAAATGTTTAACTACGTCATTGCCTCTTTTTGGTATCCTTTCGGATGGAGGTAGCCAAAAGGTTCTAAGCAAATCGAGAAAGTGTTTCATTTTCAAATGGGGACTATAACTTATGTGTTGAGTGTTGTAATAATCAAAGTAGTAAAATGTCATGACTTGAATTAAGGACCTAGAGTAGCTTGGATGAGAGGCAAAAGCATGGTCAAATAGTTTCTCCAAAATAAAGAATGGAAGTTGATTTTCAAGTAAAATCAAGTCAAACCTTATAGCACTCGTCAACCATGTTTCTAGACGTGCACCATTGTCTTCACTCGTCCAATCATTGAAGAAGTCTCTCCAGAACAACTCAAGAATGAAGATGGCATCCATTGTAATAATCTTTACAAAATGATCACTGTCAAGGTGGATGGTCTCAGCATAACAACATCGAATGCTTTCTTCATTCTCCTTTATAATCCCCACTAAATCCTCCAAGCTTATATCAAAATTCTCAACACGTTCAATGAAATACTTGAGGTATCTCAATTTGCGTTGTTCCATGGTATGCAATTTGTCATTGGCATCATGGTGAAAGGGCCCTATTGAAATAACCTGAGGAGTGTAGTGTTCTTCCTTCAATTTGCGAAGATAATCGGGAACCCTATAGATGCAACTCTCAAGTGACACAGGGGACTCCAAATGTTTTAACATTTCTTGAATTTCATTTACCACATGTGTACATTGATGTTGAATTTCAACTGATGAACTTGCTCCCCTTCGAATTTCTGTCTTTGCTGACTTCATTTTTTCCATCTATAAACTTCACTCTCTGATTTTCCTGATGACAAAACAATATTCACTAGGATTATAAATATTAAATAGATAGTTCCCATTATTCACTAGCTTTAGGGAGCTTAGTTGCCCTGTGAATTTCATGCTAGGAAGTAAGAACTCTTCTTGAATAAAAATTTAAAATAAAAGTAATCTTAACAATGCTCCTCAGCGTTAAACATGATTACCACATCGTGGTCTACTCAGCAAGCATTTCTTATTGTATAATGTAACATGTACAGTTTGTGTGTGTTTGTGTTTTTTTATAGATAAAACTACGAAAATATCCTTGAAGTTTATTGGATCTTACATTTCGAATCTTTTAGAATCAAAATCCACTAGTTTCCTCCTCCTTTAATATATTTAATATATTGATCTTGCATTTGCATCGGGTCATACAAAAACTCCTGCCTATTTTAGCATAAAAAAAAAATTTTTATTTTTATTTTACATACTCACTTTTAAAAACACAACACAACAGATTATCTATTTTAAACTATATTTTATTAAAATATCAGTTTTCTTGATTTTTTTTTTAATTGTTTCTCTTTCTTCGCACATAATAATTATCATCCACTCTATTCCTCTATTAGTGAGAAACATTAAAAAAAAAAAAAAAAAAAAAAAAAAAAAAAAACATTAACAACAACAAAACAAAATGAATAGTGTCAATGTAAATTTACTGTCGCAAACTTGTAAATTTTTACAATTATACACGGACTCATATAGGACATTTTTAGGCAAAATTATGTAAATTCTACACATTTTTCTATTATACACCTACTAATATAAATGCTCACTAACCTCCTTCAGCTAAACATTTACATCAGTTCACGTAAAACATTTCATCTATTTTAGCATAATAATTTATTTTTTCTATTTTACATACTCACTTTTCATAACACCTCATATTTAATTATCTATTTTACACTACGTTACATTAAAATATCAATTTTTCTTGATTTTTTTAATTGTTTCTTTTTCTTCACAAATAATAACCATCATCTACTCTCTTCTTTCACCTTTGGGATACGTAATAAAAGAATAAAAAACTATATGCAAAATGAATAATTCAGTATAAATTTACACAATTACTATGACAAATTTGCAAATTTACACATTTTTAGCTTGATTATCTAGGTGATTTTGATGGTTAAATGTGTAAAATTGATACATTTTTCTATTTTGCATTGATTGATGCAAATGCTCTATTTGTTAAAAAAAACAGGTAACCTACATCACCATCTAACCAATAATTCAAAATAAACTCTAATTTACCCTAGGTACTGAAATATGTTCTTGTCTTCCCCTAACTTTTTTTTTTCCCATAACTCAAACTTTTTTTTTCCTAACTCAAGTAAATTACCAATTTATGTAAAATCATTGATGATGTTGATAATAACATCAACAAAAACTCATAATAATCTATCTATGCATGAAAGTATGAATTAGCCCCTTAAATTAGTTATGGAGTTGCTAGCGGCATTTAGTTTAAAAAGAACCAAAACTAAATATCGTCGGCATTTAGTTATGGAGTAAGGACCATTGGAGGGCAAAAAAGAGTTGTTAAGATCAATTTCCAAGTTAATTCCCAAAAGATAGCATCTATAACTATCTCCCCCCCCCCCCCCCCACCCCCCCCCCCCCCCCCCCCCCAAAAAAAAAAAATATCCATGTGATACAACATAATTGGCTGTAAGGAAAAATAAAAAAAGGGTTCAAATAACCAATGGTAGCTGTTTTGTTTTTTAATGAAATTAACTACACGCCACTTTTTTGACTAAAAAACTACATGCTAGGTGAGTCCTAGTTTATCTTATATATTTAATTAGGTTATGCATCAAACACTAGCCTAATAAAACCAAACCAACCTGACCTCTCGAGTTGGTTTTCATGAATTAGGTAGGGTTGAAATTTTATTTTGAGTCTTGGATTGAGTTGGATTCAGGTTGATAATTTTTTTACCCATCTAACCATCCCTACCCATCACATATATGAGTTTATTTTATTATCTTGTTTTCATTTATTTTGGTTGTTTAAGAATTATTTTTTATGAATTTAATTAAATTATTTAATGTAATTCTTTATTTTTGATGAATTTGAACATTTGCAATATAAATTAGGTATATTATGTGAATTATAATGATTAATTATTCAAAAAAAAATTAAATAATTAATGAAAGTCTAATTTTATAAGGTGTGAAACATTTAATCACAATCCACTAGTTCAACCCACTCAACCTAACCTCTGTGGGTTAGTTAAGTTGATCTTTACACATGTGATAGGTTAGGTTTGGAATTTCTTAACCTGAAAAGCTTGAGTAGGGTCCAAAAAATCCTCCAACCCCACCCACTAATTGACCCATGTAACATTCTTATACTTAACCGAAATTTATTATCTATAATAATATATACAAAACTGAAGATGTTTAAATTTTGGTTAATCTTTTAATATTGTACCAGATAAATTTTAGAGACCTCACTATTTTACATTTCAATATATATATATATATATATATATATATATATATATATATATATATGTATATATATATATATATATAATTGAAAGAGAAAGTGAAAAATAGGAGAAGTGTGATTATTTTGATATGGATGAAACTGTTATTTTCTGAAAATAAAAGAACTAAAATATAGCATAGCATAGCGTAGCGTAGACAATATCTTTTTTGGCTTACATCAAGTGAGTGTTGAAATTAGAGAGATTTGGACTCGAAGTTCTCCTTATCAATAGAACTAGAAAATGTTAGTGATGCTCAAGATTCTTGGTTATGAAAAGTTATCACAACTTAATTAATTTGAACTCTAACAAAAACTGGCGAAACACATATTAAATCATTACAGATAATAGAGAAAACTCTTCAGACAGAGAGAGAGTATAGTACCTTCTAAAACAACATAACTTTGTTATGCCATTGAAAATGAAAGGAAGGCACCAAACACCTTTACTTTGGCCACTTTGGTAGAAGAAATCTAAATTTGATGTGTCTTAATCCAAACTATCCCATAAATGAATTATATATAAAAGCAACAAATTTGCTCCCTCTTTTTACACGTAGGTCCCATTCTCTCTCTTTATCTCTTCTATTTCTTGCTTTTTCTTTTTCTTTTGTCTTCAAAGGATATTAGTATTTAATTCTTGCCTTTTTCTTTTCTTTGTCTACAACGATTCTAGTCGTGAGTTTCAATGATCCTTGCAGACTCTAACACAAATACCCTACACAAATTAGCTAGATTGCCAACTCTTTGGGGATCTCCTTCATTTTTGCGTAGAAATACACGTCTATAATAAGGGGATCAAATTGAATAAGTTCTTTTATATAGGTTTATACAAAATATGAAAGTTTGAGAAGCCAAATAAGATTCATCCAGAGCAATTCTTAGGTGCTCCCGAAACACGGAGAATGGTGCTCTCTCCTCTCACATTTATGGTGGGGTCTGCTCGTTAAATTCATAGTGAGGTCCACAACGAATGTGAGATAAATGAACACCATTTCACTATACTCTGAGACTACCTAAGAATTTTCCTTCATCTAGATGCAACCGCACGCGCGCACACACACACGCACCCATATATATACTTTACTCCACTCCCCCTTCCTCTGCCTCAATCCAAACAAACATGAATCACAAAGGAGTATCGCACCTGTAAAGTTTAAATTAACTCTGAAAATGTTTTTGCAAGAAAGAGTGGTATAAATTATTAGCAACTAAGAAAAAGAGATCTAGAAGGTATTGCACCGAGACCAAAAGGATGAAGATTCTTGTTTTTCATGGGTACAAAAATGAAAACTGCCCGACAGACCTTAAAGCTTTAGCTTCCTTCAGTAAATGAAATGAAAATATGCTTTAGAGTACAACCCAAACAATAGATGAATTGGTTATAAAGAAAAGAACATCTTTCTTAATCTCTTCAAAGTTCAGAGACCTGTGTGAGTTGGAGCATCCAGTACTGCAAGCCCCACCAAGATAATAAGTGCCAAAAGTAAAATAAAGGCGAAACTACACTATTGGTCCACGAAGCTTACCCTATGAGCGCAATTGGTCTTTCAAGTTTGAAGTGAGCACAATTAGTCCCTTAAGTTTTAAAACTGAGTCGTATTAGTCCTTTTACTGATTGCTGTTAACAGTGTTACTTACGTGGCTAATGAAACAATGACTTAACATTTTTTTAAAATGATGTGGCATGTTTTTAATTAAAAATTTAAAAAAAAAAAAAAGTTTCCATGAACAATGAAATTGAAAAATCATGTTGACTGGATTAAAAACAAATCTAATATTTGTTTAACAAAGGCACGGCAGAGATAGTAGTAACACAGATTTAAAATCATATGAACTGTTAAATATTTTTTTTAAAAAAAGCATTTAGGGTGTTCTAGATAGTAGAAACACAGATTTAAAATCTTTTAGCATCACCAACAACAATAAAAATAATTTTAAAAAAGAGTTGCCGCAAAATAATTTTTTGACATCAATCAAATAGTTGTCGCACACCCAAGGGTGTCCAAGAGACTGACTAACTTGACCCACCCAAGGGATCCAATCGGATTCAAACCAGACTCGATCAAATTCGATGGCTGTGGAGGTCGATGACAAGTCTCTGCCTTCAAAACCCAACTCTAGCGGGTTGATCAATGATGACCCAAGTACAATCTAGCTAGATCTACCAGATTCAATGAGATCTAATCTAAACTAGAGCTCACCAAATCTTCTCCATTATTCGTCTCTTTCTACCAAGATCTCACCCGATTGTGCCATTTTCTGTTGTTATCTCACTGGGTCTTTAGAGTTTCTGGATTCTCCTATTTCTCCCGAATTTGATCGCCACCTAGTGATTATCCGATCTGTTCAGTCTGATCTCCTTAATGGTTGGCGATAGGTATGGTTCTTCTCAGCCTGATCTGATTGCGATGGAAACTCCATTTGAGTTCTTGTGGCTATCAATCTTTCGCTTCCCCTTCTCTCTCTCTCTCATGCCTTTGTTAAACAAATATCAGATTTGTTTTTAATCCAGTCAATATGATTTTTCAATTTCATATAACGTGGAAATTTTTTATTTCTTTTTAATTTTTAACTAAAAACATGCTATATCATTTAAAAAAATGTCAAGTTATTATTCCGTTAACCACATAAATAATACCGTTAACAGTAGTGACTAAAAGGACTAATACAACTTAGTCTTAAAATTTAAGGGACTAATTGTACTCACTTCAAACAAAACACTTGGATTGGGCGGGCCGCCCATGTCTAAATGAGCAAACCACTTCACCAAGGACTTGGGCTTTAGGTTTAACCAAGTCATTCTCCAAGTGGGGGCCATCATTCCAAAGTTTTATTTTGTTTTAATTTTTTTTTTAAATTGCTCTTTACTGTGTTACAAGGTGCCAAAATATATAAATATTTTTTCAAAAAAAAAAATTGCCAAAAATATAGTTTGTTTTGTCAATGGTGTAATTCTATGCAAAGAATTGACACAAAATCCTATTTACTCAACAATTTTGCTATGCCAACCAGATATAGTGTCATATTTGTGACACAAGATCATATCATGTCAATCGAGCAGCATAGGTGCCACACTAAGTTATACATTCAAGACTTTTCAAATTCAAGCTTTTACCTTTAGTTTGAGAGGGTGTTAGATATATTATGGCCTAAGTGACTCAAATCAATCGTAGGTCAATGTACTTGTAAAACAAGCATATTAACCTTAGGTTAGTCTATGATTAACCTATGGATAAACATATATTCTCTAATATATAAATCCTACATTGGGTTCATTGTAACATAAGTGCTTAATATAATATAATATGTAGCCACTAAGAACTTTCTCATTGTGAACACAAGTCGTTAGGCTGAACCACAAAAAACTTTGTGTGTGTGCTTTCTCTATCATGCTTCCGCTTATCATTCAATCATCTCACAAAATCACACAACAACTTTCACAATAATGTTTTTCAAAAAGATAAGAGCAATGAGAGAGATTGTGAAGTAGATAGAAATAACTCTACTTCTACCACCACTCATACTCACACAGGCACAAACACACTTTTGAGCTGTTGTATCTACTTCAAACTAGAGCAATAAATATAGAATGTGCATTTGATAGAACTACTTGTTGGGAGTTGGGAGTTGGAAGTTGGTTCCTTCTTGCTTCACCCTTTGGGATTTATAATGGATTAAGAAAGCTTTTATTATCCGTCTCTCTAAAAGGGTCATCTCTCTAAAAGGGTTTAGGGTTTTGCATGGTGGATTTTTTAGGATTAAAAATGGCAACCTTGAGTTTTTTTCTTGGTTGGGTAATAGGATTGATTATTTTACTAGTCTAGAAAAGTACATATTTTAAAGAGCCCTTTAGGATTTTTTACCATCTTCTCTATCAAATAAAAATTTACAAAAATATAATTAAATTTCCTACATCATCATAAAAGATCAAATTACCCAAATAAAATAATTAAATTTAAGTTTGAATATAATCAATGACAGAAAAAATTATTTAATTATGAACCCCTTAGTCTTGATATCTAAATATCTAAATATTTTTGTTGAAAATACTGTAGATAAAAAGTAAGAGTTAAATAAAATAAGTAAGTAACTCACACCGCATGAGACCCAAAAATAGTAGGAAAAAAAAAAAAAAAAAAGCAATAACCTAGCTTATAAGTGCATCCCAAATGGGCACTAAAGTGTATTAGGCATTCTTTAATGGATAATGTTTGGCTACAAACTTGGTTGTAGTTTAATGTTACAACTTAATTTTAAAAAATTACATTGTTAAATATTTTGAAAATTTAACCATTAATCGTTGGATTGCATGATTTTTATGCTTTAATCGTTGGATTGATAACATAACTATTGATCTTTGATCCTTTGAAAATTTTGAAAGCACAGAGGATATAAGACCAAAAAAAAAAAAATGTAATCTAATAGTAAATTTGTCAAAATTCACATTCAATAGAAAGATATTAAGTGAAATTATGGCCTTAAACTATAACAAAATTTGTAGCCAAACTTTGCCCTTTTTTTAATTTGTGTTTCCTTCTACACTATTCTACATCAAAGACTTATCCATAAACACGGATAAGATTTCCTTCAAATATTCTAATTCCTTATGAATTTAATTAAGGAGCCTCCATCTAACTAGAACAAAATTTTAGCCTTGGATTGACATCATAGTGTTCACATTTGGACGGTTCCACTATGACATCCCAACAAAGCTTTTGAGGGGTTCGAGCATATGGTTTTGTCTTTCAAAATTCAAATACTCTTTTTTTTTTTCTTTTTCTTTTTTTTGTTTGAGAGCTATGGATTAGATGTGTGCTTTTCATAGTGATGTCCTCCATTTTCTTTTCTCTGTTTTTTCTCCTTGAATGATTACTAATTTGTAATCTTTAGTAGATTGTCTAGTGCACTTTCTGTGTGCTAGATTGTCCCATTTTAGAGCACCCACACAGTAGATGTGGGATATGTGCCAAATGCTAAATATTTGGCACATATCCCACACCAAATCCAATTTGAGCCCATTTAGGAAATGTAGGATTTGGTATATTTTTTGCAACATTGAACAGTACCATGACAAATTTGCCACGGTACGGAACGCGTGTGACATATTATTTATTCTTTGTTTATTCCTCCTTCTCTCTCGTATCTCTTTCATCTTCTCCTTCAGGAATTCCTCACCGCCTCCATCTCCACTCTCTCACATATCTCTTTGTTCTTCTCCTTCAGCCCGATCTACATATGTGCCTCCATCTCCACTCTCCCACACTCTTTCTTCTTCCCTTTCCTCTTTTGCTTTATTCTCTTCCCATTCATGAATATGAGCCACCACCGATTTCCTCTCTACCATCACTGATCTAATTTGTCCCTTCACCGGTTTTTTTTTCCCTCTTTTGCTCAATAAAAACTCAGTCTTGAATTCTTTACTATTTTCCTTGTTATTTGGGAAATTAATCTTTATGTTTTTGGACACAGAAGACAGAATTCAAAAGGGGAGCTAAAATTTAGAGAAATTGGGTGTTTGCTACAAATTAAATGGAAGTTAGGCTTTTTGTTTAATTATTGATCTTTGCATATGGAACTACGGCTTTATGTACAGTGAAGAAAGTAGTATTGTTCATTCATTTTTTTAGTTGTAATTGTTCTTACTTTTTGCTTTGGTTAGGGAAAGTGAATAATTTCAGGTAAATTAAATGGAAGTTAGGCTTTTCTTTACTTGTTAATCCTTTTTGCTTTTGTATATATTGGAAGGAGCCTCAGCTTTACACTCCAATTCAAACTCTGTGTCTTTTGAAGTAAGGGTAGTGTACAATGAAGAGAGCATTGATTTTAATGGCCTTTACCATTTGTTTGTCTTTTTTGCACTCTCTATATGTTCAACTATGTATTAAGGGTCATGCAAATGTGAGTCTTGTCAATTCAAGGTCTAAACTGGCCAAAATATGACAGTTGAATTAAGAGGATTGTTTGAAAATGTTACCGTTAGAATTGATGATATTTGAAAATATGACTTTCGTAGGAACAAATATAAAGAAAGAATAAAATAAGAATTAAAAAGAATTAAGAAATAATATTTAAATGAAGTGGTAAAAATATAGAACATCTGATAAATGAGATATTTGTAAAATGATGTGGTAAAATAATAAAGTAGGTTTTTTGTATGGCAAAATGACAATTTTTGTAGTGGCTACTAAGGATTAGTGAAATTTCTATAACTTTACCCCAAAAAAGACACTGCATATAACTGAAAAATCAGAAAATTTATGACTGTACCATGCACAAGCAGCTTATATTGACTCCACGTTTTAACATAACCTTCCAAGAGACACGGAAAGAGAACATTAGTTGAATTTGTCACATATATTCAGCAAAGCAGCAAAAACAAAAAAATTATTGACGACAACAATTAGTATAAAAAACATTTACAATTATAATGCAATGATCTGGCAATTTTTTTTTTTTTTTTTTTTTTTTGAGAAACAGGATAAATTTGTTAAAAAAATATTTTAGCATTTTTATTATACTTTCATTTTGATCCTTAACAATACAATTAAATTAAATAAATCATTTGATTTTTTTTTTCTTTTAGGCCCTTTTGAAGTCGGTGTGATATACATGATACAATCTCTATCAAAAGTGAATATATACCAAGAGTTAAGCATCCACTGGTGTAAGCCCCACCAAGATTTGCTTGTTCATATCATTCCAAACAAACTTTTCAATGAAGAGTACTAGTGTGTTTCATGCCTGCAATGCAAATCATGCAAAAGTATAATAAAACAGCAAAAGTAAATATATATATATATATATATATATATATATAACAACGTAAAGTGTAAAAAGGTTCGCAGCACTATTGCTACTACAATACGTACTCCTAAAAAGGTCTTCCTCTCATCTAGAAAACAAATAAATTAATTAAAGAAAGGTTTGGTTAATGTGTGCGCTTAGGACACACATTAAGCTATCTGTCTTTTGAAATATTTTTTCGGAAATTGAAAAAGTGGTCAACAACTTTTTCAATTTTCGAAAAAATATTTCCCAAAATGATTAATTATTGTGTGCCCTTATGGCACACATTAGCAAAATTTATTAAAGAATGCCTATCTTTCAAGATAAAGCTAAAGAGTTTCAAACCGAAAGAAAAACAATAAGCTAAATATAGTTCTAACTTAACGAAGCCATGACGAATCAGGGAAAGATAAATCTAGAACCCATTAGAAATTTGAGACTTTCTCAGGAAAAATATTTTATTTCAATCTACTGAAAACAAGTCTAAAAAAATACATATTTTTAAGAATCCTTTAGGATTTTTTACCATCTTCTCTGACAATAAAAAATTACAAAAATATACTTAAATTTCCTACAACATCATAAAAGACAAAGTTACCCAAATAAAATAACTAAATTTTAAGTCTGAAAATAATCAATAATGGACAAAAAAAAAAATTTAATTACATGCCCCTCCATCTTGACATCTAAATATCTAGCTTCTCAAGATAATTATGCAAGATACTTAGTTACTTACTACGTCAGAGGCTTATCCCTAAACACCGATATGATCCCCCGTTGGGGCAACCACAAGAAAAGTGAAAATAATACAAGATAAATTGAATAATAAAAATTATGAATAATATATTTTTTAGAAGAAATTACATAGTACTATTTGGACACCCCTTCTCTTCACTTTCTCCAAGTGCACGTATCTGACCTAATATATCTACTCCAATACCTTTCAGCCCATTAATCTGTGTACTTAAAAAATAATAAAGTCTCTCTCATTTTTCAATATAAGATTACACATTTAATTAACTTTTTTATCTTCCATATTAACTCTAGTCCCCACATCTTTAAATTTAAGTTGTCAATTTTAGCTAAGGGCCTTGTAATTGAATTATCACTTCCTCATGCACAAAGTGATTGGGAGTACTCTAGGCAGGAAATGGTTTGAACTGCGAGATTAAAAGCATATATATTTTAATTATCTCTCAAAAAAAAAGTTGTCAATTTTATTCATTTTAATTATTTAATATTAAAATGCTACAACACCTCCTTTAAATATTATAATTCCTTAAGAATTTAAGTAGCCCCATATAAGTAGAACAAGATTTAGCCTTACTATGTTTATGTCTTATGTAAAAAGAGAAATTCGATTGACATCATAGTGTTCGTATTTCATATTTGGATGGTAATTCCACTGACATCACAATAAAGCTTTTGAGGGGTTGGAGAATATGGTTTAGCCTTACCATGTAAGCTTGAATCGTCCTTACAGAACCTAACATGCACAAGTACATTACACAAATTAGGCTTCCAACATTTAGGAAGCGCTCCCTCATTTGAGTACAACCACACGTCTATAAGGGTATCGAATTGAAAAAAAAAATTCCTTTATGGATTTATAACTTTATATACCTAAGCTAAACTATATTGAAAGTTTGAGAGCCAAATAGGATTCATCCGGAGGCTATCAAATTAATTTTTTATAATCTTATAACTAAATAATCACGTAACATGGGAGCTAGTATGAGTTATAAATAACCGCAAGAGCAAGAGAAAGAGAGAAGAAGGTATCTAACCTAGCTAGTCCAAAAAGATCAAGCTTGTTTTCACTGCTACATTAATTACATAAATGAAAAATTGCCACACAGACCTTTGAGCACCTTTAGTAAATGAAATGAAACTCTGCTTTACGATTCGGCCCCAAACAAATAGATGGATTGTTTACAAAGAAAAGAACCTGTTTCTTAATCTGATCTTCAAATTTGAAAGACTTGTGCGAGAGGTGGGAGATCATAGCATCCACTATAAGCCCCACCAAGATTTGTTTGTTCATCACATCCTTCCAAACAAACTTTTCAATGAAGAGTACTAGTGTGTTTCATGCCTGCAATGCGAAACATGCAAAAGTAAAATAAAACAGCAAAATATATATATAACAACGTAAAGTGTAAAAAGGTTTGGAGTACTGCTACTACACTCATCCTAAAAAGGTCTTCCTCTCATCTAGAAAACAAATAAAGAATGCCTATCTTTCAAGATAAAGCTAAAGAGTTTCAAGCAGAACGAAAAGCAATAAGCTAAATAATTCTAACTTAACGAAGCCTTGACGAATCTTTAGAACCCATTAGAAATTTGAGACATTCTCAGAAAAATATTTTATTTCAATCTACTGAAAATAAGTCCAAAAAAATACATATTTTTAAGAGCCCTTTAGGATTTTTTACCATCTTCTCTGAAAATAAAAAATTACAAAAATATACTTAAATTTCCTACAACATCATAAAAGGCCAAGTTACACAAATAAAATAACTACATTTTAAGTTTGAAAATAATCAATAATGGACCAAAAAAAAAACATTTAATTGCGTGCCCCCTGTCTTGACATCTAAATATCCAGCTTCTTAAGATAATTATGCAAGATACTTACTACATCAGAGACTTATCCCTAAACACCAATATGATCTTCGATCAGGGCAATCACAAGAAAAATGGAAATAATACAAGATAAATTGAATAATAAAAATTATGAATAATATTTATTTGGAAGAAATTACACAATACTATTTGGACACCTTCTCCCTTCACTCTCTCCAAGTGCACGTATCTGACCTAATATATCGACTCCAATACATTTCAGCCCATTATTCTATACGCTTAAAAATAATAAAGTCTCTCTCCTTTTTCAATAAAGGATTACACATTTATTTAACTTTTTATCTTTCATATTAACTCTCACCTCCACATCTTTAAATTTAAGTTGTCAATTTTAACCAAGGGTTTTGTAATTGAATTAGCATTTCCTCATGCACAAAATACTTAGAAGTCACATGAAGTGGTTTGAATTACGAGATTAACTGAAAATTTTAACTATCTCTAAAAAAAAATTGTCAATTTTATTTATTTTAATTATTTAATATTAAAATGCTACAACATCGCCTTTAAATATTCTAATTCCTCGAGAATTTAAGTAACCCCATCTAACTAGAACAAGATTTAGCCTTACTATGTTTATGTCTTACGTAAAAAAAGAAATTCGATTGACATCATATAATTAGTGTTCATATTTCATATTTGAATGGTTCAACTGACATAAATAAAGCCTCTTAGCCCTCCTCGCACTAAATACCTCAAAAAAATGACATCAAATAAATACCTGAGCCAGTGGGACCCATCAGCAATACATTGCTCTTCTCCAACTCAACAGAATCATTGTCCTCATTTTCAACTTCATTAATTAGTACCCCATTCAATGCCTGACTTGGTATTCAGATGCACGAATTCAGTAAATAAAGCAGCAGCATTTGATGTACATTCATCTAACTATTACTATCATCGAAAATTGAAAAAACAGCAACTGGTTTGTGCCTGTTCAGTACAACTTATTTTTCAATTTTTTTTAATATTGAGGTTGTTTGAAAAAACTGTACCTAAAGCTATGGTTTGAAAAAGTACAATTTGAAATAACCGTAGATGTGGCAAAATGGATCAAAATTTTTTAACTTGATTAATTTTTTGTAATCTTATAACTAAACAATCAAGTAACATGCAATGCCCCTTTAAACCTCTTGTGATGTGCAATCACCTTATTGTCATTCTAGTTTTGCTAGGAACTTGAAATTTTGAGCATAAAATTTTCAAATCTTGGGAAATTTATTATAAATAAAATAAAATAAAATAAACCTTAACACTTACAATAAAATGCTATGCCGTTGAAATCTAAGAAATAATAAAAATAAAATTAAAATTAAAATTAAAAATAAAAAAATTGATAAGTTCGCTTCATTGGTGTAGGTGAGATAATTGAACCTCAAATATCTCATTTGGTTTTATAAGGTTAAATTTAATCAACCATCTTGTTTGTTTTATTCCGTGTCAAATTTGCTTGTATTTTAGCATTTAGTAACCCTGTATTTAGGTGGAAAGTTTGTAAGGGTAGTGAGTAAGAGAGTGTGAAGAAATGCTCAAGATTGTGCAAAGAAACAGGGACTCGCGACTGGATCTCGCGGGTGGCTCGCGGCTTGCAAGTCGCCAGAAGTTGCACATGTGCCAAGCATGCCAGGAGCTGAAAAGTCGCACCAGTTGTTGCACTACAGGACAAAAGTCCTAGGCTAGCCAGGCAGTTAGCTCGCGGTTTAAACTCGCAACTGAACCCAGTCTCAAGGTCAAGTCGCCAGAACACCCTATTTGGGAAAAACTGACATTTCACATTCTATTCTCACCCTAGTATAAATACCCTTCATTCCCACGAAATGTAAAGAGTTTCGAGAGAGAATTTTAAGAAAGAAACCCTAGAGAAAATAAGATTGCCTCATCCACAATCTTCACCTAAGAAACTCTTCAAATTCCTCTACTCTCTTCCTCTCTATTGATACATCCTTAAGAGGTTCTTGACCAAATCCATTTCTCACCATACCCACGTCTGTGAAAAGGTCTTTTGGTGCTAAGGGAAGCAGTTTGGAAGGGACCAATGATTTTTGGTTGATGCTATGGGCTATAGCAGAATCTGGTAAGCTAGAGAAGAAAAAGGTTCAATGCAACCTGGTTGGAGCAAGAAGCTTGGAGGGCTTAGGTACCTGGGTAGATTAGGCATGGAGGGTCTATTGCTGTTCATGTATCCTAACTACATTTTCTAGTGGATTATTTACTGCTTTGAGGGTGGCGAAGAGGTTTTACGCTGAGGGCTTCGGTTTCCTCTTCGATAACACATCGCGTGTTGTCCTTGTGTTTGCATCTCTCTTCTCTTTATCTTTGCCTTTTATTTTCTGTTACGGATGTGATTATAATTAGCTAAGATTGTTAATCAATTCTGTGTTTGGCTTATGTTCATGTTCTGCACATCAGTTGTTTGATAATTAGCTTGAATTGATAATTTGTAATTGGGGGTCCAAACGTTCATAGTGTTTTCAACGCTATTCGAACTTTCAGGTTTCAAGAGATTAATTTTACCAATTAAGCCAACTAGAGTAGTATTCTCAAAAGTCAAAGTTTAAAACTTAAGATTTTGTGTCAAAATACAATCATACATTTTATGCCTATATAGCTAGATGAATTATCAAAGCTCTTTTCTTTGTAAACAATCCATCTATAAATTTGTTTGGGGCCGAATTGTACAACAAAGTTTCATTTCATTCACACTAATGGCCTGTTTGGAAGTTTAGAGAGGGAGGAGAATAGGGGGGAGTAGAGGGGAGGAGAGTGGTGGGGAGGAAAGTAGAGGGGAATGGTTCCCCTCCACCTTGTTTGGATGTTTTTAAAATTAGTAAGGGGGAAGGGAGTAATTAGCCCTTCCCCTTGTTTGGATGTTTTAAAAATTAGAATGGAGAGAAGAGGAAATGATTAAAATAGACAAATTTACCCATATTTGAAATTAGACTTACAACATTTGTCTATGATTAATTTAGAAATGATAAATTAGGGAATTTACTTGGACAATAATTTATCTATTCTACTCTCCTTCCAAATCTCCCCAATTTGGGGGAATTAAAAAAGAGGGGTTAGAGGGAGTTGAAACCCCTCCAAACCCCCTCAAAATCCTCTCCCTCATTCCTTAAAAAACTTCCAAACAAGATAATTGGATTACTCTCTCTCCCTCTACTCTACTCCCCCTCCTTTTTTAAACATCCAAACAAGCAATAAAGGTGCTCAAAGGTCTGTGTGGCAATTTTTCATTTATGTAATTAATGTAGCAGTGAAAACAAGCTTGATCTTTTTGGACTAGGTAGGTTTGATACCTTCTTCTCTCTTTCTCTTGCTCTTGCGGTTATTTATAACTTATACACCTTTGTTTTGCAAACATGCAAATTTAATGTAAACTTTACAGCTTTTGATAAAGCTTGGATTGTTTACAAAGAAAAGAGCCTCCTTCTTTATCTGATCCTCAAATTTGAAAGACTTGTGCGAGAGGTTGGAGATCATGGCATCCACCGTAAGCCCCATCAAGATTTGCTTGTTCATATCATTCCAAACAAACTTTTCAATGAAGAGTACTGGTGTGTTTCATGCCTGCAATGCAAATCACGTAAAAGTAAAATAAACAGCAATATATATATATATATATATAACAACGTAAAGTGTAAAAAGGTTAGGAGTACTCGTCCTAAAAAGGACTTCCTCTCATTTGGAAAACAAATAAAGGATGCCTATCTTTCAAGATAAAGCTAAAGAGTTTCAAGCAGAATGAAAAGCAGTAAGCTAGACATAGTTCTAGTTTAACGAAGCCTCGACGAATCAAGGAAAAATAAATCTAGATCCCTATAGAAATTTTAGACATTCTCAGAAAACCAGTCTAAAAAAATACATATTTTTAAGAGTCTTTTAGGATTTTTACCGTTTTCTTTGAAAAAAAAAAGTTACAAAAATATACTTAAATTTCTTACAGCATCATAAAAGACCAAATTACCCAAACAAAATAACTAAATTAAAGTTTGAAAATAATCAATAACGGACAAAAAATATTTAATTACATGCTCCTCCCTCTTAACATCTAAATATCCAGCTATATAACAGAAAAATCGAATAACATATGACTGTATCACAAGCAGCATATATTGATTCCATGTCTTAACAAAACTTACCAAGACAGACAAAAAGAGAGCATTAATTGAATTTGTCACATAATTAATTCAGCAACGCAGCAAAACAAATTTATTGACTACAATGATCTGGCAAAAACATACTACCAAAAAAAAAAAATATATATATATATATATATATCAAAAACATTTACAATAATCATTGTATTATTATAATAATACAATGATCTGGCAAATTAAATAGAAAAATTCATTAAAAAAATATTTTAGCATTATTTTTATTAAATTTTCATTTTAATCCTTAACAATTAAATTAAATTAAATAAATCCTTTGATTTTTTTTTTCTTTTACTTCCTTTTGAAATCGGTGTGACATACATGATACAACCTCTATTAAAAGCCATTGTGTATCCATTAATTGTACCAAATAGCAATGTCAATACCAAGAGATAATTCCTCTAAAAAAAAAAAACAAGAGATAAGCATTGCCTAGTCTCCTCTATTTGGAAAACCAAGGTTTTTTAATCCCCATCCATCGTTATAAGATGAACCTACAATGCTGAAAAGTGGGTGTCTCTGTGTGGGTGGGTTGACGGTTGACGCAGGTGGCCTGGGTAAAAATTAGTGGTCATTTTTGTTCTTTGAGTGTTGCGTTTGTGATTTTATAGGGGAAGAAAGCCTTATTTTGTGATATTTTGAAGTGAAATATTGGGTTTAAATAGTGCGTTTTAAGTGTTTAACAATCCTACTTAACAAACTTTAATAAAAGGATTTTATTGACTTCTTTTTTCTTTTCTTTTTTTGAGAAATGATTTTATTGACTTCTTATGACCAAATAAGGGACTATATTGCCTAAATTGAAACCTTAGGAATTAATTTAGTAACTGAAGAACAAATGAGTAGAATAAATTGAATTTTAGCCTAAATTTAAAGTAAAAAGGGCTATTAAAAAAACGTAGGGCAAGTCCAATAAAGACTATTATTTTATCCTCGTGAAACTTCAAAACCCACATTTTCAAATTTGATGCTATTCAAACTCCACACTTTCATTATTTTGCTAAACACTTGAAAATTATGCTACACTTGAGAACATTTATAGTTGGGGCTTTGTTTGACACAATAATGAAATTATAAAATATGGGACTTAAAATGTGACATTTAAAAGTATGAAATTTAATCGGACACTAGGATTAAACTATAAGTTTTTTTTTTTTTTTTTGGGGGTAAAATGTAAATTATACCCTTAAAATTTAGGGTATTCAGATTTCATACTTCAAAGTTTCAGAATTTAAATTTCATACCCTAACATTATATTTTGCTTTGATTACTATCTCTTCGTCAGTTTTTTTTTGCTGATGTGTCTGTTAAATGACACATCAGCATGCCACATGTGACAGTTGCTCCAATGAAGTCATGCCATGTGGATTTAACAATTATACATAATTAAATAACTTTTAAAAATTAAAAATTAAAATAAATACTATAGAATATACAAAATTACAAATTAAAATAATAAAATATAAAATAATTTCAATAATTCTGGGCATTCCAAAATTTTCCAAGAAAATCAAAATTTGCTTTGGAAACAAAGATTCAAAAAAAAAAAAAAAAATCAGATGAAAAATTAATACCATTATATGCAGTATACATTACTATGTAAGATTGTTCAGGGGTATATCGTTCCAGTTAGCAGTGCTATGAATTGAAAACCAGTTAGAATTAGAGAACCAAACTCGTGCTTACTAAAGTAAGTTTGAAACTGCAGCTAGCCTTGATGTAAATGTCGTGTTTTTGTTCTAATGAAATCTCCATGGCACAAATTCGTTCCCACATCACTTGAAATAACCAAAACTCATGCTGAAGTGAAATCCAGAACACCCAAATCCCAACTGTCACCACTTGCTCCTATTTGCGAATTTAACAACCTCTACATCATGGAGGGGCTGAGTCTAATGAAAGAGAGCATGAAGGTCAAACCGAGTTATGTAGAGGGAGAGCGAGTTAGGGACGTTTAGAGCCATAGTCGGTGATGGCTGGTGTTTGGTGCATTTTTTTTAGCTTTGAAAATGTATGATTTGAGCTTTTACCTCCAAACTTCAAGGGTATATTTTACATTCGGGATCATAAGTGAGGCTTTTTTGACACAACAATGAAAATATCAAATATGGGATTTAAAATAAGACATTTTAAAATATGAAATTTAATCTGACACAAGGATTAAACTAAAGGTTTTTTTCCCCCAAAAACATAAAACGAAAAACAAAAGAAAGAACGAAAATTTCTCATCATTAATTTATCTGATCTCTTGGCTTATATATATATATATATATATATATATATATATTTGATAGAATCTCTGGGCTTATATATATTTGAAAGCACATTTCTAATAACTTACTTTGCCGCTGTGAATGAAAATTTTGCTAATCTCAAATCTCAATACGTCAATGGCCTAACACCAAGTTGCTTTTATGATAAAAGTTTTATTAGAGCCTACTTGGGATTAAATTACGATGGTAGCTAAAAATAGAAAATAAAACATGATGAATTTCAAGCTACAATCTTGTATTAATATAACCATGAACTTAAAGAAAAAAAGAGAGTATAATAAAACAAGTCTAGTATTTTATAATAGCAAGTTCAGTTTTTAATCGTAACAAATTAATCAACAATACAATGAAACAATTTCTCAGAAAAAAAAAAAAAAAAAAAAAAAAAAAAAAAAAAAAACAAACGGTACAATATATTATTACAACGAAACAACGAGCAATAATCCAAATAATATTTATCAATATTCATATGGTTTGATCCTATCATTTTACTCTTTTATTGTAAATATAGTTTGTAGTAAAGTAAGCACCAAGAAGATGAAAGCGACTACTGTAGAAACAATACTCCAAGGACTACTAAAATAATCACGTTTCAAAGTTGCCTGCCACCTATTCCAAGGTCTCTTATAGAACACCTTCAACTCTTTGCAGACACGATAAAAATTGGAGTTCATGTTGACATATATCACATTTTCGACAAGACTGTTCACCAAATTTCTAGCTTCATCGTTGTTGCCTAGCAAATTAAGCATGACCCCCTTTCGAACAAGTAAATTCACATCTTTGTTAGTGTTAATAAGGAAACCAAATAGGATAAAATAATCTGTAATGTATGCTTTATCAGAATAATGACATTGCTCCAAAGCCAATAGGTTTCGGATAATAGTTTCGCTTGAATTGTCTAATGTTAAAGGTGGCATTCTCAACGCTCCCTTTGTGAATTTTATATCTAATAAGCAACTGCTTGAATCTTTCTTAAACTCCAATCCCGCCTCATGCAATTGCGTTGCAGAATGCAAATGTTTAACTACGTCATTGCCTCTTTTTGGTATCCTTTCGGATGGAGGTAGCCAAAAGGTTCTAAGCAAATCGAGAAAGTGTTTCATTTTCAAATGGGGACTATAACTTATGTGTTGAGTGTTGTAATAATCAAAGTAGTAAAATGTCATGACTTGAATTAAGGACCTAGAGTAGCTTGGATGAGAGGCAAAAGCATGGTCAAATAGTTTCTCCAAAATAAAGAATGGAAGTTGATTTTCAAGTAAAATCAAGTCAAACCTTATAGCACTCGTCAACCATGTTTCTAGATGTGCACCATTGTCTTCACTCGTCCAATCATTGAAGAAGTCTCTCCAGAACAACTCAAGAATGAAGATGGCATCCATTGTAATAATCTTTACAAAATGATCACTGTCAAGGTGGATGGTCTCAGCATAACAACATCGAATGCTTTCTTCATTCTCCTTTATAATCCCCACTAAATCCTCCAAGCTTATATCAAAATTCTCAACACGTTCAATGAAATACTTGAGGTATCTCAATTTGCGTTGTTCCATGGTATGCAATTTGTCATTGGCATCATGGTGAAAGGGCCCTATTGAAATAACCTGAGGAGTGTAGTGTTCTTCCTTCAATTTGCGAAGATAATTGGGAACCCTATAGATGCAACTCTCAAGTGACACAGGGGACTCCAAATGTTTTAACATTTCTTGAATTTCATTTACCACATGTGTACATTGATGTTGAATTTCAACTGATGAACTTGCTCCCCTTCGAATTTCTGTCTTTGCTGACTTCATTTTTTCCATCTATAAACTTCACTCTCTGATTTTCCTGATGACAAAACAATATTCACTAGGATTATAAATATTAAATAGATAGTTCCCATTATTCACTAGCTTTAGGGAGCTTAGTTGCCCTTTGAATTCCATGCTAGGAAGTAAGAACTCTTCTTGAATAAAAATTTAAAATAAAAGTAATCTTAACAATGCTCCTCAGCGTTAAACATGATTACCACAGATCGTGGTCTACTTAGCAAGAATTTCTTATTGTACAATGTAACATATAAAGTTTGTGTGTTTGTGTTTTTTTTTATAGATAAAAGTACAAAAATCTCCTTGAAGTTTATTGGAGCTTACATTTCAAATCTTTTAGTTTCAAAATCCACTAGTTTCCTCCTTTATTATATTTAATATATTGATCTTGCATTTGCATTAGTTCGTACAAAAATTCCTACCTATTTTAGCATTAAAAAAAAAATTATTTTACATACTCACTTTTCAAAACACAACATAACAGATTATCTATTTTATACTATATTTTATTGAAATATCAATTTTCTTAATCTTTTTTAATTGTTTTTCTTTCTTCGCACATAATAACCATCATTCACTCTCTTCCTTCATTATTGAGATACATAAAAAAACTAAACAACTAAATACATGAATAGTGTAAGTATAAATTTACCATCGTAAACTTGTAAATTTACACAATTATATATATACTGATGTAGGACATTTTTAGGCAAAATTATGTAAATTCTACACATTTTTCTATTATACACGGACTAATATAAATGCTCACTAACCTCCTTTAGCTAAACATTCACATCAACTCATGTAAAACATTTCATCTATTTTAACATAAGAATCTATTTTTTTCTATTTTACATACTCACTTTTCATAACACCCCATATTAGATTATTTCTTTTACACTACATTACATTAAAATATCAATTTTTCTTAATTTTTTTTAATTATTTTTCTTTCTTTACATACAATAACCATCATCCACTCTCTTTTTTCACCTTTGGGATATATAAAGAAAATATAAAAAACTATATGCAAAATGAATAATTCAATATAAATTTACACAGTTACTATGCAACTTTGCAAATATACACATTTTTAGCTCAACTTTCTAGGTGATTTTGATGGTTAAATGTGTAAAATTAATACATCTTTTTATTTTGCATTGATTGATGCAAATGCTCTATTTGTTAAAAAACAAGTAAACTACATCACCATCTAACTAATAATTCAAAATAAACTCTAATTTACCCTACGTACAGAAATAGGTTTTTGTCTTCCCCTAGCTTTTTTTCCTAACTCAAGTAACTCAAGTAAATTACAATTAATGAAAAACCATTGATGATGTTGATAATAACATCAACAAAAACTCATAATAATCTATCTATGCATGAAAGTATGAATTAGCCCCTTATATTAGTTATGGAGTTGCTAGCTAGCGGCATTTATTATCTTAGCCAAGACTTAGGAGTTAGGACCATTGGAGGGCAAAAAAGAGTTGTTAAGATCAATTTCCAAGGTAATTCCCAAAAGATAGCATTTAACTATCTAAACCCCCCCCACCCCCCCCCCCCCAAAAAAAAAAAAAAAAAATCCATGTGATACAACATAATTGGCTGTAAGGAAAAATAACCAATGGTAGCTGTTTTGTTGTTTAATGAAATTAACTACACGCCACTTTTTTGGCTAAAAAACTACATGCTAGGTGAGTTCTAGTTTATCTTATATATTTAACTAGGTTATGCATCAAACACTAGCCTAATAAAACCAACCCAACCTGACCTTTTGAATTGGTTTTTGTGGATTAGGTTGGGTTGAAATTTTATTTTGAGTCTTGGGCTGAGTTGGATTTTAGGTTGATAATTTTTTTAGCCCATCTAACCATCCCTACCCATCACATATATGAATTTATTTTATTATCTTGTTTTGATTTATTTTGGTTGTTAAGAATTATTTTTTTATGAATTTAATTAAATTATTTAATGTAATTATTTATTTTTGATGAGTTTGAACATTTGCAATATAAATTAGGTATATTATGTGAATTATAATGATTTATTATTAAGAAAATAAATAAATAATTAATAAAAATCTAATTTTTTTATAACGCGTAAAACATGTAATCACAATCCAGCAGTTCAACCCATTCAACCCAACCCATGTGAGTTAGTTAAGTTGATCACTACACATGTGATGGGTTGGGTTGAGAATTTCTTAACCTAACCAGCTCGAGTTGGGTCCAAAAAATCCTCCAACCCCACCCACAAATTGACCCATGTAACATTCTTGTACTTAACCAAAACTCATTATCTATAATAATATATACAAAACTGAAGACGTTTAAATTTTGGTTGATCTTTTAATATTGTACCATATATATTTCAGAGGCCTCACTATTTTACATTTCATTATTTTAATATATATATATATATATATATAATTGAAAGAGAAAGTGAAAAATAGGAGTAGTGTGATTATTTTGATCTGGATGAAATTGTTATTTTCTGAAAATAAAAGAATTAAAATATAGCATAGCATAGACAGTATCTTTTTTGGCTTACATCAAGTGAGTGTGGAAATTAATTTGAGAGATTTGGACTCAAGTTCTCCATATCAATAGACCTAGAAAATGTTAGTGATGCTCAAGATTCTTGGTTATGAAATGTTATCACAACTTAATTGATTTGAACTCTAACAAAAACTGGCGAAACACATTAAATCATTACAGATAATAGAGAATGGAATAACCCTTCAGACAGAGAGAGAGTATAGTACCTTCTAAAACAATATAACTTTGTTATGCCACTGGAAATGAAAGGAAGGCACCAAACACCTTTAATTTAGCCACTTTGGTAGAAGAAATCTAACTTTGATGTGTCTCCAATCCAAACTATCCCATAAATGAATTTTATATATAAGCAAAAAATTTGCTCCCTTTTTTTACATGTAGGTCCCATTCTCTCTCTTTGTCTCTCCTATTTCTTGCTTTTTTCTTTTTCTTTTGTCTTCAAAGGATATTAGTATTTAATTCTTGCCTTTTTCTTTTCTTCGTCTACAACGATTCTAGTCGTGAGTTTCAATAATCCTTGCAGACTCTAACACATACCCTACACAAATTAGCTAGATTGCCAACTCTTTGGGGATCTCCTTCATCCACATGCAACCACACACACATATATACATACACACATACTTTACCCTACTCCCCTTCCTCTCCCTCAATCCAAACAAACATGAATCACGGAGGAGTATCGAAACCCATAAAGTTTAAATTAACTCTGAAAATGTTTTTGCAAGAAAGAGGTGTATAAATTAGTAGCAACCGAAAAAGAGATCTAGAAGGTATTGCACCAAGTCCAAAAGGATGAAGCTTCTTGTTTTTCACTAGTACATAAATGAAAACTGCCTGACAGACCTTAAAGCTTTAGCTTCCTTCAGTAAATGAAATGAAAATATGCTTTAGAGTACTACCCAAACAATAGATGAATTGGTTATAAAGAAAAGAACCTCTTTATTTATCTCTTCAAAGTTCAAAGACGTGTGAGTTGGAGCATAATCCAGTACTGCAAGCCCCACCAAGATAATAAGAGCCAAAAGTAAAATAAAATAGAAAAATTTTGGAGCGGTTTACACCCTTTGAATTCGCTTTGGGGTACTACTACACTCACCCCGGAAAGTTTTATTCACACGTACTAAAGAATGCCTAATCAGTTATTTCTCAATATGGAGTTGAAGAGCCTGTGATAGTTGCTACTCAGACGAGTCAGACCTCGTTTCCTTCAATCATCAAAAAGTTGCTACTCACTCAAACCCCGTTCAACTCTCTCTGTGAAAGTTTTTCTTAGATTAGTCTATAATTAGCCTATGATTAGACATATATTCTCTAATATATAAATCTTACATTGGGTTCATTGTAACATAAGTAATTAATATAATATAATATGTAGCCGTTGAGAGCTTTCTCATTGTGGACATAAGTCGTTAGGCTAAACCATGTAAACTTTGTGTATACGCTTTCTCTATCATGCTTCCGCTTATCATTCAATCATCTCACACAATCACACAAGGACTTTCACAATAATGCTTTTCAAAAAGATAAGAGGAATGAGAGAGATTGTGAAGTAGAGAGAAATGACTCTACTTCTACCACACTCATACTCAGGGGCGGAGCTACATGTTAGGGTGGGGGGACCATGACCCCACCAAAATTTTTGAAATTTTTTTTTTAACTATATAGAAATATTTAATATTTTAATAATTAGCCCTCAAAAATGGGACTTGGCCCCCCCAACTATTTGAGTTGTCCAATAATGTTCTTTAAAAAAATTGTCCAATTTGTCTTGTAATTATATAAAACGTATTGTTTCTCAAATTCATTTTTTATGGTAAAATGTGTTTTCGTATTTTTTAAAGTTTTGGATCATTTATGTCTGTGAACACTTCATTAATTCAATTGAAATTTTTTTACTCACAATGGTAGAAAATTTGGTAACTTATATTGAAAATGAAAATTCTAAGGATTTCACTATGGAAAATGGTGAAAGATTAATTTAATTCTATGAAGCATTTAATTTTAAGGATTCATTATGAAAGATACTAATTTTTTGTATATGTGTATAGATACATGTGTTTGTGTATGTGTATAAAAGTTTGTATAGACTAATAAATTAGCAACACAAATTGGCCCCCCCTAACAAAAATATCTGGTTCCACCCCTGCTCATACTCACACGCACAAACACACTTTTGAGCACTAGAGCAATAAATATAGAATGTGCATTTGATAGAACTATTTGTTGGGAGTCAGAAGTTGGTTCCTTCTTGCTTCACCCTTTGGGATTTATAATGGATCAAGAAAGCTTTTATTATCCGTCTCTCTAAAAGGGTCATCTCTCTAAAAGGGTTTAGGGTTTTGCATGGTTGATTTTTTAGGATTAAAAATGGCAACCTTGAGTTTTGTTCTTGGTTGGGTAATAAGATTGATTATTTTACCAATCTAGAAAAATACATATTTAAAGAGTCCTTTAGGATTTTTTACCATCTCCTCTATCAAATAAAAATTTACAAAAATATAGTTAAATTTCCTACATCATCATAAAAGATCAAATCACCCAAATAAAATAATTAAATTTAAGTTTGAATATAATCAATGACAAACAAATTATTTAATTATGCACCCCTTCTTCTTGATATCTAAATATCTAAATGTTCATTTGAAAACAACTTATCTAACTTTTTGCTCAAATTTTGTTGTTGAAAATATTGTAAATAAAAAATAAGAACTAAATAAAATAAGTAAGTGACTCACATCACATGAAACCCATAAATAGTAGAGCAAAAAAAAAAAAAGCAATAACCTATCTTATAAGTGCATCCCAAATGGGCACTAAAGTGCAGTAGGCATTCTTTAATGGATAATTTTTTGCTACAAACTGGGTTGTAGGTTAATGCTGCAACTTAATTTTAAAAAATTACATTATTACATATTTTAAAATTTTAACTGTTAATCGTTGGATTGCATTTTTTTAACGCTATAAACACGCGTCAAATTTTGTGTCAATCATATATTATTTACTATGTGAACCATAAATTTATTTTTTAAATATAATTTTAGTCTTTAGAGTTTTAGACTACAAAAACTTACAATTTAAATAATTAATTGATGACATAACTATTGATCTTTGATCTTCTGAAAATTTTGAAAGCATTAAGGATATAAGAAAAAAAAAATGTAATCTAATGGTAAATTTTCAAAATTCGCATCCAATAAAAAGATATTAAGTGAAATTATGGCCTTAAACTATAATAAAATTTGTAGCCAAACTTTGTCATTTTTTAATTTGTGTTTCCTTCTACACTGTTCTACATCAAAGACTTATATATCCATAAACACCGATAAAATCTCCTTTATAAAATCTCCTTCAAATATTCTAATTCCTTATGAATTTAATTAAGGAGCCTCCATCTAACTAGCACAAGATTTAGCCTTACTATGTTAGATGTCTTACGTAAAAAGAGAAATTGGATTGACATCATAGTGTTCACATTTGGATGGTTCCACTATGACATCACAACAAAGCTTTTGAGGAGTTTGGAGCATATGGTTTTTTCTTTCAAAATTCAAATACTTTTCTTTTCTTTTCTTTTTTTTGTAAGAGGGCTGTGAATTAGATGTGTGCTTTTCACAGTGATGTCTGCCATTTTCTTTTCTCTCTATTTTTTCTCATTAAATGATTACTAATTTGTAATCTTTAGGAGATTTTCTACTACACTTTCTATGTGCTAGATTGTGCCATTTTATTAGTGAAATTTCTATAATTTCACCCAAAAAGAAAACACTGCGTATAACTGAAAAATCAGATAACTTATGACTGTACCACAAGCAGCTTATATTAATTCCACGTCTTAACATAACCTTCCAAGAGAGACAAAAAGAGAGCATTAGTTGAATTTGTTTCATAAATTCAGCAAAGCAGCAAAAAAAAATTATTAACTACAACAGTTAGTATAAAAAAACATTTACAATTATAACGCAATTATCTGGCCTTTTTTTTTTTTTTTGAGAAAGAGGATATATTTATTAAAAAAACATTTTAGCATTTTTATTAAATTTTCATTTTGATCCTTAAATTTTCATTGTGATATTTTTAAGTGAAATGTTGGGCTTAAATAGTATGCTTTAAGTGTTTAACGGTCCTACTTTTTTTTTTTTTTTTTTTTAAAAAAAAACTTTAACGGTCCTACTTAACAAACTTTAATAAAAGGAATTTATTGACTTCTTCTGACAAAATATGGGACTAAATTGTCTAAAGTGAAAACTTGTTAGGGATTTTTTTTTTTTTTTTTTTTTTTGATGAACTGTTAGGAATTAATTTAGCAACCGAAGTAAAAATGAATGCAATAAATTGCCACACAGACCTTTGAGCACTTTTAGTAAATGAAATGAAACTCTGCTGTACGATTCAGACCCAAACAAATAAATAGATGGATTGTTTATAAAGAAAAGAACCTCTTTCTTTATCTGATCTTCAAAGTTGAAAGACTTGTGCGAGATGTTGGAGATCATAGCATCCCCTGTAAGCCCCACCCAGATTTGATTGTTCATCACATCCTTCCAAACAAACTTTTCAATGAAGAGTACTAGTGTGTTTCATGCCTGCAATGCAAATCATGCAAAAGTAAAATAAAACAGCAAAATATATACATACATATATATATATATATATATATATATATATATATATATATATATATAACAACGTAAAATGTAAAAAGTTTCGGAGCACTACTGCTACTACACTACTCCTAAAAAGGTCTTCCTCTCATCTAGAAAACAAATAAATAAATTAAAGAATGCCTATCTTTCAAGATAAAGCTAAAAGAGTTTCAAGCAGAACGAAAAGCAATAAGCTAAATATATTTCTAACTTAACAAAGCCATGACGAATCAAGGAAAGATAAATCTAGAACCCATTAGAAATTTGAGACATTCTCAGAAAAATATTTTATTTCAATCCACTGAAAACAAGTTTAACAAAATACATATTTTTAAGAGTCCTTTAGGATTTTTTACCATCTTCTCTAAAAATTAAAAAAATTTAAAAAATTACAAAAATATACTTAAATTTCCTGCAACATCATAAAAGACCAAGTTATACCCAAATAATATAACTAAATTTTAAGTCTGAAAATAATCAATAATGGACCAAAAAAAATTTAATTACTTGCCCCTCCGTCTTGACATCTAAATATCCAGCTTCTCAAGATAATTATGCAAGATACTTACTACATCAGAGACTTATCCCTAAACACCGATATGATGGAGCTTGGGCAAACGCAAGAAAAATGAAAATAATACAAGATAAATTGAATAATAAAAATTATGAATAATATTTTTTTTGGAAGAAATTACACAATACTATTTGGACACCTCCTCTCTTCACTTTCTCCATGTGCACGTATCTGACCTAATATATCTACTCCAATACATTTCAGCCCATTAATCTATATACTTAAAAAATAATAAAGTCTCTCGTTTTTCAGTATAAGATTACACATTTAATTAACTTTTTTTATCTTCTATATTAACCCTCACCTCCGCATCTTTAAATTTAAGTTGTCAATTTTAGCTAAGGGCCTTGTAACTGAATTGTCACTTCCTCATGCACAAAGTGATTGGGAGTACTCTAAGCAAGAAATGGTTTGAACTGCGAGATTAATAGCATATGTATTTTAATTATCTCTCAAAAAATAATTGTCAATTTTATTTATTTTAATTATTTAATATTAAAATGCTACACCATCTCCTTTAAATATTCTAATTCCTTAAGAATTTAATTAACCCCATCGAAGTAGAACGAGGTTTAGCCTTACTATGTTTATGTCTTACGTAAAAAGAGAAATTCGATTGACATCATAGTGTTCATATTTCATATTTGGATGGTTCCACTGACATCACAATAAAGCTTTTGAGGGGTTGGAGAATATGGTTTTGTCATTCAAATACTCATCTTTTTTTAGAGGTCTTTGGATTAATTGTGTGTTTTTCATTGTGATTGTCCGATTTTTTTAGGAAAAAAAAAAAAAAGATTGTACATGTACAAAAAGCAGCTTAACAAATTGAGAGCCAAAAGAGAGAATTAGTTGAATTTGTCACATAAATTCAGCAAAGCAGCAAAACAAATTTATTGACTACAATGATCTGGCAAAGACGTACTACCAAAAAAAAAAAAAAAAAATCAAAAACATTGACAATTATAATACAATGATCTGGCAAATTAAATAGGATAAAATTCATTAAAAAAATATTTTAGTATTTTTATTAAATTTTCATTTTGATCCTTAACAATTAAATTAAATTAATCTTTTGATTTTTTTTTTAAATTTTTTTATGTTTAATGTCCTTTTGAAATCGGTGTGATATACATGATACAACTTCTGTTAAAAACCATTGTGTGTCAATTAATTGTACTAAATAATTAACTTATGTGTCATAAATAGCAATTTCAATACCAAGAGATAAGATCACATCGCACTCTTAGCGTGATAACCACTCTGCAATTATAAATGTTTGTGAGGTGTGAGGGGCAAGGGTCAAGTCTCCGGAAAGAAATTTCAGATACATATAAACTTAGATTATACTAGAATAAAATTTCTATTTTGTATAAAAAAAATTTAATTAAAAAAAGAAGAAGAAGAAGAAGAAGAAAGAGA
This sequence comes from Quercus variabilis, assembly GCA_030445155.1. Classification (NCBI taxonomy): domain Eukaryota; kingdom Viridiplantae; phylum Streptophyta; class Magnoliopsida; order Fagales; family Fagaceae; genus Quercus; species Quercus variabilis. The sequence continues at coordinate 97,366,924 of CP129446.1, forward strand.
GAGAGATGAGCATTTCCTACTCTCCTTTATTTGGAAAACCAAGGTTTTTAAATCCCCATCCCTCGGTATAATATGAACCTACAAGGCTACAACAATGAGGCCAAGCAAGAGAGGAAGGAGATGTAAGGTCAGTGCTGAAAAGTGGGTGCCTGGCCCTGCAGGAGAATTTGTGGGTGGGTTGACGGTTAACACAGATGGGTAAGAATTTGTGGTCATTTTTGTTCTTTGAGTGTTGCTTTTGTGATATTTTTAAGTGAAATATTGGGCTTAAATAGTGCATTTTAGGTGTTTAACAATCCTACTTAAAAAACTTTAATAAATGGAATTTATTGACTTCTTTTGACAAAATAAGCGACTATATTGTCTAAAGTGAAACCTTATTAGGAATTAATTTAGCAACCGAGGAACAAATTAATAGAATAAATTGAATTTTAGCCTAAATTTAAAGTTAAAAAGGGCTATTGAAAAAAACTTAATTAGGGGAAGTCCAATAAAAACTCTAATATTTTATCCTTTGTGAAACTTTAAAACCCACATTTTCATATGTGACGCTTCAAACTCCACACTTTAATTGTTTTTAAAAATAAATAAATAAACCTCCACACTTTCATTATTGTGCTGAACACTTGAAAATTATGAAACACTTGACATTTAAAACATGGGGCTTAATTTGTTTAACACAATAATGAAAATATCAAATATGGGATTTAAAATGAGACATTTAAAAGTATGGAATTTAATTTGACACAAGGATTAAACTATAAGTGTTTCAATAATGAAAATATCAACTATAAGTGTTTTAATTTGTAATATCTATGAAATTTTTTTAGTACACTTTCTGTGTGCTAGATTGTTCCATTTTTTTTTGTAAAATTTCTATATCTTAACCACAGAAAAAGAAAAAGGACTGTGTAACAGAAAAATCAAACAACATACAATTGTACCACAAGTAGCTTATACAAATATTGATTCCACATTTTAACTTAACCTGACAAGAGAGAGACAAAAATATGGACTTTTTTGGCATTTAACATAATTTTTTGAACTACTTAGTTAGTTGTCAAATTTACAAAATTATTTTGCAAACTAGTATCTCAAGACTCTAAAACTCGAGTTCAGTAAAGGAACTCAAGTCTCTAAGTCTCGAGTTCCAAGTGATGGCAATCTAATGTGGAAGAAATTAAAAATCCACATGGGTCTTCTTCTTCTTCTTCTTCTTCTTAATTTTCTTCTGCTCTATGGAGAGACTTGAGTTCCACGTGAATTATTTATCAACTTGGAACTCGAGTCTCTAAGACTCGAATTTCTTCACTAAACTCAAGCCTCTAGTTTATTAAAATGTTCAGAAAATAAATAAAAAAATAAAAAGAAAGAAGAGGGAATGAATCATGGGGAGAAGGGAGAAAAAAAAAAAAAACTTTTTAATAGTAGCTAGAATAATGTCTTGCAGGTGATCAAGGTCACTCCACTGTCTTGCCTTTACTACCTCTTTTCCCCACCTCTTATGGTTCTGATATGGAAACAGCAAATAATGAGATTGACTCCTTTGAAGGACTTTCATGTTGATGGGAGTGATTTGAGTTTGTCACCATATGCTTATCCCACGGGAAGAAAATATCAGCCTCCACAGGTCCTTGTCCTTGATGACGCTAGCCACATTTCTTTGCCATCTAGTATAGAGCTTCCAAATAATATGACATCATATGGGTCCAAATTGCGCTTGGGTCTGCCAGATTTGGGAATTGGCTCAACTGTTAGTGAGGGTTTTCATTTGGGTTCTTCTTCAATGGCCCATAACTTTGTCAATGATGATCATTCTGACTTCAATTTGTATCCACCATCCAAGAAAATGAGAACGTCTTGATCGAACTTGGAAGAAGAAATATGCCTCCATCTGAAAACTAATCAATGTCTTTTGCAATTGATGCCAAGGTATTTCTCGTTCTTTTAGTTGCATTGTTTCATTTTCATCTTTGGATGCTCATTCATTGTATTGGGTACCAACATAATTTGAATAGAAACTAGAACAAAGAAAATGCACAATTGATGAAAGAAATTAGTCATGTGATTTGTTGCTAAATTATTCTATAAAAAAAACAATTAATTTGTAAAAGGCAGTAGAAAAGTAAAATATCGATGCTAGTAACCATACAAAGATTCGGATCTGGGCAAAAAATGTTAATGTTAAAAAAGGAACCAATGGGTTACAAACCAAATGGAACCTCCTTCCACATAATTACAATATGGAAGATGAGGTCACGGTTCAAGATATGTGTGAATGTGGCAATATTTATCTTCAAAAAAGATTATAACTTTCAAAAAGAAAAGTCAGAGAATATTAGTACGTTGAAAAACCTCTTTCAATTGTTAGAGCATCCACAGCTGCATCCACAGCTGCTGTGGCATAATTTATGCTATTTTGCCATACCAAAGACTTACTTTATTATTTTACCACATTACTTTATAACATCTCATTTATCAGATGTTTTATCATTCAATTTTATACATTAAAATAATATTTACTACACATTAAAATAATATATTACCTCTTCCCTATCATCACCATCAACAACAACAACCCACACCTGTAGATCAATAGTCACAGCCCACAACCACCGGCCACCCACAGATCAACCACCAACCACCAATATCAACCACTGCTACCACCCAAAAAAAAAAAAAAAAAAAAAAAAAAAAAATAAAAAAAACTCAAACAAACACTACACAGCCACAAACCTCACACCCATAACCCAATCTCACTCCCACAACCCACGACCCAATCTGAGACCATCCCAAATCTCACACCCACAACCTGATCAACCTACCACCATCAACCAAAATCAGCCAACCAACAACAATCAAAACAACCAACCACCAAGAGAGAGAGAAAGAGAGAGAGAGAGAGAGAGGTCGGCGAGATCGGAGAGCGATGACAATGACAATGGCTCGTGCGCTGCTCATGGCGAACTCACGAGACTTAGTGATGGCTTGGCGATGACGATGGCTCGTGCACCATGAGTGGCGAACTTGTTGCCCATGCCACTTGCGCCTCCAATGATAATGGCCACCGTCAAACTGATCTTAAATTAAAGGGAAAAGAGAGAATAGAGGGAATCAATGGTTGAGAAGAGAGGGAACCGGTGAGAGAGAAGAGAAAAGAATAAAGTGAAGAGAGAGGAGAGAGAAAAGAGAATAAAAAATGATTAAAACTTATACCATCTGATTCCGTACTGTTGCAAATTTGCAATGGTACTGTAGCCATGTTGTATAATTTTTGAGATTTGGCACATCTCATAAAGCTCCATTTTTGTATTTGGTGTGGCAAATCTGCCAAATATTTGGCATTTGGCACATTTGCCACACCTGCTGTGGATGCTCTGAAAAATTATAAAAATAAGTACTTACATTTTCATTGCATAATCTCTCTCTGATAATGAAGTTACTCATACTTCTTGATGGATTTAAACTTTTACTTCTAATCTTTACTCCATTTTTGGAGGCTGTATTATTTAATTTTGGCATAATATGTGAGTATTAGGATTTTGGTCTATTAATCTATTAGGGGTTAAGCTACCTACCAATCACCTCTCTTAGACCTTGTGAAAGTGGGAACTTTGTGCCCTAGTTACCAGTCAGCACCAATATGCTTATGTATCCTCAATTCCATAAAGCAGGAAGTATTGAAATGGATTTGACTTTTCCAATAGTCATAGGTTCAAGGTCCTTTCACTCCTTTGAACGTACCATTACAATTTAAATGCTTTCTTTTTCTTAATTTGTTGCTGATAGACTGTCTCAAACTTCATAATCTTGTAGAAATGTTGAGAATTTCAGATATTATCTAGTCTGCCATGAATGATCTCCCCTCCACTATGGTTGGATTCGATGGAAAACATATCTTAATCTAAAGAGTGCATGGAAAGGAGGATGATGTTACCTTCTAGATTGGTCAATCAGTGGATTTAGTACTTAGGAATGAACAGGGAGGTATCTAATAAAGGTGGCAACAACAATTTAACTTGTTAGGCTTATTTGTTATAATGTTCTGGATAAAGTTCCTTTTTTTTTTCCTCGTCACTTGGACATGTTATTTTGTAGCTTTGACTATGAATGAAATGTGTCTTTGCTATTGATTGTTGGACTGCAGTGGTGATTGAAAAAATTAATGAGTAGAACCAAGCTAAGTTACTGTGCGAAATCCTCCTAACAAGGTTCATTCTATCACTTAGAGTTGGACTCAACCTATGTCATAGTGGAATACTTTCTAGCATGCAAAAGTATGCCGATGTTTTTTTCCCATAAATTAATGCAACTCATTATGTTTTAAATTTCAATTGGATTATGTTTGGTGTCCTTGGAAGTTGATTTAATCGTTTTCTTTATCAAAGTTTATAGGATTTTTATAAAAACTGTTAACAGGACCCTATGATTTTAATAGTTTTCTGACCATCTTAAGAAGTAAAGAATTTGATCATTCATATCATAGAGTTATCAGATTTGTTAGTTTTGACCTGGACATATTATTGCAGGAATTGGCCAAAATGATTTTTCTTTTGGGTGAGAGCTTTCTGATTAACCAATTCGTTGAGTCAATGTTCCAATTCAAGAATGCCCTTGTTAATTATGCCTTTGGATCTGCACTCAGGGCACTGCTTTTGGTAGTTTCTGTGTTGTAAGTCTTGTGATTATTCATTGTCAGTTTGTTATTGATGCACGTGTGTTTAATTTAATTAGTCACAGACCCGTGCATTGCGCGTGATTATTTTTTAAGATGATCTCATTATTATTATTATTATTTTGTAATTTGAACTAATTTAATGAAAAGTAATGCATTTCATAATGATATTTATCACAAAATAATTTTTTATTATTGTAGAATTGTTTTATTTAAAATTTGAAACCTTGATTCTACCATAGTTGGTTGACTAATTTTTACATATCTAAGTCAATTAAACACGTTTTGCATGCTACATGTAAACCTTCTTATCCATAAGAGTTGAAATAATGTGCGTAATATTTTTTTTTTCTAAGGAAGTTAAAAAGAATAAAATTTACCTTGTCTTGATGTTTTCTAAAAATTAAATTTGGAGATTCTCTTTCAATAATTGTGAAAATTCCAAATAATAATTCAAAAGGTAATACATGTTAAATGTTCATGCTTTGATTGTGTAATTGTATGATTGATTTGGGTTGTAATTTATAAGTTGAATATGGTGGTGTATATCCAAAGGAGCCCAACTATGTTGTTTAGGATATTGAATATAGTGTTGTGTGTGATTTATAGAGTAGCTACGGTTTTAGTAATTAAAAATTAGCTTTTCATTGTCTTTTAAGTTAATAAAAACCTTACATATACTTTTTTTTTTTTTTTCAAAAAACCTTTACATATTTTTTTAACATGAATCTTTATGTGGGGTCCGAGGGCCCAGAACCCCCGGCCCACCTTTAGGCTGGCCCAGGGCCCAAGCCGAGGAGGGCGGTCTCCCCAGATGGTCGGCTTGAAGGTTTTAGTTCTCCCAGGTCCCAAGCCGAGGACACACCCCTCCTCGGCACACCTAGCCTAGTCTAGGAAAGGGGCAGACCCAGAGTAGGTGGTCACATCCACACTTAACGATTCTGCCTGGCCCTCCAGGCTCCATTAATGATGACAAGACCCTTCACTGAGAAACCTTGGAGGCAGCAACCCCCAGTATGGGAAAGAACCTGTCTGATGGGACAAGTCCTGAGCCACTAGCCCGAATGGCCAACAGCTGTAAGGCCAGGATCAAGCTAAAAGGGATATAAGGCAAAGAACCCCCCTTTGTGAAGGGGGGCCTCCTCGGACACCACCCGAGGAGCAACCCCAGGCGTAGAGCAAACGAACCAGAGGTTCAAAGAAGACCGACGAGGGGCCGGCCGAAGCCAAACCCTTTGCCCCACTCTCTACAAATTCATTGTCGGGGGCCCACCTCCGAAAAAGGAGCCCCTACAATTGGCGCTGTCTGTGGGGAGGGTTAGTGCGCCGACCGGCGCAACCAGCGATCGTTCTAAGGCAGTTACTACTCAGAAGTTGGCGGAGCAAAAAAAAAAAGAGAAAGAAAAAGAAAAGAAGAAGAGAAGAATGGCAGTACGAAAGGGAAACTCAACAACAAGTAAAAGAAAAATCCTTTATTATTTCAGAAAAGATTACAAGAGATTACAAGTACAACAATCCTCATTATTTCATAAAAGAAAAGCTACAAATACAATCAGAGGCTCAGACAGGCATGTTTTACAAAAATTCCTACCAACTAATCCTACAATCAGAGGCCCAGGCGGACCGGTGTTGGAACTGGCCGGGCAAGAGGCTCGCAAAGAATTAATATCAGGAATGAGGGAAGTGTCAACCCGTGCTTTTATTGGCGTCAAAAGAATGGGAGAACTTGACAATAAAAGCACGGGAAGGGGGGCTAGGGGCTGGCTCACCTTCAAACCAAAGCTTGAACAAAGTAAGGAGCCCCTAGACCCCGGAACACCCTCCCTCATGATGCTCCCTCGACCCCCTCCGAACTACACGAGCATTAACCGTCGGAGACGGTAATACTCGGGCACCAGCCATGACGAGAGTTCGCGTGCCCCCTTCGTCGGAGGTGCGCTTTGGGGAAAGACGTTAGGTACTTCAACGACGTCCCCCCTGGCCACCATGCGAGACTCGGCCAGTGTTACGCCTAAACTCTGCCGCGCCGGCAGCCCAGTGGGGGCTACGGCCACGGCGGCACTTAACTTCAAGTCTCCTAACTGCGGTCACAACCCTGGTGGCGGTATCAAAGGGGCTCAAGAAGGTGAAAGTGTATACGTCTGTTTGTGGGGGAGAATTCATGGAATGAGGAGAAACACTCCCCCCAGAACGCCTTTTATGGAGGGCGAAAACCAGCGGGAGTTGAACCGCGCGGAATTCGAAGGGTGAATTGTCAAAGGGAATTAATTCCCACCCAATTCCAAGGGGATTGCCAGCTGCCTGCTGCGTGTCAATTCACGAGGGCATTAATGGAGACGCGTTACGGGCACCGAAGCGTCAAACAGGAAGCGCGGAAGGCCAAGCGACGCCTCGTAAACCAGAAAGATGAGGAACACGAACTAGAGGCAGGATCAGCCCCACGTGCGAAGTCACAATCCGACTCGAGGAAAAACAGCTCACAGGAAAGGACCCATGGACGTCCTCACACCAAAAACAAAGTCCTTGGATCCGAGGACAAACTCCTATTGGAGGCAACTGTGCAGTAGTGGTACAATGACTCTTGCTCCAGCATCCTCAAGGAGACTAAGGGAAAGGACTTCTACCCGACGTGAGACTGAGTTGCCCAAAGAGGTGAACACTGTGTTCTCATGCTCGGGGCCCACTTGGAAACGATGGCAGTAATTGTACCTAGGACTTGCATAGTCCTCGGACCCAAGCCTACGGGGAGCTGGCCACTCGTACTTAAGGCAGCAACTGTACCTAGGTCTTGCATGGTCTACGGACTCAAGCCTACGGGGAGCTGGCCACTCGTACTTAAGGCAACAACTGTACCTAGGTCTTGCATGGTCTACGGACTCAAGCCTATGAGGAGCTAGCCACTTGGAAACGATGGCAGCAATTGTACCTAGGACTTGCATGGTCCTCGGACCCAAGCCTACGGGGAGCTGGCCACTCGTACTTAAGGCAGCAACTGTACCTAGGTCTTGCATGGTCTACGAACTCAAGCCTATGGGGAGCTAGCCACTTGGAAACGATGGCAGCAATTGTACCTAGGACTTGCATGGTCCTCGGACCCAAGCCTACGGGGAGCTGGCCACTCGTACTTAAGGCAGAAATTGTACCTAGGACTTGCATGGTCTACGGACTCAAGCCTACGGGGAGCTATCTATTTACGACGGAGCCAAGGTACTGCTCGGGCCGAAGACCTATTCCCGTGAAGAAGCCAACTACCTATTGAAGAGCCTAAGGGTCGATCCCAACACTTAAGGAAGAACCAGCCGACTGAAGGCCTTCCAGACCATAGGGGCCGAGGTTTGCAAAACCCTCCTCCCCGTCCGAGGATACGTGCAGCAGGGTTTTGAGGGGCTATTGTGGGGTCCAAGAGCCCAGAACCCCCGGCCCACCTTTAGGCTGGCCCAGGGCCCAAGCCGAGGAGGGCGGTCTCCCCAGATGGTCGGCTTGAAGGTTTTAGTTCTCCCAGGACCCAAGCCGAGGACACACCCCTCCTCGGCACACCTAGCCTAGTCTAGGAAGGGGGCAGACCTAGAGTAGGTGGTCACATCCACACTTAACGATTCTGCCTGGCCCTCCAGACTCTATTAATGATGACAAGACTCTTCACTGAGAAACCTTGGAGGCAGCAACCCCCAGTATGGGAAAGAACCTGTCTGATGGGACAAGTCCTGAGCCACTAGCCCGGATGGCCAACAGCTGTAAGGCCAGGATCAAGCTAAAGGGGATATATAAGGCAAAGAACCCCCCTTTGTGAAGGGGGGCCTCCTCGGACACCACCCGAGGAGCAACCCCAGGCGTAGAGCAAACGAACCAGAGGTTCAAAGAAGACCGGCGAGGGGCCGGCCGGAGCCAAACCCTTTGCCCCACTCTCTACAAATTCATTGTCGGGGGCCCACCTCCAAAAAAGGAGCCCCTACACTTTACATATACCTTAATAAGTAAACCTTATACATTTCATTTTCTTAGATGCATAAAAAAAGACATCTATTCCATAATAATAGTGGCTAATTAGTTTTTTCATGTTCTTATTTTTAACGTTTCTTACTATTATCATATTTTTCTGGCTGTTGATTTTCATAATAGAGGCATTAAATGAGAGTTAAATTCTTAGAACCTTTCATTAGATTTTAAAAGTCATGGTGTGTGAAGAATATAAGCATTTAAGGACTTTTTATTATTATTATTTATAAATAATAAAATTTAAATGAAATTTAAAAAAAAAGATTTTGAAAATTTTAATCTTTATTTCTTATATATTTCTATTATTACTAAAGAACGTTTTCCTTTTAGTTTTGATAATAAATATGATTTTCTAGATTAGAGTTTGATTAGTTTCAAGTTTAAATTTTGTATGATTTTATTTAATTGTTGATTATATGATTTAATTAAGTGAATTTAACAATTTATTTATTTGCATTGTAAAGTTTATAATAACATTCGTAAGGTCATCTTTAATTAATTTTGTACTCCTTTAGTCGTTGGTCTCTTTGTTTTCCAATTAACAGTTACTAATTAATTTATTTAATTGACGTTTGGAGCAAAAAACCTCTTTCTATATGACCCCAGATGAATTGGTTATAAAGAAAAAAAAACTCTTTCTTTATCTCTTCAAAGTTCAAAGACTTGTGTGAGTTGGAGCATCCAGTAATGCAAGCCCCACCAAGATAGTAAGAGCCAAAAGTAAAATAAAATAGAAAAATTTTGGAGTGGTTTACACCCTTTGAATTTGCTTTGGGGTACCACAACTGTTAGGATCTAAGACTTTAGGAGCTAAGTGTATTAAAAATTCAATTTGTAATGAATTGACAAATCATGATCAAAACTTAGAGTCTAGATTTAGATTGCTCAAAGTATATTTATTTGTAAAATTAGAATCGAGTGTACTATAGGATTTATTAGACTAAATCTGCAAGGCTCGATCGATCGAAAATTAGACTCAATTGATCAAACCTCGTGCAAATTGTTTTTTCTACAGAATTTTCAACTCAGCCTAACCCCATATAACATGTAGTATTTTATGTTTTGCTTCAAGTATAAAAGGAAAAACACTAGCCATGTTTTAGATGTTGTTAATAAGTTGTGTGTGTGAATTTGCTGTGAGATCTAAAGATGTTTACTTTCATACACACTTAGGGTTATCAAGGTCAAGATTGATATCAAGAACTTTGTAATTTCTTCGGTTGCTATTTCAAGAGTTTAAAAAAAAAAAAAAAAAACACAAGTAGGAGAACTTGTGAGTGTTGTGGATGAAGGACAGAAGTAGTTTATGGACTCAAAGCTATCACGAGGTCGTGATAGCAAGTTTTCTACTCGAGTTAGTAATAGAATGTTAATAGTCTAAGTCTTATTATAAAAACTTCAATTCTTTTATAGTAGATTTGTTTTACCTTGAAAATAACTAGGTTAAATCTTCCTCAGATTTTTTACCGGTATGATTTTCTTGGTTATCATATTGTGTGTTCTTTATATTTCCACACTACTTACATAATATGATTTGAATGTGTTTAACTTAGATCTTATTAATGAACTTATTAATTAACTTGGCTTAAACAACTTATGTTCAAGGAGTCTAAAAATGTACAACTACACTCAACTTGGAAAGTTTTATTCACACATACTAAAGAATGTCTTATCAGTTATCTCTCAATATGGACTTGAAGAGCCTGTAATAGTTGCTACTCAGAAGAATCAGACCTCATTTCCTTCAATCATCAAAAAGTTGCTACTCACTCAAACACCGTTCAACTCTCTCTGTGGAAGTTTCTCACAGACAGCAACATCGATCTTGTCATTGGATCTGTTTCTCTACGAGATAAGCCGCCGTCAACACAGCCCAGTCACGACCACTATCTCTGGTCCGCAACCACAGGTATGTCGTATGCTACCAGTACCACACTGTTTGTGGATTTGAGAATTACCATGGCGACCTCTTCATCGCATCGTTCGGGGGTTTAAGATCATCACCGCGCAGCAAAAGCAAACCTTCAACGACAACGAGATGGACTCACCTAGCTTCGTTCTACAGATGCGGCTACAGAAGTACATGTGTCGCCTCGCTTGCAATATTTGCAATGAGCACGATCCAAGTGCACGTGAAGATGGAGTCAATTAAGGACACGCGGCCCATCAAACAAAACACTTGGATTGGGCGGGCCGCCCATGTCTAAATAAGCAAACAACTTCACCAAGGACTTGGGCTTTAGGCTTAACCAAGTCATTCTCCAAGTGGGGGCCTTCATTCCAAAGTTTTATTTTGTTTTAATTTTTTTTTTTTTTAAATTGCTCTTTACTGTGTTACAAGTTGCCCAAATATATACATATTTTTTCAAAAAAAAAATTGCCAAAAATATAGCTTTTTTTGTCAGTGGTGTAATTCTATACAAAGAATTGACACAAAATCCTATTTACTTAACAGTTTTGCTATGCCAACTAGATATAGTGTCATGTTTGTGACACAAGATCATGTCATATCAATTGAGCAGAATAGATGTCACACTAAACTATACATTCAAGATCTTTCAAATTCAAACTTTTACTTTTAGTTTGAGAGGGTGTTAGATATATTATGGCCTAAGTGACTTAAATCAATCGTAGGTCAATGTACTTGTAAAACAAGCATATTAACCTTAGGTTAGTCTATGATTAGCCTATGGTTAGACATATATTCTCTAATATATAATTCCTACATTGGGTTCATTGTAACATAAGTGCTTAATATAATAAAATATGTAGTCATTAAGAGCTTTCTCATTGTGGATACAAGTCGTTAGGCTGAACTACGAAAAACTTTATGTGTGTGCTTTCTCTATCATGCTTCCGCTTATCATTCAATCATCTCACAAAATCACACAACAACTTGCACAATAATGCTTTTAAAAAAGATAAAAGAAATGAGAGAGATTGTGAAGTAGATAGAAATGACTCTACTTCTACCACCACACTCATACTCACACATGCACAAACACACTCTTGAGCTGTTGTATCTACTTCAAACTAGAGCAATAAATATAGAATGTGCATTTGATAGAACTACTTGTTGGGAGTTGGAAGCTGGTTCCTTCTTGCTTCACCCTTTGGGATTTATAATGGATTAAGAAAGCCTTTATTATCCATCTCTCTAAAAGGGTCATCTCTCTAAAAGGGTTTAGGGTTTTGCGTGGTGGATTTTTTAGGATTAAAAATGGCAACCTTGAGTTTTGTTCTTGGTTGGGTTGATTATTTTACTAGTCTAGAAAAATACATATTTTAAAGAGCCCTTTAGGATTTTTTACCATCTTCTCTATCAAATAAAAATTTACAAAAATATAATTAAATTTCCTACATCATCATAAAAGATAAAATTACCCAAATAAAATAATTAAATTTAAGTTTGAATATAATCAATGACAAACAAATTATTTAATTATGCACTCCTTTGTCTTGATATCTAAATATCTAAATGTTCGTTTAGGAATAACTTATCTAACTTTTTGCTCAAATATTTTTGTTGAAAATACTGTAGATAAAAAATAAGAGTTAAATAAAATATGTAAGTGACTCACACCACATGAGACCCAAAAATAGTAGGAAAAAAAAAAGCAATAACCTAGCTTATAAGTGCATCCCAAATAGGCACTAAAGTGTATTAGACATTCTTTAATGGATAATGTTTGGCTACAAACTTGATTGTAGTTTAATGTTACAACTTAATTTAAAAAAATTACATTGTTACATATTTTGAAAATTTAACCGTTAATTGTTGGATTGCATGATTTTTACACTTTAAACGCACATCAAATTTTGTGTCAATCATATATTATTTACTATATGAACCATAAATTTATTTTTTAAACATAATTTTAGTCTTTAGAGTCTTAGACTACAAAAGTTTACAATTTAAACAATTAATTGATAACATAACTATTAATCTTTGATCTTCTGAAAATTTTGAAAGCATGGACGATATAAGAAAAAAAATGTAATCTAATGGTAAATTTGTCAAAATTCATATCCAATAAAAAGATATTAAGTGAAATTATGGCCTTAAACTATAACAAAATTTGTAGCTAAACTTTGCCCTTTTTTTAATTTGTGTTCCTTCTACACTATTCTTCATCAAAGACTTATCCATAAACACCGATAAGATCTCCTTCAAATATTCTAATTCCTTATGAATTTAATTAAGGAGCCTCCATCTAACTAGAACAAGATTTAGCCTTGCTATGTTAGATGTCTTACGTAAAAAGAGAAATTGGATTGACATCATAGTGTTCACATTTGGATGGTTCCACTATGACATCCCAACAAAGCTTTTGAGGGGTTCGAGCATATGGTTTTGTCTTTCAAAATTCAAATACTCTTTTTTTTTAGAGAGCTGTGTATTAGATGTGTGCTTTTCATAGTGATGTCCTCCATTTTCTTTTCTCTGTTTTTTCTCCTTGAATGATTACTAATTTGTAATCTTTAGGAGATTGTCTAGTACACTTTCTGTGTGCTAGATTGTCCCATTTTATTAGTGAAATTTCTATAACTTCACCCAAAAAAAAAACACTGCATATAACTGAAAAATCAGAAAATTTATGACTGTACCACAAGCAGCTTATATTGATTCCACATTTTAACATAACCTTCGAAGAGAGACGGAAAGAGAACATTAGTTGAATTTGTCACATGTATTCAGCAAAGCAGCAAAAAAAAAAATTATTGACTACAACAATTAGTATCAAAAACTATCAGAAAATGAATGAATTTCTGTATATTTTATTAAAATGAGAAATGAGAGTACAAAACTATTTATAGATCGATCTAAGCTTGAAAACTAACTCTAACTGAATAACTGGAGCTTAACAGAAGAATAACTAACTCCCACACGTACAGAAACTAACTCTTCCACATGTGAACACTTATACAACTCAAAACAGAAACTAAGCCACTAAGCTACATGCCGTTTCAACATTCAAATACAAATGGATGTCGTTTATGCAGTACTTTGCTCTTTACTATGATTATGCTCCACTGTATCATGCTCTGCTCTTGCTTCCTTGTGATTATCTCTGTTATCACTCTGATAAAAACATTTACAGTTATAATGCAATGATCCGGCATTTTTTTTTTTTTTTTTTTGAGAGACAGGATAAATTTATTAAAAAAATATTTTAGTATTTTTATTAAACTTTCATTTTGATCCTTAACAATTCAATTAAATTAAATAAATCATTTGATTTTTTTTTTTTTCTTTTAGGCCCTTTTGAAGTCGATCGGTGTGATATACATGATACAATCTCTATTAAAAGTGAATATATACCAAGAGTTAGCATCCACTAGTGTAAGCCCCACCAAGATTTGCTTGTTCATATCATTCCAAACAAACTTTTCAATTAAGAGTCCTAGTGTGTTTCATGCCTGCAATGCAAATCATGCAAAAGTAAAATAAAACAGCAAAATATATATATAACAACGTAAAGTGTAAAAAGGTTCGGAGCACTACTGCTACTACACTACTCCTAAAAAGGTCTTCCTCTCATCTAGAAAACAAATAAATAAATTAAAGAATGCCTATCTTTCAAATTAAAGCTAAAGGGTTTCAAGCAAAACGAAAAGCAATAAGCTAAATATAGTTCTAACTTAATGAAGCCATGACGAATCAAGGAAAGATAAATCTAGAACCCATTAGAAATTTGAGACATTTTCAGAAAAATATTTTATTTCAATCTATTGAAAACAAGTCTAAAAAAATACATATTTTTAAGAGTCCTTTAGGATATTTTACCATCTTCTTTGAATATTAAAAAAAAAATTACAAAAATATACTTAAATTTCCTACAACATCATAAAAGACCAAGTTACCCAAATAAAATAACTAAATTTTAAGTTTGAAAATAATCAATAATGGACAAAAAAAAAAAAAAATTATGTGCCCCTCCGTCTTGACATCTAAATATCCAGCTTCTCAAGATAATTATGCAAGATACTTACTACATCAGAGAATTATCCCTAAACACCGATATGATCTCCCGCTGGGGCAAACACAAGAAAAATGAAAATAATACAAGATAAATTGAATAATAAAAATTATGAATAATATTTTTTTTTTTGGAAGAAATTACACGATACTATTTGGACACCTCCTCTCTTCACTTTCTCCATGTACACGTATCTGATCTACTCCAATACCTTTCAGCCCATTAATCTGTATACTTAAAAAATAATAAAGTCTCTCTCGTTTTTCAATATAAGATTACACATTTAATTAACTTTTTTTATCTTCCATATTAACTCTCACCCCCACATCTTTAAATTTAAGTTGTCAATTTTAGCTAAGAGCCTTATAACTGAATTATCACTTCCTGATGCACAAAGTGATTGGGAGTACTCTAGGCAGAAAATGGTTTAAACTGCGAGATTAATAGCATATATATTTTAATTATCTCTCAAAAAAAAGTTGTCAATTTTATTCATTTTAATTATTTAATATTAAAATGCTACACCATCTCCTTTAAATATTCTAATTCCTTAAGAATTTGAGTAACCCCATCTAAGTAGAACAAGATTTATCCTTACTATGTTTATGTCTTACGTAAAAAGAGAAATTCGATTGACATCATAGTGTTCATATTTCATATTTGGATGGTTCCACTAACCTCACAGTAAAGCTTTTGAGGGGTTGGAGAATATGGTTTTGTCATTCAAATACTCATCTTTTTTAGAGGTTTTTGGGTTAATTGTGGGTTTTTCATTGTGATTGTCCCCTTAAAAAAAAAAAAAAAAAAAAGAAGGGACTGTACATGTACAACAAGCAGCTTAACAAATTGAGAGACAAAAAGAGAGTATTAGTTGAATTTGTCACAGAAATTCAGCAAAGCAGCAAAACAAATTTATTAACTACAATGATCTGGCAAAAACATACTACCAAAAAAAAAATATCAAAAACATTGACAATTATAATACAATGATCTGGCAAATTAAATAGGATAAATTCATTAAAAAAATATTTTAGCATTTTTATTAAATTTTCATTTTGATCCTTAACAATTAAATTAAATTAAATTAAATTAATCTTTTAATTTTTTTTAATTTTTTATGTTTAATTGTACTAAATAATTAACTTATGTGACATAAATAGCAGGAATGTCAATACCAAAAGATAAGATCACATTGCACTCTTAGCGTGATAACCACTCCGCAATTATAAATGTCTGTGGGGTGTGAGAGGCAACGATCAAGTCTCCAGAAGTAAGTTTTACATACATATACACTTAGATTATACTAAAATAAAATTTTTATTTTGTATAAAAAAATTAATTTAAAAAGAGAGAGAGAGAGAGAGAGAGATAAGCATTTCCTACTCTCCTTTATTTGGAAAACCAAGGTTTTTAAATCCCCATCCCTCAATATAACATGAACCTACAAGGCTACAACAATGAGGCCAAGCAAAAGAGGAAGGAGATGTAAGGTTAATGCTGAAAAGTGGGTGCCCCTGTAGGAGAATTTGTGGGTGGGTTGACAGTTAACAGTTAACACAGATGGGTAAGAATTTGTGGTCATTTTTGTTCTTTGAGTGTTGCTTTTGTGATATTTTTAAGTGAAATATTGGTCTTAAATAGAGCGTTTTAGGTGATTAACAATCCTACTTAAAAAACTTTAATAAAAGGAATTTATTGACTTCTTTTGACAAAATAAGGGACTATATTGTCTAAAGTGAAACCTTATTAGGAATTAGTTTAGCAACCGAGGAACAAATTAATAGAATAAATTGAATTTTAGCCTAAATTTAAAGTTAAAAAGGGCTTTTAAAAAAAAAACTTAATTAGGTGAAATCCAATAAAAACTCTAATATTTTATCCTTTGTGAAACTTCAAAACCCACATTTTCAAATGTGATGCTTCAAACTCCACACATTCATTGTTTTCAAAAATAAAAAACCTCCACACTTTCATTATTGTGCTGAACACTTGAAAATTATGAAACACTTGACATTTAAAACGTGGGGCTTTATTTAACACAATAATGAAAATATCAAATATGGGATTTAAAATGAGACATTTAAAAGTATGAAATTTAATTTGACACAAGGATTAAACTATAACAGCAGCCACATCAGATCTGTTATAGTCTTCTAAAATAGAAGAAAGTACAAATTTTACACATTTTAAACAAAAAAACACTCACATCAGCTCGTGTAAAAATGTGTAAAGTCTTCTAAAAATTTCCATGAGCTATAGTAACCGTATAAATTTACACAGTTACTGTGGCTTGTTTATCATTATTTTAATATTATATTTGCACATCTTTTTCGCTCTCATTTTTCTCTCTCCTCTCACTGAGCAACACCAACACCTCTCATCAAGTCTCAACTTCTCTCTAAAACTCTATCAACCCGAGCTCCATGGCTGAACATTCAAACTCTACCTCTGAGCATCACGCCACCATAGATGGTGGTCTGACCCTAAATCTAAACCTCTCTATATTCTCAGCCTAACTCTTCTACCTTCGAGGAGCTACAGTGCAGCTCATCACTACACTTCTATAGTCTCAGGCTGGATGGAGCCCATGGTAGTGGCCGTCAAGAAGAGGTGGCGATGCTGCGAGGCGTCGATCTCGCTTAGGTCGAAGGCGTCAATCTTGCTCCGATTTGTTAGTTGCTGGTTTTTTTTTTTTTTGGTTTTTTTGGTTGATTGTGGGTGTGGGTTGGTGGATTTTGATCTTGATCAGCTTGTTTTTTCTAATTCATTGGTGGGTTTTGATGATCTTGTCGCCGATTGGGTGGGTGATGATTTGGCTTGACTGGGTTTCAGGTTTGGTGGGTGATGAATGGGTTTGGGATTGAGTGGATTGGTTTTCCTTGATGATGCTGGTTGGGTGGTGATGATGGTGGCTGGGTGTGGAGTGATAGTTGGTAGTGATAGATTGTGGGTCTGTGAGAGAGAAGGGTAGTAAGGGAGGGAATAATAAAAAATTGTAAAAGAATGAATATTTTATTGAATAAATGTGTAGAATAGATAAATTGATGTGGGTGTTTTGTAAAAGTTGATATGTAAAATAAAAAAAAGTAGGTTTTTTTAAAAAAAATAGACAAAAAATTTGAATGAATTGATGTGGTTGCTCTAAGTGTTTCAATAATGAAAATATCAACTATAAGTGTTTTAATTTGTAATATCTAGGAAATTTTTTTAGTACACTTTCTGTGTGATAGATTGTTCCATTTTGTTTGTAAAATTTCTATAACTTAACCACACAAAAAGAAAAAGGACTGTATAATAGAAAAATCAAATAACATACAACAGTACCACAAGTAGCTTATACAAATATTGATTCCACATTTTAACATAATACAAATATTGAGATAAACATGGATTTTTTTGGCATTTAACATAATTTTCTAAACTATTTAGTTAGTTGTCAAGTTTGCAAAATTATTTTGCAAACTAGTATCTCGAGGCTCTGAAACTCGAGTTCAGTAAAGGAACTCAAGTCTCTAAGTCTTGAGTTTCATGTGATGGCATTCTTCTTCTTCTATGGAGAGACTTGAGTTCCACGTGAATTATTTATCCACATTAACTTGGAACTCAAGTCTCTAAAACTCGAATTTCTTCACTGAACTCAAGCTTCTAGTTTACTAAAATGTTTCAAAAAAAAAAAAAGAAGAAGAAGAAGAAGAAGAAGAAGAAGAAGAAGAAGAAGAAGAAGAAGGAGGGAATGAGTTGAAGGGAGAAGGGAGAAAAAAAAAAAAAACTTTTTAATAGTAGCTAGAATAAAATAAAAAAAGTCAAATAAATTTGCGACTAATGCATATTATTATTATTATTATTGTTATTATTATTATTATTATGTGTGTTTCTCAAATAAAATAAAAAAAGTGAATATCTCAAAAATGAAAAAAAAAAAAGATCAAAAAAAGTTTTTGAAAAATTTAGATAAACAACTCACATATGAACAAGAAATTCAATATAAAAAAAAATTAAAAAGTCTCAATTTAATTAAATTTGCATCTAAACAAATTAGAAGAATATATTTTAAGTACAAAAATAATTATTTAATTAAATTTAAATATATAAAAAGTCTCAATTTAAACATCTCCTTAGGCCCCAAAATCCCTTGGGCTGCCCCTAGAGAAAACTTACTGGGCAGAGGCATCTACAGTTGGGGTTGAGGGAATCGATAGAAAGAGAGAGAGTTTTGAAATAGTAATTGAGAAAGGAAGAGGTGGATTAATGATGGGTCTCCATCGTTGGATTAACTCAGTAAACATCATTAACTGATTTAACCCTTGCTAACTTGGTTTCCTATTAAGTGATGTCACCAATTTATCTTAGTTGTCTCATTTTTATTGGTTTGGACTACGAGGTCAGTTTAGACTACCTAAGAATTTTCCACTTTTATTGTAGCCTACTTGGATCAAATGTTTTAAAATAAAAAGTTTTATTGAGAAATTAAAAATCACAATGGCAGCCAAAAAGAAGTTCAAGCTTATCTTGTAATATGAATGACGATAATTAAAAGTTATAGAAAAGAGAGAGTGTAATAAAACAAGTATTTTATAATGGCAAGTTCAACTTCATTAATCATAATAACAAATCAAAAAGAGAACGAAAAAATTTCTCCAAAAAATAAACAATACAATGAAACAACTAGCAATCCACACAATATTGTTGATACGTAAGGTTTCAATTTTGAACTTATTTTTTTGGGAACATTGTATATATAGTTTGTAAAAAAGTGAGCACCAAAAAGATAATAACAGTAATTGTCCAAGCAACTTTGTAAGGAGAGCTAAAATAATCATGTTGCAAAGCTTCCAGCCAACTATGCCAAGGGAAAATCGATTTCCGATAGAACGCCTTCAACTCTTTGCAGACACGATAATAATCGGAGTTCATGTCAGCATATATCACATTGTCAATAACACTGTTCACCAAATGTCTAGTTTCATCGCTGTTGCCTAGCAAATTAAGCATGACCCCCTTTCGAACAAGTAAATTCACATCTTTGTTAGTCTTAATAAGGAAACCTAATAGGATAAAATAATCTGTAATATATGCTTTATCAAAATAATGACATTGCTCCAAAGCCAAAAGGTTTCGGATAATAGTCTCACTTGAATTGTCTAATGTTAAAGGTGGCATTTTCAACGCGCCCTTTGTGAAGTTTATATCCAATAAGCAACTGCTTGAACCCTTCTTAAACACCAATCCAGCCTCATACAATTCTGTTGCAGAGTGCAAATGCTTAACTACGTCATTGCCTCTTTTTGGTAACTTTTCCGACGGAGGTAGCCAAAAGGTTCTAAGCAAATCGAGAAAGTGTTTCATTTTCAAATGCGGACTATAACTTATGCCTTGAGTGTTGTAATAATCAAAGTAGTTAAATGTCATGACTTGAATTAAGGACCTGGAGTAGCTTGGATGAGAGGCAAATGCATGGTGAAATAGTTTCTCCAAAATAAAGAATGGAAGTTGATTTTCTAGTAAAATCAAGTCAAATCTTATAGCATTCATCAACCAAGTTTCTATACTTGCACCATTGTCTTCACTTGTCCAATCACTGAAGTAGTCTCTCCAAAACAACTCAAGAATGAAAATGGCATCCACTATAATAATCTTTACAAAATGATCACTGCTAAGTCGAATGGTCTCAGCATAACAACATTGAACACTTTCTTCACACTCCTTAATAGTCCTCACTAAATCCTCCAAGCTTATATTAAAAACCTCAACACGTTGAATGAAATACTTGAGATATCTCAATTTGCGTTGTTCCATGGTTCTTAATTCTGCATTGCCATGGTGAAAGGGCCCTATTGAAATAACCTGAGGAGTGTAGTGTTCCTCCTTCAATTTTCGTAGATAAGGTGGAACCCTATAGATGCAACACTCAAGTGATACGGGAGGCTCCAAATTTTTTAACGTTTCTTGAATTTCATTTACCACGTGTGTACATTGATGTTGAATTTCAATTGATGAACTTGCTCCCCTTTGAATTTCTGTCTTTGCTGACTTCATTTTTTCCACCTAAAAACTTCACTTTCTAATTTTCCTGATGAGAAAACAACATTCACTAGCATTATAAATATTAAATAAATTGTTCCAAATTTTTTTTTTTAGAATACTAAGTATTTTAATCCATACACAAAAAGATGGGAGAAAATCTTAAAAAAATTAACAGCAGTATATATTCAAAATTGTCTAACTCTTAGATACATAACACAGACTTTAAACTTCTTTATTGTTCCAATTATTTACTAGCTCTAGGACCTTGGCTGCCCTTTGAATTTCATGCTAGGAAGTAATTAAGAACCTCTCCTTGAATAAACACATAAAATAAAAGTGATCTTACCAATGCTCCTCATCGATAAACATGATTACCACATATCGTGGTCTACTAGTACCAAGCATTCAGCAAACATTTCTTATTGTCTAATCTAATATGTTCAAAATGTGGGTGTGGGTGTGGGTATGTTTTGATTATTATTTATTTATTTTTTTTTTTTTTTTTTTTTGAGATAATGCTACAAATTAAACTTCCTTGAAGTTTATTGGAACTTACATTTTGAATCTCTCAGTTTCAAAATCCACCAGTTTCCTCCTTTAATATATTGATCCTTACACTAACCTCCTTTAGCTAATTATTTGTTAAAAAAATCAACCTACATCACCATCTAACCATTAATTCAAATAAATATTTTACCTTTAAGTACAGAAATAGCCAAATAGGTCCCCCGCCCCTTTAAATTTTTACCTAACTCAAGTGAATTACCAACTTATGATAAACCATTGAAGATGATGATAATAACAACTCATAATAATCTATCTATGCATGAAAGTATAAAGTAGCCCCTACGATTAGATATGGAGTTGCTAGCGGTATTTAGTTTAAGAGGAACCAAAACTAAATATCATTGGCATCTTAGCATCTAACTATCTCTCAAAAAAAAATTGTTAAGATCAATTTTCAAGATAATTCACAAAAAGATAGCATCTAACTATCTCTCAAAAAAACATTGTTAAGATCAATTTTCAAGATAATTCACAAAAAGATAGCATCTAACTATAACTCTCTCTCAAAAGAACATTGTTAAGATCAATTTTCAAGATAATTCACAAAAAAGATAGCATCTAAGTATCTCTCAAAAAAAACATTTCTAAGATCAATTTTCAAGATAATTCACAAAAAGATAGCATCTAACTATCTCTCAAAAAAAATTACACCTATAGAACGAAATTAAATATCTTGTTTAATATAAAGAAAGTACCAGAGGAAAAAAAATTCCAAAGTGATACCAAATAACCAAGTAATTGGCTGTAAGGCAAAATAAAACCAATTTCAAATAGCCAATGGTAGCTTCTTCTTCTTCTTCTTCTTCTTCTTTTATTGTTTAACAAATAACTACATGCCACATGAGTTCTAGTTTTATATATTTATTAGGGTTGTGCATCAAATCCACCAACTTGACAAAACCGACCCAACTCAATTCAACCCGACCACTCAAGTTGGTTTTCGTGGGTTGGTGGATTAGGTTTATTGGGTTAAAAATTTATTTTGAGTCTTAGGTCGAGTTAAGTTCGGGTTGATTTTTTCATGATCTTATTTTGATTTATTTTGGTTGTTTAAGAATTTTTTTTTATGAATTTAATAATTATTTAATAAAATTCTTTATTTTTGATGAATTTGGAAATTTGTAATTTAATTTAGGTATATTATGTGAATAGTAATAATTTCTTATTAAAAAAGTAATTAAACAATGAATGAAAGTCTAGTTTTTATAAGACATGAAATATGTAATCATAATCCACCAGTCCAACCCCACTCAACCAGATCCACATTGATGTGGGACATCTGACGAGGATGACACATTCTGCAGTAGCAACTTTTGAGATTTGGCACTTATCAAGGACCAATGGATTGATAACATTCCACAGCGGGAATTAGGGAGAAATAATAGGAGGTCAGTATATCCAAAAGATTATGTTCCTTATTTAAGGTTAATATGCCAATCATGCACAAGTTTTGCAGAAGATATTCTAGTATGTTCGACAGAATTATCTAGAAGTCTGCAGCAAATCTAGATCAATGATGATGTCTATCTTCAGCAGAAGATCACACGTAGAAGTGTAAGGTCTATGAGGTTCTATTATGAAATGGTGCAAGGGGACCCTGGGAAAAGGGAGCTTATGTATTATCATATTGATTATTATGATGAAAACTTGTAGGTTTTATCAAGAGTTTCTGTAGCACTCTTCTATCTATTCTCTTCGTCTTGATCATGGCTTGACAAACTATTGATCAGAGTAGAGTCGTATCGCTGACTTCTATTTCACACATCATTCCGCTGCATTGTTTTGCAATAGCTGCGGGGCCCTAACCTATCCTCCATCACACTTGGGTTAAGTTGAGTTGGTCTCTACGCATGTGATGGGTTGGATTGGGAATTTCTCAACTTGTGAGTTCAGAAAGCTCACCAACCCAACCCAACCTAACCTATGCACACTCCAATATTTAACCAAATCTTATTATCTATAATATATACAAAACCAAAGATGAATTTTGGTTGATCTTCTAATATTGTGTCATATAATCTTTTGAGACCTCACTATTTTACATGTTATTATTTATATGTTATTTTACTTTATATTTTATTATATATTTAAACCCTATATATTAGAATCTTAATACATCATATTTTCTTTAAATATTAGAAAATAGAATTCCATGTACAAACATAATTAAAGTATACGTTTATTAATAACTATCATGATTATCATTTTCATATTTAATCAAAGAATATAGAAGATAATAATTTATATCTTGTCAAACTTTCCTACGTATTACACAGGTTGCCAGCTAATAAAGATGAATTTTAGGGGTAAGAAAAATTATATTTATAAACATATAGAAAGATTTATGTTGAGAAACGAAATTAAAACCCTAGAAACCTAACAGATTTATTTACTAATGTATTAGATTTACACTTTTATTTTCATAGACCCCATTGTCTAAAGTTTCTACTATTAGAGCTTCGCGCGAGAAAGTGAAAAATAGGAGTGTGGAGAAAGAGCGAGAGTGGGGTAATTTTGATAAAAAGAATTAAAGTTTTAAGTTTCCATAAATCTTAATGACTAATGGAAAGGTTGAAATCAATCAAATTTTGGTTCATAGGCTCACTTAAACCAATAATTTGTGCTATATAATATATATACATTATCTTTTTTGGCTTATAACAAATGAATGTTTTTTTTTATATATACAAGATAGAAATTCTAAAAAAAAAAAAAAACAATGATATTAAAACCATTTTAATTAATAAATACTTTAAGTGCATCTGTTAACAGGACTCATAAACAAATGACTAAGATACACTACTTAGGACAGTCTTTTAATCAAAATTAAATACCTTTGACTTGGGATCTACTTGGTCTACCTTTGAGGTTCCCCAAACTAGCTAAAGTACTTTTTTATCAATTGTAGTTCTTTAATGACTTCTTCCAAGTATATATATATATATGTGTGTGTGTGTGTGTGTGTGTGTGTGTGTGTAAAGCTCCCAGCCTTTATCCCCCCGTTCTCTCACGAGAAATTATAAGGCCCTCATGATGGACAAGTAACGTGGTCCATCATTTTATTAAAAAACTTTCACCTGTTTAAAATTGCTAAATTAGAAAAAATTTTAAACAGAAACTAATTACTGACTCGGCAATTTTAAACAAGTGTGAGTCTTTTAGTGGAATGATGGACAAGTGACATGATCCACCAAAGGACTCTATAATTTCTCTAATTTCTCCATGCTAAGGATGCGCAATAGTCAATATATAAATGAGTATTAACATTAGAGATATTTGGATTCAAGTTCCCCTAACGTAGAGAACTAGACAATATTAATGGCGCACAAATTTCTTGGTTATTAAATGTTACCACAACTTATTAATTAATTTCAACTCTAACAAAAATTCGCTAAGCACATATTAAATCAGTAATAGAGAATGGAATAACCATAAATGAGAGAGAGAGTCTAGTACCTTCTAAAACAATAGAACTTTGTTATACCACTGAAGGATGAAATGAAGGCACTAAAGACCTTGGGCCAATTCTGTAGATGAAATCTAAATTTGCTATGTCTCCAATCCAAACTATCCCATAAATGAATTATATATAAGCAAGAAATTTGCTCCCTTTCTTAATTTACATGCTAGGTCCCTTTCTCTCTTTTTGTCTCTCTTATTCCTTGGTTTCTCTTTTTCTTTTTCTTTTGTCTTCAAGGGTATTAGTTTTTAATTCTTGCCTTTTTCTTTTCTTTGTCTGTAATGATTCTAGTCTTGAGGTTGAATGATCATTGCAGACCCTAAAACAAATACACTACACAAATTAGATAGCCAACTCTTTGGGGGCTCTCATTCATATTTGAGTAGAAACACGCGTCTATAATAAGGTGATCAAATCGATCAATAAATTTTTTTTTACACGTTTATACAAAATATATTGAAAGTTTGAGAGGCCAAATAGGACTCATCCAGAGGTAATCAAATATTATATATATATATATATATATATATATAATCTTATAATAAGAATTCAAACAATACATGGGAGCTATGGAAGCAAATGCCTTTTTAGGCTCTTGTGATGTGGTGCAATCATCTTATTGTCAATGTATTTTTGCTAGGCACTTGAAGCATATCATGTTCAAATCCTGGAAAAAAAAAATTTTAAATAATATAAAAAAAACCTACTTTTAAAATAAAATGTAATGCTACTGATAGCAAAAAATAATTAAAAGAAGAAAAAACATCAATTTTTAGTAAGATTTTGTGTCAAAATGAATTCGTATTTTTTATGCCTAAATGAAATAAGGAACGTCAAATATATAATTATGGACAAACTTTGGCTATAAACTTTGTTGTAACTTAATGCTACAATTTCACTCAATATATTTTTATTAGATATGAATTTTGACAAATTTACTATTGAATTACATTTCTACTTATGTCCTCCATGCTTACAAATTTTAAATAAAATAAAAAATCAATAATTATGTCATCAATCAATTGTTTAAATTGCAATTTTTTATAGTATAAAATTACGCATAAAAAATGAGTTTATTGATTATATAGTAAATAACATATAATTGGCACTGAATTTGACATGTGAGTTAAAAACGTAAAGAACATGCATTTTAACAGTTAAATTTTCAAAATATGTAGCAATATTAATTTTTTTTCTTTTCTTTTCTCTTTGAGAAACGTAGCAATATTAATTCTTTTAAAAAAAATTGTAGCCTTAGACTACAACCAAATTTGTAACCAAACTTTTTCTTATAATTATTATCAACTTCAGTTTTATCAAAACCTGTAAAGTTTACATTAACTCTGTAAATGTTTTTGCAAAGGAGAGGGGTATCATTTATAAGCAACCCGGAAAAAGAGATCGAGAAAGTATCGTACCAAGTCCAAAAGGCTGAAGCTTCCTGTTTTTCATTGGTACAACTGCCCGACAGACCTTACCCTTTAGCTTCCTTCAGTAAATGAAATGAAAATATGCTTTAGAACAATAGATGGATTGCTTATAAAGAAAAGAACCTCTTTCTTTATCTATTCAAATTTCAAAGTTCGAAGACTTGCGCGAGTTGGAACATCCAAGCCCCACCAAGATTATAGTTCTTAATTGCCAAAAATTGCTTGTTCAATTCCTTCCTAACAAACTTTTCAATGAAGAGTCTGCAAATCGTACAAAAATATATAAAATAGAAAAGAATAAGAATTTGGGGTGCTTTACACCCTTTCACTCTCACATTAACACTCAAGTCAAGAACCATGAATTCACTTTGGGGTAGAACTACACTCACCCTAGAAAGTTCTTCTCTCACTTGGAAAACTAACAAGTACTAAAATATGTCTTATCCGTTCTCTCTCAATATAAAGCTGAAGAGCCTATAATAGTCCTTCTAAATTGACTCTTGTATTCAGACCTCATTTCCTTTCGACATAAAATTAAACCATTATGATGTCTCTTGCTGGTAGAAATACAAATTTTTTGTCTTATTTTTTATATTTCATTTTATACTTCATCAATCACAATTTATCAACTATATATTTGACTTTTTTTATAAAATAACCAAAAATTAAAATAAATAAACAAACAAACACATGACACACCATGATTAGTAAAACATAAAAACTAAGACAAAGGATTTGTATTCTCTTGCAAACAAATCAAAAAAAAGAAGAAGAAAAAAAGACTGCTTAGTTGGAAACAGGCCTTGTAAATTTGCATTATCTTGCAGTAAGTTTTGGAACCAGATTGAAAAATAACAAATTGAGCCCAATCGACTTGTATTCTAATGCGGATAACCAGGCCCACTACTCACTTATATGAGGCTAGTGGCGCAAAAAAAGAAAATATCCACACACACACACACACCAATTTGCAATACTTCAAGAAGAATTTTCATTAAAGTGATGGAAAAAATACAACAAAGATAACTTTGATGCTATTCAAAAGATAAGAGAAGTGAGAGCTTTGGAGTTTGGGTGCTTTTACTTTGGAATCACTTTCTATTCTCAATCATATCTCGAATGTTAAAGTAACTGGCCCAATTGATTGGCCAACGCCAACGGATTACTTCTGCCTTAGCTTGGACAGGAATGTTGGTGTCAACCTTTTTTTGAATTGGCAAACACCAATGCCTCTCTTCAATCTCTAGCTATACCCTATACTACAGCAACATAGGCAGAGTTGTCACCCAACGCCATGTCATAGTTAAAAATTTCAAGTGTTCAAAAAGAATTTGATTTCTGACTTTTCCAAATAAGATCAATTAAAAATTTGCCCTTGCTCCTCTCCATCAAATTGAAACTCTTTTTGGTGGGTTCAAAAGTGCCTCATTCAATTGGGCTGGGGACTGCCATTGCCCATTGGATTTGGATGATGTCTGACCTGATGCTCTATGGGCTTGTAAACCATATCTCGGTTCCAAACTATATGGATCAAAATCATAAGGATCTTTGAAATATTGGATTCATCTCCAAGCTATGAGCTTAGCAAAATAAAAAAGGCCCATCTCCTACTTATTTCGGGGACTAAAGGTCGAAGGAATAAGGACTGGCCTGCGTTTAATTTGGGCTTCAGTCGTTACTTAAAACATGAATATAAATGAGTATGTGAGAAAGACAGGATTTAACAACCTCTTTCTCTTACCCATATTTTTATTTTGGGTGGTGACCTAAGCCCATTTCTCTCTCCGACTTGGCACTGTTGTTGAACTGCAACCCAAAAAAAAATGTGGACCTAAAATGCGATTGGGCCCATGAACATTCACCTTGATCTTGATGTGATTGAATAAGTCCAAAATCCTACTCTGAAAATTTAAACCTTAGAAATAAAATAATGACTCAACATGATTGTTACCATCTCATATCTTTTGGAATGTTGGGATTGTATTAAGGTTTTTTTTTTTTTTTTTTTTTTTGATGGTATGGCTGATGGCTGATAGTGATGTCATATTCAAACTTATGTGGTGCAATGATCAGGATTAGGTTGTAAAATTACAAAGCTATAGAAGAATGCGTGACTTTGTTATCTGAATGTGATATCATCTTCAGACATTACCAAAAATTTTGTTACTAAACTATCATGTTGAATACTTGAATTATTATAGCCCTTTTTGATGAATTCCCTCTTTTTTTCTAAACTATTTAAAACTTACCGATATTATTTGTACATCCATGTGGCTTGTAAATTATTGATTAACATGTATGGTAAGAATCTATTAGAAAAACATCTCTTTTTTTTTTTCGTAGTCGGTAAAATGATCAGAAGCAAGTTGCATGTGGTTTAGAAGAGAAAAATAAAACAATTGGGATAGAAAAATAAAGACAAAGAAATATAAAACAGAAAGTTAGGCCATCAATCATAATTCATATTTTTGTTTTTGCACCTATTGATTTTCTTCCCACAAAAATTAAAAATTAAAAATAGATGTGTCGCGCCCCACCCCCATGTGCATAATATTGTCTTCTTTGGGCAGCCCGAAGGCTCTCTTAGTCTCTCAAAGTTTTGCTCTTCCCACGTGACACCAATCTCAAAGGCCAAAAGTCTCACATCGCTTAATTGAGTGTCCAAAGCCTGGTTCATAAGGGGTGCCCTCCCTTAATGTGTATGAGGCATTTTCTCACGAGGCTTGGTCTCACGTGGGAAGAGCAAAATCTTGAGGGACTAAGAAAGTCTTCAGGCCGTCCAAAGAGGACAATATCATGCACATGGGGGCGGGGTGTGATAAGATGGACACGAAGCAAAAAAATTGAACTCTAATTAAAATCCAATTTAGAATCTAATTGTATTTAAACTCTTCAATTTTTATACTCAATAAACTACTTGGCATAAAAATTAAAAATTACATGATACACATGGTGCAAAATTGAGAATCCAATTAAAATCTAATTAAATTTTCTCTCAACTTTGGCTATTAATATACATATAGATTACAGTTCAAGTAACCCATACTAATTATAGGCTCATATACTTGTAGAACAAGTATTTTAACTTTAGGTTAGTCTATAGTTATCCAAGAATTAGTCAAACATTCTCTAGTGTGTATATATATATATATATATATATCCTATATTGGGTTCATTGTAACACAACAAGTGCTTAGTATCAATGTGTAGCCATCCAAGATTTTCAGATTGTGGACGTAGACAATTAGGCCGAACCACGTAAAGTTTTATATATGCTTTCTTTTTTATATTTTTGCTTATCATTCAAATACCACACACAACTTTCACATGGCTCTTCCACTCAACCCCAAAGGACGGCTGATTGGTTTCAATACAAATCTCAATCCCAATCCCAAATCAAATATGGCCCAAAAAGGACCCCATCAATTGATACAGTAAGTACTGCACAGTGCACACACATGCTCAATATAAGTAGTATACAAATACAAGTAACAGGGAATTAGATAAATAAATGAAACATGAAACTCATGCTGCAGTAATGGGAAATGTCAAATGTGAAATCATGTAATTGTAGACGGTGGTAAAGCCCAATTTGTTATCAGTCATATATCGTCGTCAAGAGCATTTAGTCAAGTCCAATAAAATCTTATCTCCTCGATCCCTAGGCCCTAGCGAAAGCTTCGCATCAAAGCGCAGTGGTGGTCCGAACTACGTGGTCCGCATATATCCCTTTACCCTTTACTTTTATGGTCGGCGCCTTTGTTGTCGTTGTGACATGATATGGTAGGTTACAAAGTTATTCATAATATAATTGACTTTAATCTTATAAACTTGGTACGATTTTCTTAATTTAATTTAAAATTTTAGAATTAAATTTGGATTTTTTTTATATGTTAAAATTATTGTTGAGTTATTAAGTTCTCAATTTCTTAACCATTTAAAATTTTGTAAATAATTATTTCTACTCTACCTCTTATTTAAAATATTAAAAATCCTTTAATTCTAAAATTTTTAAGAACGGTAATTTATCATTATAAAAGCTAGTTCAAAATATTATTTTTAATCATCCCTAATTACTTGTTCAAGCGTTGATAACTAATTCTAAAGTTTCTATGAACACATAATAATTCACAACAAATTTCACATTGATTAATACCATAAATTTTTATTAGTAGATAATAAAATGGAATTAGTGATGGTGCAAGAAAAACATTACGCCAGACACTCGTCCATACGTTCGTCCATATCAACACTAGTCCATATTTGATTCCTCTCCACTATTTTCGTCCAATGAAGGACGAGTATGTTTTAAACCTCGTCCTCCACCATGGACGGACTGGAAGGCATGGACGGACTAGAAAGCATGGACGGACTGAAAGGCATGGACGGACTATCCATCATAAACGGATCAGAAGGCATAAACTCACCAAGAGTTAAAAACTTAAGTATACACAGCCAAGAGTTGTATTACTTGAATCTCAACACAGTTCCCGAAGAAGTGACTTTCATGACAGTTAAGGGAGTTACCCTCTGAACCTTCCAAGCGTTACGACGACTAAGAAAGATAACCGATTTCCAACACTATATAAAGGCCAGTCTGCTTAGAGGTAAGGGACTTTTTTCTTTGGTAAAGAATAGGAGATAAGTTAAGTATTGAGGGTTTCTTTTTTCCTTCAATTGACTGACTTTACCATCGGAGAATCAAAGGCCGGCATCCACCGGTCTGCTTTTCTGATTTCTTTTGGTCTTTCAGGATTCACTTCGCTAGATCCAGAGCGTTCGAAGTTCATTCAACCCGTTAGAGACTTAGTGATCATCAGTTGGCGCCGTCTGTGGGAAATAGTTTAGTAGTTGTTGAATCTTGTTCGATTCACTGAGTCCTATAGTTGTTCTCTCCAGTCAAGGGTTGAAATGGTTCGAACAAGGTCTAGAGTAACGAGTCCAGGCCCTCAACATAGTGGGGATGCATCTAACAATCCCCACCGCGACCGTCAGTCAGCACCAGCCATGCACCCACCCTCTTTTCAGCATATGCAGTCCATGGCTACTGCTATGGCAGAATTGACTCGCCAAAACCAGGAGTTGGTTAGGCAACTTGAGTTAAGAAGGCAGCCTCATGAACGGAATGCTGAAGAGCGGGCCCAGAGTCAAGAGGAGGAAAGGCATGTTGAGACTGACGATCAGTCAAGAGGCACTGCTTCACGGAGGGTACCTCATCTAGAAAGGGAAATGGACCAAATGAGAAGGGTCATGGACGAGATGAGAGAAAATATGAAGAAAACAAACCCTGTGGAAGATTTGGTTCACAGAACTGATTCCCCCTTTGTGGCGTCTATCAATGCGCATCCATTGCCACCTAAGTTCAAGATGCCCCCGTTAGACTCATATGACGGGACTAGAGATCCTTTTGACCACATTGCCACCTTCAAAACTACTATGCATCTCCAAGGAGTTCCAGACGAAATAATGTGCAGAGCTTTTCCTACTACCCTGAAAGGATCAGCGCGAGTGTGGTTTAGCAAAATACCTCCTAACACAGTGGCATCCTTTGAGGAGTTGAGCAAGCTGTTCGTCAACAACTTCATTGGAGGGCAGAGGCATAAACGTTCTTCGTCCAGTTTGCTAACCATAGAACAAGGGGAAAATGAGAGCTTGCGGTCCTTCATCACACGCTTCAATAGGGATGCCTTGGCTGTGGACGAAGTGGATGACAAACTCCTCTTGGCTGCATTTTATAATGGCGTTCATTCTGATCTATTTATTCATAAGTTGTATGAGCAGGCCCCCCAGTCAATGGCTGAACTAGTTCATTCAGCCCAGAATTTTATGAATGCAGAGGATGCTATCATAGCCAAAAAAAGGAAAAGAATTGAGAAGATTGAAGCCAACCCACCACGTCAGTCAGATCAAGGTCCTCGTCCCAAGAAGGGGCGAACGGAAGATAGAAGGGATCGAGAAAAGAAAGCAGGACCTTCATCCCGAAATCAACAGTATACTCCCTTGAACATGCCACTTGACCAAGTTCTTATGCAAATTAAAGACGAGCCTACTTTGAAGTGGCCAGAGAAGATGAAAGGGGACCCCAACAAGCGCAATCGGAACAAGTACTGTCGTTTCCATAGGGATCACGGGCATGATACAGATGAATGTTTTGATTTGAAGCAACAAATAGAAAATCTCATCAGACAAGGAAAGCTGAGGAATTTCCTTGGACGAAACCCTAAAGACGAGAAATTGAAAGCGAAGGTAGAAGAAACGTCACGGCCACCACTTGGAGAAATAAGGATCATCCTAGGGGGAAGTCCTACAGGACAGACGTCCAAGTCAAAGAAGGCGTATCTGAAAGCAGTACAAAATGTTCAACTCTCAGGGCGATTACCAGGTGGAAAAACTACAGAGGAGCAGACAATTACCTTTACGGATGAGGACGCAGAGAGAATCCATCACCCCCATGACGACGCTATAGTCATCACTCTCCTCATTGCTGATTATAAAACCAGAAGAGTGTTGATAGACAACGGGAGCTCAGCTGACATTTTGTATTATCCAGCCTTTCAACAGATGAGGATAGGACGAGACCAGCTGCGACAAGTAAGCTCCCCTCTAGTGGGATTTGGCGGAATGAAGATACAACCTGTGGGCAGCATCTTGCTACCAGTAACAGTGGGGGCATATCCGCAGCAAGTTACCAGGGAGGTGAATTTTCTTGTGGTTGACTGTTCGTCCTCTTACAACGCTATAATTGGGAGGCCAACCTTAAATAGCTGGAAGGCTATAACATCTACCTACCACCTGTCAGTCAAGTTCCCAACGGAGCATGGGATAGGCCAAGTACAGGGAGATCAATTAATGGCAAGAGAATGTTACCTGGCCATGTTGGCTGCGGACGACCAAATTCAGGCAATGACGATTGAAGAAAAGAGGGTTGTAGCAGAACCTGTCGAAGCATTGGAGAATATTCCTTTAGATGATAATGACCCAGAGAGGTGCACCAGGATAGGGGCAGATTTAGAAGTAAAAGTCAAGACGGATCTCATCAGTTTGTTGAGAAGAAATAGAGATGTGTTTGCATGGAGTCACGATGATATGCCGGGCATAGATCCCAGCGTCATTACCCACCATTTGAGCGTATGCCCTTCCTTCAAACCAGTTCGACAAAAGAAGCGAGTGTTTGCCCCAGAGAGAGAAAATGCTGTTAAGGAGGAAGTTCAGAAGCTGGTCACGGCGAAATTCATTCGAGAAGTATACTATCCTGAATGGTTGGCCAATGTAGTTATGGTAAAAAAAGCGAATGGCAAATGGAGGATGTGCGTTGATTTCACAGACCTCAACAAGGCTTGCCCAAAAGATAGTTACCCGTTACCACGCATTGATCAGCTGGTTGATTCTACTGCGGGTCATAAATTACTCAGCTTCTTGGACGCTTTTTCAGGGTACAATCAGATACGGATGGACGAAGCAGACCAGGAGAAGACATCCTTCGTTACCAGTCAGGGATTATTCTGTTATGAAGTGATGCCTTTTGGTTTAAAGAATGCAGGAGCAACGTACCAACGGTTGGTCAATCATATGTTCCGTCCACAAATCGGGCGGAATATGGAAGTCTATATAGACGACATGCTGGTGAAAACCCAGGACGAGGACAGGCATCTGGACGACTTGCAGGAAACATTTAATACACTGAGGCATTATCATATGAAGTTAAACCCAAGCAAATGTGCTTTTGGGGTGTCATCAGGGAAATTCTTGGGATTTATGGTCTCTTACAGGGGAATTGAAGCAAACCCCGATAAAATCCAAGCAATATTGAATATGAAGCCCCCAAGCAGTGTTAAAGAAGTTCAATCTCTTACTGGACGAGATCGCCTACGCTGAAACGTCTTGGCTTCACCATTGCATCATACTGTCTAGCCATAAGGTTCTTGTACCTTGTCATCCTTTGCTCAGCGTTCATCCTGACTTCGTCTATGAGATCAAGACTCAAACGGAGTTGCTCCACATTATCGTTGTCTTGATACATTGTTACTCTGTGATTAGCCATATGCACTTCTGCAGGTATAACCGCTTCTGCTCCATATGCTAGCTTGAAAGGAGTCTCCCCTGTGGGAGTTCTTGCAGTCGTCCTGTACGCCCACAACACACCAGGTAATTCATCAGGCCATACCCCCTTAGCCCCCTCAAGCCGAGTCTTGATTAACTTCAGCAAGGATCGGTTTGCAACTTCTGCTTGACCGTTAGCTTGTGGATGGGCTGGTGAGGAGTAGTGATTTTGTATACCAAAATGTAGGCAAAAATCCCTAAAGATTGCATTATCAAACTGTCGTCCGTTGTCCGATACCAACACCCTGGGCACACCAAATCTGCACACAATGTTTTTCCACACAAAGTTTTTGACATTTTGTTGGGTAATATTAGCTAAGGGTTCTGCCTCTACCCATTTGGTAAAATAATCAATTCCAACCACAAGGAACTTCATTTGTCTCACACCTAGAGGGAATGAACCCAGAATATCTAACCCCCACTGTGCAAAGGGCCAGGAGGCCGTCATTGGAGTCAAATATTCTGATGGTTGCCTAGGCACGTTGCTGAATCTTTGGCATTGGTCGCAGACCTTGTCGTAGGCCTTAGCATCAGCTTGCATGCTAGGCCAATAGTACCCTGCACGAACGATTTTGTGGACGAGTGACCTGGCTCCTGAATGATTGCCACATGACCCTTCGTGGATTTCCCTTATTATGTAGTTTGCCTCGTCCGGCGCCAAACACCTTAAATAAGGCTGGGAAAAACCTCTTTTGTAAAGAACTTCATCCATTAGAACATACCTGGCTGCCCTCACCCTTAGCTTTCTTGCTTCGTCCTTCTCTTCAGGGAGTTGTCCATTTTTTAGGTACGATACAAGTGGAGTCATCCAACTTGTCTTGCCTTCCATTTGTTGTACTTCTGGAATGTCTATACTTGGCATGTACTGGATCTCATCTACCTCGTCTACGGCTTCACTAGCTGAGGCTTCTTTCGCCAAAGCGTCTGCCTCTATATTTTCTTCTCGTGGAACCTGAACGAAGTTCACTTTTTCAAACTTTTTGACGAGGTGCATCACCCTGCTAAGATATTTTCTCATCCGTTCTTCCTTCGCTTCAAATGTGCCATTCACTTGACCCATGATTAGCTGTGAATCTCCCTGGACGAGTCGCCGCCCTCAACAGGTTTGTTTCCAAAGCAACTGACAAATGCCTACCATTTTTTAAGGTCCTTAAAAAAGCATTTGAATGGACTGATGAATGTCAGCAAGCATTTGAAGATTTGAAGATGTACCTTACCAAGGCCCCCTTGTTAAGCCCGTCCGTGCAAGGGGAGGAGTTGTATTTGTATCTGGCAGTCACCCCGCATGCTGTAAGTTCAGCATTAATAAGAGAGGAAGACAAGATCCAAAGGCCTGTGTACTATACCAGCAGGGCGTTGAGGGGGGCAGAAGGACGATACCCGTTAATGGAGAAAATGGCTTTTGCATTGATAACAGCCTCCAGAAAGCTCAGGCATTACTTTCAGGCTCATGTCATTAATGTCATGACAGACCACCCACTCAGGAAAACTATGAACAAGCTGGAGGCTGCAGGACGTCTGACCCAATGGGCCGTCGAGCTCAGTCAGTTTGACATAAAATATCAACCAAGGCACACCATAAAAGCCCAAGTTCTGGCAGATTTTATTGCAGAGTTTACTTCGGATTGTGACGAGGCGAATGAGAAAGAAAACGTTGAGTGGGTAGTCTGTGTATGGCCTGATGAATTACCTGGTGTGTTGTGGGCGTACAGGACGACTGCAAGAACTCCCACAGGGGAGACTCCTTTCAAGCTAGCATATGGAGCAGAAGCGGTTATACCTGCAGAAGTGCATATGGCTAATCACAGAGTAACAATGTATCAAGACAACGATAATGTGGAGCAACTCCGTTTGAGTCTTGATCTCATAGACGAAGTCAGGATGAACGCTGAGCAAAGGATGGCAAGGTACAAGAACCTTATGGCTAGACAGTATGATGCAATGGTGAAGCCAAGACGTTTCAGCGTAGGCGATCTCGTCCTGAAAAGGGTTTCCCTGGCAACAAAGAACCCAGCTCACGGGAAGTTGGGACCAAATTGGGAAGGCCCTTACAGAGTCATTAACTGCAAAAGACAGGGATCCTATTACTTGGAAGCACTGGATGGGAGGAAGTTAGAACATCCTTGGAATGTGGAGCACTTGAGGAAATACTATCAATAAAGCGACATGGCTTAGAACGAGTCTGAAAACTACATAAACTTAAAAAGACTATTTAGTTTGTTTTATTATTGTATCAGAAACAGCTTTATGGTTTGGTTTGTGTACAGCTTTATGGTTTGGTTTGTGTTTGGTTTTCTTTAAAGGCAGGCGTTAGTTTCTTAAAACATGCCTCGTCTATGAACAATGTATTATGAACAATATTTGTGGAATGTACATAATATTGTGTAGATCCATGATTCAAGCATTGCTTTTTGTTCATGATAACTTGAAAACAGCTGAAAAGCTCAAAACGAGAAAATTCTTTGGACGCAGAGATGTAATCTCAAAATGATATAAAGCACTCTCGTCCAAACCTAGGGATGAGGTAGAGCTGATATCAGATCTCTCGTCCAAACCTAGGGACGAGGTAGAGTTGGTATCAAATCTCAAGCTAAACAAAGCGATACCCGTCCAAAAGCACTCTTGTCCAAACCTAAGGATGAGGTAGAGCTGATATCAAATCTCTCGTCCAAACCTAGGGACGAGGTAGAGTTGGTATCAAATCTCAAGCTAAACAAAGCGATACCCGTCCATGAAAACGGGGGAGTATAAAACAAAAACAAAAAAAAAAAAAAAAATTTAATTGTGCCATGGACGAAAGGCAACAGAAGCATTTTAAGCTTATGAAGAATCACCAACTTTAAAGAAGGTATTCCATGGACGAAGTGAAGCACAAACAAGTCTAAGGACGAGTAGTGCCCATACACTTAACCATTTTTAATGAAGTTTTATTATCATCTTACGTGACTATATGGCAAATGAGGATTCCAGTTAGAATGGTTTCAAATTTGTATATAACATATAAACAGGTAAAATGAATTAAAGGTAAAACATAAACACTCGTCCAAAAAACAAGTAGTACACATTTAATTGTTTTTTAAGGGCGGACTAGAAACGTCCTAAACACCCTTTTGAATGTTTCATCAAGATTCATCCATGAATATGGACGAATTAAAAGTACTTGAGTTACATTTAAAGTAAAAAAGAAAAAAACTACTACAGTCATTAACATTTTTGTTTCAAATAGAAGCATCTGGATTGGGATCGTCCTGGGGCTGAGTGGTAGCATCATCCTCAATGTTGGCGTCCTCAGAGTTAAGTTCAAGGAGAGAGCTAGTGGTGGCAGGGTTTAGATTCAGCATGATGGAACTGAAGTCCACTTCAGGAAATTTTTCAGCAGCGTCCATCCTGAAGTCTTCAAACCCTGCTGCATAGTTAGTGTCCAAAGCATCAGTATACTGCTTGGAAGCTTT
This sequence comes from Quercus variabilis, assembly GCA_030445155.1. Classification (NCBI taxonomy): domain Eukaryota; kingdom Viridiplantae; phylum Streptophyta; class Magnoliopsida; order Fagales; family Fagaceae; genus Quercus; species Quercus variabilis. The sequence continues at coordinate 97,404,609 of CP129446.1, forward strand.
AAACTCAGCCACTGCATCCTCCTTAGCCTTAGAAAAGAGAATGCCTTGCTCGTCGATCCTTTTCTGTAAATCCTCAAGACGAGCGTCTTTATCTAAAGCATTAGCCCTCAACTCTTCAACCAACGCTTTGAGCTCATTCACTTCCTCCGTCGTCTTGGCAGCGACCTCAGCCCATTGCTTGGCCTCCTCTTTCACCTCCTGTATTCTCGTCTCCAGCAGAATCCTCGTCCTATCCAACCCAGTGGCTTGTCTGGATGCAGCTATGAATTTAGACATGCCCTGGAAGCCAACAGCAAAATAAGTTAATATATAAAAAAAAAAAGAGAGAGTAAAAAGTGTATACATGGTCAAGACGAGGGAAAGGCTTTACCTTGAAGAGGTCATGAACACCTGAATGTTCAAAATCCTTCAAGGACATGTCATAACAGGCGTTGATGTCTTCGTCCTTCACAACACTTTCAAAGCGTTCCCAAGCCAAATCTTCATTTTCAATTATATTGGATGGGACCCTCTGGGACGGCTGAGATGAGGAGGGTACGGTCTTGGACGGAGGAGTCTTGGACGGGGTAGACTCCACAGGAGTGGACGAGTCAACCTCGTAAACCTTAGCGGGTTGCTGCGAAGATGGAGTGGGCTTGATCACCTGGGACGACCCGTGTTTAGCTTTCTTTCCTCGCCTGCTGGGGAGGTTCTCCAAATTCAAATTTTTGGAAATAGTTTTTCTTTTTTCCCCAGCAGAGGGACGACCCTGGTGATCAAGCTCAGGACGACTCCCCTCTATACCAACTTCTTTACCTTTGTTGCCTCTCATGGTGGCCATTCCTGCAAAAGACGAACAGAATTTACTTAGAAAAGTAAAAACAAAAGATTGAAGGAATGTAAAAGAATTTACTTACTCCTTCTAACCGTGACCTCGTGTGCAATGGCAAAATCAGTAGGGTTAGGACCTAAACTCCACTTGGCCAGTAGTCTAAGGGTGACCAAGGAGTGGAAATCCCTGTCTACGTGTAGACGAGCCCTATGGACGCGATCACGGTGTAGTTTGCTCAAAGAAGGTCGTCCAACAACTGTTTTTGTTTAAAAAAAAAAAAAAAAGAAACAACAAAACAAACAGGAAAAGATTAGATAAATTAATAAGTCAAAAACAAGTAAAAAGGAAGAAAAGCTAAGGGACTTACCCTCAGGACGAAGGTTCCCTAGGTCCCCAGTGAAACGACCAAAAGAATCCCGGCCAACGTCTATGGGACTTCCAGCCCAGAATCCAGAGACGAAGAAGAACTCCGTCTTCCATTTTCTGTCAGACGAGGCCAGGGACTTAACCAATTTACAATCTTTACTCCTGGCTGTGAATTGATAAAAGCCAGGAGACTGGTGAATTTCGGAAGGTTTATAGCAGTAGAGGAACTCGTCCACAGTAATAGGACGATCTCCTCCAAACACTTCCTTCCACAAAATTTGCATAGAGACAACTAACCTCCATGCATTTGGGTTAAATTGACAAACCCCTAAACCTAACCTAAATAACAGTTCTCTAATAAAAGAATTTAAGGGAAACCTAAGACCTCCAAGAAGGTAGGCCTCATATACACCTATTCCAAAACGAGGATTGCAGCACCACTCTCCACGGACGGGTAATCTAGGATTAAACTCGTCCGGGATTTGGTACCACTCCTTAAGGTTGTTTAATCTATCCTCGTCCGTTTTTGAGGGGATATCTACAGCGCAACTATATACAGTAACCTCCGTCTCGTCCAAAGGATTAGACGGAGGAATAGAGGACGAGGTACCTACCTGGGACCCTACAGTTTTCCTAAGGTGTTTTTGTATTTCTTCTAAAGGAACCCCAGGGACCCCTGAGACGTATTCCTCGTCGGTAGTGTTTCCCCTACTACTACTACTACTACTAGTGTCACTGGAATTATTACTACTCCCGTCATAGTACTCGTCTATGGCTTTTTCTGTACTATTACTAGACGAGGATATGGTAATTCCAGACATTTTCTAAAAAAAGGAAAATTTTGTAAAGCCTAAAAGACGAGGGGAGAGGAAGTACCTGAATCTAGGACGTATTGAAACTATGGACGCAGGAAAGTCTTAGACGAGGATCTAGACGAGGGATGTCAAGAAGGAAAAATCTCAGAAGTAAGAGGGTAATGGGGGCATTCCACTATTTATAGGTGGTTGACCTGAGCATATGAAACGACGTGGCCAATCAGACACTGACACGTGGCCTCCGTCTCGAGAAACTGAATCGACGAAACAAATCACCAACCACGTATTGACACGTGGTATATCTGATTATTAGGAAAACTCACACGTCCAGAAGAGTAAACCACTACATATTCATGGACGACGCATGGACAAGGGGGCAACTGATGGTGCAAGAAAAATATTGCGCCAGACACTCGTCCATACGTTCATCCATATCAACACTAGTCCATATTTGATTCCTCTCCACTATTTTCGTCCAATGAAGGACGAGTATGTTTTAAACCTCGTCCTCCACCATGGACGGACTGGAAGGCATGGACGGACTAGAAAGCATGGACGGACTGAAAGGCATGGACGGACTATCCATCATAAACGGATCAGAAGGCATAAACTCACCAAGAGTTAAAAACTTAAGTATACACAGCCAAGAGTTGTATTACTTGAATCTCAACACAGTTCCCGAAGAAGTGACTTTCATGACAGTTAAGGGAGTTACCCTCTGAACCTTCCAAGCGTTACGACGACTAAGAAAGATAACCGATTTCCAACACTATATAAAGGCCAGTCTGCTTAGAGGTAAGGGACTTTTTTCTTTGGTAAAGAATAGGAGATAAGTTAAGTATTGAGGGTTTCTTTTTTCCTTCAATTGACTGACTTTACCATCGGAGAATCAAAGGCCGGCATCCACCGGTCTGCTTTTCTGATTTCTTTTGGTCTTTCAGGATTCACTTCGCTAGATCCAGAGCGTTCGAAGTTCATTCAACCCGTTAGAGACTTAGTGATCATCAAGTGGTAATCTTACACAAGAATCAATGATAGGGAGAGGCTCACCTCTAGTTTAAAACTCTCCTATTTCCTCCCATTTCTAAAGTTTCTACAAACGCATAATAATTCACAACAAATTTCACATTGATTAATACCATAAATTTTTATTAGTAGATAATAAAATGGAATTAGTGGTAAGCTTACACAAGAATCAATAATAGGGAGAGGCTCACCTCTAGTTTAAAACTCTCCTATTTCCTCCCATTTTTAAATAAAAGGGTGATATATAAAAAATAAAAATTCAACGGTTAGAAAATTAGCCACGTGTATTTTCAAAAAATAGAAGGGATCTATGACAAGTTCTCCTATCATCATATTCGAAGCCAGCTGTCAATGATGGGAGAACTTATCACAGAGGCGACACACGTGTAGCACATGGATCAATAGTCTAAAAAAGCAAGCGGCGTGTAGTGGCATGTGAGATGGAAGATGGAGACCAAATTCTTGGGTTTTGCATACCGAAGGGCAACAAAGAGATCTATGGTGTTGGCTTTACAAAGGGAGTGACGAAACTCAAATCTGAAGGGAGGCTCGGATTGCTCGGTGGTTTTGTACCTGTGATGCGACTACTATAGCTTTTTGATGGTGGCAAGGCAATGGTGGAGATGGTGAAGGTGTCTTGGGTTTAATGATGATTTTTTAAGGTAGGTTGCAAACTTTGTAGTTTTTTAGTGAGGTTGACGAGAAAAAATGTAAGGAGGAGAAGAGCAACATTTTGTGCTTTATGATAAAGTAAAAAAATAACTGATAAATTTTATTTTCCTCCAAATCAATCGTCCACTTAAACATGAGATTTCAAAACTAGAGGTGCACTTCTCCTTCAATAATAACCTAACAACAAAGTAGTAGTTATAAAATTTGCTATGAAAAATGTCAAGCAGCATTACTCAACAAATAAAAAGGTTTTAATTTATTGATATAAGAAAAGAATTAGATGCATAAGATTATTACAAAGAAAAGGCAAATTATAAATTTGATGTCATCATCACCACTTGTTTGTATCAATGATCTGCCTTGCTACTTTCCACGTGTCCACATATATTCCGTGTGTGTACAAGTACAAAGTCCATGAGCCACCCCACCACCCGTAAATTGAACAGCAAATGCTTTTATTATCTCTCTTCACAACTGTGTGGCTTAAGAGAAACAGGGAGCCATCTGGAAGTCATACACTGAACTCGCTCTGTACACTTAACCAGTTACCACCGCAAAGCATGAGAAATAGAAAATAGAAATATCTAGTCGGTCCAGTGCGTTGGCCCCACCCAGGCCATTTCCATTAGTCCAACTAAGTCAACGTCCTATATATATATATATAAATATATATATTGTTTATGTGTTGTGGTGGATCCAACTAAATTATTTTGTGAGATTAGTTTGATTAGTTTTGATTATATATCGTCCACTTGGATTTTAATTGATTAGTTTTGATTAAAAATAAAGTGATTTAAAATACATTTATATTTTTTAAAATTTTGAGAATTATATATAGTCAAAATGTCAAATAAATAAATAGTGTTTTAAAAAAAAATTAATAAATAAAATAATTTAGAAAATAAAGTTAAAATTAATAATAATAAAAAGATTCAAATAATCACTGACTTTATTTAGATAACTCATAATTTTTTGTTGTTAAATATATTGCAGTACTGCAAGAGAGGATAAGTGGAATTCAAACCACATTCATATGAAACCATAAAAAAATGTCATCAACATTAGGCTTTCACTTAAATAATAATAATAATAATACAGGACTATCACCTATTAAGTCATATAATTAAAGGGTTGTTTTATAATATATAAATTTTTATTGCCATAACTATTACTAGTACTCATTCATATTTTATTATAAAATATACGTTGACTATCTTATATTAAAAATTTAAATTATCTACAAAAAATATAATTAAAATTATATAGGTATTAGATTATAGATAAAGTATGCATTGAATATAGTTGGTCAGATACATTCTCTTCCCTAAATAAATTTAACAATATGGCTATATTGATGCACACAACTAAATTCAATCATCCATTGGAAAGATAAAACCTTTTTGTGTTAATCTCATTGGATCAAAACTAGTAAACTTGGAATTCTATTTCAAAAAATAAAAGAAAATCTAATGAGTTGTAAAGAATTGAATTCCAAATTCCAAACTAAAAGTAATTCATGTGGTTGAATACATGCATATCACTCTCCCGTAGTACAAGTAATTAAAAAAAAATGGGATGTAGCTATTTTGGGAACCTCAATAGCTCCGTTCATAAATGTAGGCGTTAGGCTTAGGCCAACTAACAAATTTCACAATCAACAATAAAACAACAACAAATAACGCTCTTCGTTACTACCAAAGCTCTCTTTTCCCTGTACACTATAAATACACTCAAAACTCTCTCTCTCTCTCTCTCTATCTCACTCAGAAATAGACTCATTTTGAAATTTCCAAACAACTTGGTTTCGGTTCGTTTCGTTTCACAATGGCAACTCCTCCTCCGATCAAATTGAAGCAATCTCAAGCCAGCGCGACGGCGCAGACTCTAACGGCGGCGTCGTCTTCTTCCGCTTCACACGACACTGCACGGCTACTCGTCCGCGAAACGCTGCGTATTAGCGCCAATCTCGCTTCTTCGCCTTCGATTCCGGCTGAGCCGCCGCTCTCTCTGGCCGATTCGCCGGAGAGTCGGAGTTTGAATCGGCGGAGGCTGGGGCTGGTGGAGGAAGAGTATGTGAATTCGAGCTTGAGGCTGATTTGCTGCGAGGAAATCGACGGTCGCAGATGGAACTACGTGGCTGAAAAAGACGCGCTTTCTGGAACCTTCAAGAAGAACTCCATTCGCGCCCTCACTTTGCAATCTCCGCAAGCTCCAGTTGAGGTCAGCTAGCTCAATTTTCGCTCTGTTGTGAATGTGCATTTCTTCAAATTATGTTATTTGGTAGAATCCCGCTGGCTCAACTGTTAAGCTTTTGGTTCTGAATACAAGCTCGCTTATGAATGGTTGCTTGGTTTTCATTGCTAATTAAAATTAGATGTCTTGGACTATATTTGATTATCGTTCGGTGACTGAAATGATCGAAGTCATCGAATCACAATCACAAGCCTATTATTTATTGAAGCAAAAACAAATTTATTGGATGGTAAAGGAGCAATCATCGTTAGGAATGATTTCTAGATATCCACTTAATTATGATGTTCATGCTTATATAATTTCAGTAAAGTAGCGATTTTCAGTGGAAAGAATGGATGATTGGTGTCCTATAGTTGTTAAATGCACTAGAACAGAGAGTTTGTTCTGTAATGTTGAATACTTACTGGGATTGAGAAGAAGGTAGAGGATTTGGTCATTATATTGTTTGTTAAATAACTTGTGATGTGATGTGATGCATCTATTGGAATTTATTTTCTTTGGTTTTGGTGCAGGATCTGATGTCATTTGTAAGATCTTATGTGGTTCCAGAAGGTTTCCCTGATAGCGTTATTCCTTCGTATGTTCCTTATATGACATGGAGAGCTTTGAAGGTAGTTACCTTACTTTTCAGTTAAACATTGGAACAATGGTGGGGCTTATAAGGGAATGGGGAACTAGCTCTTACTGGAACATGTAGCACTTCATGTTTTAATACCTGCCAGTAGGAATTCAAGACTTTCGGTACTCTTAAATGCTGTGTTAATGATTGTCTTTATTTGTTGTAGCATTTCTTTGGTGGAGCAATGGGAGTTTTCACAACGCAAACGCTTTTGAGTTCAGTTGGAGTCTCTAGAAACCGAGCAACTCCTGGAGCTGTTGCTATTAACTGGATTCTCAAGGTGAACAAGATTTTGACACATTTCACAGGATAGTATACATTTTTCAAAATGAATAAAGCTTTAAGTTTTCTTGTGTACTAGTTTAGCAAGATATTATGCATGATCCATATTGAAGTTCACATGTACAATATCGTTTGTCAAAGGAAAGAACATTATTCATCGATGGGTTTCTGTTTGTTGGAGTAGTTTCTCATTTGAGTTTTCTACTGTATAATCCCAAAAAAATTACTCGTCTACATTGAGACTTTTTTTTTTTTTTTTTAAATTCAATTGCCGAGAGAGGGGGGATTTGAATTCTATATGTCTCCGTTGGAAACACCAAGAGGTGTCAATTGAGCTACAAAGCTCTTGTCAACATAAAATTTTATTTATGCTGGAGACTACTGGTTATTTACTCTTCATGCTGTCACCCATTGCATTTAGAATATTTCAGTAAGCTGTACAAGAAAGGGTTCTCCTTTGACTGCAATTTAGTTCCCTGTCTTGCTTTAGTTTATTAATTTCCAGCCCTTTGTTGAGATTGATTGTAGTCTTATTGGAAATTCACAAGTTGATGTTCATGAAGGTAAATTTACATTATCTGTAGGATGGTGCTGGTCGTGTTGGAAAAATGCTGTTTGCCCGTCAAGGAAAGAAGTTTGATTATGACTTAAAACAGGTATAATTTAATAGCTGTTCTGTTTTTTTATATAGGTAAGAATAATTTTATTGAAAAGAGGCTACTTCATGAAAAAAGACATGAAGTAGCCTAAATAATTACAATCGGAAAAATATCTACATACGAATTGACTCTATCAAATCTTGAACAGAAGTACTATCTATTCAATTTGGCAGTCCAATTTTCAACCTGACAGTTATAATACCATGTATCTCTCCAAAATTATGTGTTACAGCTACGATTTACGGGTGATCTCCTTCTGGAGTTGGGTGCTGGTGTGGAGTTGGCAACTGCAGCTGTGCCACACCTTTTTCTTCCTTTGGCTTGTGCTGCTAACGTTGTAAAGGTTTGATGGCTTTTTCATAACACAAATATGTCATGGTCATGTCAGTTGTGCGCTCTCATATTCTTTACTCTTTGCTTGTAGAATGTGGCTGCTGTAACATCAACATCAACTCGTACACCAATTTACAAAGCCTTTGCCAAAGGAGAAAACATCGGGGATGTAACTGCTAAAGGAGAATGTGTTGGGAATATTGCAGATCTGGTATGCTTATCAAACTTCTCTTTCTATTTTTGCAGGGTGATATCTATATAAGTAGGAATGCAAGGTAGGTCTATCAAATGAAATATATTGTGACATGGGTTTGTGGGCCCAAATACTGTTTTGACACCATTACATCTAACATAAGAACTCTCTAACATAGGTCTGAGCTTGTAATATAGGGTGCTTTTTCTCTCTCACCAACTTTGTTTTTTTTCCTCTTGTATGGTCTTTTCCTTATTGTAGCATTTAATCATTTGCAGCCATAACCTTTCCATCAATTCATGTGTCAAATTATCAAATAGGAGTTTTAGTATTAAATGATTATGCAGAACAAAATAAAAATTTTGTTTGGATTGCCTTTTAAAAGAAAGGAGCTTGGATTTCGTGTGTCAATTAATGGGTTCAAGAGGGGGAAGTTGAGTCTGAATTTCTGTTTAATACCATGGCATATATTTATTATGGATTAGGTTCATATTACTCTTGATGTAACTCTTAGTTATGCTAATATGTTATACCACTTAAGAACTTTGAAGACTTATAACTCTTTTGGATCTTGATTAGCTAGTCTAAGTTGAATCAAGTCTTATTTTGTTGTGATCTAGGTTACGTAGCTTTTGGTCCAGTTATTATTAAGTTTTACAATGTAGAACCAAGGTAAGGCTATAGCAGAAACCCATGAGTCTTATTTTAAGTTTTGGAGTTCTTTTTTTATGTTTTATTCTTTTCTTACTTAGTTTAACTGTTATTTTTCTTTCTTGTTTGGGAATCCTAGTCTTTGTTTTACGACGATTAGGAATGTTTTATATATAAAGGCTTTTGTGTAAGCTTTAAAGATTCAGAGTATAATTAAATAAAATTCTAGCAGCTTTTCTTAAAGCATTGTGGGTAGGAATTGTCTAGGTTTTATCTTTCCTCTTCTTTTTCTTCTTTTTTTATTTATTTATTTTTATTTTGTCAATTCAATGTTTTAACAACAAAATGCCAATGAATTCATCTAAGATTCAATTTTTATGACCCACCCAAACCTTATGTCCTTAACCATCAAACGCTGTCAAGAATCTTTTAAGAGCTCACAAATTAACCTAATTTAGAGTTGAATTTCTTAAAAATCTTGCATCAATATGGTATTGAAGCCCATCACAGCCTCTGTCCTACATCATCCATAATTAGGTTATATGCTCACTTTTTGCCTAACACACACACTCAAAATTTTGTATCAATCAAATGTTATCAATTGTCCAATTCATCAAGCCATGTAATTTGTATACGTTAAAATATGGATAACTATAGTCATGAACATTTTATAGATGAGGTATTCTTGATCTTTGATCATCTTGATAGCAGCTGTTGTTTCCTCATAATACTCATCCCTTGAAAATTTATTGAGTCACAGAATATTGATTAGAGTTATCCTAAGTGTAACTCGAAGTCTCGAACTGGACTTTGTGTGTGTGTGTGTGTGTGTGGTGTTGTTTGGAAGTACAGAATGAACAAAAGCACACATTTGATCACATGCCACAGGTATTATAGAAATTATCCTGTCCTGCAATAGATGAAAACCTTTTATATTTCAAGTTGACCAATATATGAAACTTTCCAAAAGTGGAACTTTAGTTCCCTATTTTATTCGCATCTCTCTTTTTTCCCCCCAAAAGGCAAACAAGGTTCTTAGTAAAAGTTGTGTTCACCTCTAAGATAAAGTAAATGACATTTTGCCAATGAGCCCTAGCTCAAATGGAACTTCCTCCTCTCACTAGTGTGGGTACAGGGTGATTTCATTGGTTCAAAATGCACTTACCATTAAACAAGATTTTTTTTTCCCTTCTTGAAAGGATATTAAAAAGATTACTATATTTTTACGTTTTCATGAATTGTCATTCCATTTCAAAATTTTCATATATTGAGGGTCAAAAGGAGTATATAATATGTACATATATGTTAGATTTTTTTATGTAAATGATATAATTTATGACTAAATGTGACAGCGTCAAACTGTCAATGGTAAGCTGGAAAAATGGGCCCTGTATCATATGTGTGCTGCTAGTCTCTACTAATTTCTACTCCTCCATTGTGTGAACTTATTTGTGATGAAATTTTTTATTAATGTTGATGTAAGTGAAACTTTTCTCTTGTGAAGCTGGGAACTGGGATGAGCATAATGATCTCAAAAAGAAATCCGTCCTTGGTTACTACGTTTGCCTTACTTTCGTGCGGATATGTCTTCAGCTCTTACCAAGAGGTTAGATTGGTTATAAGTATACAATGTTTGTTAGAGCTTCTTCACATCCCTTTTGTCTGTGGATGTTGAATTAGTCAGGCTAATTGCACTTATATTTTCCTTCAGGTTAAGTCTGTAGTGTTGCACACATTGAACCGGGCAAGATTCACTGTGGCAGTAGATTCATTCCTTAAGACAGGTTCCTAACCCACCATAAGTGGTCTACTCTAGAGGCAGAATTTTTCCTCTGTTTTCTTTTTAACCATATCTTTTGTTCTTTTCATGGATTCCTAAATGAAGCAGACTTTTTCCTCTATAAGCACGAGAAGTGTATTTTATAATGTGTAACGGCTAAATCATGCTTTCTTTCCATTTGTAGGACGAGTCCCCTCATTGCAGGAGGGGAACTTGAACGAAAAGATATTAAGTTTTCCATGGTTGAAAGATAAGCCTGTTGTTCTTGGTATGTGAGGGGAATTGTATTGCAAGATTTCCCACTTGATTTTGGCCCTCTTATTTCTGGGAATTCAATCTGAAGTTTTTTATAACTTTTTGGCAGGACCAAGATTTAAGGATGCTTTCCAAGACCCAGGTGTATATCTTGCTTTAGAGCCTCTCTTTGAGGTAATTTCCTTTTTGGGAAGAAACAAATTTCAAGGAAATTGCTCTTATGGATTCAGTAGTTTCTTTTTCTAGATTAGCTCTTTGTCTCTTTTATATGTATTCATTATGTCCTCTTGATTGGTGACAGAAAGAGAGATATATTGTGACATATAATCCATCAAAAGGTAAAGTATATGCATTGCTCAAAGATCAGGCAAAGTCAGATGACATTCTAAAAGCGGCATTCCATGTGAGATGTCTCACTCATCTTTGTCTGTACTTGTTGTACTAACCATGAGTTTTTTTTCCTCATATGCTTTGTGTTTAAGATATGGTTAACCTTGTATAACAGGCTCACGTGCTTCTGCATTTTGTACAATCATCAAATGAGAGTCGATCTAGTACTCAGAAGCAGAGGGATTATAATAACTATTCCGATATTGTGTTGACAACTACTGATCTTGAGGCTCATATATCAGAGTCATGTAAGATGGTCTCAAAATCATATGGGATTTTCAAGAGCAAAGCTGCAGAGCAGGTAGGTGGAAATCAACTGTCTTTCTTTCTTTTTTTCTTTTTTTTTTTTTCTCTCTCTGAGAAGTGCGTGTGTCAATGTTCAATAGTGTTAGCTTTGGGCTCTGTTTATGCATCCTTTTGGCTTATGCTTGAGGTGCTTTTGAAGTGGTTGGCTTACCAGTTACAAGAAATTTACTGGAGTTAAATAGGCCTCCTTCTAGCCATTGCCTACTTAGATGTGCTATTGTGATAAATAAAAAGGAAGGGCACTTATCGAAATGAATGTAGAGGCTAGACTCTCAGCACTGAATTATCTACACTCTTAATCACCCTTCCTTCCTGGAGGGGCTTATACTCAGTCACTTGCTCAGGAAGTACGATGAAGCCTTGATAATGTATAACAGCCACTTGAGTGTGCTCTTTAGTTCAATGCCGCTATTTACTTGTTGATCCACTTATCAAAAAAAAAAAAAAAAAATACTTGTTGATCCGTAGTATGTGTTTTGCTCTTGCTATGAAAATTTGTGCTAAAAAGTATAAACTACATTTTGAAAAACATAGTGGCAGACCTTTTTGTGTTTTTGGCCCAAAAAAATTTGCAAAAGCTTTTCCTGCATTGTGATATTTGTATGTGGTACAGTGGTTGTGGTTGCAAGCAAAATTGCATGGAAGTGGTCCCATCAGATACCTGTCCTATATAATGTAATTTTAACAAGATGGAATTGTATCCAAAATTCTGAATAAAAGAATGGTTCCAGAGCATCGTACAGACTATTGGATGCTATTTCGGTAATTATCTTGCAAGTTCTCTAAAAGCACCTGAAGCCAGCTTTGAATTCTTACTTTTGGAAGACAAAGATCTTGACAGGAATTAAGCAGTAGTTAGAATAAAGTCTACTGTCATATGGTTATTTGTATGTAGACTTGTGTTTAATTCACCAACCCAAATGTATTTGTTGTGATAATTCACTGATTATGGGATATGATACACTTTCTAAAATACAAATTTTCTGTTTTGACTTTTCCCTTTTTGTTAGGGGTGGAAGATGTCAGAATCACTTCTTAATCCTGGCCGAGCTCGGCTATGTGCAAGTGACAAATCAGGATGACATGCTCATACTTTTTCATTGGTATGCAAACTGGGCTTTGACTAATAAGGTGCTTGACAACGCCAAGTGCTCGTACTGCCTGTGACACTTAAAAAGTTCCGCAGACAGAAGAGGTCTGTGTGACAAAAAGAGCTAGCACTAGACCAATGGGACCATGGGAACCATCGACTTATGAAGATGGTCAGTCTGTGTTACAGTGCAAAAATACTTTGCAGATAGCACCCTCTCTGCATTATGAAACACACTTGAAGATGGTGTGGTGCAGTCTTGAGTTATAAGGGATGTGTTGTTAGGCATGAAGTTGCATACTATAGTTGCACATAGAATTGGGTTGTTTTTCTCTCTCTTTTCGGCTCAGTTTTTGTTTATATAATGGGGTTTTGAGTTTTTTGTTTTTTGTTTTTTGTTTTTTTTGGTTGTATTCTTGTGTCGCGATGTATATGTTTATAGAATAACTCGAGTTTTCTGTGTCATATCCAGTGCACAAAGCTCTCGTTTCTGTTCCTTTCAATCAATAAATTTTGATTTGCTCATATTGCAGAGATGATTATTGAGAAAAAGTTAAAAGCTCGGTTTAGAGCATAGAGGTTGAAAAGAACGAAGAAACATGTTGGTGGGGACATACTGAATATTTTTTGCTTGTAAAACTAAAATAGCTCAAAAATTTGAACTCATGTCAGCATGCTCGAGTCACGCACACAGTGGCTCTATGCAAGGGAACCAGCCTATAGACGTAGGGCATCACTGCTTTATTGACCTAAGTCACATCTACTGTGAGTTGTCTTGTAAAAGGGGTGTACCAATACCATATAATGATGTCTAAATTTATGTACATAATGTACAAAGAAGATAAATTTGCCCCCTATTTTGTCTGGTCTTACTCAATATTGAGTTACTGAGAGACCCACCATTACACACACATAGCGTGCGCCACTATGTTATAGTGGTTCTAACAGAAAGCATAAATTCTTTGTTGCTGTTCAAACTTCAAACTATCTTATTATGATCTTATGTCTGCAATGAAGATGCACTTGAATTTCAAGTTTTGAATTGCTATCATTTCTCTATTACTATTTTTCTTATTATGGATTTTGATAGAAAAATGTGCCAATAGGGTTTATCGATGTATTATTACCACCAATATACAAAAAGCCATGAGTAAAAAGTCTCATCATTTACTTTCTGTTGGAAGCGTATGGAGGACCTCTAAGTAATCGATTTGAATGGGCAGAGTGGCAGCACGCAGCAACCTAAAGCTGCTTTATTCTCTTCTCCCCTTTTAACAGTGTTGCTACAATTAGCTGATGGTTGTTTAAACAGACTCGTCTTTATGCAAGCACTAATAGGAGTACTGTTTAATATTCTCGAACAATAATAGGTAACAAACTTATGCCAACTATTTTCTTTTATTAATTATCGTATCAACTGTCTAAGAGGTTTGTGACTCAATATTATTGTCTTTGTTAAAATTTGTAATACCTATAACATCACTCATTTCTCCCGTTTTGTATTGGTGATAGACTGTCTGAGGATTAAAATATGAAAGATTACAATTTTTTTTTTTTTAATTTTTGTTAGCGATGGTATCCAAAACTCTTTGAGCACCAAATAATTCATGCGGTTGTGTGTAGTCCCCCATCCACATGCACTGGGTAATTACAGGGAGAAATCCTTAGGATTGACTCTAAGATGAAAGTTAAAGGTTTTGAGCTCAAGATCTCATGAATCTTATGATACCTTAGAAACCACTAGTCTAATCCCTTAGGTCTAAAGATTATTTTTATTCAAACCATTAAGTGAAAGAGGGAAAAGAGAAAGGTAAATAGCAAAATAAAGAAAATGGAGTTAGGCCTACGTCCAAGAGGAAAGTTTTTGACAACTACATCTTGACTATCTTATTTATTTTATTACGATGAACCCAATATAAGGTTTATATATTAGAGATTAAAGAACCTTAAGCTAACCCTAGATTAGTTTCTTTGTTCTACACGTACATGGGTCTACAACTGGTATGGTCCTCTTGGCAATGATATCTCTAACACTTTGTACCCTAATTGAAATCAACATAAATGGTTGTATTGACCAATGCAATGAAAAAAAAATGGTATCTTTTGCAAGGACAATTAAATTAAATCATGTAATTTATTGGACAATGCAAGTACATGGTTGAATTTAATTGAGAATCTAATGTAAGAAATTATACCTAAGTTTAATATGAATTCTATTTTGAGTTCTCTTAAAATATTGTTCACTTAAAAAAAAAAAATTTAAAAGATAACTTTTTATCAGATTTCAATCGGTTTTTAGCGTAAGCAATGACGGAACTCCAAATTTTTTATTCAACCATCAAATACTTTATCAATTTAGCTAACTGAAACTCAAAATTGTTATTTATCTTTTTTTTAAGCTGACACTTCATTCTATATGCTATTTTTGAATTTAAATTAAGAGGGTCAAGAATGTATACTGCTCTTTCCGTTGCGAAGGTAAGATTAGATGGGAAGCAGGCAATTCTATGTCATTTCTTTGACAGCAACGCCGCATTAAATATTTCGTCGAGCATTTAAATATATATGAAGACTCAGAAATAATATCATAGATTCAATTGAATAGGCCTCATAAATGTGGGTGGTGAATTGTCATTCTTATTAAGAGGGAAAGAATGCTAGAGGAAAGTATAACCAATCAGTTTACCAAAGCATAAATAATAATAAAACGAATCTTCACCATAGGAAATGCTACTATTCCAGGGCCCCCCTTGGCAGGTTTTAGGAGTTGTTCATCAGGTTCACTTCTCGACCACAACTTAACTTTTGTATCATTTTTTTGGGTCAAATTTTTGACAAATCCTATTATTATCACACGAAACCCATTTGCTTTTTCTTCATTACTTAATCTGAGGCATTAAAATTGTGACAAAAATTAAGGTATAAAATTTGTCCTCATTTTTCATTCAGGTTTACTTGATTACTTTATCATGCATTTAGTTAGTATTATTTACTGTCAAGGGCTTTATAGTTGAATTGATACATTTACATGCACAAAATGCTAGAGGAGGGGGTTTAAGAGGGAAATGGTTCAAACTGCAGGGTCAATAGTACTTTGTAATTATCTCTTTTAAAAAAAAGTTAGCATGTTATACAGAACATAACCCAAGTAAAACAATATATCTTATGTTTATAATATTAATAAATTCCCTAAGGGTATTAGCTAAGATACATCTTTGTTTTATTAAATCATGTTTTTATACAATTTAAAAATAAAATAAAATCAAACTATACACATATATTCAAAAAGTACACACAATTACAATAAATTTATGTGTTTGTCAATGAATCAATAACACGTGTATTTAAGTTTTTTGAAAAGTGTACATTACATCTCATAATTGAGTATTTATTAGTTTTTAACTTGTGCCCTTAGAGAATATGGATTATGGATGCATATATCTTTCAGTTGCTTTGAATTTGGTAATTAATATACATAGCCTAACAGAAACATTAGCTAAATGTCATTTTAAGAGCTTCAACCGTTTTAAAGTTTGTGTTAGGTTCTAAAGATTTAGGAATTTATGTATTCAGAATTTTAATGTGTAATGTTGGCAAATCATGATCAAAACAATATGTTTAGTCTTGTTTAGGCTTGCTCAAAATTGTGTAATTCATGTAAAGTTGGAATCGAGAGGCTGCAGATGCATTGGTGCATTTTAGCCTGGCTCGATCAATCGAAAGTTGGCCAGAAAGTTTTTTTTGCAGAATTTTCAACTCAGCCCTATCTCATTAAACGTTTTGGGTTTTATGTTTTTGCTCTAGGTATATAAGGCAAAACTCTAGCCATGTTTTTGTGAGTTGCCCTGATTGTATTGTTGCTCATATTTTTGCTGTTTGTGTGAATCTCTTGTGAGATCCTTGAGGAGTTTTTCTTCACATAAACTGAGGGTTTTCAAGGTAGAGATATTATCAACACCTTGATGATCAACTCAGTTGCTGCCATAGAAGTTTAAAGAAAAACAAGCGGGTGTGCTTGTATCTTGTGGAGAATCCAAGAAAGAAGGAGTTCGTGGATTCAGAGTTTGTATGTGGTCGTGTCAATAAGTTCTACTAGTGGATAGCATTAGGAAGTCAAGCGAGGGAGTTTGTAAGTCCTTTTGTATGAACTTCATTTCTTTCATATAATGGATTCAAGTTTACCTTGAAGATAGTTAAGTCAAATCCTCCCCAGGTTTTTACCGTGTGGTTTCTTGGGTCATCGTATTATTGTGTCATTTGTTTGTCCGCTACTTTATATTCTTGATATGATTGTGTAACCTAGATTTGCATAATTTGACTAAGTTAATCACTTGGCTAATTAACTAGGCTAATCTGGTTGGGTTAAGGGGTCTAAAAACCGTTCAAGTGGTATCAGAGCAGGTAGCTCTCTTGTTGTAGATTTTTTTTATCTCTGAGCTGATTCTTGACCCCTGTTGTCATGGAACATGGACACTCTCTTGTTATTCCTCCTCACTTTGATAGGAATAACTATGCTTATTGGAAAGTAAGGATGAAAGCATTCCTGAAATCTATAGATGAGAAGGTTTGGAATTCCGTTGAGTACGGACGGAAGAAGCCTACTACTCCTGTGAGTGAGTAGTAAACTTCTCAAAAGGAAGCAACTGATTTCGATAGCAAAGTTATGAATGTCATCTTTAATGCTATTTCTATGGAGGAATTTAAGAGAATCTCAAATGTTGAGGTTGCTCACACTGTTTGGAAAATATTCCAAACTGTGCATGACAGCACACAGGCAATTAAGATTAATAAATTGCAGCAATTAACTTATAGATTTGAAAGTATTAGGATGTTTGATGATGAATCTTTTGATGAATTCTATGCTAAGTTAAATGATATTGTTAATTCTGTATTTAATCTGGGTGAAATCTATGATCAACCTAAAATTGTTAGGAAGATTCTTAGATCCTTACTGAGAACTTTAGACCCAAAGTAACTGTCATTACTGAGAGTAAGGATGTGGACTCCATCCCTGCTAATAAGCTTGTAGGAGCTCTTCAGCCCTATGAGTTAGACCTACCCAAAGCGAACAAATCCAAATCAATAACTCTTAAGTCAATTGATGATGTTGAGGTTGGTGGATTTGATGATGAGCTCTCTACTACAGAGATTGCGTACCTTACCAAGAACTTTAGAAACTTTCTTAGGAATAACAATAGAAAGGCAAGAGGTACAAACACTGCTGAATTTAGAAATTTTAGGAAGAATGATCCCACTAAGGTTAATAACTTTGAAAAACCTAGAGAAAAAGTTGGTCAATCTTCAAACAATTCTTTAGGTCATCAGTGTTTTAGGTGTCAAGAGTATGGTCATGTTAAATCTGAATGTCCTACTTTCTTGAGGTCTAAGGGTAAATCTATGGCTGTAACCCTTAGTGATAATGAGGTTTCTAATGGTGAGTCTAGATGTGACAAGGATGGAAACTTCATTACTTTCATTGCTACTGCTGTAGTCAATGAAAACGTGACTGTCGAAGAGAACCCTTCTAATGGGGAATTCTCTGAGGCTGCAAATCTTCAAGAGGCCTATAATAAACTTTGCAAAGTTGCTGCAAAGGATGCTATGAATGCTGAACTTGGCCTGAAGAAAATTGAATCTCTTGAGCTTGATAAGAAGAATTTGTTTGTTAAATTATTTGATGCTAATGATCTTTTGAACCATGTGAAATCTGAGAACATGCTCTTACTTGATAAAGTTAAAACTTTGGAAAATAATTTATCTGTTGCTAGATCTCCTAGTTCTAAACTTGATCAAATGCTGAATGTTCAAAAGGCTCTTTTTGACAAATCTGGATTAGGTTTTGTTGAAAGCATTTTTGCGTCTGCACCTAATTCTATGAACTTTGTTCCTTCATCTTCTTTTGAACCTTCTATGAGTGAGGTTGTGAGTGAAACTGTCAAACCCCCTATGAGTGAGGTTGTTAAACCTATATAAGTTTCACTTCCTAGGAAGATTAAGGTTGACTTAGGAAAGTCTAAACCTAAAGAGTCAACCCTTTCTAAGGACAAGATGCATGGTAAACCTACTTAGGTTTGTCATTTTTATGGAAAGTCTGGATACATTTATCCTAACTGTTACAAACTCTAAGCCGCTAAGAGAGTAAACAAACCAAAAGTGTTTATGCCTCAAGTACAAGATCCTATGGCACTCATTGGTGAATTGGTAAAGACTTTAAACCTTTATTCCAATCCTGGAGTTGGAAATCACTCGAAAGTGAATAGAACTCCAATGCTCGTGGTGCATCTAAGAGATTTTGGATGCAAAAGACCCAATCTAATTGAGTCTTTCTGACATGGTCCTTGTGCGTCATTGCTCTATTCTTTTGTGACCATTTTTTTTTTTTTGGGTTTTTGTGTTGTTTTGTTTCTAGAATTTGCATTGCATAACATTCATGCATTTCATTCTAGGATTTTTTTTTTCCTTTTTTTTTTAAGAAAAAAAAAAAAAAAAAAGGAGAGGAGAGCAAATTGTGTTTGGCATTATTTTTCTTAGTTTTTGAAAACAAGGTTGGTCAATCTTTTTACACATAACATGTCTTGTATACCTTGTTTAGTTTTGATGAACTTATTTATTGCACTTGACTAGTTGAAACTTTGTAGTGAATGTTGTGTAGGAAAGATGTTTATGGTATCTATCACTTTATCTTAATCTTAAAGTCACATGTTATTTGACTGTCGAACTTGATCTTTTTGAGAAATGCATAAATAACCATTTCATCACTGTTCACTAGCCAATCATGAACATCTTAGTGCATATCGTAAGATTTTGTACTTGAGAAAGTGTAGCACATGCACAAAAAGAACATAAGGTGTAGCCTCGGTTTAATTACTTAATAATTAAAATTGGTGTGTACTATTAGGCTTGATGCCAAATCACAAAATTAAAATTGGTGTGTACTATTAGGCTTGACGCTAAATCACATAACTAAAATCTGTGTGTACATTATGAGGCAAAAATCCAAGAAACTTACACGATTGCAAACTTATGATTTAGGAGATGTGGGAGTTATATGATGTAACTCTTCTGGTGGTAGTCTCTTTCAAATTCTATGTGATGATTTTTGTAAATTTTGTGTTTGATTTCTATTCACATATCACCTCACATGTATCTCAAATTTTTGCTAGATGCACACACTACACAAGTTACTCTTTACTAAACACTATACATGTTATTGTGTGTGTTTTTGGTCTAACCAACCAAGTTTGAAAATACCTTGAGTATTATGCAAAACATTTTTTTTTTTTTGCTTGAGAATTTAAAGGGAGAATAGCTTAAATTTTCTTTGAAAAACTGGGCTTAAAACTTGGGTTTTTAGAAAAAAATTTCATCTCATACTCATGCATTTTGATTCATCAATTTTAATGCTTTGAGGAGTTGTGCTCAAAATGTGGTTGTTGTTGTTGTAGTTTTTTTTTTTTTTTTTTTTTTTTTTTTTCAAAAAAATTTTGTGAGCCTCTGCCTGTTTCGATCAATTGAAAATTGCTTAAAATCCTTTTAAGAGTCTCGAGTTAATTCGATCGATCGAATGTAATTTTCGATCAATCGAGTATTACGAATCAGGTTTTTTAAAACACTGTTCTTAACTTTTTCAAATCACTTTTTCAAATAGTTTCAAAACCTTTTTCTCTCTTTCTGACTGGGCAAGCTCACTCAGCAATTTTTTGTCGTTTTCCTCTGAATCTTTTGCAAGGAATTTGTCCTCTGAGGCCGGTAAGTCTATTTTACCCCTCCTTTTTCTTTTACTTTCAAGTTTCATGCATTTTTCATGCATTTTTCCTTGAGATTTTCGAACCTATTCTTTTTGGGGATTTTCATGATTCAAGCCTTTTTAAGTGAAATTGATCATTGGGTTTTTGTTGGGACATGATATAAACATGATATTGATGGTTTAATTTGATTAATTCTGTGTTTTACGAAAAATTGAAAATTCTAGTGCATGAAATTGATCCGAATTGGGGATTTGTTCAAATTGGGTTCAATTGATGAAATTGGCTTGTTGAATTGATGTCATTGATCATTATATTATGATTTCTAGCTTGTGTGATGATCAATTTGTCAATTTTTTCCAAAATCTTAACAAGTGGTTTTCAATTTTGGGGTTTTTGTTAGAAACTCTGTGCTCAAGCTAATTTTGTGAAATTGAATTTAAATTGAACTTAGTTTAACTGTATTAGAACATGCATCATGACATTGTAATTGTTCATGCATCATATAGATTTTTGTTCTATATTTTTTTTTTGTTCTAACTTGCAGTCTGCCCTTGGTTTGTGTTTCTTTTGTGTTCTTTTGGTTCTATCTTTGTTTCTTTGTCCTTTCCTTAGCATCATGCATAGGAAGACTAGAGCTCATAAGTTTGTTCCCTCACCTTCTCCTCCCCCACATTTTTTTGACCGTGAGAAGTTTTCTAGTGAGAAAAACTAAGAAATTTTTGAGAAACTAAACCTTAAGAGAAAGATTTGGGCCGAACGTTATGTTGTGTTAGATGAGATTGATCTTGCCATTAGGGCTAATTTTGAGTGTCGGGGCTGGTTACCTCTGTGGGATATTTATGATCCTCTTCCTACAGCTACCCTGATTAGAGAGTTCTTTTCGAACATCTCTATCCGCATCTATGATTCTAATACTTTAGTAAAAAGTTGGATACGAGGTGTAGAGTACACCATTACTCCTACTGTAGTGGCTGATGCTCTAGGGGTACCTGTGGTCCAGCACCCTGTTTATCCGTATGATGAGTCTCCTCTTTTGAGTGATGTCATGTCATACATCACTGGGTCTTCTATCTAGTGGGTTTCTAATCCTAGGATCAAAACCCCTGAGCTATCTGAGTTGCACTATCTCTTCTTTAGGATAGCATGTCATTCTATTTGGCCCATTTCTCATCTTCACATTATTCCTCTCGAGCGATGTGTCTTTTTGTACGCTCTTGTTACTGATACTCTTATTAGTTTTCCTCACTTATTTTTTTGTTCTTTGAACGAAGTTTATAGGAGTTCATCTTCCTCTCATGCTCTTGTTCATCCTATCTTTATTCATAAGATTTTGTTATATCTTGGTCTAGATGGTTTCCCTTCTTCTGAGCCTGTACATGTTATTGCTCCCATAAGTGCATCTTTTCTTAAATAGAGAGCTACTCATCTTCGAGTTGGCTCTAAACACCCTAGGTTCGAGTTGGCTCTAAACACCCTAGGTCTGAGCCTTTTGGTAGCGCACCTCCTCCTTCTTCTACAGGTCCTACTGGTGAGGATGTTCCTGATCCTATTGGTGATGCTGCTACTGCTACTATTCCTCCACCTCCTTCGGATGACTTTGATATACGTCGTATGTTAGAGACTGTCATGACCGTTCAAGCGGCTCATGGTTAGATTTTGGTGGACTTACTTGATGAGATACGTGCTTTGCTATCCAACTTAGCACATCTTCGTTCACCCTCACCATCTCCTTTTGATGATGGCATGTGATTGTCCTTTGGCATTCCGTCACAAAAAGGGGGAGTAGAGTTTTGACACTGTAGAGGAGTTTTTGTAGTTAGGGAGAGTTTTCCTTTGTTTTGCGGAGCTAGTGGAGATATTAGATTATATCTAGGTGCTTTACTTTGTATATCATTTTTTTTTTTTTGGAGCTATTCATGATAGGGGGAGTTACATTGATTTTGATATATATGATTCTTGTTTCTTGCGTTCACTACTTATTGATTTATATTTACGAGTTATTCATTGATATATATCTTTATTATGTGTTGTGTGAAATATACAAGAATATTTTATTTTTGTTGTATCTAACTTAAAAGGAGAGTTAGTTTACATACCTGTTGCTTTACTGTTCTCTGTCACACATGCGTTTATGCGTTTGTCGAGTGTTTCAGGAATATACAGGTTGATTCAATTGAGCTACTGTCTACACTTGCAACTGATGAATAGTAGTTAAGATTAAATTTATGTTATAAGCATTATTTTTGTAAAGGGCTTTTATTTGTAAACTTTGAACTCTTAATTTGTGTTTTGTCAAGGATTGCCAAAGGGGGAGTTTGTTAGGTTCTAAAAATTTAGGAATTTATATATTTAGAACTCTAATGTATAATGTTGGCAAACCATGATCAAAACAATATGTTTAGTCTTGTTTAGACTTGTTCAAAGTTATGTAATTCATGTAAAATTGGAATCGAGAGGTTGCAGATGCAATGGTGCATTTCGGCTTGGCTCGATCGATCGAAAGTCAGCTAGAATATTTTTTTTGCAGAATTTCTAACTCAGCCCTATCTCATTAAACGTTTTGGGTTTTATGTTTTTTCCCTAGGTATATAAGGCAAAACCCTAGCCACGTTTTTGTGAGTTGCTCTGGTTGTATTGTTGCTCATATTTTTGTTGTTTGTGTGAATCTCGTGTGAGATCCTTGAGGAGCTTTTCTTCATATAAACTTAGGGTTTTCAAGATACAGATATTATCAACACCTTAATGATCAACTCAATTGCTGCCATAGAAGCTTAAAGAAAAACAAGTGGGGGTGCTTGTATCTTGTGGAGAATCCAAGAAAAAAGGAGTCCGTAGATTCGGAGCTTGCACGTGGTCGTGTCAGTAAGTTCTACTAGTGGGTAGCATTAGGAAGTCCAGCGAAGGAGCTTGTAAGTCCTTTTGTATGAATTTCGATTATTTCATATAGTGAATTCAAGTTTACCTTGAGGATAGCTAGGTCAAATCCTCTCTAGGTTTTTATCGTGTGGTTTTCTGGATCATCATATCATTGTGTCATTTATTTTTCCGCTACTTTATATTTTTGATATAATTGTGTAATCTAGATTTGCATAATTTGACTAAATTAATCATTTGGCTAATTAACTAAGTTAATCTGATTGGATTAAGGGGCCTAAAAACCGTTCAATTTGGATAATTTTTTAGAAGTTTGTATAACATGCAAGGGCTTTGGTGGTGAGGTGATATAGGAGAAGGTTTTACTTTTAGGTTGAAATTTTATCAATAGAAAGATGAAATGAAACTATATGTCTTTTCGGAATACCGTAAGAATATAGAGAAGTTTTACATACGACAGAGCAAAAAATATATAAAAATAAAAAGTTAGAAACTGATTGAATTTCTGTTTAGCTTCAGTTTGATCTGATGTGTTTTAATTCGAGGCACAACACGAGCATGTGAAGAAATGCAGAGAGATCTTACACAAGGTTCATAGAGTTAGGCAGGAATTTAATCTTTTATATTAAATGACACGTGATCTGAAACTAGCTTTGTGTTTTCATTTATTTATATATATTGTTCACTGCATGGGGGACTGTCAAGATTTTTGACCAATCCATTTTCTCCCATTTGCCCATGGTTCTCTTCTTCTTCTTTTTCTTTTTTTAATTTTTAGTTATTACTTATTTCCCTTTTAATTGTTTTTGTCCTTGCTGGTGGGTGAAATACTTCGAATCTATTTATTACTATTTAATATTTATGCACACACAACAACAACAAAATAGATTTTCTATTAATATTTTTAAATTTAAAATGAATCTTTTGTTAAATAAATAATCCAAAACCCTTTATGCGCAAGTGCTACCTAATGAATTAATGTATAATATATTTTTAAAATTATTCTTTTACTAAGTACATGAATGTAAAAAGATAAAGTAAACGAAAAACTGAGAACTTGTCAGTATAGTTGTATTTGGAGGCTGCGTCACAAGTGCATTACATTTTAATTGTTTATTACTGATATATGGTATTGTGATTTTTCATTTTTGCATGTGAACTCTCTTCACTTTTTTTTTTAGAACTCTCTTCACTCTTCTATCCTTTACTTCCAAAAAAAAAAAAAAAAAAAATCCTACAAAAATAGGTGACGATATATTTTTTTTTTTAATGGGATGAGAGGACGTGGGGTGTAATATATATATATATATATATATATATATATATATATATATATATATATTATTCTTGCATGATTAGCATCATGATTTGTGGATAAATACTATGGTTATGGTCCTTATGGTTTTGACAATATATAATAATACTTTTAACATCATGACCTATTATATCAAATAATATATTAATCTCTAATTTCATAAATCATTGATTCAGTGACTGTAATGCCATGAACACAATGAGCTTGCAATATGCAAAAAAATTAAGGAACACAGCTATAAGTTTGTTGGCTGGTAGAATTAATTGATTTTGTTAATGGAGTTTGATTTGTTTGAATATAAATTTGGTATTAAAATAACAAATAGTTTTTTTTGGGTAAAATATTAACAAAAAGTTTGCTAGTCTCTTCTTGATAATTTGGGAGAATGATAGGGAGTTTGGGAGCGAGGAGCGTGGCATACACACACAATGACACGTATCAAACTGATGCTAATTTAAGCAAAAATGTAATAAATGATGAGTTTCCTCTCTTTCACCAAAATAAATATAAAAAAACAAAAAACAAAAAACAAAAACAAAAAAGTGACTTCCTCATTGCAGTAGACACATCATATACGACCATCCTCCCCCAAGACAAGTACACAACCTACGAATAGAATCCAAAGTTCTAGGAGAGGACGAAATCCAAGGCATTGTTTGGTTGGGGGAAGCAGGAAGCTATAGATAGAAAGGGGTTCTTACTATATGTACCATTGAAATTTATCTGACACTCTTATCTCAAAGTTACTTTTAATTTTTTAATTTATGGTAACTTATGTTTTTTTTGGCAAATAAGTCATCATTTGTGGTGCGATTAGATTAGGGTTGTTCACCCACCACCACCACCACCACCACCACCACCACCACCACCACCACCACTATTGATCAAATCCGATTTAGTAACAACAGCTTCCAATATGGGTAATCAATAACAAATATAACAAAACCAATGTTGAGGTGATGATCAATAGATTTTGAAAACCGTCAACAAAAAAATCGTTTATTTCATGTTTTTCAAATTAATCTTCTCTTTTCACCCAAAAACCAGATCTATTACTCTAATACAAAATTCGAATCACCAGCTCTTTACACTCACTTTTCGACCCCTACAATGCCACAACAATTTGATATATAAGAAATTGTCTTGGCAGCGAAATTATTGTTTTTTAATTAAAAAATTCCCTCTCCCAAAACTGATCATATTGATCGATTTAACACCATTTAATTCTCTCTTCGTATCAAAACACAAACATGATTCATGTGACTTTAACTAACTAAGTTTTATAAAAAATATATATATATATATATATATTTTTTTTTTCCTAATAACAACTAAGTTTTATGTTGATTATTGAATAATAAAACTTTAAGATTATCTAGCACTTAAACCTGTTTTTTTTTTTTCCTTTCAAAACTTCAGAATGCAAACATTGGCTACATGATTTGCTCTTAAATTTTTTTTCTTTTGAAGAAATTTTAAAGGCAAGAAGGAGAAGTACAAATTGCTTAACAATAGCATCAAAACTTTCAAGTCTTTTCAATTTCGCACACAATATAATATTTAATACAAAAGATAATATAAAACTTACAAGAAAAGAGAAAGAATATTAGTTAATTAATAAGAAGCTTTTTCTCAAATTAAATATTAATACATCGGAGTATCTCAGACTGAATATCTCAATCCAATCCAACATGGAATGGATTAAACAAGAACATCACCCACAACTCAAACTACCAAACCCAACGCACCTAAACTACATTACATAACCACTATTATTACAGATAGTAAAAAAGAGACCCCAAAGTAAACATAACCAAAGAGAATAAAATGTTAAAAAAAGAGATATGTAGTAGTGTAGAGAAAACTAACAAAACACATTAAGCTGACAAGTGGAGTTAAAGCACAAACTAATAAGAGAGAGTGATGGTCATGAGGATAATATATCGTTAATTATGTTTAAGCAGTGGAGGGATTCTTCTTCGCTAGATTGTGCTTGTTGTTGTGCATCCAAACCTTGAGGACTCTTCTCTTGACTCCAATCTCTTGACAGAACTGTTGCACCACAGCTTCTTCTTGCTTCTGAATCTTCCACCCAACTTTCTCAGCAAAGTTTAGCATTTTCTCCTTCTGTTCCTGAGTGAATTTTGTCCTAAACCTTTTCTTCACAAGCTGTGGAGGCCTAGCCACTACAACTCCACCATTAGCACCACCATCTTCTTGCTCATCAGACTCAGAAGGAAGAGACCCCATGTTGTAAGACATTATCATTTGGTGTGGTGGGGGTGCTCTTGAAGATATAAAAGTACCTGTAGCTGTAGGGTAGCCTAAGGCCTCAGGTGCCAATAAATTCTTGTGATGACCAAAGATGAACTTCCTCCTGTTGAGATGTGGGCTATGGTGACAATCACATGAAGAGGGCTCACCTTCAACTTCTTTTCTGTGAAAGTTTCTGTGACAATTGCAAGCTGAGCAGTTGAGTGCTTCTATAGTACCCTCTTCACCACTGGGCATGAATTCACCACACCCATCAGTGGCATTGCCTCCCATGGAAGCTGCATGGTTCTTGAGGCATTCTTTGTACCTAACCACTTTCTTGTTGTAGGGTACATGGTCCTCTAGGCTTGTGGGTAATGGGGGGCCATTGGAGGGGATTTGGGGAGCTGAAGATGGAATGATGTGGTTGTGCGGTACCGGGTCATGATGGATCATATGCCCATGCCCATGACCATGACCATGATGACCATGTCCAGCATATGTGCTGTTTATTGGGATTGGGATCTCTCCCTCTTGACTTGAAAGTTCCATTCCTTGTTTTGTTTATTTGTTGGTGACCGCAAGAGAATGAACAAGACAAGATATATGATTAGAAGGTCTATAAATAATTAATAATACAAAAAGTGGTTTCTTTGCTTTCTTAACCTCCTAGGCTATTAGGAGTTTTCTTTCTTCACAACGTCCACTCTTTTAAATTACAAGCAAACAGAAACTAGAACCTGTGTGTGTATCTTATAAAACCCTCTATCCTAACCCAAGAGGGAAAAAAAACAAAGGATTTGTTGTTCCAGGTAATTTAATTTCAGTTGCTTTGAAAGAGAGGGAGAAAGAAAGAAGGTGTTTTTATGGGGTTTGCTTGCTCTAAAGAGAGCTAGTTAGATATCACAAGGACAATACTTTTGATCAAAAGAACAAAGCAACAAAAGGGTCTTCAACTACCTAGGCTTTGAGTATTTTTCTCTGAAGAGGTCAACTTAGAAGTGAAAAAAGAAAAAACAAACAAATTCAGTACCACTGCAGCCCAGAGCTGGCCATAAGAAGAGACCAATTTAAGCAAATGAATCACTTTGTTGTCTTGCACGTTCCTATCTCTATTTCTTGGAAGTGAGAGAGGGAAAGAGGGCCACACTCTAAACACTTAAAACATTCTTTGAGAAAGAAAATGATAGATGAGAGGAGATGACTGTATATATTAAGCTTTGTTCTTTCTTTCCACTAGTAATTAAAAGGGAAAGAAAGGAAGGAAGAAGAAAATGGCATACCTATATGAATATCTCTCTTTGATCCAAATCTTGAAGTTTAAGCACCTTCCATAGTGAAAGTCAAGGTTTTCCAAGAGAGAAGAGACGTATTTGGCTTAGAAGGTGGACTTAAAAGATGAGGAGGATTTGGAAAAGAGATGAGAGAGAAGGGTTTGGAGGTGGGTTTTGCTAGTGAAGCACTAAACAAAGGCTTATAGAGGTAGTGAATGAGGAGGCAAAAGGGGAGAGAGAGAAAAGAAAAGCAGATTTTTTTACAGACAAAGAGGAAAACACTGTGAGTTTAGAGAGGAAGATAAAATAAAAGGTGGGGTGCTTGCTTTGCTTGCACTATCAGGCATCAAGTTTACGCCATATGGAGAGCAGTGTGTCAGAGAGTGGAGAGGACAAAGGAAAGGAAGAAAAAGAGAGAGAAAGACAGACAGACTCTTAAAAGAATTATGGAAAAGAAATGTTCTTCAAAAGAAATTTAGTAAAATCTCCTTTCTATATATAAGTTGGACTTGAAGCCTTAAACAAATAATTACCAAAAACTTAGGTGGACATATTTGCCATAATTAGATTACTCTCATACCCTTATATCTTTGAAAGTGCATGTAAAAGGCTAATAATTTTTTTTGTTACTTGAGACAATATGCTACATATTAAGATTTTTTTCTTTTTTTAAAGGAAAAAGCTAAAAGTCACAAATTTTTTTTTTTTGACAAATTGCCGATGTAGTAAATTTTTATTGAAAAATAAAAAAGTGATATTAGTAATAAGTTTAGATGAAAACCCATAAGAATTTAAATAAAAATGTAGAAGAAGATCAAAAATAATAATAAAAAAATAATATTTAGATAAATAAAAAAAGACGTGACAATTAGAGAGATAACAAAAAACATGCATGACTTTAGATAGAATAGGCGGGAGAAAAATAATTTGTGTAGCCAATCTCATTAAATCCATTGAGGATCTATAGCCATCCCAAATTTAAGATTGAGACTTTATTCTTCTTTTTTGTTGTATATTTGACAAGGTAAAGTATATATGTGTTTTATTAATTGAAATTTTAAATAATATGACCCAAATATAGACATTTGTTTTGAATCATAAAATAAAATAATTTAAAATGAAGATGGTCTTTATTCCCGTGGTTGAGTGGGTGAGCTACATGCAAAATATGGCTAAACACTTTGTCTCCTTGAGTTGGAATTGAAAGGGTGTCATGCCATTCATGTGAAATGATTAATTTTGCAATAAAATAGGGAAATCTTAAGCACACAGAAGTAATTTTGACGTACTGTTAAAGGGGCAAGAGTGATAATTAGGTCTTTGGCAGAGAATAGAAAGCTTTATTAGTGGATTCTTTCTTCGAGACCCAGATATACTAATGAAGGAAAAACAAATCAATTATTTTTTAACAAGAGGCCCTCCATTATTTGTAATATAAATAAACATACCCTTTACTTTTGTACATTTCCTTTCCTTGTGGTGTTGTATTGTATCATCAGAAAGGATTACTCAATGTGACAATGATGTCCCCTTGGAATAACTAAGGACAATGCTATTCCAATTCATTCAGACTCATCACATGAAAGGTTGGAGAGAGAGAGAGAGAGAGACAGATAGTAATAGTTGAGACCAGAGAATAGTTCAACTTTCTAATCCAAAGTGAGACGGTGGTGTAACATAATGAGGATTTAGTAAGATAAATACTTATTATAGGTTTGACATTTAATATAACTACTTCGCCAGGCAAAGGTTTACCATTTGTACATGAATTGGCTTAAAACTAGAATTAAACCAAGAACTCTCAACTTATTCATGATGCTATTGGTGTTGTATACTAATATGCTATATGATTTCATTTGCTATATATTTTTGGATTTCTTTTTCAAGCTAAAGCTTATAAACCCAGATCCAGAATTCCTAGATAATTTCAGGCTTTCAGTAAGTCTTTCAAACTATTATATACAAGCATATAGATTTAGTCATATAGTAATATGATTTGGGTCTATATGGATGCGACAAACAACACAAAGCCTAGAAATATGGTCATTATTCTTACCTTTTTTGTTTAGAAACCAAACGTGTATCATTATATCATAATTAATTTTGAGTGCTAATCAGTGCATATAAACCTGTTTAGATTTCAATAAGCTCCTTGATTATTTAACTTCTGAGGTTACTATAGAATTATTCTATCTATTTGTTTTCGATTGGACAAATTAAGGAGATAAAAGTAGATTACTTTTTTTTTTTCGGCAAAAATGAAGAGAATACAACTGCATGAAAAACTTTCAAGCTGTTTTAAAATTTTACATGTAATTTGGTTGTTTTGCTGAATTTCCCTTTTGACATTCTACAGTGAGGGGAAAAAAATTAGTCCCCTTTATTAAATTATCCAAATCACTTTATTCTTTATTATCTTTGCCTTTATTCCACATCCCCACATTTAAACACTTTATCCATCTTTTTTTTTGTTTTTATCTATGTTGTCTCTTCTTCTAGTAATTCTCAAGGACTGCTACTTTTCCTTTGTTGCTTTTCTTTCTCCTTTTGAGTTTCACATAACTATTTTCTTTTTAGTTTTCTTTTATTAAATTAGTTGCATTGTTTTTTCTCCATAATTTTTCAAATGGATTATCCCATAATAAATTCATGGATACTAAAATTTATCCTTTTAGAAGGTAATGATTTTTTTTTTTTACTCTGAAATTGAGAGAGAGAGAGAGAGAGAGAGAGAGAGAGATGGATAATTATGGTACTGTGAATGAAGGGGCCACAAGAGTAAATGGTGTTGATGACACATGACACACCCTTGATCACAATTTTCAAGATGTTTCAAAGCTCGAAATTTTTTACTTCCCTTAGGTACGTAAAAGACATACAGATCCATCCATCCCAATCACTACCAAAGCAATTTCTCCGTAATGCTTTGAATTTTGAAGCATAACAGACTTCATAAACGGAAAAAAAAAAAAAAAAAAAAAAAAAAAAAAAAAAAAAACCTTTAAATTTTTACTAAAAAATTAACATGCTTATATATTTTAAAAATATAATCGTTAGATTGTATATATTTGTTTTAACATATATGTTAAATTTCATTCAAATTTCGATCTATAGACACATTTTATCCATAATTTAATATTACAAAAAATTTAAATTTAAATATTTGATTGATGATATGGCTATTGATTTTTAATCCTCTCAAAATTTAATAAATATAGAGGATATAATAAGAAAATGCAATCTAGCGGTGAATTTGTTAAAATTTGTATCCAATAAAAAAATATAAATGAAGTTTGAAGGAATGCACTCCAAACTAATTTGGAGATAAACTTTGTCCTTATTTTAAAATAGCATAATATAAGATTTGAGGGAGAATGTGAATTTACAAATTTTGTGAATTAGATTGACTGCAAATGTTGTGCGGGCATATCCTAAGCCTCACATTGGATATTTACTTAGTAGATTTTGAGTTTATAAGTGATTAAAAAGATTCCAATAGCAACTTAAGCATAGATATGGATGACGCTTTCCTTGAGTCATTACAAATTCTTTTAGATCAAACCGGGTAATGCAATGTGGTTTGGCGGTATTGCAACAAAACATGGGCCCTAATGAATGTGTCTTTTGGGTTTATAAGTTATTAAAAGGAACTCCAATTGCAACTTATTGACTAATCCTTTTGGGATATAAGTGCAAATATGGATAGTACTTTCCTCGAGTTGTTACTGTGTGACAAACTGACAATGGTGGTGGGTGACGGCGATGCAACAAAGAAGGCTACAATGGTGGAGATGGCAGTGGTGATAGTTGTGGTAGTGATGGTTGTGGTGTTGGTGTTGTTCCTGGTAGCATAAAGGATGGAAGGAATGAAGGGAGTGAGAGTACATAGGAATGGAGAAACATGTTCTACCTTTTATAGGTAATTTTCCATTAGTAAAACTAGAATCAACCTAGAGTTGGATTTATAAGAGCATTAGGAATGGACTAGCTTCCTAAAATTTTGCCATCTAGGGAGGAAAAAAAACAGCATTGACTAGTTGTAAGTTATGAAAAACAAGTTCAAGCTACAATGCATAGTCGAAATTTACTAGCACTATGCATAACATTAATAGAGAGGATGTGTAAGAGTGCAACCAGGTCACGAGAGGAGGATGTAGAACTATAGCGGAGCACGAAGAAAGTTAAGGAAAACCATTGCTTGGGTGATCATTGCTCAAACAATAGTCCCACGGACTTGAATGGAAAGAGGTCATATAGGGATAAACTGCTTGGAGAAATCCCAGGAGTCCTTGAACAAGCTTTTGACGTCAATCACAACATGGAGATGAAAGCAGACTCAAATGATGAGTTCTCTGATCTCCCTTTAGGCAAGAAGGCTGTCAAGCTTTTTGGCACTACCAAAACCTGAATAAGAGCGCAATGGACGAACGCCTTAATACTCAAGGTCGTGGGGAAGTCTGTTGGGTATAGCTTCTTGCACTCGCATATTGTGAGTATGTGGAAATTGTCAAGAAGGATGGATTGTGTCAACCTTGGCCAAGACTTCTTCCTTACTAGTTTTGCAGAGAATGAGGACCTTGACAAGGTGCTTAAGGGTGGTGCATGGCTTGTAAGGGGACATTACCCGTCTATCCGACATTAGGAGCCAAACTTCAAAGCATCTCATGCTAATCTATCCTCTGTAGCAATCTGGATTCAACTCCCTGAGTTGCCGATTGAGTACTATGAGCCACTGATGCTTCGAGAGATCGGGGAAGTCATTGGACCGATACTTAGGATCGATATGCACACGACAGCGGAATCCAGAGGGAGATTTGTCAGATTATGTGTCCAGATTAATCTTGATGAGCCAATAACCAAACTCCTTAAGCGTGGGGGGATTGACCAGCCGATACAATACGAAGAACTTGGCTCCTTGTGCTTTGCTTATGGCTAGGTAGGACATAAGTTAGAAAACTGCCTTTACAAGGTCCGAGCTCCAGCAACAGGTGGGGGGGGGGGGGGGGGGGAAGAAGAAGAAGTGGGAAATGGATCAAACTTGCATGAACAAATTTCAAAAGAAGAGAAAGCTTTCAGTCCCTGGGTCTTAGTTTCACGAAAAAAGCCTCCCAGCAAGAAAGTTGCAAAAGAGCTTGTCCATAATTCCTCTTTGGGCTACTCTGGCCGAAGCCCAAGGAATCATCAAGCCCCAACCCCATTCATTCTTGCCTTGGGCCAATCCAAAGTATATGATATCAGCAAGGATGGAAAGGGACAGCCTAATGACAATGCAAGTGCTAGTGTGTTTCCTGTAGATCGCATTAATGAAAGTCAAAGTAAAGGCACATCAAAACCCATGATTGGCATTCTGAGTGTTAAAAGCTTTAACCCAGGCCAAAAGACAAAAAAGAAAACTCAGGCTTCACCGAGCACCAAGGTCACCAACAAAAAAGCTTCCCTTTCTTGGAAGGTGATGGGTACAAATCCCTTTGAACCCAAGTTAGGTGAAGGTAGTAGCAGCTTCATTTCGACCACTCTGACCATGATATCGTCGTTTGAGGTTCATGAGTTCAAAGCAGGAGGGTCTACCCCTCCCTTGGAGATTCTCAATATGCAATCCTTTGCAAAGGAACCAGGTGAGATTCACAATAAAGAGAGGGATTTTATGCAATCGGAGGAGGTCCTGGTTAGTGTGCCTATTCGAGAGGTTATGAGTACTAAGCTCTCCAAATCGGGATCTTCAAAAATTTCAAACGCCTCTCCCTTGGATAGGGAGCAGGTTATGAGCATCAAGTTGGTTTTGGCTAGCATCTACAATCTTTCATTGAAGCGGATTAATCCTACTCGCTAATCAAAAGGGTAGGAACAGGGTGAAGATGGAGCTCAGATGATGCAAACAGATTCTAGTAAAGAGCAGATAGGGTGTTTGGATCCCCCAACAGATGAAATGCTTATCGAGGTAGGAGGTGATTTGTATCCTTCCTTGTCTTTTAAATTATGAATTTGTTAATTTGGAATTTTCAGGTTCATAGTATAGTTAATGATATGATCCGAGCTCACTCCCCTACTATTATGATCCTCACAGAGACTAAGGTCGGCTGCGAGAAAGCTAAGCGCATTGTGGACAGACTTCCCTTTTATAGGGTTATCTGTGCTAATACTATTGGATTATCGGGTGGTCTTTGGGTTATCTGGGATTCGACCCAAGTGGAAGTGTCCGAGCTTTCCACAATGGAACAGGAAATCCACAGTCACTCCGAGTTACACTAATATTTAGCGGCTTTTATTAGCGGTCTATGCCAGTCCGAGATAAATAGAGCAGTGGTTACTTTGGGAAAACTTGGAATCTGTGGCTAACCTCCATTCTTTGCCTTGGATAATTGTCGACGATTTCAACGAAGTGCTGATAGGAGAGGATAAATTTGGGGGAAGGCTTGTGAATACTAATAGAGCCTTATGGTTCCAGGAGTGCTTAGATTCATGTGGTATGATTGACATTGGTTTTTCAGGCACTCAGTTCACTTGGTCTAATCATAGACCCCTGACACATCTTATTCAAGAGAGGATTGACAAGGTATTTGTTAATGCGGCATGGTATAAGCACTATCCTGAGGCTTTTGTTAGTCATATTGAACGGTCACACTCTGATCATTGTCCACTCCTGATGAGCCTTGACAGCAACCATCGCCTTATGCTACCCCAGCCTTTCAGGTTCCAGCCAATGTGGCTATCATACCCTTCATTCCCTGAGGTTGTCAAAGAAGCTTAGGCCAGGCCAACCGACTTTCCTTGGGCTGTATCTAGGTTTACTAAGAAGGCAAAATTATGGAACAAGAATGTCTTTGGAAATCTCTTCACGCACAAAAAAGAGTGACGACCAGTCTCAAAGGCATCCAAATTGCTCTTGCATTCAATCCAAATAGTTTTCTAGTAAATTTAGAAAAAGATTTAAGGGTTAAGTTTGCAAAAGTGTCTAAGATTGAAGAGGAGTTTTGGGCACTTATATCGAGGATTACTTGGTTAGTTGAAGAGAATAGAAATACAAGGTTTTACCATAAGCCTCAGGTCCTGATGGTCTACACGCTGGGTTTTTTCAGCACTTCTGGTTGTTTCTTGGTGATTCAGTTTATGATCGACTCGAATGGAACTTTATTAGGGACATTCTTGGTTTATTCAAATTCTCAAATCAGTTGATTTCTTTGATTATGAGCTGTGTGTCGACTTCTTCTATATCTATTCTTTGTATTGGAAGTGCATTAGCCTCTTTCCTCCCTTCTAGAGGTATCAGACAAGGGGACCCCCTCTCTCCTTATTTATTTATTCTTTGCATGGAGGTTTTGGGCAATCTTATTACAAAAAAGTGTAATTCTAATCTTTGAGACCCTATTAGAATGTCTCAAGGAGGTTTGGCCTTCTCCCACCTTTTCTTTGCGGACGACCTTATTCTATTTGCAAAGGCTAACCGTAAAAAATGTTTAACGATGAAGGACGTCCTAGATTGTTTCTGTAGTCTCTCTAGTCAAAAGATGAGTCAAGACAAGTCTAGAGTGTATTTCACTCCCAACGTTTTAGGAGATAGTAGGACTGAGATGTGTGAAATTCTTAGCTTCTGCTTTACCCCTTCTCTTGGAAAATATTTGGGATTTCCCATTAAGATTGGTGCCACTCCTCAAGACTTTGGTTTCATTATTGACTGTGTTCAAAGTTGCCTCTCCAGATGGAAAGCTAACCTTTTGTCATTTGCCGATCGTCTTGTTCTTACCCAAGCAGTTACCACCACCATCCCCAGCTATGTCATGCAGTGTGTGGCTCTCCCTCCCAAGATCCTTAATAGTGTTGATAGGCTTAGTAGGAATTTTTTGTGGGGCTCTTTAGAGAGGAGGAAAAAAAATCCATTTGGTCAGCTAGAAGAAAATTACTAAGCCTAAAAGGGAAGGTGGTTTGGGCATTCAAGCAGTCAAAGCAAAAAACTCAGCCTTGTTAGCCAAACTAAATTGGAGATTTTACTTAGAGGCTTCTTCGATATGGGCAAGAGTTTTAATCTAGAAGTATAAAAACCCAAGAAGGAGTCTAATCCTTGTGCCAAAACAGCTTGGGTTTTTATACTTTTAGATTAAATTTTCGAGTTAGGATTGGTAGAATTTCTCCTTTTCATTCCCAAAACAGCTTGCATTGGAAATTAAAGCCACTCATATATCCTTCTCTGCAACGAATGCAGATCGCATTTCCTGGTCTTCTTCCCCAAATGGGATTTTTGATCTCAAGGATGCCTACAAAATAGCATCCTTACAGGAGGGGGATTATAATACTGGGATGTTTGATGGGGAAGGGATTTGGAAGGTTGCAACTATTCCTAAAATCCAATGTTTTATTTGGTAATGCCTTCACCATAGCATTCCTGTGTGAGAGGTTCTGCACTCTAGGGGGATGGAAGTCCCACAAACTTGTCCTATTTGTAATGAGGGTCCTAAAACAATTCTTCATTGCCTCAGAGATTGTCGTGAAGCCCAAGCCCTGTGGAAGGCTTTTCCTCCCCCTCTAGCCGAAAACATCTTCTTTGGGACCAACCTTATGGACTGGCTAAGATTAAATTGCCGAACCAATAAGTTACTATCTTCCTTGAGCTTCAATTGGGGAGTCATCTTCCCATTTGGACTTTGGACCTTATGGTTGCGCGGGAACAATTTTATTTTTCAAAATTCTGGTCTTCCTAGGAATTTAAGAGATGAGGTTATCTCCAGAGCAACTAAATTCGCACATCTTAGCATCAGTGCCAAGTTTGTTCGCTCTTAGACCAAAATCCAAGTATGTTGGTACTGCCCTCCCATGCATTGGCACAAACTGAATTCTGATGGATCGTCCCTTGGCAATCCTGGATTGGTTGGAGGAGGGGGTTTTGATTAGAAATGATAAAGGAGAATGGGTTAAAGGTTATGCTAGAGCCATGGGTTTTACCACCAGTGTAGCAGCAAAATTGTGGGCTCTAAGAGATGGAATCAAACTCTGTATTGCTCTAAAAATCTCTACTGTAATCTTTGAATTAGATGCACAATTTGTTGTTAACCTCCTAAAGAAATCCGATAATCACCCAAATGGTATTGGTGCTCTGATTAGCAATTGTAAGGCAGGATTACAGGAGATCCCCATGGTTCAAGTTCAACACTATTATCGGGAGGCTAATAAATGTGCTGACTCCCTAGCTAGGCGAGGAGCTTTGCTGCCTCAGGATTTTGTAATCTTTTTAGACCCTCCTTCAAAGGTTTTGTTTTTGCTTAACTTAGATGCTGCTAGGATGTACTCAGATCATTTTGTATCTGTTGCTTAGTTTTAATTGAATTTCGTTTTCTACCCCCAAAAAAAATGCATAACATTAACACCATTTTATATGGATCTATAATTGTTATCACGCATTAATCAAAACCAGTAAATTTTCTTCTTAGGATTGGCTGAAACCGATTAATCACGTCATAAATCAATTAATGTGTAACAAAAATTAAAAAGGTACCATTGGAGCACAAACTAAATGCACAGCGAAACATATGGAAAAAAAAATATGAGTTGTGAATGTAAGAGAAAATGGAAGAAGATACTTCAACTTCTTCAAAGTAAAAATCACGGGCGTTTGTGCATTCCTTATTAAGTGAAACAAAAAATTCCAACTACACATATGAGACAGAAAAGTCATCTCATTCATCATTGTCCTTCCTTACTTTTTTATTAATTATTCATATATATATATATATATATATATATATTTTTTTTTTGGCTTCCCAATTTATTAAGACAATAAAACCTTGCCCTTCTGCCCATATTTTTTCATACAACAACCACCACAATTAAACGTTGCATCCAAATAAAGATCTAATAATAATATGAGTGAGTGTACATCACTTTCAGAAATTTTCATACCCTTTGATCAGTAACACAGGTTTTTACTGTAAGAGCTGAGCCTGAAGCTCATTATTGACAAGGGATCAATAAGTATATACTTGAATGAAAATACAAACCATCCCTGAAAATAAACACTGCCAGGGGAGGACCACATTTTATTTCATGCTTCTCACCTTTAAAAAAATAAAATAAATTTAGTGTCAACAAAGAAGAGTTCACAAAAAGTTTCTCCTTCCCAAGGAAAAGAAAAGAGCATACGGTCTGGCCAAAAAGGAAGGAAAAAAAGCAATAATAATAATTGGAGATAAATAATTTCACATTTATTTTCATAATTTATTTGAGTGGTAAATTGTGATTGATCAATAACTTTCCTATCAATTTATTATTAACTCTATTTTTATTATACATCAATTGTATGTAATATGCTGTTTCAAAAATGGTAAAAAAATTTGTATTACTAAACTTATTTAAAAAAAAAAAAATATATATATATATATATATATAGGAGCATTTCAATTTAGCTAGGCTTTTATAAAGTGGATCATGAGGAAACAATTACTAATTAAAAGGCTATTCGCCATAAGTTATTTGGAATTATATATATATATATATATATGTCATTATTGGGCTATTCGATCTCCATAAGTTGTTTTTTTTGGAAAGCAATTGGAATAACATAAATAGGAGAACATATGATTTAAGTTTCTTTTCCTCTCTCTCACTCTCTTTAGCAACCAAACAAAGAGATAAAGAGATATCATAAAGATGATATTCATGATTCTAATATTTTTGTCAATACTAAACCTTTTGCCGCACTAAAAGCAAATTATATATATTCTTGTTGGTCAACTAGATTTTATCCTCAAAATAATCAACAATCTGTCCACACACGTTTTACTTTTGAAGATACCCAACTTTCTCTAATAATCACCAACCTCTTTCTTAGTTGCCTTCTCTTAGGAAACCATAACTTCCTTTAATATGCCAATCATTTTCTATTTGCAAATTAAATTACGTAGTTCAATCAAACTTTTTGCTCACCCTTTTGGTTTTCCATGCATTAGACTTCACTTGCTCCTCCTCAACACTACAACAACTGTAATTATTATTTTTTCCATTTAGATTTTAGGGTAAATATATGTATGAGATTATAATAAGAGTTCTAGCTTTTTCATTACTTTGTCTTTCTGCCCTTTATATATATATATATATATATATATATATATAATATAATATAATAGCACTTACTCATCCAAAAACAGCTTTGGCTCTTGATTGAGAGGTACTCAATTTCATATGCTCTATACGCAGAAAATCACATGAAACAACAATTACTAGCAAAGGTGACCACCACCAAATACCATTGGTATCATTCTTGCGAACTTCATACTCATGTTGCCACTTCTCCTCTCTCTCTCTCACTCACTCACTTTTTGTAAGGCATAGGATGATTTCATTTCCTCTAAAAGAATACCATGTCTTCAATGTTTTTTCTTCCTTCAGCTTCAAATGTTCACATTATGGCCATTTCTTTTCTTACAATGTTAGGATCTGAAACTGGCAGACTATCATGTTGGCTCATTTCACACTCATCATGTTTAGATGATTTACTTATTTCCTTCCTTACTTCCAAAAAAAAAAAAACATATATCCATATACTATATATAACTTAAGTCTTTATATATGTGTGTTTTTAGTTGTTCCACAAATTATATGTAATGCACATAAACAAAATTTACAACAAATGCTTAAAAGTGCATGTAGTATATATATATATCCTTAACATTTTGGCCAGTGAAAAAAAGGACATAATAATAAATAAAATAAAAATTAAGTTACACAATATATTCTCACATTTATTTCTGATTTAAAAGTTTGTAGTCGAATTTCAAGGTTTCAGTATGGCTGTGTTTGGGTATAATGAATGGTGATTTGGACATGAGCAATGAGGGAGGCAACGCTTTCTGTGTTTGGGCCCTCATCATCATCTCCTTTAAAATTTGAAAAATGCAAAGGCAAAGGCAAAGCAAGCAAATGGGTAGCCGTTGGGAACATTCCACCACTTTTAAAATTTTGTCTGGACTTAAAGACCATAAGGTTACCTACCCGACATTCTCCTAGGGCATGGCATAAGATTCAAAGTAGTAAGCAAAGGAAACTCTCAGAGAGAGAAAGAGAGAGAGAGAGAGAGAGAGAGAGTAGCTTTCCTTTTACACATGCAATCCGTTAGTATCAATCCATCCCCTTCCTTCTCTCTCCCTCTCCCTCCCTACCCCACCACCACCTTCTAATGTATGATTGAGAATTTCTTAAGACATTTTGAAAAAGTAGAAAAAAGCAATTTGCTTTGAATTCCCTGACATTTATCACTCCTACCTACTTTATCATCATCTATGAATATTCTTTACTTGAAGTTATATAATATATGTAGCTAGTATCAAATCATTTTTATTCAAATTCTATCTCTCTTTGATTCAAGCCTCGTTTCTCAATTTGTTGCCAATTTTCTAGAATGTTTAACAGAAATATTTATAATTTAAATCTTTCATCTTCTTCCGCTGTGACAAGTATTGAATTATCAAAATAAAAAATAAAAAAATTCTCTCTTCGATTCAAATGAAACAAGATTCCCATGATGTTAGTTTTTGGATCAATGAGGTGAAATTAAACTGTTTATTCAGTTTAATTAGTTTATGTACAACCTTCTTCTTCTTCTTTTTTAATAGCTTTACTATGTGAAATAGACGTGTATATAAGTGCAGCTTGTTAATAAAACCACTAGATTTTAGCAGGACCACTTCACGAAAATTCATCTCGACTTGATTGCTTCAAGATTTATTTACCATTAAATCATGTATATTGATAGCACATAATAAATATTTATGAGATTTTGAAGGAAAAAGTTTCCGTGATGTTGATATGTAGTAGCAGATGATAAATACCGAAGATTTTGTATGGGGACACTAAACATAGGTCAATGACCATATGCCATTCGCTAGGTAACACTCACATTAGTTTCATACAGTTAGTGTCTCCCTTAGACTTATTGGTAGTTTGCTACACTATATATAAGAGATCGATCTGTCACATTTGATGAGTTTTCATACTTAATTTTCCTACTAATATCATATGATATATAAGAAACGATAATGTGATTTTTATTTTTATTATGTATATTCAGAATAAAAGGATGATTGCATTATCATGTATATATATGAATTGACAAGCAAAGATCGCGCATGAGAGAGAGAGAGAGAGAGAGAGAGAGAGAGAGAGAGAGAATGGTTTGTGTTTGGGACATTCAGCTTGTTGATACAATAGGGGACCATACAGCTCACAACCCAATATTCGAATGATCTCATTCTCTATGTATATCCAATAAAAGAGAAAAAAAAATGACAACTGTGATGGTATCTATGAGGTCATTTATAAAGATTGAATTGAGTAGAGAAGAGAATATTACTTTGCTTCTCTTCTTTTTCTAAAACTTCCTTTATCAGACTCAAATGTCTCAACTCTCATCACTCACTTCCCTCCCATATGTCCATTGTAATTAAGGGAATCACAATTTTTTTTTCTTTTTGGTAGATAATCCTTTTTCTTAACCAAGCTTATAAACTAATTAAGAGGAACTGGCATAATTGACATTCTCTTTGTTGTTTATTGTCATTATTACTAGTGTGCTTCTTCAAGCACAGTCTGTGACAAATAACACCTTCATATAGATAGAGAAAAATAATTTTGTTGCAAGATGTATTTTTTATATAAAATTGTATTTATATATGCAAGAATGAATAACACCTTCACAAATAACAAGAATGAATTTATAAATGCAAACCAATGGATTATTAACAAGATGTATTTTTCTTTTTAAAAAATATCTATATTATTGCTTATAATCAAGTATATAGTATTTCTTAAAATGTGCCTTTTGTACACCCTTTAACAAGACTCAAGAAATTATACATATGACATGACAAAAAACTATATATGATTTTGCCCCTTCATTTTTATTTTTTTTTTT
This sequence comes from Quercus variabilis, assembly GCA_030445155.1. Classification (NCBI taxonomy): domain Eukaryota; kingdom Viridiplantae; phylum Streptophyta; class Magnoliopsida; order Fagales; family Fagaceae; genus Quercus; species Quercus variabilis. The sequence goes on from CP129446.1 coordinate 97,446,468, forward strand.
TTTTTTTGAGTGAAAAATTTGCACGTTATGTAATGGTGTTTTTTGAGTATAGTATTGATGAGTTTTGTTTGCTGGTAAGTGGTTACCTAACTTAGCAATGAAAATATATATATATATATATATATGCAGAGAGTATGATATCATGATTATGATTATAGAGAGGCAAGGAGAAGAGAGAAAAAGAGTAGTACTAGTATAAATTGAGGAGAGTGAATATGCGTGATCCAAGACAAGAGTAGTGTAGTACTACATAAAGACCACTCAGACCGCATGCTTAAGCTTGCCCCGCATGACTTCTCTAAAAGCTTTGTCTCCCTCTCTCTCTCTCTCTCTCTCTCTGCGCAATACATTCACAATTTGCATTCTCATCTTTTGCTTCTTTCTTGGTGGGTCCGGGCCCCCATGTTTAATGTCATCCCAAAACTTTCTTTGCTTTTGACGGCTCTCCGCATCACTCACTCACTCACTAGTCACTACCCTATATTTCTTGCTAATTAATGAATGCCATTCTTTGTTTCTAGCTATCTTATTTCCCCCCCTTTTTTTGCGTTTTCAAATTAATTAATGGTTCCAAATTGCATGCATATATTTCTTTTGTGTAATCTTTTCCATTTCTTGCACTATATGATTTACATTTATTATTGTTTCATACTTTTTTTTTAAAATTAAAAATATATATATATACAATGAGGTCATTAGAAAAGTTCAATACTAAGCTCATGGAGAGCCATGTTCGTGCAAATGATCAGTGGGGAAATTTTTCAGGGCAAAACTTCCGTCCGTCCAGTGCTTCAATATAGATATGATATAAGACCGACACGATATTATTGTCAAAAACTTATTATGTTTGAATGTGTTGCATCTAGTGTTTCAATGTATGTTGGATGCAACCCAAGCCCTTGTTGTTGTTGAAACCTTGTAAAGCAGTGGGATTGGCCAATGAAATTTCTTGCAAAGGTAGGATTCTTAAAATAAGAATTAAAACTTTTGTAAACTTTTCAACGTAACCCCGTTCAATTAATAATGGTGTGCTGTTATGTTGGCTTTTATTTAATTTAATTGAATTAATATATATATATATATATATATATTATTACAATCTCCATGGGGAATATTTATTTTTTCCGTCACTCTGACCATTTATTATGTTTAAGCTATATATGATTTAGATTTGTTGTTGTCATTTTTATAAGTAACAATTTTATTTATTTAATTTTTTTCATTCAATTCAATTCAACAGGTATGTGTTGCACGTGATCCTATAGTACATAATTAAATAAAAAAAATAGGTGATCACAAGGCAAGCAAGAAACAATAAATAGAAACAAGCATGAGCTTTTACATGATAAATATTATTAAGTAGGGCCAAAAGGGCAGAGAAGAAGGTCCCCTCATTTCTTCCTCAACCCTGCATATTAATATTAATATAATATGTTGTCTTCAAGCTGTTGTTGAATGTTTAATATATATATATATATATATATAAGAAGAATGACATCAGCATTATTCACATCACATGTATATATATGGATTTCATTTGAGATCTATTGCAGTTGCAGGGGATCGAGGGGAGTACTTACTATTTCCTTCCTTCGACTGAGATGAGAGCATGTGATTGTGGAGGCTGACCTCTCTACTCTCTCCCTCTCTCTGTAAATTCAATAAGGGCAAAGTACATTTGACGACCCAGAACCAGAAAAGTTGTTTATATAGCCAATCATAAAGCGCGTGCACTACCTTACGTCTCATGTACAACAATTTTGTTTTATGTCCCTGTTCTAACGTGGTCGACAGTAAAAGTAAAGAAAAATTATTCTTATTAAAAAAAAAAAGTTATAAATTTATGTAAAAATGGTAAGCAATGACTCACAGTCGACCATATTAAAATTGTAACAAAAATTATGATCACGTTGGAATTTATTTTCGCCTGAGTCCTCATCTAATACTACCTTTTATTATGCAATAATCACAAAAGATTAAAATAAAATATTGTGAAAAATGTTATATTCCTAAATTTATTGATATTAAAATTATGGGTTTTACCTTTGCAGTAATACTAAGGATAACAATTTTACCACTGCACACCATTTGTACGGTGGTCACTCTATAAGTATAAGTGATTGTGAGGTGTAGGAGGCAAAAATCGGGGTTCAAGTCTCTAGGAGGGAGCTTAACACATATACACTTAGATTAGGCTAGAAGAGAAATTCTATCTTGTATAAAAAAAAAAAAAAATTATAACAGTTTTTAATTTTCACAAATACTAATGTGGTAAATTATGATTGGGGTAACATTCTTTTTATTTAATTCCATCTCAAACATTATTTTAACATAACAACACCAACCTTAACATGACATTACAAAAATGTGGAAGGAAAAAATTTGCAAAAGTTATTATGTGCCTAGATCATAATATTGTTATATTTAGATCTAGGCCCCGTGCATGAGAAAGGGTTAAAAGTTAAAATGTTACTCTTTTTATCTGATCAAACAACTAAGATGAAAGTTTTATTATTCAACTCTAATAAGTTAAATTTGTTAAGTTTGAGAAAATCTATGAACACCACAAAATGTTATAACATTCCTATTTTCAGTTATGATAGTAATAAGCCGACATCTTTATTGTTGTAAAAATATTGTGATATTTTATTGCGATGGTAGGACAATTCTTTTTAACTTTTCATCTCAGCCATCTATAAGTATTACATCCCCTTCAATAATCTCTGGATCCATCGCATTTAATGCCCTAAATGCAACTACTATTGGATTTATGATTTATAGATGGTGTAGATATACATGTGACACAACTTGAGTAATAGATGTGGCGTGTAAGAAAAGGCTATAAGAAATGAAGTGAATGACAATAAAAAAAGAAAGAGAGGAAGTTGCATGTTTATGGTTGTGGATAAATAGCTTTTGTGTACTGTTTAGCCACATGAGCAGAGCAGTAATGGGAGTTTTTAACAAAGGAAACTGACCTATCTGAATCTGATCCCCATTCAGTATTCACAGATTACACTGTTCTCTTTTGTAGTACAACACTATTACTAAACAACAACACCAACACCTGATGACTTTGCATGGGTTTGTCTCTGTTAGGGGGCATTAAGATTGAAAAGCTATCCAGACTGTGTGAATTCAACTTTCAGACTCTGCAATCTGCATAGACAATTCCAATGTGTGGAAGGAATCAGAAGTCATCAAAATTACCACCATTAAATCACAACGTACCTACAGTAGTTGAAACACAATTCCTTTATTTATTTATTTATTAATTTATTTTGGGTAATAAGTGGGAACCTTTTTTTTTTATCCTGGGAAAGTGTGAGGCCTCTGAGCCAAGTGTTTTTCCCCCCTTAATTAGGGTGAGCCCAATAAATACCTTAACATTTTCTTCTTGTTTTTATCGATTTCCCCCCTTTTCCTTTTCGTGGTCAAATGTTAGGATTGAACTTGAACCTGCTTAACTTAAACATGCATGGTTTTTTTTTTTTTTTTTTTTTTTTTTTTTTGGAGGTAAGTGACTTCCAATTCATATGGTTTTGTAGTGTTATATAGAATATAAAGTTTTTTAAAAATATCATAGTAATTGTATTTTTACTAAAAAATATATAAAAACTAATTAACTAAATAAACTAATGAAAATAAGCTCATTCAAACGCAATAAATTTGTTGTATTCCATTCCCAACCAATTTTCAACCTTTCTTAGATCTAAAAAAATAATCATAAGAAGGATTATAGATTGAATCAAACATAAAACTATTTGAAGGGGGCCCTTTATATAGAACTAGGTCTAACAATACATAACTTCAAATAGTATTTTAAGCATTGGACTAGTATAGATAGTACCATGGTTCTAGGAAATTGAATTAGACTAACCATAATGGGCTTGGGTCTATCAGGAATAGGATATTCTAATAGTCTTCTTTAAACTTAGGATGGATTTCAAAAAATCAACTTGAGTTTTAAATACAAGATCACAAAATTGAATTAGAGGATCTGACTTTATAGAGACAAAGATCCTCACTAAGAATCTATAGCTAAATGATTGGTGAATTCGAAGATTCTATTCCTATCAGAATTGGTTCTGTATCAATTCGTGGATTCCATTTGCTATCAGAATTGGTTCTGAATCAATGAAATCTCAGCATCCATATATAACAAATTATGGTCATATATTCATATCATAACATATGAACATGCATTCTGTACATGCTAGATCATGAATTAGTAATTGCATCCAACCTCCAAAAGAACAATCCCAATTGAATTTCGAACAAAATGACAGAAACTCGTTGAAAAGAGTGGAGAGAAAAACAGAGCAATTCATCCATAGACGAAGCTCTCTTTATCATCAATATTTGTGGAATCAACTTCAAATATATTACAAGTTATTAGAACACGAGAATAATCAAGAATATAAACCAATTTCTTAAATGATTTAACAAATATTTTATAATTTCACTAATTCAAGCATATAATAATTATTCTATTCTTAATAGCATGTAATTAAATTTGCTTTCTCTTTTGCTGTACGTTGTTTCAATTGTTCAGCCAAGGGAAAAAATGTTTCAATTGTTGTAAAACTAATTCAATTTGAACATTAATATTATATTCCAAAAATCATAAAATTTTACTATCATAAATAATAATATTATTTGATAAAGATTAGAAACATTACTAGTACATAGTATGATTAGTACGAGTTAACATGTTATCCAGTGAAGTGTCCAAATAAAACAAACCCAGACATGAACTAAAAGAAGATTTCTCAATTGTAGACGTTGAAGTGGATGTTTTATCCATAATTACCTTCTTCTCATGCACAGCAAAATTTTAGAACTCTAATTCACTTTTTCTAACTAATATCTAAGAATCATGGCAAGAAGCAAGTTTGGTACCAAACAATGAACGCATTGTACCGACTGCAATAAATATAGCTTTGGTGTCATATTTTAAGTTTCTCTGCGCTTGGATTTCTTCTTGGAAGGTTCCCCAGCTGTGGCAATATAAGCTTCAGCATTGATATTCTCACTCAATTTTTGCTTCCCAAAGTCCTTTGCCTTTTTCTGTACAACCAACCAATTTAATCAATTACAGTAAAATGGACAAGTCCTTGAAAGTAAGAAAACCCAAAAATCATGATGTTTATATACCTTTAGAGACATGGCCATGGCTGCCACATCTTTATTATCATCCTCAGACTTTGTATCCTGTTTTCTTGGCTCCTGAGATTTGTCAAACCAAAATAGACAAGAATTCATTGAGGTAAAAGTGAGATTAAGTAAGAGCACGTCTCAAATGTAAAAAACATGGAGGTGATCAAGTGAAAGAGCCTCAGAATACAACCTCTGGGGGAATAAATGCAGCCTCTCTTTTTCTTTTGTTTTCTGCAGTTTTCTGTGCCTGCTTATCCTGCTTCTCTTGCCATGTCTTTGCTGATTTCTTCTTCTGAGACATGAAGAATTCTCCACTTTCCAATTGTTCATCAATCTGAAAATACCATAGAACATTGCATGCCAATTTTCCGCTTAGATGAGAAAGCAAATTAAAGAAACAAAAGATGAGGAAGAAGTTCTATTATGCAAAGAGCAGGATCAATAAAAATCCTACTGAAAGTAAAGTCTAGCAAATTCCACACCATCTCCAACTAAAATGAGCAAGAACATCAGCATCTCCATTCATAAAGCAATGTCCAAACAAAGCAGAAAAGGGGGCGGAAATTTGACGTTGAAACATGATTGATAATTCAAAATATTTACCGTGGGAACCAAGTATGGGAGAAAATAAAGGGTAGGTGGGATTCAAAAATGAAAAATAACAGTAATAGTAATCAGAACAAAAAAAATCCTTAATATTCAAAATATTTTTAAAGGGTTTTAAACCCTGATCTGTACCTAATTAAAAGCAAAGCAACAAGTAACCTAATTTCTATCAACGCTAAATCAAAGAGAAAGCCTGTGATATTTTGGGGGCTGGGGGGAACTGGGACCTGATGTGATGATAACAGTAAGCATTGAATTTCCTGTACGAATTTAAAATACTTAGAGCTAGAAGCAGTTCTCTCACCTTGCTAGGTTGTTGTGGAGGAGGGAAAGGTGTATATGGTTTCTTCTCTTTAGCCTTGACCTTCTTTTGCTGAACATTTTTCCTGAATAAAAGTTACAGGAGTAATTTAAAATATGGGAAATATATTGGACAGAATAAACTGAAAGAAAGTGACTTTATCCATATACAACAAAAAGTGTGTAGTAGATGCCATACTTTTTGAATTTTGGAAGAAATCTATCCCAGTTTTCGTTTGCAAGCGCTGGATCCTTTTCAAGCTCTTTCTTCATCATAAGAACCTAAACAAGAAAGAGAATGATTGGAGGGAGGAGATAAAGAGAGATTGAGAATGTTGATAGATCTTCAGGTGTAAATAACTAAGTTGACAGGTCTTCAAGAGAAAACACCAATTACAATAGAAACAGAGTGCCGGGCTTTTCACCTTGATATGGTATACAGGATGCATTTTATTTTGTATGCAGTCTTCCACAATCCGCCTAACTTGCTTTAAACCTTTAAATGAACCCATAGCAGCAACTGTATTCCCCTATACATTTCAAATAAAAAATATAAAGCCTTCATTTCTTTATTCTCCACTTTATGCTAAGGAATGGGAGCAACCAAAAAATGGTGGCACATCCAAAGCAACAAAGAACAGTAACAAACTAACAATTACCTGAACTAGAATATAGCAGCCTGTCAGTATTTCAAGTGCCTGCACCTCAATAATATTGGGGTTAAGCTAGTGAAAACAAATTAAAAGAACATTTAACAACATACCATGACAATGTGAACATGCCAACCAATTAACTGGACTTTTTTTTTTCTTCAGTTTTTTGCTAATGTATTCACTGTACACACCTTTAAAGTGGAAGAATTAGGACCCACAAGATGTTGTCTTCGTTTGACAAAGCGCTCCTGCGCACCACTTCAAAATTAGACCAAGGCCCAAGAATTGATTTAAAATTTACAAAAGTACAACATTTCATGTCATTTGCAACATTTTGTATCAAGAAAAGCTCATAGATTAACAGGTAAATAAATCTTAATGTGGTATTCATATCACAGAAACTGAAGGGATAAAAGAACAGGGACGCAACTTATCCCACACCATAAACTTTTGGTTTTGGAAACTATCAATAAATTGATTTCTTTCTAACTGAATAAATGCTGGACCTTTTTTTATATTATTATTCCTCACATTATTAAAACAATCATACAGCTGTCATGAGAGCTGCTTATGATTGGGAGCTCAATAAGTTTGCTCATTTTTTCCAAACTCTCTATTTAATCCCCATCCAAGCAGGTGTGGAGGACAAGATGTTTTGGAGTTTGGGAAGAAATGTTTGTGTCCATTCATTTTTTGAGGTTTTGAGAGGTGCTGGCTGCTTAGATTTCCCTTGGAGGCTATTTGGCAGGTAAGAGTCCCAAATAAGGTTGTTATTTCTTTTTGTGGGGTTTGCAACTTGGGAGAAATTCCTTACTAAAGATATCTTAGTGAAAAGGGGTATGATGCTGGCAGATTGGTGGTGTGTGTAAGAATAATGAGTAATCACTGGCTGCTTCATTGTCCAGAGGCAATGGAATTATGGAACTTCATACTTCCGGCTTTTTAGAGAAAGTTGAGCGATGCCTAAGAGCACTAGCAATAGTGGTGCTAAATAGTTATATAGCTATTTTTAGCACCACTAAATATCAAAATGTACCCTGCAATAGTGGAGCCAAAGCTATATTTTTTTGGCTCCACAGCTACTTTTGGCTGTGCACCTGAAAGGTATTTTATAAAAAAAAAAAAAATTATTTTGCGCTCACACTGCTTTTGTCTCTCTCCTCACTACCTCTCCATGTCTCTCCCAATGTCCACCATGCATTCACATTACTTTTGGTTGTGGTTGTGTTTTGGTGGTTGAATGAAATATTATTATATTGTAGTGTTTATATTATTTTATTATGTTAAAAGCTAAAATAAAACTACTGCTGTTGGATGTGAGAAGGTAAAATAAATAAAGTAACTTTTTATGGTGCTAAAAAGCTAAAATTTGGCTCCACTACTGTTGATGCTCTAAGACAGTGAAAGGTATGTTGCAAGGTTGGTGGCAACGACCCCAAAATTTCAAAGCAAGAGTATGGAAAGTGGTTCCTAGATGTCAAGTGTGGCTTATTTGGAGGGAGCGGTGATCATTATTTCATTGGCTGTCTCTCAATCCGAGTAGACCTTCTATGCTTTATGATTATATTGAAGTTCTGGCTATGTTACTGTGCACAGAATTTTTTTTTTTGGATAAGTAACCAAAAATTGTATTAATAAAAACAAAACTAAGTACACTGGAGGTGTACTCAGGGAGAAATACAATCACACTCTCAAACTACCATGCACAGAATCATATGGTGTATGTTGTGTCCTAAGGCCATGTGACAGGACCTCTGTTGCCAGCTTAGTAATTCCAACAGTCCCAGCCAAAGTTGATGCCTCACAAGTAGTTGTTTAGTTGATTTGTTGATCAATAAGGATTTCCTATTGTCTAGGAGATATGATTAGGTTGGTTGTTATTTCAGAAGATTAGGAGTTGTTGCTATCTTAGCCATCTGTTAAGGCAATGTAATATAAGCGAACATCAAAGCTAGCACTCCCATTGAATCTCCAACTCATTCTATCAGCACACACTTTCCTAGGGATATTTATTTGAGTAAAGAAAATTTAGGAATGAATTCACCGACTACAATTCTCAATCATTAAAATCTCTACGACGTATAACATTCAAGAAGCTCTGCACCTCCCCTTAATGACATAATAGAAATATAAGAGCTTAATGACATATACGCAAGACTCGACACCAAATGTCTCTTCAGTTATTAAGAAATATGAGTCAACAGACAGCAATCATTTGATGCAAGTAAAGCAATACATACCTTACTGCGGACCAAGTTGCCAATCTTGATAATGTCACATTGTACTTCATCATCCAGTATTTTTATTGCCTGCCATAAAAATATTGTAAAAGGAACAAAATTACAAACTAACAAAAAGCAGCCAAATTAATACAGCCATGCCACATTAGAGTTCTACTGATATAGTTTTGATAGAAAGAATCAAGCAAAGTTATTAGTTTACATATTGTTCTGTGCACCCTTGGGCTTTGATATAATGTAAGAACAAAACCCAACATCTCGATAGCTATTACACACCTTTGTAACACAACAGAAAATTCATACAAAACAGGCAAGAGTAAAAAAGGAGAGACCAAAAATTGTACCTGATGAACAGGGACACTTCTTGACAAAAGCCTAATAAGTTCCCTAGCCTTGATGATAATATATGGGTCCCTAGTCTTTCTAGTTGTTGAAACTGTCATGGACCCTTCAACCTATAACCAGTAATAAATCATACAATGAATTAGAAAAACACATATATCTTTCTAAGTAAAACAATGAAAGATTGAAACTTTAGGCAGTATTTACTAATATGAGATGAATCTGATAACTGAACTTACTAAGTTAAGTTCACATGAAACGCCATATTCTTTCAAAGCAGATTTAACAGTTGGCCAAACCTCTTGCAAGTACTTTTCTGAAGAAAACAAGTAAAAAAAAATCAAAACCCAAAATCAAGAGCAAACACCCCAGAAAGAAAAAAATAGAAAAATTGAAACTTTACCTCTGTATTGAGGGAAGAGAGTGGAGAAGGAGCTGACTTCGAGCATTCCGGATTCATTCCAAGAAGGGTCGAACTTTTCGATGGTCCAGCGGTCGATGTTGGGGTCATCATCCCAAGGCTTTGGCTTGTCGTGCTTTCCCTTGTGCTTCTTCGGCTTCTGCGATAGGTCACCGTTGTTGTTGTTTTCATGTTCCTCCATAACCACGTTCATACAGTTTCTTCTCAGACTTGATGGGTTCAAGGATTTGCCTTTCCACCTAAAAACGCAGAAAATAAAAAACCCTATACGCTATTACACAATTTTTTATTGTTTTTTTGACTGCTGGCCAAAACAACCTTAATTATTTTTTAGTTAACCTTTTTTTTTTTTTTTGAGAAGGAGTTAACTATCTCTTAATTCCTGCTTTTATATATAGTAAGTATAAGTATTAGATTTTTTATTTTTTTCGAGGGAAAAAGTGTTAGATATTGGATTTGCTGGTAAGACGGCATATGGTGAAGCTATAAAATAACTTTGAAGGAGTTGGTGACAAGAAAAATGTTTGTTGATTGCAAAATATTTAGTTTTTCGTTCGATATATGTCATTATGAGCAATCTAAATAGCATTCTTCTTGTCGTAATGAACATGAGTTGTAAAGGAGAAAGAATCTCTCATATCCTCTAGTAAATATCACAAGTCATTATTCCCGATCCACTTAAACCCTGTCATGCATGATGTGGGACTTTACACATAATAGTAAGACTTGTCACTACTCAAACTTATAACTTTAGACTCGCAAATATGATGAATCATAAGAACTTCCTACCACTAAACTATATTTAAGGGTGTTCAAACACACTTAGAAGAAAGACAATTAGAAATAAATATTAATCAAGGTCCATATTTTGTCTATGTGTATGTGATAAAATGAGCCACCACAATATGTTTCTTGTTGTGCTATGAGATAAGAAAACTACCAAACAAAAGTAGAAGCATGTGATGAAGTAGAGTAGGTAGGATCCATCTCAATTAGGCCATTAATTTGTTGATTTTAACACTAAATTTGAATGGTGGATTGAGTATTGCAAATTAATTTTGAATTAGAATAAACTGTATAATTTTATAGTTTTAGAGTGGACATTGCAAATTAATCCATAGTTTAGAGTAGATAGGTATGATTAATGCTAAAATTTATTTAAACGACTAGGGGAAAAAAAGAAAGAGTTAACGATGGTACTAGCTCTTTAAATCGTATTATTATTATTGTTGTTATATCTGATTAGATTCATAATATCTCTAACCCTTTTTCTATCTTCGCATTGTAACTCCTTGGTTAGACAATGCACAGACCATCAATGAAGACATAGACGACAAAACCCAATTTCTCAAGTTGGAAGCCTTTGTGGATTTATGGTGGATTTTATTTGCCGTACCATTGTCAATGGAGACTATGATTACATTATAAAGCCAAGAAAACAAATGAAGTCAGAATTACCAACTGCATATCTAAAATCGAAATCGAATGGAGCCTATTTTATGTGACCGCATGGTGTAATGGGATTTGAAATCCGATAGTTAGATGTAGTAGATATTACTAGACTTTGATCCAAGTAGCACTAGCCTCACTACACTTAATGTCATCTCTTCCTATTTTCCATTGGACCCAACAGTTGTTTTCAGAATGCTCTTGTAAGTTGTAATTTTGTTTCCTTCTAACAGAAACCTAGAGTCTGAAGTAAATTAAAATCTAAATGCAGCGTGCTAGTGAAAGATCAAGTCAAAACCCATTTCACAAAATTGTTCAGTTATAACAAATCAACATTTTGTTTTTAGATTTGCTTAAAGTCTCCTCTTTCCTAGGTTTTTTGTTTTTTTTTAATGAAGCACTCAGTGGTTTACAATTTTCGCAGCTAGAGAGGAATTTGTTGAAGCTGATACAACTATTTGAAGAGTAAGGACGGAGGGTGTAAATGGGTATTGCAAAATAAGAATCTGCAACTGCTTGCAACAGATTCGTAAAATGAGCAAAGACAAATTTGTTGAAGATGTTACAACGGCTTCAACGGATTTCTTCGATTCCAGCAGCATCACTGGAGGCGTTAGGGGCATCAATGGCTTCTTGACTCAGTGTCGTGAAGGGGAAGAAGTCTAGGCCTATGAGATCTGATTTTCTGATTTTTGTATTAAGATTGATTTTTTTTTTAAGAAAATTTCATCTATGTCCACTTTAATAATAACTTTTTATTATCAAACGAAAACACAAATCCTTACTCTACTACCCGCGTTTGAATTTATTCTCATTCTGATTTCTTTCTGTCCTTTTTTCTAGGTGGAACATCCAAAAACTCTTTCAGGCCCTTGCTAATACCAATGTGCTACCAAGCCCTTGCTAATTCCAATGAGCAACCAAGTAAAATGGTAAAATTGTCGACAAAGCAAAATGTAACCTTTTGCTCTGTCATATGATTTTATGAGAATTTGTCTTGCAACATACAGTAAAATTTGTGACCCACTAACACATTACTTTTTAATAAACATCTTTCTGAACTCATCATTAGACTTCGGCTTTTCATCTCCCTCCACAGTCTTTGGTTCATTCGCAGTCCAACCAAGTGGTTTAACAACAGCTCTCGGGACTGCAAATGTGTTCTTCCCCTTAATCGGGACATTGTCAACTCTATGCTTTTGACTAGCAGATCCTCCAGCTGTACCGCTGTGATCAGCACCATGCACTGCCAATTTAACTTCAATGAGAAATATTACACAAAAGGGAGCTAAGGGGCAGGGCCAATAGAATAAGGGAAGATATTATCAAAAACTAAAATACAAGGGAGTTTTAATGAAAGGAGGGCAATAATAGATAAAAGCCCAATACACCTATTGCAGTGTAGAAGTGCAAGAATATTCACTTGACATTTGTTGTGTGCAAGTACACTCCATAAGTAAAAATTATTAAGTGAAAAAGTATTTTATGAATTGATCACATAAATTTAATGTTGTTCAATTTTAAACAAAAAGTTCAAAAAACATACAATATTAACATGATATGCTAGCATAAAAGTCTAAGTCCCAAAGCAATATTTTTTTTCAAAATTAATCTTAAGTTATAGAACTTTGATAATCCTGTCTCTCAGATATACTACAAACTCCATTCATCCCTGTACAGCTAACCTGTCCATTTAAACCATGACATGAGCCCACTCCACCGATCTCTTGTCCAGTTAGAAAGTTTCTACATCATTTAATGTGGTCTTTTAGATAAAAGCCAATTTCCAAAATTACTCTTCTAAAAACTTGAAACTCAAATAAATGAACCAAAGGGAAAGTTGAGAAAGTTATGAAAGTGTAGCTTTTTGACTTTTCAAAGTGCACAAACATCTTGGGTCATCCCAAAATGGCATAGTGGACAAACAAAATGGGATGGAGCCATGGAGGTCCATCTCTAACATAAGTGATTTGCACCACTATAACATCTGATACAGAAATGCTATCTAAGGAGAACAACAATTTGGGGAAACAAATGAAATAACCACAAAAGTACATCACTGCCACACACAACATTTAATTAGTAATGAAATTGGCACAAAATAATGTGACCACACACAAAAGCATGCCCCAGTGCAAACACATGAAGTAAAGAACGATATAAATCCATTAGCCTACCATGTTCCCTTTGGCCATCACTGTGAGAGTTATCTTTTTTGTTTCTGTTTGGATTTGACCGAGCAATGCTCACCCTCTTTCCAAGTAACACCTGTTTGTTCTTTTCTACAGCTGCAGCAAGATGAGCATCATCGGAGAAATCCACATATGCTAGTCCCTTCACAAATCAATTAAAAAATTAATAATAATAATCATAATCATCATCATTCATTGTTATGGACACAAGAATGTTACAAGTTCACCATCTTTAAAGAGATTCAAGCAGATCTTATAGAAGTATATCTAGCTTAAAATATTCTGTGGTCCACTGCCTTGATTCTATCACCATAAATAATAACTGAATAAATTTCTAAAAAGGCACTTCTTTTGAAATATGAAACATGTCCTTTTCTTTTGTTGGGAGAGGGGGGCAAGATGTTGATTTATAACCCATGGCTCTAACCCATAAAGCCAGACTCAAAGCTGTGCAATCAAAGAGATCAGATACCTAGCAAAAGTTTAAGCACAAATAAACGTAATTTTCCTATTATAGTTTAATTGTTTTATAATATTGCTAGGAAGCATGATAGTTGCACACATACAAGGAACATAGAGTAGAGAAACTAGTGTAAATGGCCCAAAAAAAAAAAAAAACCCCACCAAAATTTATCGCATGCATTTCACAAAGAAGCTTGATAGTATGACAAGCCATCAAGTGTACTTTAGGTGAGAACCATGATATGACCCTTGGATAAATTCAAGCCTTTAGTTCATCCTTACCTATCAACATCTAGAACATCTACTGAAATGTTCCATATGAAGACACAAAAAAGTAGATCAAAAGAAACAAAAGGGAATGGATAAAAGACAGACCCTTGATTTTCCTGTGAATTTGTCTTGCGGTATTCGAATAGCAGTTACTCCACCCACATCACTGAAGAACTTACGTATATCTTCAGAATTTGCCTACAAAAATTGTGCCATCAGTACTTGTAAAAAAAAAATTTGTACCATCAATATTAAAAATTCAAGTCTGCTCCAAGAATGAGGAGAATTAGAGAGAGTTTTGACTCACCTTAAGGTTAATGTTTGATACAAATGCAGTGCATTGGTCCTTGTATACTTTAGTTTTTCCAGGGGTAGAATCTTTCATCTGTTGTTTTCCATAATTGTCTTTCATCTGTTCATTTCTGCCATTTTCATTGTCAATCTTGGCATTCATCTCTTCCACTTCATTTGTCTCAACTAAGTTCGGCTCGTGGGCTTTATCCTTCCCATACGCTTTCTTTGGGTTTTGAGCTGCATCTTTCTGTCGCTTTGCAGGAGACTGTTCTTGAGTTAAGTCTGAACCTGGCCTTCTCTTTTCACGAGCTTTTTTCTTAGAAGAAATTTCCCTTTCATCTGTTGATTTTGATTCCTGCTGTAACCTAAATAACTGGAGCTCTTCCAGGCGAGGAGTAACCTAAGAAAGCAGAAGGGTGAAAATTGTAAATCAACAAGAGATCTCCAGAGACATATTTTTCAAGAAAATTGGATTGACATATTGATTCATTGCACCAATTTCAGTGAAACAGATCTAATGAATTATTTCTTTAAGAAAATGACAGGTTTTCATTTGCTTTTGGTCAAGTCCATGTCGAATATTGTCCAACTACAAAGGACCTAAAAGGCAAAACGGGATCCATTTTGTGAACACAATAGTCGAAAAGTAGTGTATATTACAAGGGATAGAGAAACTCACAACACAATCAGCAGAGGACAAAACAGTTTCCTTTAATGAATAAAGGATCAGAATATTGAGGCTTATTAAAGGCATAAGATTTTTCAGTTCTTTAACACATCCAATATCTTCTTTTTTCTCTCTAATTTGTTAGGATTTATTGATCTCTTTGATTGTAATGGTTCAATTTCATTTAGGCGTTCCTCTAGTGTACTAGGGTTGAACCCCTTTTTGCAATCTTATACAATATTTACTTCTTAAAAAAAAAAATGAATCCTAAATAAAAATGGTTATGGTTCACCATTCACCTTACCATATATCCAAGCATCAATATATAGCTCAATCTTGCATTTAAGTCAGATCTTGTTCATGTTTCCATGCATTCAGTTAAATTTTTGTTGAAAGACATGGGTGATACAAGGAAGTCCACTTTGTAGAATGGAGTAGACTATGCTCACCATGGAATGAAAGTGAATTGGGGATTTGCAAGTCAAGCATGTCCAATCAAGCTCTATTAGGGAAAATGGTTGTGGACATTTGGAAATGACAGACATCAACTTTGGAGACATACTACTTGTTTAAAATACAGAGAGACTTATGGGAAGGTAGGACTACAGAGGTTATGAGGAGTTTTCACAAGATAATCCTTTGGAGGAGTATCAGTGGAGATTGGTGTGTATTTTCTACACATATCAAATTCAGAATTGGGGATGGCACACAAGTTCAAATTTTAATGATCTTCGGTGTGGAAAATCTTGTCTTAGTGATTTCTATATTTGTTTGGGCTGGCAGTAGACACAACTGCTTCAATTTCCCTACATGAGTGGAGGGCGGAGTTGAAATCCTCACTTTAGGTGGGCATTTCAAGTTAGGGAGCAGGAGTCTCTGGACAATTTTTTTTGATTTGCTGCATTCTAATCTTCCAACCAGCCAAGTTGAGGACCAAGCATTCTGGAGGTTCACCAAGAATGGAAAGTTTGAAGGATGATCTTACTATAACACTTGATGGGCTCTACAGGACTTCACTTCCCTTGGAGAAATATTTGGCGTGCCAAAGTAGCCCATAAGATACCTTACTTTGCCTGGACAGAACTTTGGGTGGGTAATCTTCCTTTTATTTCATAGATAGCATGTTTTAATCATTGATTGGTGTTTTATGTGCAAGAATGGCGGGGAATCAGTTGAGCACCTTCTTTTCATTGTTCACTGGAAACAGATATATGGTCATTTGCGTTTGCATTCTTTGGGATATCCTACGTTATGCTGAAAATAGTGATACAGATGTTAGACTCAGGCTGAAGCAGAATTTTTATCTTGGGGCCCAGGAAGGCCAAGTAAGGGTATGGAAGATTATAAATCTAGAGTTAGGGGGTCACGTGCAATAGACTTTTTTTTTTTTTTTTTTTTTTTGTGGGGAGGGGTAACCTTATTTTATTAAGGCCAATAATAATCCCCTCCCCCCTACCCCATCCCACCAAAAAAAAAAAAAAAAAAGAACCAAAAAGTGGTTCCACCCATGGTTAGACTTTTTTTTTTTCCTCTCTCTCAAGTATGGTTAGACTATTGGCACAGAATATTTCATCATCATAAAGATCCATATGATTTGAAAGGTCATCCCTTGTGTGTAATGCTGGACAGGTTCAAGAGAGAGGAACTTTGGTTGGTGTTGAACGCCCTAATCATGCTATCAACATTCAATGTGGAGACTTTTGTTCAATTGGCTGACTACCTTGGGTAGCCAATCCTCTTCATTTTTGGAATTTTTTTTATAAGTAAATAAAGCTTCATTGAATAAAACAAAAGAAAAATAGAATTTCAATTAGCCGTTCATATGTACTACACAAAATATATATGAACATGGCGCCAATTTTGTTCATAAACATTCAAATCAAAACTGAAGCAGAAAGGAATTTACCTTTTGTACAGCATGGTCAAAATCTTCAAGCGTACCATATTCCCTCTCAAAGCGCAACCAAGAATGGCAAATGTCCTGAATTATTCTGTTTTTTAGGAAGGGAAGATATCATCTAATCCAAAATGTATTACATAGCAAGTGAACTAAACCTATATAGGATTCATATGCCCAAAATAACATCAACAAACACCATGCCAATGCAATTTTTCAACTTAGAAAGTGACAGTATCTACTTATCAAATTAGTACGACCATTCAAGAAATTTTAAGTCTGAACAAATTAAGGTATATGACAAACAACTACAATGAATGATGAAAACAAGGAAAATCAAGCTAAAGGTGTAATCCACCAAAAGCAAAGTTTTACTTAGAAACACAGTCTAAACCTTTAGGATATTTCCTTTTCAGTGTAAAGCATTCATTCAACTTTTGTTTTATGTTGTTTTTCCTTTAACTCATTATTTCACTTAACCTTTGAGAAAACTGCATTTCCACTATTAAGTTTAAATCTATTACCCTTCAATTCCAGTCAATCTTGTCCTGAAACCTTTTGTTTGTAGAAAACAGTTAATTGTCTAACTTTGCATATGATCACACCTAGATTTCATTAATTAATTTAATTCTCAACAAATAAAATACACCTATAATCTAGGAAGCACAGACATAGACACGGACATGTTCACGGGTACAACAAAAAGACCTAAGCAATTACTAAAAAATTATAACATGACATGGCAGGTACAATACTTGTACAACACGGATACGCCACCCGAATTAAGTGTTTGTGCTTCCTAGGGCCTAGGTAGTAATGCATACCATGTAAACCTTCTGTCACTACCATAAATGCAGATTAATCCCTATTGTATAGAGGAACTAGCAAACAAACAATCAAGTAAAAATGTGATGAAAAGCTTTGGTATGACAAAAGAAAATTAACTATACCTCTGAGCCAGTCCCTGCAAATCTTTTACTGTAGCACCTCTTATAGATGGACCTAGCTTCATTTGTATGACCTGCTTCAATTTCCATTGCTATATAACCTTTCCAGGCTTCCAACATTGAACCACTGCAAAATCAAAACAGCATGTTGCTGGCAAACTAGAAAAGAAGTTACAGAAAAATCAAATAATTCTATCTTCTTAATATGGCAGAAAAGAGATATTGTCAAACCAAATCTTTAGCAAACTCTCCCAAACTCCACGAGCTGCATTTAAATCTTTTCCCAGATTGAGCTCTAAACGGGCCCAATAACCATGCAATCGCACCAAACCCTCTGTGTTCTTCAAGTGCTGTGATAAGTAATCCGAAGCATTCTGGAAGTAATAGATTATAATCAATGAAAGAATCAAAATACATTACTTTTCAAAAAATACTTACATAAGTAAAAATTTCACTGTTCAACATGTATTGAGGTTACACCAGTCACCCGCCCGACAGGCCTCTGTGAGGCCCAAAAATTAAGATTCAGAGACAATGACAAAGACAAAGACTGGACAAAACCGTCTTGTTGATCAGGTACCTGAAAGGTTTCCCTTATTATCGAATAATCCCCTAGTTCACCAGTAAATGAGAGTCTTCGTCTTAGGCCATCCGCTCGAGTGAGGAATAGATCAAAATACTGAAACAACAAGATCCAGCAAACAGAGGTAGTCAGCTCAAACATGCACACACACATATATATAATTGGATGTTGAATTAACCCATAAAAAGTAATTAGGAGACTATCCACACCTCATCAATGGTTGAAAAGGTGCACTGCAGTGACTTCTCAAATACCTGAAATCAATGAGCAAAACTATCTGAGAAATTTTTTTTTTTTTTTTCCCTTTTCCTTGATAAGCAAAATCACCTGATTAGCTTAACATAAGATGTGGAAATCCTAAATTGGAAAAAGCGCGGAATGGACTTTTCAGTACTAGAGGTTTTTTAAATCTACTGTTTCGTTCCAATAAAGATGAAGACAGTACCAAGAATGTTAATTATATGAGGGGAAAAAATATGGAGAGGAAAAAGAAATAACATAGGAAGCAATATCTACATAAGATTTATCAAAATATTCAGCCCTATCAGAGGAACTAACATGCAAAAAAGAAAGCAAAAGCAATAGAACTTGAAAATCAATTTAAAACTTACTTTAGGAGTCATCAGAATTTCTTTATATATTTTTGTGTGAGTTTGTCTTCCAACAAAATAATTATTGCCATCTGACAAGCACCTAAATGGACCCCAAAACTCAACTGAGGAAACATTTTCCCTCAGTGACACCTGTCCAAGACTAACGTTTGGTTCAAGGGAAGAGGGAAGAAAGGGAAAGGGGGAGAGGGGGAGAGGAAAAAGGTACTTTACTCTTGTTTAGTCAGGTAGAAATTGAGAAGGGCAAAGGAAATGAAATGATTGGGAGGAAAATGGAGTGAGAGGGAGAGAATATTTAAATTTTTTTTTTGATATGTATAAAATTTAGAAAAAGAAAAATCATCAGGTACACAGGTAGTATACTAGATGCTCAACATATCTAAGTTATGACATTACACTGATCAGTAAACTCTAATAAGTTTGAGTAAAGGAGACTTCCCGATGTCAACATACAATCAAATAGAGTTTGCAGAAAATATGATTTCAGATGCACAGTAGTTCTCTCACACCCATTAAAGATTCTTCCATTCCTTTTCCTCTAGATGCACCACATCAAGCAGAGAGAATATTTAAATTTTATTTATTTTTAATCCCACCATATATATATATATATTTTTTTTGATAGGTAATCCCACCATATATATAATGTCCTTCCACCATTCCCTGATAGCCAAACCTCATGAGGGACGAAGTTTTCCTTTATTTCCATTTTCTCTTCTTCACCTCTCTCTCTCGCTTTCCTTTCTCTTTTTTTCCCCCCTCCATTTTGCTAAACATAGTATAAGAGCAGTCAAATGGAATATTAGCCTCCCCAATAGAATGCCGCTTAAGATATCTAAAAATTAACCCAGGAGTCCAAACGCCCCCATGTTCAACTATTAGCTTGAAGACTTTTTAATAAATACTTGAAAATTTTAAATTAAAACCTAATATTATAAAGTGAATATGAAGCACTTATATGGTAGTACTATATGAACAATCCCAGAGAAAAGAACCAAAACATAGTATACAGTATACACTTAACTAAGACAACAAGTTAGTTTGCATGAAATGAAACTTACACAGGCCAAAATGAGTTCTCTTTAATTAAGTAATCTCTTTCTTCCTTTTATAGCTTTGAGCCAAAACCTACAGGTTATGCAAACTTTTACCAGGATTTCACATATATTATTGAATTGAATTTAAGAACTTCTGTATCTAGAATCTTAGCTAACTATACATGGCTAGTCATTTTTCCCTCAAAGCTCAAAAAAGAGGAAGAAAAAAAGCAGGAGGAAGGGAGAGACTGAGGAGCAGTTGACAAAGCTTGCCTATATGCTCCATTCTTTTTGTTTTTTGTTTTTTGTTTTTTGTTTTTTTTTTTGTTTTTGGTCAGTAACGTTTCATAAATGACTAATAATCAAAATCTCTATTTGAGGATTTGGAGAGACAATGCAATTTATGCTAAAAGGATTGTCTCTTAACCAGCAGCGCCAGATTTTCCTCATTAACCATGATAAAAATAAATAAATAAATAAAAAAGTTCAACTATAATACTTGTTCATCTTTAATTTAAGCTTCAAAATATTAAAATGAGTTCCCATAAAACAATTACTCCAAAGGAAAGGCACCAATTGTAACATACAGCAGCTAATTCTTCCTCAGAAGCACGGCCACGTTCCAAGCAAAGCAAATATCGAACCCAAAGTTCTCCAACCCAGGGACAATTCTTTGTGGCCCTGGAATAAACCTCTCTCACAACATTGCCTAACTGAAGACAAAGAAATATATGAGGACTTGGATTGCAAAAAACACTCCTCAGGAAAAAATCATAGCAAAAAATTAGAAGGGAAAACCTTCAAGGTTTTGTCCAAATAGCGAGTGTAGTCAAGCCATAGGTCACTTGCTATTGGAAAGTCAGCAATAGCACGTTCATATAGAACTTGTACCCGGGCTGGATCTCCAGAAGACTCTTCGAATTTTAAGTAGATCTGCAAAATCATCTCTTTTAGAACTTAAAAAAATAAATAAATAACATCACTTCTGTACCAGCACTGAGAAAGAGAGTCTAAATAATATAAAGGTACTTAAAACTCATGCTTTCTAAAATGAATCTAGTAAACTTCTAATTTAAATTCTATATACCACAAATTGTTGAGGTCTTTCTGAATCAGATATATCCTGCCTTGAAATCTGTTCTTCAAGATGAACACGTGCATTATACCCCTCCAAGGCTTTCTGGTAAGCTGTGGCAACATGAGAAGAAATCCCATCCAACTCACTGGATCCAACATCAAGAACTTTTCCTTGTTCCACCTCCCAAGCCTTATAAGCCTGAAATGTTGACTTCATGTTAACAAGAGGGACAGATAACTGTCGGTGGAATAAAGTTCGAATGCGCTGATTCTGCTTTTCTTTTGCCTGCAATATAAAAGAAGAGCCTCTCTTACATATAGATCTTAGACGGAAAAAAAAAAAAAAAAAATCGATAATTCCTAGCAATACAGCAGATTTTTTAGTTAATATCATAAAATTCCTAATCAAACAATAAAAAAGGTTACTGAACAAGTTCTGACCTGAATATCAGACTCATCAATAGTAAGCAATATAGCTTGCTCGAATGTCCTGTATGCTTCCCATAGTTTGATGCCTTCAGTAACATGCAAACCAGCTGCAGTAAGAGCACGCTCAAACAGATTTCGTGCCTTTGAAATGCCAGCAGGCAAACAATCACGTACCATTGGATCATATTCTTGAACAAAAGTCAAGTAGTCATACCAAAGGGAGACAGACTGCAACATAAAACAATCAATTGCCTCAATTTTTTAAGCATTATCTTCACCATTGTTGTTAGAAAATATGCAGTTAATCATTTCCCCAGGATTCCACATTCAGTACAGACTAAAAGTGATCCGAATTTATTCAATCCAAAGACTGGAAAGCCAAAATTCTAATACAAGGTGATTCCCATTTTACCTTCAAAAATGGCTCACAACCACATGTACATAGGCAAGATGATGAAATCAAACTACACACATAAATAGGTTTCCTCTTTTTGATAGGTACAAACATAAATAACTAATAAAATTTGAACATCCACACGCTCTTTTCGCACGGATATTGGGATTAAAAAAAAAAATCACATCTTCTCAATTGTAAACATATTTTCAAATCGTATAGTTCACAAGTCAGAGTACAAGCAGATTAAGGTTTTGGCAAAAACAATATTTGTGCCAACAAATCAGCATTACAAACATGCTAATGTTTGGCAATGTACCTAAGAAAGTAGATGCATAAATTGTCATTCATGGTGGACTTTTTTTGAACTAGTACTATGGGCAATTTTGAGGAAGAAAATCTAAATTCAGTTATTAAGATCGATAACGAACCAGATAATCGAACACGCCTCGTTCGTAAAGCTTTTCGATCGCAGCAACAGCCTCGGGCCTACAATAACAGTAGCAACAAAACGAAACCAACAATTATGCAAAAGAATTGATCAAAAGCACAGAAGCAAAAGGGTAGGGATGAGGATGATACTGAGTGGTGGCGAGAGAAGCTTCGTCTTTAGCCCAATCCTGCCACATGGAAGGAGTCAATGGGAAGAGGAGGCTCATGGCCTCTCTTGCTTGTCTCAGCTTCTCTATCTCTCCCATTTTCCTTAGTAGTCTTATGTACTGGACATGAGAGTCGTAGTTCGAAGGGTTGGAGGAGAGCTCCGTTTCCAGGGTTTGGAGCTCCACTTTCTGCTGGGATTCGTCTTCGGAGTCGGAGTCGGAGTCGGAGTCGGAGTGAGGGTCGGAGGCATCGTCGGAAGCGAGAGAGTTAGGGTTTTGGGGCACGTCGGGCATGGGTTGGTCGGTGGTGTCTTCTCGTTCTTCTTCTTCTTCAAGTATGGTGGTTAGGGTTTCCTCCATTGCAAATGGAACTGAACTGTACTGTACTAAGTGCTAACTGCAGTAGATACGCTCAAAAACCCAGAGAGTCTTGAGTCTGAGTCGCAGACAACTCGAGAATTTGGGATCGCATGTCTTTTCCTCTTCTTCTTTTTTTCATCCAAAATTATTTGAATTTTTTAATCCAAAAATTACCAAACTACCTTTTTTTTTTAACTTGCAAATTAATATATTTGCCCTTGAAATCAATTTTGTTTCTATAGTTTTAGATTTTATTATTTTCATCCTTTGAAATTTATATTTATTGCCAAGTTAATATTATATTATTATATTTCATTTTCAATAAAGATATAAAATTTGGTTTTATCCATTTTGTTCATAAATAATCAAACCACTAATCATTTTGAAATATTAATCTTTCAATGAAAGAGAAAATATGGTTGTAAATCAACCAAATCATTCCTAAACAATTCAGGCTTGACTCAATAAAAAAAAATAATTAATTTTTTCTTTGTATATAAACAAATGAATCTTGAACCTTAGTTTTAAGCTTAGTTAATAAACAAAAATATATATATGTTCATGAATAGGTTCATGAACATTAGCTCGATACCAAAAAAAATAAAGGGGGGGCTAAGTTTAGGCTTGTTTATGAGCTTAATAATAAGCTTGAAAATTAAAACTTGTATCTTACCATAATTTTAAGTAATTGGAAGTTTGGACCAAATCAAATATGGTTTATAATTAGCTTGATAGTGTACTTGTATTGGATTTGAAGCTTAATAGCTTGAGTTCAAGTTTTTAGACTTTTTGATGAGCTTGAACCCAAATATCATTTATAGGCTTGGTTGAGTCAAGCTTTTACTATATAATATATGGTTAAGTCAAGCTTTTACCATTTCCGCAACACATTCTTTATAAGCCTGACTTAATCAAGCCCAACCTCATTATGGGCCCAATTCATGTATTATATTATTTTGTATTCTTAGGCATAGCCCAAACCCATGCAACATATGGAGGCAATTTAGGAAGCGTGGTTTGAAGGATAAGGGTTGGCTTCTTTCTAACCTTTTGCGTGAGCCCAGCTCATACGTACTACCAAGTGAGCAAGGGACACTAGTAGCACCTCAAGCTCATGAAGGAGGTCTTGTACCTAAAATTTCTAACCTAAAATAGTTTTTATACTCTAACTAACTGTGACCTAAAGTTTCTGCTCGAACCCTTTTTTCCTTTAAAAATGGTTGGCTCTCATTGGCCTACTTGCTAACTCTCATTCAGGTGAGCCTGCCAATGGTCTAAAACAACTAAAAAGGGGGAGCCAATAAGGGTTTAGTCAAGCATTTCCTAAATCATGTTAAAAGTATGCCAAACTCTTCCCTAAACAAAAGCAACCCAAGCCAAGACACCAAGTTAGTGTCATGGGATAAAAGCCTCTTCTACCAAAAACCCAGTCATTAGCAACACCCCAAACTCTATATAAAACTTTATTTTCAGCTCAAAAATGAACCAATTACGTTTTCCCCCATGGAGCTGAAACTTGAGACCTTCTCTTATTTAGCTAACTAACATGCTCACAATTCTAAAATTTAGGAGTAGAAATATGGGTACATGGAAACATTCCCTCTCTTCCTCACAACTTCTCTTAATTTTCTCTTCTCATTGATTGTGGGTTAAAGTTTCGGACCTGTGAACTTTTTTTGCATTTTCTTGTATTTTAGTTATGGCATTTTGATTTCTCTCTTGTTAAAGCACCATTAGCATTTACTTGTTAAATATTGGAATTTTGGGCTTGATTATCTACAAATAAACACTTCTAAAATACCCAAGAAGAGATATGTGCTAATCTTGCAATTTTGGCCATTGTCGCAAAAACGCCCCAACATATATAATATGCTAATATTATACCAAATCAATAAGATATAAAATAATTTAAAAATATTGAAATATATTAAGAAAAAAAATATACATACATACATACATATATATATATATATATATATATATATATAATACAATTTTCAATTGAAGTCAACACATAGTTATTGTAGAGGTAAAAACCCAACATTGTGTATTGGGCCTAGGGCTCTATTTTAAGGTTATGGTGTGTCCGAAGAGAAAAAAATGATTGAGAAGGATTCCATGTGGGAGAGATATACATGGAAATGATCGAGGAGTATAGTCTGAAGAGAGCATCAATAGTCTGAAGAGTGTATTCTCCTCAAATATAAAGAGTCTTGATCAAGCAAATACTTGGGAGGTTCGAGTGATCTTTCTAGTGATTTCAATAATAAGGATAAGTTTTGGGCATGTATGGAGATGATAAGAACAGAGAAATATCTAAAGGAAAAACTGCTACCACCGCATTAAATGCATTACAGCAACTTTTCTGGTTGCATTAATGTGGAGAAGACCTTTGAATAGTGCAATCTCAACTACCACCACTTATGGAGAACCGACGAAAATATCTGATGGGATATATTCTCAAGTGAACATTGAGATAAAGACAAGTGAACGACCAGGATAGTCTAAAAGAAAATTATATAAATGTAAGAGACCTCCTATAGATGAAGGGAGAAAAATAGACAAGAGAGGAAAAAAGTCTGTTGTGGTTCTAAGAATGATATATACAAAAGTTTGTCTCTTTGGACATGAATATATTTAAGTTTCAATTTTGTTCTTACACTAATTCATCAGTACTACCTTTGTTGAATGCTGTTTAATTAACAACCAGCCTAGCTCTTTCACCCACTCTCTACAAATTCATTGTTTTGGGTTCATTAGGTTCATAACCTAAATCATTTGGGCTTGGGCTATAGATTTTGACCCTACAATTGGCACTGTTTGTGGGAAGAGTTTGAGTGAAAGTGGAAGCAATAGTTGATAATGGCTGAACCAGGGTAACAACCAACAGAATCTAGGGCATCCCAACATGTTGATCCTTTTCTTAATTTTGAGCAAAGACAAGATCGTGAAGGTAGTGTACACACTACGCATACTAATCGAGGCCAGTCACATGGTGGGAGTCACGTGTCGTATGCAGAGAAGAACCAGAACATGCAACTAAAAATTGACAAGCTAAAAAAGAAGTTGCGCCACACAAAGAGGAAATAGATTTCCTCGTATTCTATTGAAGATTCTAATGACGAACAAGACGTCACTTACAAGCAGAGATCTCAAACACGAGTCAGTGAATCATTTTCCCATGAAGAAGAGCATTATCATAAAAGGCAACTTCGAAACTCATCATATGGAGGCGTAGGGAACGATACTATGAGCAAGGCTTTGAATCAAATCTCTAAGTCACATTTTACACGGAGGATTGAAGAAGCAAGACTCCCTCGTCGTTTTCATCAGCCAGCGTTCACTATCTATAATGGTAAAACAGACTCTGTAGAACATATGAGTCACTTTAACCAAATGATGGTTGTCTGCTCCAAGGATGAAGCTCTAATGTGCAAGGTTTTCCCCTCCAGTCTTAGATCGATTGCAATGAGATGGTTTGACAGCCTAAAAGCAGACTCCATCAGTTCCTTCAAGGAACTCACTTAAGCATTTGGTTCCCGTTTTGTTACATGCCGAAGAGTGGCCAGACCCTTAGCTTTATTGTTATCCTTGAGCATGCAAGAGGGCGAGACCTTAAAAATGTACTCAGATAGGTACTGGGAGATGTTTAATGAGATAAAAGGCAATTTTGATGGAATAGCCCTTAGTACGTTTAAGCTCGGCCTCTCTACTGACCATGGTTTAAGGAAGTCCTTAACTAGTAAACTAGTTACTAACATGCGTTAGCTCATAGACCATATTAAAAAGTATAAAAGAATTGAAGAAGATCAACACTCAACTAATGATTTTTCTAAGTGTTTAAACTTAAATCCAATCATGCCTGAAGTCCTTGGACTAGATGATTTGAGTTTGCCTGAAGTCCTCGAACTAGATAATTTGGATTAGTTAACATTCATTTATAATTTTTTCAAATGTTTAAACTTAAATCCGATCATGCCTGAAGTCCTTAGATTAGATGATTTGGGTTAGTTAACACTCGTTTACAATTTTTCCAAGTGTTTAAACTTAAATCCAATTATACCTGAAGTCCTTGGACTAGATGATTTGGGTTAGTTAACACCCGTTTACAATTTTTCTAAGTGTTTAAACTTAAATCCGATCATACGTGAAGTCTTCGGACCAAATGATTTGGGTTAGTTAACGCTCATTTACAATTTTTCCAAGTGTTTAAATTTAAATCTAATCATGCTTGAAGTCCTCAGACCAGATGATTTGGGTTAGTTAACATCTCCATGCAGTTATTATTAATGCTTAAACTTAAAATGAATCATGCTTGAAATTCTCAGATGTATTTAAGTAAACTCTAACATATGATAGGCCTCTTTAGTCATATATTTAATTCAAAATCAATGAGTAATAATATTCTCTGTACATGTTTGGGAAGACTTGTGAAACTTCCATATCACTCATTGCTTATTAATAATTCTTATATAAACTACTCTTTTCAGTATTAATTTAAGTTATTTGCATCATCAGCATGATATCATGGTTAAGTTTACCTACATTACCGTAGTCACAAATTATAGTTATTTGCAATAATAATGAGTCTTATAATATGTGCAACGAAAACATTAAAAATAAAAGAGAAACGATTTCATATATCAAAAGAAAGTAGTTTGCAATCCCTTACATAAAATTATAAAAAAAAAAAAAAAAAAAAAAAACTAATACAATATTAAATAAAAACTCCTAAACATCTAAGCCTTCATCTAGGTTGCCGAGAAGTCAACTGTCTGGCTAGGCTCAGCAGCAGCAGCGTCTGGGGCTTGAACATCCTCGGATTGCTTACCCATACCACTAGTCTGACTAGACTCTTTGGTTGCTTCAATAGGTGCAGGAGGGGTCTGGCTGACTAGACTGCTCCAAAACTTTTGGGAGTTTGCAAATATCAGGATGGTAGTAAATACTCCTAGATTGCCTCAAAATAGACTCTGGAGGGACTCCAGCAGTGTTGAGGCCTTTATCCCAAGTTACATCACAGTATTCTCTGCAAACCTTTACAAACTCCTCAGTAAGTCTAAGTTAAGTCTCCTCTACCCCAAGCTTGTAGGCCACCTGCCTTTTAGCCTCAACTGCCTCTTTGGCCAATTGAGCATTCTTGTCGGCCAATTTGACAGTCTCATTGGCTTTCTGAAGCTCAATCCGAAGATCCTTCACCAGCACTCTCTCTGCTCCAGATTAATCTCGGTCATGTTCAGCTACTGGTATTGGTCTTTGGCCTGTTTCTTGACATTTTTAAGACCCACATCAAGACTATTCCTTTGTCTAGTCATTTCTTTCAACTACTTGGACAGTTGAGAATAGATCTCCTTTAGACTACCCAAGGATTTTTCTATCTCAAACCGAGAGTGGGCCTCCACTTGGGTCTCAGTATAGGCCTTTTTGTTCCACTCCTCGACCACATAAACTTGCTGAGTAATCTACATAGCAGAATGAAAAATTTCAATATAAAGCAAAGAAAATGGATGAATGAAAAAGATCAGCATCTTAATTGAGGAAGAAGATTAATTCACTTACCATAACTATATCCCTTTTAAGGGATAAGAAGAGTTCATATTGGCTGAAGCGCTTGTAAGACTCCATGTCCTTTGGAAGGAGAAGTGGTTGCTCCAAGGCCTCAGCAATTAAACCTACCTTCCTCCCTTGATAATTTCTGAGGGAGGATTTCCAGGGGGTGGGAGCACCATCCAATTCCAACTTAGTGGACCAGGTACAGTGTCCTCGGAGCACCTCAGCAACAAGAGAGTCATCTCGACTCTCAGTAGATGAAGCCCTTTTTGCTTTGTTGGTCCTTGACCACTTTTTATTGCTTGGCTCCTTTTGGAAGCACCACCTCCCTTTCTTCATTATTTGTAAGGAGCCTCTTCTTCTTTGGATCTGGCAATTGCTTTAAGCCAAGATCAGAAGGAACCTGAGGAGGTGGTAGAGGAAGATTAACAACTGGTTGAGACGTACTGGTCTCTTTGGCCCCAACTTTTTTTATTTCTATTCCTCATCAAGTCCCTTAGGCTTGCCATGTCTTCTTCTGAAGAATCGTCTGGAAGAGCAGTTATCAGGATAGGGGGGAGAACACTAGATTACCTATCAATCTCCTCTTCAACGTCTAAAACCTGAATAACCTAAACCCCTCCTGAAGTTTCTTCTTCGAACTTGAACTTATCAATCTGTTCCTTAAGTGAAGGGGTTGAATAAGCAACTTTTTCTCTTTCTGCAGCAGCTTCCAAAGGAACCTATTGAACTGGCTATAAGAGTTGTGGCACACCCTGCGGATTCGGATGTGCTACATGAGGAAGATCAAATGGCGCTATAAAATGGGGTCGAGAGACGTTTATTCGGTTAATCTGATAATCTCCTTGCGTGATAGCATTGCCGATCAGCTGAAAATCAGTTGATTTTGGAGTGAACCCAAGAATAAGAGGAACGGACTAGAGTTGCTCGTCTTCACTTACAAAAATTTCTGATCGTAGTAAGTAATTGAGCGCGGCAACTTTTATGAGGTTGAGTTGAGGAGCAACGTGTTCTTTATCTTTTAACATCACAACATAATTTAGTCAAAGACTTGAAAATAATGATACAAAGAGAAGACAAATTGTTAAAAAATGAAGATCCTAAATATATTGTTAGGAAACCTAAATTTGGGATGTACTACCTGACTCTCCTGGTTGGGTTGGGCAATGAAGACCGTCATGCCACGCGTCTGAGACGATCAGATAGTCGTTTTTCATCCATTTGTTAGATTTGGGAAGGTAGGAGACGAGCCTAACAACATCGAATCGGGATTTAAGATAGTATCTCGCTCCCTTCTGGCTATGACACTTGTACATATATACCACGTCAAGCTAGGTGAGTCCCAAGCCTAGATGACAGTTTAAGTCATCAACTACTCCTAAGATTCTAAAGACGTTGGGTGCACATTGATCGAGACTAAGCCTATAGTTTCAGAGATAATCTCTGGTAATAGGACCTATAGGGATAGTCTTTCCCCTTTCTAGAAAGAAGATGATGGGAATTATAACTTCACTCACCTTTCGATCTATTAGTAGTCCTTCTAGGGGACAATGTCTCAAACCCATATCTTGAGGTATGTGATATGTTGCCCTAAATTCCTCCATCTAGGCGAGGCTATCCACCATATACTTAAATCTACCCATCTCAGTTAAATAAAAAAGAAGTAACACTAAAACGAATTGACTGAGGAGTGAATATTCGAAGGTCGAGAAAGCTGGCCGAAGAGAAAATGAAAGGTTTGAAGAAAAGGGAACTTACACGAACTAAATCAAAGAATGATCTTTAAATCCGTAGGGAGATTCTTACGGATTCTTGGAAGAAATAAGATTGATGATTGGAAGAACTTAGTGGATTTGAATGCTCGAGTTCATTGGAGAATCTGAGAATTTGCGAAGTAAAGGAGAAGTAACCTCCTCTGAGGCTTTATATAGGGATAAACGAAAGGGTAGGAGTCATCCTACCCAAATTCTGAGGAAAAATGTCATCCGTTGGATCGATGATCCACCGTTAGATGTAAGAGACAGAACGCCACCTAGAGTAATTAATAGCGCTTCGTGAATGCAGAAACGACAACAGCAATGATGAAGTGTCTAAAGCTATGCTCATACATGTGTGAACTCAAATATTTTTGTGTTTTAAGTGTTTATTTCATAACAAATCAAAATCCTATTTTTTCTCCTCGGATGCGAGGGAAAAATTAAAATTTTGAGGGGCTATTGTGGGGGAAAAAAACCTAACTTTGTGTATTGGGCCTGGGGCTATATTTTAAGGTTAAGGTGTGTTCGAAGAGAAGAAAATGATTAAGAAGGATTCCATGTTGGAAAGATATACCTGGAAATGATCGAGGAGTATAGTCCAAAGATAGCATCAGTAGTCCGAAGAGCGTATTCTTCTCAGATACAAAGAGTCTTGATCAAGCAAATACCTGAGAGGTTCGAGTGATCTTCCTAGCGATTCCAATAATAAGGATAAGTTTTGAGCATATATGGAGATGATAAGAACAGAGAAATATCTAAAGGAAAAGCCGCTACCACCGCATTAAATGCACTGCAGCAACTTTTCTGGTCGCATTAATGTGGAGAAGACCTCTGAATTGTACCATCTCAACTACTGCCACTTATGGAAAATCGACAAAGATATCTAATGGGATATATGCTCAAGTGAACGTTGAGATGAAAACAAATGGACGACCAAGATAGTCTAAAAGAAAATTATATAAATGTAAGAGACCTTCTACAGATGAAGGGAGAAAAATAGAAAAGAGAGGAAAAAAGTCTGTTATGATTCTAAGAATGATATATACAAAAGTTTGTCTCTTCAGACATGAATATATTTAAGTTTCAATTTTGTTCTTACACTAATTCATCAATACTGCCTTTGTTGAACGTTGTTTAATTCACAACCAGCCCAACTCTTTCATCAACTCTCTACAAATTTATTGTTTTGAATTCATTGGACTCATAATCTAAATTATTTAGGCTTGAACTACAAATTTTGACCCTACAGTTATGTTGGCTAATAAAACACAAATACTATTTTTATTTTGTGATGATAATTAAATCCTGAAATTAATTATCATCACAAAATAAAAATAGTATTTGTGTTTTGTGATGATAATTAATTATCATCACAACTATTTTGTTACCTTTTTCTCTGCAAAGCGTGTTCTGTTACCCTTTTCCGGCCCAATTCACTTAAAAAACCGGGACATCTAATTCTGGGGTCCGAATATAAAATCGGGTGCAGCCAAACAAGTAGGAAAAGAAGCAAAGCCCAAACCCTAACAAGCCCCGAGCCGTAACCCTATAAAAGCTAAACTAATACCAGGGAGCTAGGGTTTTTCCTACACCAAAACACCCACAAACTCGCCTGGTTCGTTCGCTTGCTCTGATTCTCATCACCATGGTACTTTCTCTTTCTCTCTTTCGCTCTCGCTTTCTTCAAAATTTTTATGGGTATTTGGTCGCTCTAGAAATGAATAAGTTATTATCTTTGTGGGTCTTGGATTTTGCTATGCTTAGCTCAAGATTAATATCTGACCATACTATGTGAAACTGTAGGGGTTTGTGGGCTAGATTTGTTAGCTTAGCTACCAATATATGGTTTGTCTCTCAGTTCATCTTGTTTGTGATTTGGGTTTTCTCATATATGCTTGTTTATCTACTCAATTTCATGGCTTAGCTACCCATATGTGGTTTGCTTGTTTGTTCTTATGCTTGAAATGTTATGTGTGTTTTGGGTTCTCTGGTGTGTAGTTCTCTTTGTCTAATAGCCACCATGAAAAGTGGTGCAAGGTGATAGCTTGGCCATATGTGATTTGCTTCTTTTTCTGATGGCTGAATGCTATTTGTGTTATGGGTTCTCACATTGGTAGTTTCTTTCTTTGGCCAAGAAATTGGATATAAAAACGATGCAAGGTGATTTTTTTTATTAGATTTTTATTTAGGTGTGATGTATCACGTGGTATAGGAAATGTAAGTAAATGGGGATTATGTGTTGTGGAGTACAATGATATGCATGAAACCAGTTTGTGTTTTTAGAGGAACCATTGCCTTTGATGCTAAGGTTCTTTTTCTAAAATTGACTCTACTAGGAGTGTTTAGGTATCTATATGACTTTGAATATTGGGATAAGGGAGATTGAAATAAGGCCCCTGTGAAATGATCATAAATGGGTGCAGTTTTTGGGTGTCTACAGAATTTTGATTTTGAGGTAAGGGGAATGGAAATAATCAATAATGTCCTCAAGAAATGATCCTAAATGGTTTACAGTTTTAGTTGGATGTTCTTGGCATTAATTAAATTTTCTGGATATGCTTGCTTTATAAGATGTTTGTAATGTCATAGCTGCTTGTTTTAGTAATCGTAAAATGGTGGTGGATCACTATGCACTCATGGCTGATTTTCCCCTTGATTTTCTCTTGAATTTGCAACTGATTGCTGTTTTACTAGCCAACGGCTCATGGCCAAATGCCTACCTTCACTCCCAAATATGGTTTGTATGCTGTTAACCACAGGTGAACGTTCCTAAGACAAAGAAGACCTACTGCAAGAGCAAGGAGTGCAAAAAGCACACCTTGCATAAGGTCACACAGTACAAGAAGGGAAAGGATAGCCTTGCTGTTCAGGGAAAACGGCGTTATGATCGCAAGCAATCAGGTTATGGAGGGCAGACAAAGCCTGTTTTCCACAAGAAGGTATGATTTTTTTACTTCTGTTCTCATCTCCCTTGCCGAAAAAGAACCAAATCATATGTCAAGATTAATTCATGTTCTTATCAGTTTAATATCTGATATTTGGCCCATTTGGGTCACATCATATTAAACTAATTTTTTAAGGGGAAAGGCCCACTACAGTAGCTTGCTACCGAGGCCTTTAAGTGTTTCCCATGCGATGCACTAATGCAGGCTTGGCACACCCCACTGAAAAAAAGAATAATTCAAATTCCTTCAATTGATTTTTTTTCTTTTTTCTTTTGGTTATTTTTCAACCAGTTAATGGAAATCTACTGTTACGAATAAAAGAATGTCTATTGTTGGTATATTGATGGCTTATTTTGTGAGCAGGCTAAGACAACCAAAAAGATCGTGCTAAGGCTACAATGCCAAGGCTGCAAACACGTTTCACAGCACCCCATTAAGGTAATTGATTTGCAACATTGTTATTTCTCCACAGATTTTCTCGTTGTTTTATACATGTTGCTGGTTTGTTTTGGCTTTTTTATTCTTGCCTTTTGCTAATGCTTGGTTGTTGCAACTCGTTTTTGCAGAGGTGCAAGCATTTTGAAATAGGAGGAGACAAAAAGGGGAAGGGAACTTCTCTTTTCTAAATGATTGTTCTGTTCTATTACTATGTTGCTTACTTTCAGTTATGTTGGCGCATGAAGACAAATATGGGATAGTTATTTGCTGGCCTAGGAAAACATTGAAGTGAATTTTGATATATTTTATTGCGTAAGTTTGTTATTGGAGTTTGAATTAATGATTATCTGTGCAAATGAAACTGCTCTGTGATTGATCTTGTTCTCTTGGGTCAAACGTATTTTGATGACTGGACGTGAGTTTGGTCTTTGGACAAGTCTGGATGTATGTCCCAGGATATGATAATTTTGATCTATAACTAAAACATCCAGAGCCTGCTGCTGGAGCTGGTTATGTGGTAACTTTGTGTTGTGGTGCCACCATTATCAATGGGTGAAAGAAACTAGCACGAGTATATTTATATTATGATGGCTGGTGAGATTTGTTATATGGATAATTTGTGACGTCTCTTTATACATTTGGGGCTAATTTCGGTTCAAAATTCAAATTTATTGGGATAGATTATAGTTATCTTTATTATGTATAAGTTATAGGTTTGAATAATTTCGGTAAAAAATGAGAATGGCTAAAAAATATCGTTAGATATTTCAGTAAAATTTTATTTTATTTTTCTATCAATGCCTATTTTTGTACTCATAAGAAAACACAATCTTCTAAGCAAATTGTTTTCCATAAGCATTAGTGTACGCACTAGAAAACTACTTAAATCCATTTTGACCAGTCATTTTACAGTTCATCCAATCTCATTTCTTATTCTTTGCATGACATTATTTTTACTTTCTCAAAAAAGAAAGCGCTATTTTTAATTTATTTCGCTAGCTCTTTTATTTTTTGTTAGTCACTGCAAAGAATCTACACCACATCACAATAACCACAGCTCACCACCGCTACAACCACCGAAAATTGCATACCCAAATTCATACTGAAAATCACATCCATTAGCAGCAGCAACTAGCTACCATTACCACCACCACTACTCTCACAAGCAACCCATTACAACCACCACAGCCATCAGCATACCCCTATCAAAAATCACATCCATCAAGCGCCACCCAACCATCATTATTGCATCACCAAACTTCACTATTGCGGTATACCACCATACAGACCAGAATCTACCATTGCATGACCTATCTAAACCCAAAACGCACATCCCATAACCCACGCTACCACCACTGCACCACCCTATGACCCATCATCAAACCCTTAAATCTTTGGTTTGAGATGACCCAAAATCTTGAAGCTTTGGTTTTGAGAGAGCAACATGGGTGGGTTGGGGGGGGAAGAGAGAGAGATTGCCAGTGACATAGGTCGAGAGACAGAGAGAGATGAGAAACTGAAGAAACCGTCAGAGTTTTTTTTTTTTTTTTTAATAAAAGAGAGAGACGAAAAAATAATTCATTTAGCAATAGCCACTCGGATATAACTTCAACTTCAATTTTGATAGTTGTGGATCTAAAATAACCTGTTTGGATTTTTTTACCCTGCT
Organism: Quercus variabilis; assembly: GCA_030445155.1. NCBI lineage: Eukaryota > Viridiplantae > Streptophyta > Magnoliopsida > Fagales > Fagaceae > Quercus > Quercus variabilis. The sequence goes on from CP129446.1 coordinate 97,481,817, forward strand.
GTAAAAGTTATGGTTCATTTATTACCTTGCCACTAATAACTCATCCACTAACTCATTGTGTCAAAAAATAGACTCAACTGAAATCTTATTAAGGAGGAAAATGAAAATTATTATCCTGTGAGTTTTATTAAATAAATCGTAAACACTTGTTCAGTTTTCAAAACACAAATTTAGTCTTGTAAGGATCGCATTTCGAGTGAATTATTTGCAATATTTCTAGTTAGATAGCTCAAACTTACATATTACTTAGGCCAATATGTAATGTTTAGGCAAAACTCTAACTAATATTAGCATTAGAATCTCATGTATTGATTAAAGTATGGCCGAAATTTCCAATTTATGGAACTTGATTTTATTGCATCAAGACGAGATTACAAAAACTTGAAATACAAAACCAAATTGCCAATGCAAAGCAGCATCATATTTTCCTCGAAACATGCATACATATTACGATATAGAAGTGAGACCCAACAAAAAAAAATCCAAAGCATTCTTCATTACATCTCAGCCTTGGTAGCCTTAATGTCTTCACCAGAGGACCCCTCCACAGCAATGTTAATCACTTTAGGCTGCCTCTTCTTCTCCTCAGCAAACTTTGGCACTGTGATCCTCAAAACACCATTCTCAAGATGTGCCTTAACATGATCCAAATCCGCATTCCCTGGCAACCTGAACTGCCTCCAGAACTTGCCATTAGTCCTCTCAGCCCTATGCCACTTGTCACCCTCAGCTTCTTCTTCACCTTTCCTTTCTCCACTGATCCTCAACACCCTGTTCTCCTCCACCTCAATCTTGATATCACCCTTGTTTATCCCAGGCACGTCCAAGGCTATGACATGAGCTGTGGGGGTCTCCTTCCAATCTGCACGTGCCAAAGCAAGGCTCTCAATGTCTTTGGGGATGGTTAGTGGGGTTTGTTCAAGGATTCTAAAAGGGTCCTCAGATGGGAGCATCATGTCCCATAGGGACCTTGTGTATGGCATCAACGCATTGGCCTGTGTGGCCATGAGACCGACGAGTACCATTACAAGCAAAGAAATGGTATAGCCTGGCTTTCCCATTTGGTGTTGAAGTTTGGAATAGAAATGTAGTAGTTGAGAGAAAATGAATGAAGGATATATTGAATTGTGGGTTTGCTTTAATTTGTGAGCTTGTAACTTGGTTTGTGTTAAAGGTGGGGTTGGGGTTTTATAGGAGATGGGAGAGGTCAGATTTGTGCGTTTGCTTTTCTGGATTGTTCTCGATATTGTCCTGAAATGAAAATTTGGATGGATGATGATGATGTGGAAAAAGAGAGTTATGGCTATAGAATGTTCCCGAGAAAACTAAACTATTAGATTAGATTAGATGAGAGAGTTCTTTAGAATGCTCCGGAGAAAACTGTATGATCTGGTAGGAGGGAAGGACACATGGCACTTTCAATTAAAGGGATGACACTGGCTTCTCTTTAACAATTCTTTAAACCACCCCCCCCCCCCCCCTCCCCCCTCCCAAAAAAAATTATTTATTTATTTATTAATACCCAACTAAATTCTAATTTGAATGAAATTATTTTTCATTTTTTCTTATCACGGGCGAGAAGGAAGATTCAACCTCAGGTTTTCTGAAACGGTTAAAACCAAGTAATTTATTACTATAATTGTTTAATTATAAGTTGTTCAAAACATGGTGTCTCGTATGATTAAAAAAAAAAAACCTTCAATACTTATTTGTTTGCATTTTAGTTTGTAGAGTAATTCATCAAATTGATTAAATATAAAATAATAAGGGTAAATTACACTTCATTTTTTTTTTATTTTTTTTATTTTTTTTTATATTTAGAGGAATGACATTAAATCCTGAATATGAAAGGAAAAAACACACCCTTTCACTAGATTTAAAAAAAAAATAATAAGAATTTACTTCCTTCTATTAATATTAGCAACAAAATATTCTAAATTAGAAAAAAAAATTCTCTTTATCAAATCTTAACCATGATTAGTGAAAACATAATTAAAAACATAATTAATCCAATTTAGGATAAGAAGACAAAATTTCACCTTCCTATTAATTGGTGTTGCATACAAAACCGTTTTGTGGTCATGGCTTTTATAATAACCACACTGTTGAAGCACTTGGACAATGGAAATCCTCTTGAAAACACAAACTACTGTCAAATTAATTTGCTGTAAAATTTGTCCGCATACCTTCTTTTTTTTTTTTTTTTAGAATACATTTGTACCCTAAACAGTAAATTTGGATTAGATACTTTAAAATTTAATGCAATTTTGATATAACCTCCTTTATGCTCATATTTCCTGAAACCTTCGCAAGTTAGCGGTATTTGGTGAAAAGAATGTCATTGGAATTGATTGTTTTTTTTGGAGTTGAGTGAGGTTCTCCCAAACTTGAGGGAGAGTATAAATTTACCCAAATAATAATATCTATTTTGTATGATTTTCAGTAGATAAAGCATACATATAAAGTTACGGTTTACTAAAAACATGATGAATCATATTTTGTCATACATCATAGTCTGTCATGCTATGCATAATGATGCCTGCAAAGTTGCAACAAGAGAGGTAAGCCTCATCAATTTTTGTTTTTATATTTTCTTTTGCTACTATGGTAATCCAAGCTATTCGAGCACCCCATCATTCTCCCAGGTGTTCATAATTTCTGTGTCCACATGCATGAATAATATAAGGATAATCATTTTGGAGCTAACTCCATGGTACTACTAGGAGATTTGAACCTACCTATGGGAAAGAGACTATTGAAGGTTAAATATTACTTTCCAGTTTCTAGTAGGAACTTTTTTTTTTTTTTTTTGGGTGCTGAATACCTCCTAGTTGGAACTGGAAATATTTAGAATGCAGATAGGATATGATTGCTGCAGTCTCATCGTCAACTTAAAAAAAAAAAAAAAAACACCTATTACTGCATCGAGTCCAATTATTAGAATCGTTCAACTTCAGCCATTTGAAATGCTACTTTTTTCATCAATTAAACACCTATTAAGGTTTTAAATTTCAATTTTAACAATGTATAAGGCAGCTGTACAATACATAGGCACTAACATGCTTCATTAAACTCAACATCCACATAATGAATCCAAAGGCAAAAAAAATAAAAATACAGAGAAAACTTACATGTACTATAAATGATTTTTAGATTTAGGTCTTCTAGATTTCCTAAGGTACTCTACCAATAGAATTCTTTAAATCATACCACTCTTTTAGGATTTAAGAGTCTAGATTTTATCATGCCAGCATTTCACTAACAGTATTCCTGAAATAATAAAATAATGTTACAAACAAAACAATTAAGATTATTAATAATAGAATGCTAACATAACAAAATTCAGACCATTAAATTATTAAAGAACGGTTAAGATTTAAGAAAATTGATTTGGTAGAGTACCTTAGAAAATCAAGAGGATCTAAATCCATGGTTTTCACATACAGCAGGGAAACTGAGAAGATTAGTATTATAAAGCCACATCAGTCAATCAAATAAGAACAAGATTGACTAGTATAATTTTCATATAGACAGAAAAATTTAGTTGAAGCCAAGTCAATGAAATAATGCTTGACTTGAGCTCTGCAGGGCTTGCAACAAACCCAATTGGAGCTGACTTGAGGAAAGAAAGCTCAACTTTAAGTTCTGTGGGATTGGAACTGACAACAAGATTGGTTTATTTTACGATGCTTAATTTGTGAAAACAATAAACTTGGAGACAATATCTGAGTGATTCAGGCACGGATTCTTTGAATTTGATAATGCAATCCAATGCCCGTTCAAATTCACTTTATTCTAAAGCAATTGTGAACCTGCAATAGCCAGGAATCCCAGTCCATGAGCTGCTGTTGATGCATAAACCAGTGGCTTTGAAGATGGCTTCCCTGATATTTATGTCATCAAGCTTGACTTCATAAGTTGCATCATTTTCTGTGCTTCCTCCGTCTTTTGGCGATTTCTTGAGCTTAACAATCTTGTTGAGATAGGCAAAGGGGTTGGCCACCATGGAAACACCAGCGCAGGATTCAAGAACATCCCACCCACAGTTTTCAAGTGTCTATAGCATTTACATGATGAGAAAGGAAGTTAAATTTGCCCATTTCCGGAGCAAGAGAACTCATAGAAGTCTACATCAATACAAAGCAGATAGTATAGATAGCATATATTTCCATTATAAATCCCATCAGTGTTGTGACCACTGAATATCCTTAATGTTGATCCCTTCTTTCATCAACTCATAAAGAGGACTGATTTCCCTCAACTTCTCCACCTGATGCACCGTGAGCTCAACCGCCCGGTCAATCTCAGCCTCAGTAATAAACCTCCCAATCCCAAACCGAATGGACGTGTGAGCCATATCCTCATCAACACCCAATGCCCTCGACACTGCCACCTCCTTCAACCCCTTCTACATAAGCAAACGAAAGATTCAAATTCCCAGCATACCTCCTCTCCTCACTCCCATTCACCACAACCCCATCCAGCTTTTTCCTAATACCATTCAGCTTTTTCATTGTGATTCCATCTGTGGTAATTGGCGAAGGCTACGGCGGCAGCGGTGGAATCTGGAAAGCAAAAGGAATGAACATGCACGTGTTTTCTCCATGGTTGAGTCCGACCATGCAGCACCTGTGGTTGATCACGTGACCTATTTAAATTCGAATCCCAGCTGTTGGTTGTCTTAGCCTAGCTAGCCTGCTCACAATCAATATATGCAACTCGTTTGCTAATGCTTGGTTGTTGCAACTCGTTTTGCAGAGGTGCAAGCATTTTGAAATAGGAGAGGAAGGGAACTTCTCTTTTCTAAATGATTGTTCTGTTCTATTATTATGTTGCTTTCTTTCAGTTATGTTGGAGCCTGAAGACAAAAGTGGGATAGTTATTTGCTGGCCTAGGAAAACATTGAAGTGAATTTTGATATTGTAGTTTGAATTAATGATTATCTGTGCAAATAAAACTGCTTTGTGATTGATCTTGTTCTCTTAGGTCAAACGTATTTTGATGACTGGGCGTGAGTTTGGTCTTTGGACAATTCTCGATGGCCGTCCCAAGATATGCTAAATTTTGATCTGTAACTAAAACATCCAGAGCCTGCTGCTGGAGCTGGTTATGTGCTAACTTTGTGTTGTGGTGCCACCTTTATCAATGGGTGAAAGAAACTAGCTCGAGAATATTTACATTATGATGGCTGATGAGATTTGTTATATGGATAATTTGTGACATCTCTTTATACATTTGGGGCTAATTTCGGTTCAAAATTCAAATTTATTGGGCTAGATTATGGTTATCTTTATTATTTAGTACAAGTTAAAAGTTTGAATAATCTTGGTAAAAAATGAGAATGGCTAAAAAATATTGTTAGATAATTCAGTAAATTTTATATTATTTTTCTATCAATGCCTATTTTTGTACATATAAGAAAACACAATCTTTTAAGCAAATTGTTTTCCATTAGCATTAGTGTATGCTCTAGAAAGCTACTTAAATCCCTTTATTTTATTTTTTTTGAGAAGAAACTTTTATTTCATTAACACCAGAAAAGGAGTACTACAGAGGCCAAAAGCTAACAGAATCATCCTAGGCCTGATTGAATCAAGTTAACTAAAAAGGGCAGGATAACACCTTTCCAAAGATTTGAAACATGATTACATTTGGCAAATTGAGCTAGCTCATGGGCAGTCCTGTTGTAATCCCTTTTCACGTGTTGGAACAAGCAACAACAAGAAAGAAGAACTTGCGAGCTGAATGCCTTGAACTAGATGACCCATTATACCACTAGTGAGGGCTTGAGAAACTGCCAAGATGACCAAGGAAGCATTAGATTCAAATATAACATTTGAAAGATTCATCTCCTGAGCCAAGAGTACATCTTGCTCCATAGTGAAAAACTCCATCCGCTGCACGGGATAGTGCAAGGGCAAAGCTTTACAAAGAGCAGTGACCACCCTTCCCAACTCATCACGAATGATCACCCCAACACCAGAGACTTTGCTGCCATCTATGGAAGAAGCACCATCCACATTTACTTTGAAAAAGCCTGAAGTGGGAGCAACCCAACCACTTTAAGGAGATTGCATAAAGGGAAAGTCCAACGTGGTGGCCTCCTGGAAATCCTCAACAATGTTCTTAGCCATTTCCCAGATTTGCAAGGGTGGCAGACCACTTTCATCATGGATAAGCTTGTTTTTGTTATACCAAATCGACCAAGAAATGGCAAAGAAAATTTCAAGGTTCTTGACATCCGGGGAAGAGCTTATCTGGAACACTAAATCATTGAAGTCTTTCGCATTCAACAGCATTTCAATGGGGCAGTCTTGCCAAAGGGACCACACCGAGAGTGCAAAGTCACAAGAGATTAAGGCATGAATAAGGCTTTTAGGCACCTCATCACAAATTGGGCAAACGCAGGTGGTTTGTATGCCTTTTGCAACCATATTTGTGAGCATAGGAAGGCCATTTACACAAGCACGCCAAGAGAAAATCTTAATTTTTGTCAGGTCCTTCAAATCCGAGCATTTGGATCTCTAGAGGAGTATTCCCCTTCATCCCTTGTGTCAAGGAGTTTGGTTGCAACAAAATAGGCACTCTTAATTGTGAATACACCCCTTTTATTCCCTATCCAAATGAGTTTGTCCTCAAGCAGATTGTGACTTAGGGGAATTTTTAATATCATGTTAGCCTCAAATGGTAAGAATAAAGCTCGGACAACCTCAGCTTTCCACTATCTAGTCATCGAGTCAATGAGAGAGGAGACCATTGGAAAGTCCACAAGGGGGCGAGGAGGGGAAATGACCTTATATGTTGAGGGGTTTGGGAGCCATTTGCCGTCCCAAATGTGGATTAGACACCCATTTTCCACTCTCCATCTTGTTCCACTTTGTAAAACTTTTAAGTTATTAAAAATACTCTGTCAAGTGTAAGAAGGGCCGCTGCCTAAATTTGTATGGAGAAACAAAAGGGAAAATATATTGCCTTAAGGGTACGAGCTGGCAGGAAGCACAGATTTGTGAGGATTCTCCGAGCTTGTTTTGTGAGCAAGGCAAGATTGAAGACTGCAAATTTCTAAAGCCCATGCCACCTTGTGACTTTGGCTTGCACATTATTTTCCAACCAACCTAGGCCATTTTGGACTCCTGATATCCGTTTTAACAATTCATTCATCCAATATCTCATTTTTTATTCTTCACATAACATTCAACATTACTTATTTTTAATTTATTTCACTCCCTCTTTTTCTTTATTATTCATTGTCTCGCTTTTCACCATAACAATGCCTCTCTTCCTCTTTGTCTCTCTCCACCACATCACAACAACCATAGCTCCCCACCACTACAACCATCGAAAATCACATACCTATAATCATAAAATCACATACACATATTCATACTGAAAATCACAACCATTAGCAACAGCAACTAGCTACCATCACCACCACCACCACCACTCTCACCAGCAACCCATTACAACCACCACCACAGCCATCAGCATACCCCTATTGAAAATCACATCCATCATTCGCAACCCAACCATCATTATCACAAAACCAAACTAACGCACCATCGCAATCCACTACCATATAGACCGAAATCTACCATTGCACAACCCATCTAAACCCAAAACCCACATCCCATAACCCACGCCACCATCTTTGGTTTGAGATGACTCAAATGAAACCATAAATCCAAACCAACATACTCTTGAAGCTTTTGTTTTGATAGAGCAGCATGGAAAGAGAGACCAACATACTCTTGAACCTTTCGTTTTCGTAGAGCGGCATGGAGAGAGAGAGAGAGAGAGAGAGAGAGAGACCGTGAAGAGACCATTAGAGATTTTTTTTTTTTTTTTGGGTGTAATAAGAGAGAGAGACGATAAAATAATTTATTTTATTTTTATCTACTAAGGTATAGCTACTTATATTATTTTATTTTATGAAGATTACTAAAACTAATTGCTACAAAAATTTAGCAATAGCCACTTGGATATTAACTTCAACTTCAATTTTGATAGTTGTGGGTGTAAAATTACTTGTTTAGACTCTGCTGTATTATTGGTCTACAAAATCTTCAAAAAGAAAAGTTATAGTTCATTCTATTACCTTGCCACTAGTAACTCATCCACTAATTCATTGTGTCAAAAAATAGTCTCAACTGAAATCTTATTAAGAAGGAAAATGAAATTTATTATCCTGTCAGTTTTATTAAATAAACCAGAAACAATTGTTCATTTTTCAAAACAGTAAATTTGGTCTTGAAGGATCTCATTTCGAGTGCATTTTTTGCAATATATCTAGTTAAATAGCTCAAACTAGGCCAATATGTAATGTTTAGGCAAATATCTAACTAATATTAGTATTAGAATCTCATGTTTTAATTAAAGTATGGCCGAAATTTCCAATTTATGGAACTTGATTTGATTGCATCAAGACCAGATTACACAAACTTGAAATACAAAACCAAACTCCCAGTACAAAGTAGTGTCAAATTTTCCTTGAAACATACATATTACAATGCAAAAGTGAGACACAATAAAACATGCAAAGCATTATGCATTATATCTCAGCCTTGGTAGCCTTAATGTCTTCACCAGAGGACCCCTCCACAGCAATGTTAATCACTTTAGGTTGCCTCTTCTTCTCCTCGGCAAACTTTGGCACTGTGATCCTCAAAACACCATTCTCAAGATGTGCCTTAACATGATCCAAATCCGCATTCCCCGGCAACCTGAACTGCCTCCAGAACTTGCCATTAGTCCTCTCAGCTCTATGCCACTTATCAACCTCAGCTTCTTCTTCACCTTTCCTTTCTCCACTGATCCTCAACACCCTATTCTCCTCCACCTCAATCTTGATATCATCTTTGTTTATCCCAGGTATGTCCAAGGTTATGACATGAGCTGTGGGGGTCTCCTTCCAGTCTGCACGTGCCAAAGCAAGGTTCTCAATGCCTTTGGGGATGGTTAGTGGGGTTTGTTCAAGGATTCTAAAAGGGTCCTCAGATGGGAGCATCATGTCCCATAGGTACCTTGTGTATGGCATCAACGCATTGGCCTGTGTGGCCATAAGACCAACAAGTACCATTGCAAGCAGAGACATGGTATAGCTTGGCTTGCCCATTTGGGGGTGTTGAAATTTGAAATTGAAATGTAGTAGTTGAGAGTATATATTGAGTGGTGGGTTCGCTTTAATTTGTGGACTTGTAACTTGAGTGGTGTTAAAGGTGGGGTTGTGGTTTTATAGGAGATGGGAGAGGTCAGTTTTCTGGATTGTTCTTGATATTGTCCTGAAATGAAGGAGAGAAATGTGGGACAACACCGTAGATTAGATGAGAGAGTTCTTTAGAATGTTCCAGAGAAAGGCGGTATGATCTGGAAGTAGGGAAGGACACGTGCCATTTTCAACTAAAGGGCTTCTATTTTTTCTTTTTTCTTTTTTTGAATGGAAGATATAGAACTAAAGGGATTCTTTTTAAACAGTTCTTTAACCACCAACCCCCATTCTTATTATTATTTTTAAATAATACTCAACTAAATTCTAATTTGTATGGAATTATTTTTAATTTTTTCTTAAGACAAATGGGAAAGAAGATTCAAACTTTGACTTTCTAAAAAGGTTAATACTAAATAAAATAGAAACTTTAATATATTCTTGGTGCGATGATCAATCCACAAATATAAATGCTTGTAAGGGTAAGAGGCAAGAGTCAGGGTTTAAGCATCTAAGAGAAAGTTTAATACACATACACTTAAATTAGGTTATAGTAGAATTTCTATCTTCTATAAAAAAAAAAAAAAAAATAGAAGCTTTAGTTTATAACCATAATTGTTTAGTTATAGGTTGTCCAATACATGGACAATGTATGGAAACCCAATTAAGGTGGGAGGAGGTGGAGTGTTGAGAAGTAGCAGTGGTGACTGGTTTGGCAAGTTTGTGAGGAAGCTGAGCAACACTTCGAGCATGGTGGCTGAGATTTGGAACTTGAAGGACAAGCTCACCATGGCTAAGCAAATGGGGATTGGAAACATATGTATTGAAATGGATGTTGAGTTTATTGTTCAGCTTGTTTCAAGGCCTTCAATGATCAATCTAATGCTTGAACTCATCTTATCTGAATGTAGAAACCTAATTCAGACATTCCCTAACTCTTCGATGGTACACGTGTTCAGGGAAGTGAATGGCTGTGCAGACCGGCTTGCTAAGGTGGGGGCTGAACTTGATGTAATTGATTTTCTTTTTTTTGTTTGACCCACTGGATGTGGTGGTTGAGATGTTGGCTAGCAATAAAGTTGGCAATATTTATTGTAATAGACTTGTTATTCGTTAGTTAATTCCAAGCGTCATTTACCCACAAAAAAAAAAAAAAAAGTCACTTCAATATTTATTTGACTGTATTCTAGTTTGCAAACTAATTCATCAAATTGATTACATATAAAATAATGAGGGTAAATTAAACTTCATTTTTTTTTGGGAGGTTTTTTTGAGGTTTAGGAGAATGATATTAAACCCCTAAAATGAAGGGAAAAAACACGCCTCTTGATTAGATTTAAAAAAAAAAAAAAAAAAAAAAAATTTACTCCCTTCTGATAATATTAGAAATAGAATTTTTTTTTTCATTTTTAAATCTCTTTACCAAATCTTAACCATGAACTAACTAATCGAATTTAGGATAAGAAGACATAATTTGACCTTGCTATGATTGCTGCTGTCTCATCGTCAACCTTCAGAAAAAAACACTTGTTACTGCATTGAGTCCAATTATTAGAATCGTTTAACTTCAGCCATTTTTCATCAATTAAACACCTATTAAGGTTTAAATTTCAATTTTAACTATAAATATGGCAGCTGTACAATATATAGGCACTAACATGCATCATTAAACTCAGCATCCACATAATGAAACCAAAGGCAATATATATATATATATATATATATGTACACAGAGAAAACTTACATATATTATAAATGGTTTTCACATACTGCTGGGAAACTGAGAAGATTGGTATTATAAAGACACATCAGTCAATCAAATAAGAACAAGATTGACTGGTATAATTTTCATATAGACAGAAAATTTTAGTTGAAGCCAAGTCAACGAAATAATGCTTGACCTGAGCTCTGCAGGACTTACAACAAACCCAATTGGAGCTGAGTTGAGGAAAGAAAGCTCAACTTAAGTTCTGTGGAATTGGAACTGACAACAAGATTGGTTTATTTTATGATGCTTAATTTGTGAAAACAATGAACTTGGAGACTATCAAAGTGATTCAGGCACTGATTCTTTGAATTTGATAATGCAATCCAATGCCCGTTCAAATTCGCTTTCTTCTAAAGCAATTGTGAACCTGCAATAGCCAGGAATCCCAGTCCATGAGCTGCTGTTGATGCATAAACCAGTGGCTTTGAAGATGGCTTCCCTGATATTTATGTCATCAAGCTTGACTTCATAAGTTGCATCATTTTCTGTGCTTCCTTCGTCTTTAGGCGAATTCTTGAGCTTAACAATCTTGTTGAGGTAGGCAGAGGGCTTGGCAACCATGGAAACACCAGCGCAGGATTCAAGAACATCCCACCCACAGTTTTCAAGTGTCTATAGCATTTACATGATGAGAAAGGAAGTTAAGACAAAAAGTGTCAAGGGAAAAGAAGAAAAAAATGAAAAAGAGGAAGAGTACTAAAACAACTAGTTTGAATTTAGCTCTCTGTTTGGCATTAGGAATAATACTCAAAGAAAAGTTTTTTTTTTTTTTTTTTTTTTTTTAATTATAAAAAAGACAAAGGAAAGTTTTTAGCACGAAAGATATTTACCTCTTTTAATCGTTTAGATCTACTTCTCAAATTCCTTATCTGTTCAGCAACACCATCCAAAATGTCTCCTGATTCCCGCTCTCCCAAACCCAACAGTTTCTTTATAGCATATTTAACAGTACTATGAGGTTTGCTTAATCCAGGGAAATTATGAAATGTGTCAACCAAGAGAGTTTGGTTTAGAACAAGGAACCCGAATTTGAGTGCTCCAGTCAGCATCTTAAGAGACAGTCCTCCAAGCAGAGAGACACCAAAAGAGGGATTTGCAGAAGAAGTAAACTTTGACAAGCTTCCATCCAAATCCCAGCCACCCCAACTTTCAGAGTCAAATTCCAAACCCGAAAATGAGGTATCAATTACAACTCTTGCCCCGAATTTAGCACAAGTAGATAAAACATTTCCTATCTCTTTGCTGTTATAAAGCAAGCCAGTTGGGTTGACTGTTGGTCCAGAAATGTATACCCATGGCTTATTTACAGTATCAAGTACTTCAGAAAGTATCTTCTCTGTCAGCTTAAATCCATCTTCACATTTAGTAGGTATATTTACAATGTTTGCTTTTAAAAATTTGGCAGCAGAAACATAGTTTCCATTCGAGCCTGCTGGGAAGCAAAAAGTTCCACCTTCTTGAATACAGCAAAGGACCACCTTATTAAACAGAGCTAGTGAGCTGTCAGCAAATACAAATTCTGTGCTGCTATCAGTTGGAAACCCATAATTTCTCTTGATAAAATGTTTGATGCTAGAGGTGACATCTATTTCTGAATCAGCCATGTTTTGTCTTGCAAAACTTTCGAAGATTGCAGCCTTTACAGCAGATGGTATGGGCAAAAAGCTTTGATCAACATCCATGTGAATCAGGGCCGTGTTCTCTGCCTCATTGATTGACAACTCTGAGTTATTTAAGACTGAGATAGCTGAACTGGAAAATCCAATCATCTCGACCGAGTCACATTTTTTACTTTCCCTCTGAAGGACATGCATCAAACATCAATTAGATGAGCAAACTTGCCTCCAGTGAAAACAAAATGCACATCTATCGAGCATTTAAAGTAGCAAATCAAGACAACCATGTGACCTACTTCAAAGTGACATTTATAGCACTTAAGTTAAAGTGAGGAGTGCAAAATGAGAAACTCCCAAAAGGCCACCTGTTATAGTACTACTCTTCTCAAGCATGTCTAATTGTGGAGTTCTGAACATTCAGAGAACATTAAAAGAATTAATTAAATTAAAGAACGATCACATCCTAAAGGGGGAAAGTGATTGCTTTTCTAGTGGTGAATCCTGAGTCTCCGGAGGATTTCATGTTCAAGGCTCCCAACTAGTAAGGGAAAAAATAAGATGAGCTCCAGAGGTCATGGTAGCCTTAGATAATGAAATGATGCACATGAATCAAAATTTCCTGCTCTGTCTTTTTCTGGTGGCAGTTGAGTGCTGCAATCACGGGCTTTTTTAATAATTCTTCACTGGATTTTTTTTTTCACCATAAAATAATTGAATGTATCATTTTTTTAATCCTTTTTTATCATAAAAAGAATATTTCCTGTTTCACCTGTTAAACTTATTACATGCCACATTATATGATTAAATTTCCAGATAATCTTCATGCCATGAATGGACGAGCTACTTCATCAAAGACTATGTTTTCACAAAATAACATATTCAAGTGCATTTAACGGGAAGGATCTTAAGAAGTAATTTAATGACAAACAAACCTCAACAGATGGACGTCGGTCAGCAAGTTGAAAAGATAGAAGCTCATGGAAAAGACAACCGTAATAATATTGATTAATTGGTGCAGTGATCCCCTCTAGTAGTTCTACAGTCTTGGACAATGCCTCAAAGATGGCCTCTTCTTCTGAAATGATGAAAGCTACTTCCAGATCTGAATAAACCTGGGAAAAGGTGATTTGACTACCATTAATTAAAAGAAAGAACAATAATCTAACAATATGATGATAAGATTGAATCTGAAGTTCAATAATATGGCTTGTTAGCTTGATTAGATACTTGTTAACCTTCATATATGTAAGCTAGACTAAGTTATTCAATGGATTATATGAAAAGAGAAAAATACCTGATTTTTTACTAGGCCACAGATAATTGCTGCATGTGAGGGTAGACGAGTTCCTGCAAGATATTTAAGGACACCACTGGAACCTGGGAGGCTGGATAGCTCAAAATTATCAGATATGTCTAAGAAAAGACGACATCCAATTTCTCTCGTAATACTTAAAAGGTGCTCAAATGCTGAACTGGTAACGGCCTCAAAATTAGCTATCCCAGTGACCACGACCTGAGGTTTTAACTTCTTAATCACCTCTATCATCAAATCTGATTGACGCGGTGCTTCAATGACTGTAAGTATATCCTGTGAAGGGTTATCACTTCCTGTATTCTACCATAAAAAGAATACATAGAGTTAATAACATCCCTCAATTTAGGTACTCAACAACAAAACACCAAATGGTGTTTTGACATCCATATACGCTTATACAGTAAATTGTCTATTATATTTTGAAGCATCTAGAGGCACCAGTCATTAAAAAACAAGAAATGACATCATTAAAAAACATGAAGCAACCAAATAATTTTTTCTATCCTTGAAAATCTACAAACTTGTCCAAATTTATTATAACAAATAAAGTCTTTTTAGGTTGTAAAAGAAAATATGCATTTATGTGTAATGCAAGATGCAGGTAATGAATTGACTTCATGTCAATTACATGTCACTACACCATGGTAAACATGCTGGCAACATCTGTCCACAGATATATTGAAAAAAGAAGAAAAAGAAGATACTCCCTCTGTCCCACTTTGTTTGTCCTCTATTCCATTTTGGAATGTCCCAAAATATTGTCCTGTTTTTAAAAATAAAAGTTATTAATTTACTAATGTTCCTATTATATCCCTGTGGGGGAAAAGGAGCCAGGCCCAAGGTAATGGGCCGAGGGCCCACGAGAGGGCTATCTTACATCCGAAAAGAGAGAGGAGAAAAGGGCAAGGCCCAGTTAGGAGTGGGATCTTCATAATGAAAGATCAGTGCTATCCGAGGAGGATATCTCCTGTCCGAGGAGGATGTTTCACCTTAACAGGATATCACAGGTTAGTTGAGTACGAGAAAAGCCAGAGTGACTATCCGAGGACTTCACCTGATTAAGATAAGCTCAGAGAAAGTTCTGGAACGATAAGGATGGGAAATATCTAAGGGAAAGGCTGCTGCCACCGTATTCAATGCATTACAACAACTTTTCTGGCCGCATTTATGTGGAGAAGACCTCTGAACAGTGTATCCCAACTTACCGCCACTCACACAGAGCTGAAAAGAAGATACTTGACGCGACGGGTACTTGAGCAAGTACATGGATGAAGAGCACGTGGACGATGGAAATGAGAGTAGGAGTGACTATATAATAGAGGGAGGAGGACACTGTAAAGGAGGAGTTCAGTTGTTATTAATCCATTATTGATTCTAGCTCTTTGACCCATACTCTACAAATTTATTGTCTTTGGGTTTATGTAAAGAAATTGAACCTTACAGTCCCTATTAATTTACTAATTCAATTTTTTGATAAATTTATTTAAGGTTAGTTTTGGAAACTTATACATTTTTAAAAAATAAACAAGACAATAAATGATGTTCCCTTAAAAAGTTTGACTTTTCAAACAGGACAAACAAAGTGGGACGGAGGGAGTACTTAACAAGGGGAGAGTGGATGCTTTTTACAAGCATATTTATTCCAAAATGCCAAGGGGTGAGGGGGTTGATAGTTTGTTTTGGAAGTTAACCTGAATGGGGTTTTTGATGTGCGCTCGTTCTATAATTCTTTATCTGCTCCTCCTACAATTCCTTTCCCTTGGAAGAATATTTGGAGCGTTAAGATACCTAGAAGAGTTTATTTCTTTTTATGGACAACAACTTGGGATAGTATTCTTACTATTGATAACCTTGTAAAAACGAACCTACCTTTGGTTAATTGGTGTTGTTTGTGTTGCTGTGATGGAGAAACAGTGGATCATCTTTTACTTCATTGTATGTTCACACATGCCTTATGAAGTGAAGTTTATTTGATGTTTGGTATACAGTGTGTGATGCCAAGGACAGTTGTTTCTCTTCTTTGTGCATGAGAGAATTATTTGGGGGTACACTCTTCTTCGGTCTAGAATATGGGGCCAGCCTGTTTGATGTGGCTAATTTGAAGGGAACGAAATACCCACACATTTGAGGATGTTGAGAAATCTATTGATCTTTTGAAGTCTTTGCTAGTTGGGATATTGTTTGAGTGGTCTCGTATTTGGGGTTTTATGCAATGTCCGTATTTGATTTCTTGCAATCTGTTTCTGTTTCTCTGTGATTTTTTTTTTTGGTACAGTCTATTCATCATTGTGAACATGATGTACTTTTTTGTTAATGAAAATATCTATTACCTATCAAAAAAAAAATTGACAAAGTCCAAACTGAATGAATGATGACATATGCTGAAATGTGTCAGATACATATATGCACGTGTAAAAAATAATAAATAAGTATGGTTTTATAATTATTTGAGTCCATTGTCTTGAATATAATTATCAACATTAGAAAAGAATCACGAGATATAATAAGAAACGACTAGAATTGATGACAACAATGTTTAGCTCTATACAAACCAAGTTCCAGATAACATAAATCAGCGAATTTTTAGCATAACCGAAAAAATGTTGATGACAACAATGACAATGATGAAGGGTACTCTATACACAGATTTCTATTCATTAAAAAAAAAAAATACACTGAATACATCCTGACATATAAAGCCTTGCATTTCAAGGCTACTAATTTGGAGCAAAAGATCAAATCATTATTAGCTGGTTAGCCATAACTAGAATTTACATAACAACCACCACAACCAACCCCCCCCCCCCCCCCCCAAGGCGGGCAACACATACTTTTATACTTTGATGCGGGTATTTCTGCATCGTGCACACAAAAATTTGGATGATTTTAAAAACAACACAGAATATTTTCACCTGTCCAAAGCCACTTAATTACAGAAGGAAATTAACCTATCCTTGGCACCTGAACACCAGCACCAATGGGCTATTGGTAGCAAGATCTTAGAAGTTTTTTACATTGATTGGAGAATATTTCTGTTCATGTGTGCAGGAATGGTTGCAAAATGCTTTCCTTTTTTTATAGGAAAGAAAAGAAAAAATTATTGAGAAAAGTCTACTTCATGCAAAAAGGCACAAAGTAGCCAAAAGAAATACAAAGGAAACCAAAAGATCATGTACAAAAGAAATGAGAATCCATAAACATCGGGAGGGATTCACTAGATGTGAGTCCCCAAGCCCTAGATCAATTAAACAAAGATGTTACGACTTATGAGTGCATAATATTAGATTTTTTATTTATTTTAAAAAGTACATAATACTAGAAACTTTAGCTAGGCTATTAGATAAAATTGACATTTGAAGTTGAAACATCATCACAAACTAACTTACCTCAATTACCAAAGATGTTAGCCATGGCCTAGGTAGGTGCCGGGTCAGATGTTCATCAACAACTGCAAGACGGGGTGAGAACAACCTAAGAGCATTCTCAATTGCCACTGCCCTTGAAGGAAAGACAACAATGTTCTGCACAAAAATTGAAGTTAAAAAAACAATTCATAATGAGAGATACTAGCATTTAGAAAAACAGACCAACCAAAAAGGCAAAAGATTATGCTCAGCAACTTTTTTTTAATCTGGAGGCAAGAGGAAGTGAGGGGGGGGGGGGGGGGGGAGATTGTGAAAGAAGCAGGATAACTAGAAATTAACAAATATAGTTAAGTTTTCTTACATCAGCATTCAGTGGAACATGGTGATATGTTTTCATAAAGCCTGCAATGAGATTGCGAAATAGTTTGCTTCCAGCTGGTGGCTCGTATGGGAAAAAGGAATTCTCTTTCAAGATCCTGGCAAGATAAGCTAGGAATGGAATCTTCTCATCAGCAACAGAATCATCTTCAAAAGATAAGTCTAAAGAACTGCTGATATCGTGGAAGCCATTTTTAAGGAACTCAAAAATTGTCTTGACCTGTCAATTAAAATTTTTGTACTTATGGTTGCCCTTTCCCATCAAGTGCAATAAACTTCTACTTTGTAAAAATGTGAACTTAAATCAAAGTGATCACCTGATTTGGTTGACGAAGCTGGCAACTGTAAACTGATAAAGCATGAGAAATACTGCCCCCAGCCTTCCCATAGGCCCATGCTGTTCGAGCACAAATAGGCTGATCTCCAGAAAGCCCCATGAAGAACTCAAAACGGTGTGGACTGTTCTTCTCAATTTCAACCAAGGCTGAAATATCTGTATCAGCAGCCTGTAACAGAGCATTTCAAGGGTAGTGCATTTTGCATGGAAAAGAAAATAAAGTCCAGTGAAATGGGTTTTACTTGCCTGAATAACTTTAGTCTGCCAAATCTTGTTAACACAGAAACCACGACGCTCAAACAAGCGTTTACAAACAGCTTGTCCTGGACGGCCTCCCATATTGAAGATTAAAATTCCCAAAGGTTTAATGACAGATATTCCTTCCTCAACTGCCCTTGCAATTAGACCTAAGCCAAACTGGTCCTCAACAAAACCCTATGTAGAAAATAATATATAAATTATAAAGGTAATAACTAATTAATCAGGATTATGAAGTTTTTCAATCCTCTCCTTTTTTTTTTTTTTTTTTTTTGATAAGTGAATAAATTTATTATCATGAAAAAGAAGCAATAAAGTACACAAGAAGTGCAACAAAATTATAGGAAAGTTTTTCGGTCCTCTTTTAAACAGGGGATATCAATAAGATATAGGATTTTATCAGTCATTTTCATGGCTAAGCATGTCTGATTATGGAATCAATTTGCATGATTAATAAAGAATATGAAGAAATAGTTTTAATTAAAAAAATGATGTTGCAACCATAGCATGTTCGGAGAAGCAATATCCAATGTCAAAAAAATTTCTCTAATTTTTATCCATTCAACCAACTGCCCTACAATAAAGAACTCAACAATAAATTATTTTCTTGGCTATCAAAAGGGCCCTGTTCATTTCAAAGAAAATGGAGTGAATCTTGATCCAAATCAGGAGCTGTTAGAACTGTTTGTACCTCCCTAGGATTGTAAAGGTGTGAACCACAATAGCATTAAGTACCTAAACAAGACTTACTGTTTTTCAATCAGTGAGTATACCAAACAATAGTGCATCAGATTTTTATTTTTAATTCTTAATTTCTCTGCCCATACAACTTTGTTAGCCAAGGACAAATGACTTATAACTACAAGTTTAGGAAGCAATGTGAGATATAACCTTGCAGCATACAATGCTTATTTACGAGCAATTTTCAGGTACACATTAACATTAAAATATTAAAGATCTCTCCCAACCTGAAGGGCACAGTAGTTACTCAACGAATACAGAAATTCCTCACTCGCATTTTCAGTAATCATCTTAGACATTGCATCAGGATTTGGGTTAAGAATCTGCAGGAAGAACACAAATAAGGGCAAACTAGGTAAATTAGCATTCCAATGCCATTGAATGAACCAACTTCATCAAATATAACACCCTAGGCAATACCTGAGGTATGCATCCAACAATTCGTTCAAGTTGAATGCCATTATCTTTACAATAAGAGAGTAGATCAGATTCATGAAACTCCACCCTGTCCAGCAATGTTTTCTTCTCTTCATCATAAACGGGTTGACCTTTCTCATCCAAAGCATTCAAGTATAAGTTTATCCAAGAAACCTTTACTGCTCGAGGATTGATATCAAGGCCATACACCTGTAAAGGTTGTTTAGGCATCACTTAGAGAACACAACAAAATGGTTATATCATATCTAGCAGGCATCTGTAACATTAAAGATGGAAGCAAACTTCAATTGTTACACGCATATCCATGTGCAACTATGTATAAATACATTTACGTTCATTTAAATAGAGATGAAGTGATATGTTATAAAACACCACACCATGGCCAATTGGCTAATATTTGCAGATATGAAGATGAAATATACAGAGGGGATCAAAGATAAATATGGCATTTCTACAACACAGGATAAAGAAAGACAAAGAACCAACCTTTGATGGCAACCACTTCTCAGCAATGGCAATGGATATCCATCCATTTCCACAACCAAGTTCAGCAACTGTCTTGTCCTTGAAGATAGAATCTGGGTGTCGATTCAGTCCTTCATAGAAAGTGAAGGACCAGTCTTCTGGAACAAAAATGCTGGGGATCACCATTGTTGTCAATTTCTTTCTTCCCCGATAGCCTGCACTTGGCCCCCAAGAGAGAGAGGGGGGAAAAAAGGGTGTTGAGAAGCTAAGTCAAGAAGCATGCTAAGTCAGTGTGTCAGAGGCATTTTTCTTATTGGGAAGTTACACACACCCGTGAACTCACACTCCATATGTTCTTGTTGGAGGTGGAAGTTCCATTTGAGCCATAGCTCATTGGCCAGGCATGCTAGATGCAATTGATGACTTGATATTACAAAGGGGTAAAATGAACTATGATTTATGTTTAGAGCAAAAAAGGATACAGCACACCCATGATAAATGCAGTGAAAGTTAAGTCAACATGACTAAGTTAATATACTGTGAAAGAGAAAATTATAATTAATGCAGCTTAACACACAGAGAAATAGCCCATGAGCTAATAAAACAGAGCGAACAACAATTCAGGAGGGTTTTAATGTTTATACATTATTAACTAATTTCTTGAGAGAAATGCAATTCAGCACAAGCTGAAGGTGCTCAAAGGCACAGGACTCTCTTGTATCCCAGACTAGAAAGTAGAATAATAAAGGGACTTACCTCTAGCAAACTAAAGGTGAAACAGAGAATGGCCCATTAAAGAAGGAAAGCACGGAATCATCATTGGACTGAAATCTGTTTTACTGACAGTTTATAAAATACAAGTAAATAATGTATTCATTATTGTGCAAAAAGGGTGCAACCCCAGTACATTGGAAGTTATTGGCAAATCACACGCACACAATAGGTTTTGAACCCATAACCTCACACTCCACCCACTATGGGAGGAGGAAGTGCAACTTGAATAAGAGCTCAGTGGCAAAATCTGTTTTGCTGACTGCAAGTGACTGCTATGAAATATTTTGGAACATGATGGTGACACAATAAGTTCAAGGATAAAATGCTAATTATATCCCTCTAAGTTTTAGATTACTTCTAAATCGGTCCCTTAAATAATGAAAAGTTGCAATTTAAACCATTGAGTATCAGAACAATATCAATGTGTCACTTCTGTCAACATCATTAGAATTTTACCGTTAACCTACACAAAATGACATCTTTTTGGGGGGAAAAATATTTAAGTGAACTAATGGCAAAACTGTGACGGACCATAATGGAAAGGGGCATATTGCTATTGTTGCAATAGTCGATGTGTAAATTGCAAATTTTGGAAGAATGACCGATTTAGAAGCGAGTGCATTTTAACCTATGCTTTGTGTTATCAGACAGGCAAGATGAAAACTTTTCTGCCTAACTTGACTTAGAGATGAGCAGCTTAAAAGACCTGGAGACAGGAATCACTAGACACATGCTTCTAACCTCAAAACATTTGCAGGAAATCAATTTCGATCAATGAAAAAAAAAAAAAAATATATATATATATATATATTTGACATGAATTGATAATTTCACTATTTCAACCGGCTACTACAAGCACAGAATCACATTCTCTCAAATGATTTGAACCGACAATTATACTATTCTTTCATTGTGTTAAAGTTAACTATAGCTTTCTTTTCATCAGTTATTCAGTTATAAGGTCGTGTTCTGTTTGGCTTCTAGGAAAAGCAGAAGAAAAGAACGGGGCTTAAAAAAATGGCAGAATTCTCTCCAACCCACTTAGTAAAATGACTCAAAAGAGCACCCACATTTACTTTCCCATGTTGTTTAAATATTTAAATAAGTCATAGTTTAAGTAATGGGTTGAAGGAGATTCGTTCGGAGGAAAACTTTGTGCAAAAAAAAAAAAAAACTCTTGAGGAAAAGGACAAATTTCAATTATTGGATTACCAGAGACCGACATCATTTTAGTTATCTTGGGAAACGAACCAACCCCAGATGGTTTTTCTTTTCTTTTAAAAAAAAAAAAAAAAATCGAACTTTCACACACAATGATTGGTCAATGAGAAACCCAAAAGAGGAAAAGAAAATAAACGAAAGTAATGTATGTTCTGAGTAAGTAACCAAAATCAAAGAACTAGTCTTTATGATAAATAAAACTGACCCAAATAAACAAAACATGTCCTGATGTCCATTATGTTCTTTTAGCTCTGTTTTCTTAGTAACCAAACAGAAAAAGGAAAATTGGGTTGCTATTGTATACTAAAGAAAGATGTCCTAGATCCAAAAATGGCAAAAGAAAAAGCAAAGAACATATATATATATATATATATATGTTAGCTCTGTCTTCAGAGTAACCAAACAGAAACTGAAGGGAAAGAAAAAGAGAAAATGGGTGACCTTGGAATTGGTCGAGGTAGATGTCCTCGATGCGAAAATGGTAAGTGTGGAAGCATTGAAGAGAATCGTCATTGGAAGGAAAGCGTTTCCGGAGATCGGAGAGGAAGATCCGAGCTTGGACACGGGTATTCGGATCCTCGAGACGCTCCAAGACCGATCTGAAGGCTCCGTAGGCAGCGTCTCCGGACTGCGAACACTCCTTCAAGAACTCATCCACCGATCCCATTTCAATGCCGAGACACAGAGAGAGAGAGAGAGTCTCACACGCAAACACTCTGATAGAGAAAGAGGTCTGGTTTGTGTGTTGTGAAATAGTAGTGAGCTTTGCTTTTTTCCTTTCCAAGAAAAGAAAGAGAAAGAGAAAGAGAGAGACAGAGATATTGACTTTGACTAAATCAATTATTATATTATTATTATTTTTCTTAAAATTTCGAACAATAATCAATATTTTATATAAGGGATGTGTTATACCAATAATATTTTTACAATAAATTATAGTCGATAACAAATTAAGAAAAAATTGTATTAATTAGAAAATATTTTTACATTTTTTTATGAGAAGTGAGAAAAATAACTTATTTTTTAACAATTTTTTATATTTCTCATTAGTGATATTATAACTGTCTTAAAATTTTTCATTAATAAATACCATAAAAACAGAGATTTCCAGACCCACAAATTAAACTCTATACTTTTAATTAATTAGACACTATACTTTAATTTTGTTCGTATTTGGATTTCTTTGCCTCTATCGTACGGGGAAGATGATTCTCAAAAAAAAAAAAAAAAAAAAAAAACGTGGGGGGAAGAAAAAGTCATTCAAGAAATGATTGATATGGGCACTTTAGCTTTGATATTTAGGAAGGAAAAAGTGAAAACTTTGGATGATAGTAGATCCTGCAGATAGATTCATAGGTAGAACCATGGAAGTCATTCCAAATGACATAATCGATAGCGAAAGGCAAGAGGAGAAGAAACTACAACCAATCTTATTGGTTCTTCAACAACGTGTGTTGGTTAACTGTTGCACATCGACACTTGACCTAAGACCCAAATTTTGCAAAAAGTACTCAAGGGTCCAAAACTTGTACATGATACCCTAAATTTTGTGGATTTTATTGGATTGGATTGGATTGTGTGTGTTTATGTTTTGTGGGTATGTAAGGAATCCTACATTGAGTGTTTAATATATGGATTTTAAGTGTATAAATGATTATGAGGAGCCCTAATTGTAAATTTTGTTTTTTAATTCAACCTTAAATGCAATTTGATTAGTCATTTTATGGTCCATTTAAATGGTAGGATTTAGGCCATGTGGATTTGAATTTAATTATCCATACAATTTAAAAGGACAAGGATTTAGATTTGGCCCACAACCAACAAGGATTTCAAGTGATATCACAACCTATGTAACTATGTGATTTATTTATTTTTATTATTATAAGTGTGGAAGTGAGATTTGAATGGTAGTTCTTCTTATAAAGTAAACCAAGTTATATCAATAAATGACAAGACTTTTGGTACTATGTACTTGAATTTAATCCGATAATCTAATTATTGTACATAATTAGTTCACAAAAGCAAGAAGAGCACATGAAATCAATCCCCAAAAATGAATAAAAGTCATGGGTACAATGATGTGCAATAATTAGGATTAATATCATGTGTTTGATTATGGTTAAACATGTGATACTAGGTATGTGTTTGGATCTAACTTATCACGTCTACTTTTTGCTTCTTCCACGTTTCCCTTTTTTCTTTTTTCTTTTTCTTTTTTTTTTCAAGCTCACGTTTGTTGACTTTTCCATGGTACTTTTCAACAACTTTTTCATTAAAAATGGGTCTTACGGTATTATTCACACATTTAAAAATTATTTTGCTACAGTATTTTCAGTTTTCAGTTTCAGCAAAATAAGTTATATCCAAACGGACTCTAGGATTAAGGGCCTGGTTAATGGGTGCTTTTAGAGCATTTATTAATAAACAATTTTAGGAAAGTTTTGAAATTACTTTTATGGAAATATAAAAAGTTGTAGGAAAAAAATAGTTATTTTTTATTATTTTTCCATTAAAAAGTTTTTAAAAATATTTTATAAATCAATGCTCTTAAAATATCCATTAACTTTCCCCTATGATTAATATCACTTGTTTCAGACTTTTATCATTTTTATTTTTATTTTTATGGTTGACTAGCTGGGTTAATTTTTGTGTTTATAATTAATTGTCAAGATAAAATCACATGTCTTCAAGTTACTAATGGATGGTCTTCTTAAAAAAAAATATATAGAAAATAAAACTACTAATGGATGGACAATATTGTGTCCCTCAATTTTAAAGCCACATACAAATCTTATGAGTCTAGTCACACTTTTTGTATTCTATTTTATACTCCACTAATCACAATATGCCATGTGTTTGATTATTATTATTATTATTTTTTTTTTTCATTTTGAACTTTGGTTACGTCAAATAAAAACATGATAAGTTTTGATTGTTGGAGCATATGGTGAACACAAAAGGTGCATAAATGCTCCAATCTATCTCCCGTGGTGTTACTAAATAATTGGGGCTCTCGTGGCCATGCCACCCAAAAAATATTACTTATGTTCATTTAACCATTGTATTGGCGTTTCTCATTACATTCATTATTCTCATCATGCTCAAGTCAAAATCACATACAATAACCAAGCAAGAGCCCCTGAAGTTGCCTGTATCCATCTAGGAAACGTTCATGTTAAACCCGTGATTTCACCAGAAATTGCCAGGGAGTGCTTGAAAAAACATGATGCAGTTTTTGCAACAAGACCAATTACAATGGGAATTGAGCATGTTAGTCAAGGATTCAAGTCCTTAGTTGTTCAATGGGGAGAGCACCGGAAGAAAATGGAAACAGTGGTAGCTTCTGAGAATAACTATACATGGAAGTAGAACAACCAAAGAGACAACTAAGGAAAAGGCTTGTGTGGCTCTCCAAGCTTTGAGCTTTAGCAAAGAAAACGATATGGCTATTGGTTCCCAAAATGGGATTTCGCCCCTTTTGGAGTTTTGTCAAAGTGGGTACTCTGGTTTCAAGCTTTTGTAGCTAGTGAGTGTTAGTTTTGAGAAATCTTATTGTGTAGCTTGGCTTGGAAAATGGGATGGGTTGTGTTCTTTTGTTTTTGGGGTTATGAAATTCGGGGCTAGTACACGAGGCTGAAGCCTCTCACCTATGCAGGAAGGATGTTGGTTCTTGAGTTTTTAAATTTGGGCTTTGATTACTGAAATCGAGTTCTTTGGATAAAATGAGAGCGATCTTCTTGATTCTTGGTAAACAAAGTTTAAAGCAATGGACAGAGTTAAATTAGAGATTTCATAACCAGGGGTATTTTGGGATGTTTAATAAGATGTGGAGGTCTTTATTTAGTCAATTTATGTATGATAAAATAAAAAAGGTATCCAGAATATAACACTTGGTCTTGTCAACAAAGCGGACGACAATGAAGCGTGAACCACTCGCTTAACATCAGTGGATTTTATA
The DNA here is from genome assembly GCA_030445155.1 of Quercus variabilis. Taxonomy (NCBI): domain Eukaryota; kingdom Viridiplantae; phylum Streptophyta; class Magnoliopsida; order Fagales; family Fagaceae; genus Quercus; species Quercus variabilis. The sequence continues at coordinate 97,507,653 of CP129446.1, forward strand.
GTTGGGAGCCAGGGGAAAGTATACACGGGTAACATGTTTTTCACATAATTTCTATCACTTCTACGTTCATCATGACGCAAGCACAGAAATAATTAACACAAAAATATGCTTCTGCTGTAGCTGATTCAACTCTGTAGAGGCGTGCGTTCAATATAACTTTGGTAGAGATTATCAAAAAAGTAAAACTTTGATAGATTCAACATGCTGCTAGAAGCTCCACGTTCCAAGTTATGAAACAAAATAAAAATTACATGCTTCAAGTCCCATGACAATTAAGATACTTTTTATTGAACACCAAACCAGAAAGGGGAATGCTGAAATACAAGAACGCCCGACCTTCCTTTCACCAAGAGCCCATCTGCAAGATCAGTTATTTGTCAAATAATCAATTTACAAAGAACATAAATTATTTTTAAAACACCAAAACAAAAGTAAGAGCAGTTTGGTTATCTCTTGTTTGCAACCAGCTTTTTCAGGTAGCAAATAACTTGGCCATGTTATAGCATGTACAGAGGTTAAGATATTAACTAAAAGGGAAATGTTTCCCACACACAAGCCTGTTACACACTTTTTTGAACTAAAATCCTGACTTCATTTTTTTTAAATATATAAATAACTTTAAGTCGCGACTTCAACTCACGATTTATGTGCAAGAGTGGTGTGCGTGTATGGTGTGTACCAAGTGAGTGTAATATAACATTCACTCTGTCAAATGAGACTCCCCCCACAACCCCCCCCCCCCCCCCCCTTTTTTTTTTCCGCTTTTGAGATGCTCTTGCAGTGCTGCTTGCTAGGGCATGTGACAAACTGGATTCTTGCAAAACACGTCACAACCAGAAAAATGACATTCACTCTGTCAAACTCTATGATTAATTTCATATTACAACGGGGCTTTCTTTGATTCTAGGAATACTTTAATTCAATTCATGCATAGAAGGCACCGCCAACAGAAAACATGTACAAGATTTTTATTTCAGTTTTATGCATTGGTAGTGGGTTTTGAATCCACAAACTTGCACTCCACCCTTTCTTATGGGGGCAAGGAGCTGCCATTTCAGCCAGAGCTTATTAGCATAAAAGACGTACAACATACAAGTACATTAATTATTTGATTATAGAAAAGTGAATCTCAACCAGCAAATGAGTTCTAACTGAAATGGCACTTCCTTCACCTGTAAAAATGAGAAGAAGGTGAGGTGCTGAACCCACTAGATGCAAGTGTAACTCACCAATCAATAAATAAATAAAAGCAAGACTCAACTACAAGGTAAAAGTTCATTTACATTGGGAAAAACCATGCCAGGAGAATACTATTTCAACTACATAATGAAGATGATAATAAGGAAAGATAGACACACCAAACAAAAACAACAAAAAATCTTTATGATAACAATGTTGATGATATATCATGACATTTCCTTTATTAGTAGCCAATCACCATGTGATGTGCTGATTATAAACTTTAATGCTAAATCATCTATTACTATTAACATTACTATAGTTACTCAAAACCACAGCAAGCTAGACAGTCTATAATTCATTAGTCAAGTGACTTCAGTCGCCCAGTGCCCTGTCAATTACTGTTATGATTAACTCTAAGTTACAGGTGCTCTTCTGCAACTACAATATCAATTGAAATTAAAAACATGAGCCCATTGAGGTCAATGACATTCTTGAAATTAGAATCATGTCCAGCCTCACAAGTGCTTCAACCATGTTGCAATACCAATTAAAACTTTGAGCTTAAGTATGTAAGTTGATGGATGATAACTTGAGGCTCCCGAATGCTGCTACAGAACTATCAACTAGCAACGAATTGCTGACATCTATCCCAACGGTAAAAACTCAACCCCACATTCATTTAGTAGAAAAGAGTACAAGGCACTATCTCAGACCTTCTTACACAAATGAGGAACAGCATCATCTCTCCATTACATGGAAAAAAAAAAAATAGATACCTCTCAAAAATTATCAATCAATTACCTTACATTAAACAAAATATTGAATCAATCGAGGGTTAGCTTGTAAAATCACCATTTCAACAAAGTGATGTGGAGATACAATATTAGGATCTCTGTTTAGTTGAAGACGATATCAAAGGAGACCCATTTCACAGATAGCATAAGCTCAAATGAGTCAACGTCATTATCGGCACAAAGCACAAAATCGAAGCAGACCCATTTCGCATAAACCAATCTATAACAGAACAAAACCCAACAATTTCAGAGATTTCGGACCCATTTTTCCAAAACCGGTCATTATACAAGAAACCCATTTCACCAAAACGCATAGGCTCAAATAATTCGACGTCAATATCAGCATAAAGTACAAGATGGAGGCAGACCCATTTCACAAAAACCAATTTTTAACAGAACAAACACCTAAACAATTTCAGGGGTTTGAGACCCAATTCGCGAAAACCAATCACAATACAGGAAACCCATTTCACCAAAAAGCATATGCTCAAATGGGTTGGTGTCAAAATCAACATAAAGTAGAGGATCGAAGAAATATATGAGAGATGAGAGGGGGACTGACCTCAGTGAGAAGCAGCGGAAGTAGATTGATGGTGGTGGTGAGAAGGAGAGGGAGCGAGGATCCTTTTGTAGACCTGCTCGCCGACGAGGTAGACGCCGAAGGCAACGAGAGCGATGCCGAGGCCAGGAGTGGCGTGCCGGAACTGATTCGTCAGCATCGGGTGCTTCCTCCACTCGTCCCTCCTTTTGAAGAACTCTCCCGTGGGTCCCAGTGGCTTCTTCGCCATTCCTTTCTCTCTCTCTCTCTAGTCTCTACACTGTTTGTTCTTCTTCTTTCTTTGAGAATGGAAATGGGAATTGTTAGTGGATGATGATGATATCAATATACTAGCTAGCATTTGGTTTTGTTGGTTTGGTTTGGTTCTGGGCTTTGCTTACTTGATTGGGCTGAACAAACCCAATGAATTCTCTTTATTTATTTATTTGCACAATTGCGAATTATACCATTTAATTGTGATATGTTTTTCATATAGTTCTTAAAATTATATTTATTTTTTTTCACTTTATAATTTAAATTTAAAGTGTTTTCAATTAATCCTTTCATTTATCCAGCCTCAGCCTTTTTTAGTGGTAGAAAAACAATAGAAGGAGGGATATAAAGTTCGAATTACTTACATGAGACACCATAAATAATGTTATTACTGATGATGTGGAAATCGTTAGTCAAGTAGATTAATCCAGGTGAGTCAACAATCTCGTCCTTGATGCCTGCAATTGTCTCGAAGAGCCCTCCTTAGATGGCTACCGGTGTGGTGCTTATTATAGAATATTCAATAATAAAATTAACGTATAGAAGCTTTTAGAAAAGTATCAGAGTTACAACGTATTTGTATATCAGAATGTGTACCTTGTTTGGTCTTGAGGGGTGTTTATATATAACTTCATTGCTTCTAGCCGTTGTGGCATTTATTGTGGCTTTAGTGCCTTTTTGTAACACCTCTTGGCTCACTAATGTAGGTTTTGATGAGCTTCTAATGTTCTGACAGTTTGTCTTGTAATTGTCCGATGTACTAAATCCTTTGTTTAATGGCTCACCTTACTTCATCCATGATGTGTAAAGGTGGACGAAGGTGGCTGATAAGATTGTCTAGGTAAGAAGATTCGTTGGTCCTATCAATTATTATTAAGTTATCACTTGAACTTCAACCTTAATTCCATTTGTCTCCAACATACCTAGAGAATTGTTTAATTTTGGTAATAGGCTTTTGGGAATTTCTTTGTTACTCAAATAGTCCACTTGATACATTTTATAAAGATTTTCTTGCTCAATTGAACAAGATTGATCCATTTCGAGAAGCTATGTTCATTTGTGTCATGGAGAGACAAACCCTTAGTGCAGCTTATGTCGACCTATGGTTGTTGATCAAAGATACTCCAATGATTAAACAAGTACTAAAACGTTTTTAAACAGTATAGAGATGACATACCTTGGTAAGCATAAATAGGAAGGATGTGTATACTTTTTGGTAGGAATAGATGATCACCCAAAATTAGGCTTTTGAGCATGATAAGGGTCATTCCCCAAGTCAACTACAAGACGTGTCCTTAGGTGGAGTGTTTAAGATACGAATAGTGGTTTCTCAAAAAAAAAAAAAAAATGATATAAATAGTGAATTAGTTCAATTGCATTTAATGTAATTAAAAATTGGTGAGGTATAATAAATGTTGATATAAGAGATTAAGAGTAATCAAATAGTTTATGATCCATAGGCCAACCCAGTAGCCTACTAGGCTAATAGGTGACCCAACCCGATATTTTAAAGGTATGTGGGTAGCCTAGTGGGACAAAGTTATGGGCTAGAGTTTTCCCTTCTCGTGGACTAGTTAATGGCCTATTCGACCTAACTCACTAGACCCATGGGTTAAGTAAAAACAAGGCAGAGTAGCCAACCTAGCCCATTACGTACCATGAAAATATTAACCAATGTATAAAAAAAATGGTATTACCTTTATGTTAGGAGAGATATTATGGCCCAGTATTGATCAATGCATAAAAGGTGTGACCTGAATCAAACCCTGCAGCTCATATTTTGGCAAGAAATGCCAAGTCTGTAATAGATAGGGTCATTTGGGTGGAAGATATCCCACGTATAATTTCTGCACAAATGCAGTATGATGTAATCTGTATGAAGTCTTTTTCAGTTTAATGAATTTTATTTTGAGAATCAAAATAAATAAATAAATAAATAAAAGGTGTGACCTTTACTAAAGAAAATTAAACTCAACTATATACTTTTGAGTTTCTCTTTGGAAAGTGGAAACCTAAGGTAAGTGCAGCTAAACTGTAGTCTTCTTTCCTTCCCCCAAAAAAAAATCTTTTGTCTTCTTCTTCCGTTACCAAACAAAACTTGTCTTCTTATTATTATTATTATTATTATTATTATTATTGATAAAATAACTTTTGTCAAGGCTGTGACTTTTTAGTGAAATGGCTGAATTTATAGAAGCCAGGCGGGTGGTTTGCATTGTTGAATGAGGCGGAGGGAGAGAAATGGCACTTCTTCCAGTTGTCTTCGGCTTCCCTCCCACCAATCATCCTATTCCCTTCAAATCCATCCTACCACCACTTTCACTCTCACTCTCACACTCACATTCACTCCCCAACCACATATTTCCAGGTGAAGTCAACCCTCTTTCCCTCCTTAATCCACCGTTTGGTTCCCAAGGAAGTTAAAAGAAAGAAAGAAAGAAAAAAAAAGCTTGCATGCAACTCTACTTTTATTTTAATTGTAAAAAGTTTGATTTTTGGGTGGTGGGTGTTTGTACTTTGTACTTATTTTCAGGTCCTAAACCCAGTTTCGTGGAAGAGCTGGCGAGACGTGGTGGCAAATCATCAAGAATCGCTCGCTGCTCTTCAAAGCCTGAGTCTGAGACTGAGAACCAAAAGACTAGAACTAGAATTGTGAAAGAGAAGAGCGTTTCGGTGATTCTATTGGCTGGAGGGAAGGGCAAAAGGATGGGAGTAAGTCTTTTTCCTTTTCAATTCACCTTCTTCATCTCACTCCATTTATCTGTATTCAATTCGTTTTATTTACCGATCCCCAGTTCATCTTTTTGTTGACTACTTATAAAAAATTTGGTCTTTGTTGAAAGGAATTGCGTTAAATTGCTTATATACCAATGCGGGGCAATCCTTGATATCACAATCTACCTCCACTTATATCCCTCATGTTCTCAATTCCTTTCAACTATTTTTGAGTTTTGAAATTGAACTGTAATACTCCTCAATGGTGTCATCGGTAGTCCTTGATGAATTACCACTTGGCTCCATCTCCATACGTGGGAATGGGATTTTTAAATAAGAGGTAGAGTGAAGAGAAGGTTCGAACTCAAAACCATTTGCTCTAATGCCATGATAAACAACTGCTTAGACGAGCAAGCTGACATTGATTTGATTTATCAGCCATTGCAATGCTGTTAGCGGCTTTTGTATTCTGCTTCATTTTAAATGTTATTCCTCTGTCATCTTAAATCTGCCCGACTAGATAATTAACATCAATTTCAAGAATATATAGTTCCATAGGAATGCATTGCCTTCACATTTTATATTATTCATACTGTTAATTGTTTCATTGTTATCTTTGAGATGATGTATGGTTTTGTATCTTTTTGCATATACATACATACATGCATGTGTGTGATGGTGTTTATATGTAGCACACTACACATCTCACATATGTACTTCCGTTTTCTTTATTATCAATAGTTTTTCTATTCCTCATCTGCCACGTGATGGATCTATTATGTTTTTGCAAATAGGCGAGCATGCCAAAGCAGTACCTTCCACTTTTAGGCCAACCAATTGCTTTGTATAGGTAAATGGAAACAACTCAATTTCTATATGAATGTCTTATTCCCATCACATGGGGTTGGGTTCAAATTCTTCTAGAGGACTTGTGGAAAGTTCTCCTCTCATGACAATTGAATGGACAACCAGTATTTGGTCATATCAATATGCCATTTATGTTTCATTTATTGAATGGATGGAATGCATTATTCTAGTTGACTATCAATTTAGTCATTTGGGGAAAAAAAATGCACAACGTGAAATCTTGCTTCAACTTTCAGTTAGACTATAAATGCAAGTTTTAATTCTAGAACTTATCGTTGCAATCAATATCTAGTGACTAAAGATTTGACCTGATTCATGTTTTTATAGTTCTAGGAGTAAGACCTCCTAGGTGTGACACAGATGTAGGTTTGTCTCCCAAGGCAACTTTAGGATGGGTACCTTAAGTATTATTTGTGTGCTTTTACACTCATTGTTCATTGATTCATTTTCTTATGAAGTAATTATATCCTGACTTCTTGCAGTTTTTACACTTTCTCACGATTGATTGAAGTGAAAGAAATCATTGTAGTTTGTGATCCCTCCTACAAGGACATTTTTGAAGGTTTCAGATCTCTTTACTCTCTTCTCTTCTCCTCTCACTCTCTCACCTTTTGGACTTTAGCAGACTTCCTTTGTATAGCATATTGCTGCTACTTGACTGTGTTTTATCCTGTTGGTTCTAGTACTGGAGGAGATATTCAAACTAAAGGTTTTTGTTTTCTTAGGAACCAAAGAGAATATTCATGTGGAACTTAAATTCACTCTCCCTGGAAAGGAAAGACAAGATTCTGTCTACAGTGGACTTCAGGTACTTCAGACTCCCAACACCACACCCCCCCCCCCCCCCCCCCCCCCCCCCCCCCCCCCAACACACACACAAAAGAAGATTTTAGTGACTGGGGCAGCTTTTTTAATTTTAAGTCTCTCCAATGGCACTTTCTCCTTCCATAAAAATAGGATTGAGGGCGAGGTTGTTGATGTTGGTTTACATGTTGTGAATTCTTCAATAAGCCCACATTAACTCCTAATAATACCATAAATTTGTAAGCTGATGCTGTGAACGTATGTAATAAATGGTTACGTTAGGTTTGATGACCCCTTTCATTTTATGTTGAATTTGTTTGATTATCAATGATGCTGCTTCTGTTTTCAGGCGGTTGATTTGAACTCAGAGCTTGTTTGTGTCCATGATTCTGCCAGACCTTTGGTATCATCAGGAGATACAGAAAAGGTTTGACTTTGTTCTATGCTTATCTAGCGCGCTGACTTTAGTTGTTAAATCAGTAGTGGTCATCAAATGCACTATTTTCTAGGAGATCTATGCCTACAATCTGGATAATTCCCAAATCTTAAACTTAACAGGCAATTTCTCTTGGAGGTTGGATTTTTTTTTTTTTTTTTTGAATTGAGGATTCCACTTCAATAGCTCACAGGAAATTTCTCTTACGTTTATACTGCGTACCTATTAAGAAATATTGTTACCCTTGCCATTTGCCTTGCTTACAACCACTACAATAATAGAGATGAAAGGACTTGAAGTCACAGTTATGAAGAAGTCAAAACTTGATCAAATATGCTAAGTGTAGAAATGATCTACAACTTGCATATGTTCCAAGGGAGTTACAATGACTGGTTTCCATTATTATACCCTAACAGCTTAAATTTTTGGGAGAATCGATAATTTATCATTCATTATATCCAACTCTTATTATCTGAAGGATCACATGCAGATGCAACTAATTGGGGGAAAAAAGAAAAGAGGATTTAGTGTGAATACTAGAAGGTGATTTCTAACTTGACCAATAGCCCAAATTTGAACAGCTTTTGAGGGTCTGTAGAAACGACTAATCTCGATGCATTGAGTGGAAGAAATCATGAGACCTAGACTACCTTGTAGATCTATAGAGTAGGTATCAAAAGATATCATGTACAAAATTGATGGGTCTCAAATGCACAATTCTGATAATATTTAAGAGTACCTATTTGGTTTTCCAGAATTGCTTCAGATTATATCTCCTGCTCTCCCTCCCAACCTCACTTTTCCAGCTATAACCTTACAATTTTGATATTTTTTGTTCCAAAATATGGTCTTTAGAGATAGAGGATGACTGGTCAATTGTTTGTCTTTAGGTTCTTAAAGATGGTTGGCTGAATGGAGCAGCTGTACTTGGTGTTCCTGTAAAAGCTACAATCAAAGAGGTACCGATTAACTGTAGATTGCCCCTGGGCCTTCATTCCTTTTTTCCCCCCCTGTTTTTTGAACTCCACCCCCCCCCCCCCCCCCCCAAAAAAAAAAAAGTGTAATGAAGATAATTTATTTGAGGCTCTTAAATTTTTAGAACAAAGATCAATTTAAAATTACATTTTTCCATAAAAACTGATAATTCTGTTAAATTTTCATTATTTACGAAGTTCTGTTGAATTGTATTTATGATTCAAATAAATTTGTAGCTGATTTTGAATGAGTTTCATGTATTTTTTTTTCCCAGAATGAATTCTTCCTATATGGTGTTTTCTTCTAGTTGTAACACTCTGCTATTGTCATTTTCTTCTCTATTTTGTTGTGGAATTTCTGTTTTCCATATCTTGTAATTCAATTTAAAAAGATATTGTCTTAATTCAGTGTAGCCCTAATGTCAGTAGAGCCAAGGTCATTAGTTCGAAACTCCCCCACCCCCGCACTTTGGGGCCAAACTTATCAAAAAAGATAATGTCTTAATTCTGTAGCATACTTTTTTAATCTTGTTCTTAATTTGTTATATCTATAATTTAATTTCTCATGGATTACATATTTCTAAATTTAGTTTCTTGCCTTGTCTCCTATTGTGTCAACATCCATATCTTTGCCATACTCACACATGAGTTTGGATCTCTTCCTTTTCCTAAATGGTACTCTAGGTATCTCATAGCCATTATTCTCGCTATGTTCCTGTTTATATCTAGCTTTACCAAGGTTATACCTCCTCTGCTGTGACTGATGCACGTACTTATGTCCCATTGGTTGCTTGTGATGATGAAATTGGTGCAAGCTTTTGGCCTTTTACATTTATTGTGGGTGCACCATTTCAATTTACCTTTTTATTATTGCTAGTAAAAGATAGTGCATAGAAGAGTACTTAAGTTTAGTCTATTTTGACGTCATTCCCTGAATTGTTTCTTGCATTATATAAAAAATTTGGTGTATAGAACAGACTCTTCGTACCAACCATTATGTTTCTGTTCTTCATTTAACGCATAGAAGTTCACAGTATGTTCCTGTGAGTTTTAATATCTTTTATTGACATGGTGCCCGACATTTATGCATATTATCAACTTGATTAGGAATAAGTTTTCTCCTCCAATTGACCTTGTGAAGATTCAAAGTTATTTCCTGATCTTTGTGCAGGCCAACAGTGAATCTTTTGTAGTAAGAACTCTGGACAGGAAAACACTTTGGGAAATGCAAACCCCACAGGTTTAATGTCGAAAGCATATATCTATATTTTGATTACTTGTTTAGTTCTAAATGAGCTTATTTAGGTAATTAATAACATTGCTGCATAATTACTCTTTTTTTACAGGTGATTAAACCTGAGTTACTTAAAAAAGGTTTTGAGCTTGTAAATAGGTACTTCAGAATTAATTTTGTTATCATTATTTTTTTCCTCATAGTTGAAATGTATTTTATAGTTCACATTTCATAAGTATGCTGTATACTATCTGTTCATAAAATTTAATCATACTTGTTTGTTAGTGTAATACAAGACATTGTGACGCTTTTCAAACCTTTGGTGCAACTCTGCATTTGAACATAATTTTCAAATTTTGTTTAGTAAAAAATTCATACCAGATGGATCTTTTGAAACTGCATGTCTTCCTGATCTGCACATCTATTCAGTGGGAAATGTTACTGAATTTTAAGTGCACTTCCCAGTTAATAGTTACAGTAATAGTTTCTTACCATTTGTATTTTTTTTGGGTACTTCAAAATCTTCAAACACATGTTAGCTAGTAAGAAACCATTGCTGTAACTACAAAGTGCCTACATTTCCAGTAAATATGACTTCATATCATCCTTTCAATACTGTGTTTGTACCTATGCAATGAATGCTTCTTGATGTTGAACATTTCTTTTTCAAGAACAACCTTTGGCAAGGGGATCATTAATTGTAATAATTTTCTCTTCAAATTCTAAGTAGTCAAGTTCTAAGAATTTTACAGAGAAGGACTTGAAGTCACTGATGACGTATCGATTGTAGAGCACCTCAAGCATCCTGTATACATTACTGAAGGATCTTATACCAACATCAAGGTACTGAAACTTTCTATTATGATATTTATCTAAAAAATTGATTTATCATAAAGAATTCTTGAAAGGTGACTGACCTCATTTTGAGCTATAGTCGTTTCTTAATATATTTGAAAGTTTATTCTAAGTAAGAGAGAAGGGCAATCTCATCTATTTGGACTGTAAATCATTTTGCCGAGATTGTTTTGCAGGTCACAACCCCAGACGATTTATTGCTTGCAGAGAGAATATTGAGTATGAGCCCTGGAGAGTCTTCTTAGTTGGCCTGACTACTTGGGCTTAATTTTGTATTTCATTGTAGTACAATTCTGCGGCCAACCTTTGTTGTATATCAATTTTCTAATTTATTGACTAAGTTGAGAGGCACTGAAGCAAAAACCTAAAAACAAGGATATCACTTGGCGTGATTATGTTTTAGCAATAGTACATAAACCTTTGGTTCAAATTTCCTATAGAGCTTCAATACCGTTTAGCTTTACTGATGTCTAATAGCACTGCAATGAATAATAAATTAGAAGTAAGAAATCTATTCTAGGACTGTTCCATTATGTTCAAATCCGAAGGTTTTATGAGGTGCATCAGTCTTATTAAAACTAGTCACAGACACCACTGCGTACCCTTGATGCGATGGTCACTCCACAAATATAAGTCCTTGTGAGTTGTGGGAGGCAAGAGTCAGGATTTAAGTCTCCAAGAGAGAGTTTTACACACATATACACCTACATTAGGCTAAAGTAGAATTTTTATCTTATAAAAAAAAAAAAATCCTAGTAATAGACTCGTGCAATGAGCAAAAAAAAAAATCCTAGTAATAGACTCGTGCAATGAGCAAAAAAAAAAATTGACGATTTGCTTTTTTTGTTGAGTGAGAAATGAAAATAGTAAATGTCATGAGATTTATAAGTATTAATCCTAAACTCTTCTTAAAAAATGATGTGATTATCCAAAAGCATGCACCCAACTAAATTTTCTAACATGTACAGTTTGATCTTCCAGTCATAAAATTGAAATAAATGTTTATATTTTTTAGTTAAAAAAAGAAAAAGAAAAAAGAAAAAGACTTCAAGGCCATGTCAAGGAAGCATTGGCAAAGCAAACTCACAAGTTCATTACCGAGAGAGGTAGTAATTCTTTTTCCCAGCAAACTCAACTGTTCTAACATAGTTTTTGCATCTCGAAGTGAACCATCTGCATTCAAAGCAATCAAATCCAAAGCATTTGATTCAACATCCAGGTTCTCATTAGTAGAAATGTTTTGCAACCTGGCTACAATATCACCATCTTTAAATTTTGTTAAAAAGGTACTTCTGACACCACGATTGTACAGTACGGGGTACGTTGTCAAGATCAGTCGTTATTAGTATGAACACAACTCGCTGTGGTGGGTCTTCAAGAAATTTGAGAAATGCCAGCCGTGTCTTAGAGGATAACAGGTGACACTCATCAATAACAAATACCTTGTATCCTGAGAAGTTTAAGGGGGGCCTCACCAATAGTTTCTTCAATAGGTACCTAACTCTATCAATCCCTTTCTTATTGGTTCCATCAACTTCCAATAGATCCCTACTCTTGCCAGAGATGAAATCGGTGCATTGCCTACAGTAGCCCCATGGTTTAGTTTCATCAGGAGCCAGACAATTCAAGGTAGAAGCAAAAATCCTGGCTGTCAATGTTTTTCCAGTCCCACGGGGACCTTGAAAAAGATAAACAGGGGCAATCCGACCCCTTGTAATTGCATTTATAAGAGACTTAACCACAATATTCTGCCCTATCAATTCATCAAAGAACCTGGGTTTGTACTTCTGACTAAAACTCTTTATATTTTCTGGTGTGCCTTCCTCTAATCCTTCTTGACTCCTACAGCTGGACGACCACCTCCTTCCATCCAATCTACTCAAAGCCTCCAAATCAAGCCACAAGCTTTATTTTAGTCACTCGGTTACATGGACATCCTCTGCATCCAATGTTTCAAGGCAATCATCATCCTCATCACTATAATTAGAGCCAATGTTAGAAACGATATTTGAGTCCAAATCATCCTCCCCTTCCCTATCTTTTTTAACATTGTCCCCAATTGTAAAACTTTGAGAACCATTCTCCACAAACTAACTTCTAACTTGTACCATTTCATTATCTTCTCTATCTCTTCTATAATTAACTAATTCTCTATCCACCTTTGCCTTCCTTGGACTCAACAACACTAAGTCGGCCAACTGCCTCCTCGCCATATACAAATCATTTCGCTCAACGAACTCACCCTTCTTATATGCCTCCCTAAGAAAAACCATATGCAGCTTCCCTAGATTCCCCCTTGTCGAAATATAAAATATCCACTGATGTTGAAGAAGAAACTCCTTCAACCTCTTCGGCAGATTCATCGCCATCCTAAAATGAGCGATCCTCTCCAATGTAATCTTCTTCTCCACTGTCAATGACAACAACTTATGAATAGTTGCCACTGCCCTCTTCTCCATACGCTTTTGTGCCTCTAAAGACCTCAAATCATACCTTGAAGCACGTTGCCATTTCCACACAGCAATCCTATAATACTTACCAATCTTAAATCCGAGCGGAAAATTCACAATAAACGAAAACCTTATATTCTCGGCATCAACACCTTTCTCTCTATACTCTTTCTCCCTAGCTCTCTCTATAGCACACACAGCTAAACTCTTGTCTCTCTCAACAATCTCAATGTACTTATTCCTAGTTTCTTTAGCATCAAATAATTGAAAATACTGAAGGTACTTGAGAATTATTGAGTACTCGAAATCGTCAAGCAAACCCAACTCTTTCCTAGCAATCCTCACATGTTCAAGGCGCAATCGACCTGCGTTGGACATCATTATGAGCTTTCGAAGGAGGGTCACAGCGATGGGGACTTGAGCAATGAGAGCTTGCTTTTCCTGCTGAATTTGCAGAATGGTTCTCTGGGTCAGTCGAATGTAGAGGATTCTCTAAATTAGGTGCTCGTAAATCTCGAAAACATGAGGGAACTTAAGGACAAAAGCGCTGGCTTCGTGTTGTTTGAAGTCGAGGCGGTGAGAGAGGAGGTCGAGGCGAGAGATTGGGAGGGTGTGGTTGAGTTGGGAGAGAATAAGGTCTTGAAATTTCAGGACTTTGTGGGTTTTCTTCTCGACTTCCATGTAGTTGTCATAGCCATGGTCACGTACACTCTGAAGCTTTTTGGGGATGGAGGTGGATTGGGACATGGGTCTTGTAGGAGTGACATTTGAAAGTAGGGGTTGAAGGGTTTTGGGAATTGGGCTTTTGGGTCTGAAGGCTTTGGTGGTTTTGGATAAGAGGATGATGAGCATTTTTTCAATTTTGAGGGTTCTAGGATTTTAGGGTTTAGGGTTTTGGGTTGGAAAGGATTGTTGGTTTTGGTTAAGATAACAAAGATGTAATAGACAGGGTATAACTATGAGAACAATGAAGTAACGACTATTGACTACTTTAGATCACAAAAAATTTGTTCTTGTATTTTTGATGTTCCGTTTCCGTTTGTGAGTATACCATGTCGTGATCGTAGTTATATACCCAAATTTTTGGTTTTGTCAATGTTTAGTTTGTATAGGTTTGGAATTGTAGTATAAGGTGTTTGAAGTCAAAGGCGTATAACAACTATATGGATATTATGTAGGTGAGATAATTCCTAGTGTTGCTCATTTTGGTTGTTGTATCTATGTAAAAGTAAACAGTTGGTTGTTCAATTAATATTGAGGTAGGACAAAATTACTAAATTAGGATGTTTGCCTTCAATTAGGCATCTTTTAATGATTTAATTGCTTTATATTTTTGTTCTGCTATTTTTACTACAAGTTAGGAATGGTACCTATAATAATTATGTGTCAAGAGTACTTCTCTGGGAGATGAAAGTATGTTACTGAACAAATGATTGATTTTTTTTTTTAATACAAACACTGTTAAAATTGCTATAATTTCACTTCGCTTAAAATATATTTATGCTTGATTTAATGGTTGATTAAGTTTTTTGTTTTGTTAGATCTGAGTCTTGGGAGTTGTTAATTAGAGTTTCTTGTTCATTGCAACATATTGATGATTCATACACAAGTCCAATTCAATCTTTGGTTCTTTTTGATAACTTTTTAATTAAGAACCGGGGTGTATTTCATTCTTTTCCCACTTAAATTTGGGATTTGTTTCTGTTAATTGCTCACCACTATTGTGTATAGAGCACATAGTTCAACCCATTAAAACTTTAGGTTTGAAAATTGGACACATATGACTAAAATTATGTGGCAACATAGCTCAATATCTAAAGCAAATAGAATCCAAGCCTTTTCAATTTATGGTTGTGGAATTCCTAGGATATTCAACAGAGATTTTTAAACTTCACAGTAAGATTGGTGGAAAGTGAAGACTTCAAGTCATGGAAACAATTGTGCAAACAGATTCTATTCCATCTATTCTGCGTTGGCTTATACATTTGTGAACTCATTTGTCAAATGCATGCATATGAAGGCAAGAACTTTTTGTTAGGCTTAACTTATAAGCAGTGTTTATTACACATATGTTAATACACACACCTTTACACACATGTGTTGGTTAAATCTGGTTTTGTATCTCGTACAAAACACGTAGCAGAAGCAATAAACAAAGATCTATTTCATTCATGATTGATAACTTGCATTATGTAAATTTCAGAATTAGCGTACCTTGGTGCGGTGAAATTCAAAATAAAAGATTATAAGTCCTTGGGAACACTTTCAATCTTCACTCTAATTTCACTTTATGCCCAAGAAGTGTGGTCTCTCAATCAATTTCCAAGGGAGAATAATTGAGTGGTTTTACACACACATACACACCACTTCACAATGGTGTCTCACTTTTTCTCTAACAAAAATTCTGTATGTCTCTCCATTTATATATAACTGATTATCTAATTGGGCTGGCCAATTGGGCTTTAATATGTGGCTTGAAGTGAGACCAAAATGACCAATAAGACACTAGCTCCAATGGGTCTTGGGCTTTTCTGTCAACTCTTGACAAGTCCAAAGTTACCACTAATTATATTTAATACCACTATATAAATATAATTGCACTCTAGACCTTATTAATAAATTATATCCGAAAACTTTATTATACATGCAACCCCTTCATAAAATATTTGTAGTAATTCAAAATCCTAAATACAGACTGTCACTTTGAAGATTACTATGTCTTAATCCTTGAGTACCCGGTTTAATTCTTTTAAGTTATTCATTATATATATTTATGAAATCCAATTTCATAAATATATACTTTAGTAATTTCTTAACAAAGTGGTTAGGCCTAACTCTCTGAATAACTAAACCCATTAAACTTATCTCAAGGGAATATTTTATATCTCTGTTAAGAGATTATGAATTCCATCTTGAGAATATATGTTCCATCAACACGAAATATGGTTGCCCAATATACTGAAGTTTTGACCGTTACTTTAGATCTCATTCCTGATATATCAAAGCAACCTACACTTCATGATTAGGTCCATTATTTTCTCAGGATTAAGAGTTTATACAAATATAAGTTGTGAGATTTATTATTCAATTGACAGTCGTTAGGAGAATAATAAATTGAATAATAACTCTCACAGCGGTCCAGTTCAATATGTCTTAACTCTTAAAACATATTAGCACATCAACTAGAAGTCTCCACTTCCATGATCAAGACAAATCATCTTAGTTGATATGTTATAGTCTTCACAGATGAAATGCCCAATTTCATCACCGACTATGAACTAAAATTCTGAGTTTACAAAGAACTTGTGATTTATATCTTCTGTGACTAAATCACATAAATCACATACTATGCATCTCATGGACTAAATGATAATGTCCGAATATTCATGTTACCATTATTTTAAGTAATAATAAAACAATTTTATTATTTACAATATTAAGTTATACATCATGTCATACATAATGTCATACATAATATTATACATAGCATCATACAATAGGATTTAAGGGCACTAATCCTAACATATCTCCCACTTGCCCTAAAGACTATTGTGTACTAATCTAACTCTCATTCCCTCCAAATGCGACTCGAAGGTCCTTTGAGGCAAGACTTTGGTAAAGGGATCTGCTAGATTATTCGCACTTTCAATCTTTGCCACCATCACATCTCCACGAGCAATAATATATCTAATGATGTGGTACTTTCTCTTAATGTGCTTTCCTTTCTTGTGATTCTTTAGATCTTTTGATTGTGCAACTGCACCACTATTGTCGCAAAACAATGTGATGGGAACTTGTTCCATTCTCATTACACCAAGTTTAGAAAGGAATTTCTTGAGCCATACAACTTCTTTTGCTGCTTCACAAGCAGCAACATATTCTGCTTCCATGGTAGAGTCTACAATACAAGATTGTTTGACACTCCTCCATATTATGGCTCCACCTCCCAAGGTGAATACACATCCTGATGTGGACTTTCTGAAATTTAGATTCGACTGAAAATCTGAATCTGTATAGCCAATAGGTATCAAATCCTCACATCGATAAACAAGCATATAATCTCTCGTTCTTCGTAGATACTTGAAAATATACTTTACAACTTGCCAATGTTTTGATCCTGGATTTGATTGATATCGGCTAACCATGCCAACCGAATAACAAATATCTGGTCTAGTACAAAGCATGGCATACATGAGACTTCCTACTGCAAAAGCATAAGGAACTTGTCTCATCATATCTTTTTCCTCTTGAGTCTTAGGCCTTTGGTCATCAAACAGAGGAATTCCATGTCTGAAAGGAAGTAATCCCTTCTTGGAGTTTTGCATGTTAAACCGTTCTAGAACTTTATCTATATATCCAGCCTGTGATAAGCCTAACATCCTATTCTTGCGATCTCGCCAAAGCTTGATCTCTAGAATAAAGTTAGCTTCACCCAAGTCCTTCATATCAAATTGGTTTGACAACCAAACCTTTACCGATGACATTACCCCTACATCATTTTCAACGAGTAGAATGTCATCAACATAAAGTACTAGGAACATTACTACTTTATCTCGATGCCTTTTGTATACACATGGTTCATTAAGATTTTGTTCAAAACCAAATGACTTGATTGCTTGATCAAATCTGATGTTCCATGACCTAGATGCTTGTTTAAGTCCATAAATGGACCTTTTTAACTTGCATACCATATGCTCTTGGTTCTTTACTATGAAACCTTCCGGTTGCATCATATAGATTTCTTCTTCAAGATTGCCATTAAGAAATGCAGTCTTGACATCCATTTGCCAAATCTCATAATCATAATGAGCAGCAATGGATAAGAGAATTCTGATAGATTTAAGCATGGCTACTGGCGAAAAAGTTTCATCATATTCAATACCTTCTTTTTGTGTATACCCTTTCGCCACTAGTCTTGCTTTAAAGGTTTCAACCTTTCCATCTACCCCTCTCTTCCTTTTGTAAACCCATTTGCAACCAACAAGTTTAATACTATTAGGCGCCTTTACAAGATTCCAAACTTGATTGGAATACATGGAATCTAATTCAGATTTCATAGCTTTGATCCAATGATGTGCATCTATATCATTCATTGCCTCTTCATAAGTGTAGGGATCCTATTCAGCCTCTTCTAAGATAGCTTCATAAGTTTCTTCCAAACCTATGAATCTTATGGGAGGCCGAACAATTCTCCCACTACGACGAGGCACGTGTGTACTAGACATCGCATGAGTAGTATCTTGTGGTGTATCCAATACAACCACATCATCCCTACTTTCATCTATTGGTTGTTCAACTAAAGGTTCATTCATTTCAGCCAAAACAACTTTATTTCTAGGATCAAAATTATTCATATAATCATCTTCCAAAAATTTTGCATGTGTGTTAACAAATACTTTGTTATCTTTATGATTATAGAATAAATAACCCTTTGTTTCTTTTGAATACCCTAAAAACATGCATACTTCGGTTTTAGATTCCAACTTATCAGACTTCCTTTTCAACACATGTGCTGGACATCCCCAAATGTGGAGATATTTCATACTAGGCTTACGCCCACTCCATAATTTCTTAAGTGTGTTGGGAACAGATTTTGATGGAACTAAATTCAAAATATGTATTGTAGTTTTTAGTGCATATCACCAAAAAGAAACTGGTAAAGTTGAGTAACTCATCATGGACCTAACCATTTCCAAAAGAGTCATATTCCTTCTTTCTGCTACACCATTCTGTTGGGGAATTCCAGGTGCAGTCAATTGGGATATAATCCCATTTTGAGTTAAGTAATCCTTGAAATCCCCAAGAAGGTATTCGCCACCACGATCAAATCGAATAACTTTTATGCGTTTACCTAATTGATTCTTAACTTCAGCCCTAAACTCTTTGAACTTTTCAAAGGTTTCGGACTTTCGTCTCATTAGGTACACATAACCATATCTTGAGTAATCATCGGTAAAAGTGAAGAAGTACTCATAACCTCCTTTTGCTTGGGTTGACATAGAACCACATACATCTGTATGAACTAATTCAAGCAACTCTTGGGCTCTTTTACCTTTTGCATTAAAAGGTCGTTTGGTCATTTTGCCTTCCAAACAAGATTCACAAACTGAAAATTCATCAAAGTCCAATGGCTCTAAAAGTCCATCTTTGATCAGTCTTTGAATTCTATTTGGATTAATATGACCCAAACGCAAGTGCCATAGATATGCTTCATTAGTAGAACGAAACTTTCTCTTTAATGATTTTACATGAGAGTTATGATCTAATTCAAAATTATATAATTCATGCTTATCAGGAGTTAAAATATAAAGACCATCCACAATATTGCCAGAATAGATAAACACTTTATACTTCTTTATTACAACATTGTCTTTTAGGATAACATAATATCCATGTTTACCTAAATAAGTTGCAGAAATTAAATTTCTACGAACATTAGGTACATACAAACAGTCTTCCAATATTAAAACTCTAGATTCAAAACATAAATTAAACACTCTAATAGCTACCACTGGAATCTTGTTCCCATCAGCCAAGGTAAGAAACATTTCCCCTTCATTCAGCTTTCTGATCTCCTGAAACCCCAACAAGGATTTGCAGATATGATTAGTACAACCTGAATCCACACACCAAGAATTTGTGGGATTCTGTACCAAACATGTTTCAAGAAGGAATATACTTTTCATACCTCTATTCTTGACAGCCTTAAATATTGGACAATTCGTCTTCCAATGTCCTTTCTCACCACAATGGAAACACTTTCCTTTGGTTTTCTTTCCTTTGTTAGCAACTTCTAAGGCAACTTGTTTACCATCTTTCTTAGTGAAGTTCTTCTTCTTCTTCTTCTTCTTACCCTTGCCTTTCGACTTAGGTTGAGAAGTAGAAACTTCACCAACATTGGCTTCAACACTAGAAGTACCAAGGATGTCTTCCGCTGCTACCAACTCATTCATCAATTCAGACAATGTATAAATCTTTTTGTTCATATAATAGTTAAGTCTGAATTCTTTGAATGATTCTAGTAGTGACTGAAGTATCATATCCACTTGGGATTCTCCATCAATATCGGCACCTAAAACTTCCAATGTATTCAGATTAGAGATCATCCTAAGACAATGCTCCCTCACTGAAGTACCTTCAGCCATTTTGGTATTATAAATCTGCCTCATAGTTTCTTGCCTAGCAGAACGACCTTGCTCACTAAACATCTTCTTTAGACTGAGCATAATGTCCGAAGCTAGTTCTACATCCTGCATTTGATACTGTAGAACATTTAAAATAGATGCTAGGATATAGCACTTGGTCATCTCATTAGATTTCTACCAATGATCATATCGTTGTTTTTCCTTAAGAGGAGCATCTAATAATGGAAAGCTAAGACATGGTTGAGTAAGCACATATTTGTGCTTTTCAGCAGTAAGAACAATGTCCAAGTTTCTTTTCTAGTCAATATAGTTGGATCCAATCAGTTTGTTTTGATTAAGTATAACAACAAGTGGGCTAAATAATGCCATGATTTTAAATCTGAAAATAATAAATATGAATATAATAAGTAAACTAGACACTATCAATTTAGCATATAATCACATAATATGGAACCTTATAAAACCATAAAATAATATATGCAACGACAAACCAATCCATGTCTATAATTCCTTGGTAGCAAGTTTATTATAAACACATTAATTGATTGAGAACTATTCTCATTATTAGTGCTATCATGATAACTCTTATCATACACTAATAATATGCCATATTAGCTTTAGCCTCTTAGTAATAATGACATAGCTCATTTGGGAGGTTAACATTACACTTAGTCTAGTGTACACCATTATCTAGAATCATGTGTAACCACATTTCATCTCCCTTATAATGTTTAAACTTGTACTACCATGGAACAAAACACCCTCCTTTATGATCACGAGGCATATACGCCAAGACGAGGTGCTTGTCCACACTACTTTAAACAGGTTAATTCAATCTTGTAGTACTATGAAGTAAACACCCTCCTTTAGGATCGCAAGGCATATATGCCAAGACAAGGTGCTTACCCACACTACTATAAACTGATAATGGAGGCCGTGAGATGCAACTCTTGTATCTCTCTCCCACTAGATATTTTTAATTAAAGGTTTTTATGATCAAGAACCATATTAATGCTAGAAACCCTTGAAAACATAATCCTAATCTCATTAGGAATGAATTTAATTAAATGAATACTTTAATCCTAGCATTTAACGTAATAATCAATTCATGAAGTTAAGCCTTGAATCCTTTATAAACAATTTACACATAAACTCATATTATAACATATGACAATTATCACACCATATATATACAATATACGAATTCAATATTTCCAAGGCAATTATTTCATGCATATAAGATGGCCATCAAGAACTTGCATGTAAAAATTTGAATGCATTTGAAACCATATAACTATATATAATGTAATAATCAATTCATGAAGTAATATAACATACGGATTATTACATTACATATAACTTACATGAAAACCTATATGATTTCAAGATGGCAATCAAGACAATAACTATTAAATTGTCTTTTATAGCCAAGCGGTGCAAGAAAGTCCAACTAGTGCAATCAATTGGTTCGTGCACATGACAGTTATTTCAATAACTGTATCCGAACAACTAGAAGTTTATGGCCAAGGATAAATATATATGCCCCAAGCCATGTATATCATCTAGAAGTTTATAGAAACTTCAATCTATATAACCGAATGGTTCTTCAATCATTGTTATATAGCAAGGATTCAAATGAATCCTTTAAGACAACAAAAACAACTGTGGGCCAACATAAATGCTTTTGAAGATGGAATTCCATTTTAAAAGGAATTAACTTCACATCAACGCAAAGTCAATCTCCAAAAAATAAATTATGAAATCAAAAATTCTATAAATGTGATTATATAGAACAATCACGGCAGATTCAAGAATCCCATCATGCAAAGAAAATGATATTCTTTGATTCTGAAATTCAATCACATGCTATACAATCATGATATGAAAACCTGGCTTTGATACCAATTGTTGGTTAAATCTGGTTTTGTATCTCATACAAAACACGTAGCAGAAATAATAAACAAAGATCTATTTCATTCATGATTGATAACTTGCATTATGTAAATTTCAGAATTAGCGTACCTTGGTGCGGTGAAATTCAAAACAAAAGATTATAAGTCCTTGGAAACACTTTCAATCTTCACTCCAATTCCACTTTACGCCCAAGAAGTGTGGTCTTTCAATCAATTTCCAATGGAGAATAATTGAGTGGTTTCACTCACACATACACACCACTTCACAATGGTGTCTCACTTTTTCTCTAATAAAAATTCAGTATGTCTCTCCCTTTATATATAACTGATTATCTAATTGGGCCGGCCAATTGGGCCTTTCCAATTGGGCTTTAATATGTGGCTTGAAGTGGGACCAAAATGACATATAAGACACTAGCTCCAATGGACCTTGGGCTTTTCTGTCAACTCTTGACAAGTCCAAAGTTACCACTAATTATATTTAATACCACTATATAAATATAATTGCACTCTAGGCCTTATTAATAAATTATATCCCAAAACTTTATTATACATGCAACCCTTTCATAAAATATTCATAGTAGTTCAAAATCATAAATACAGACTGTCACTTTGAAGATTACTATGTCTTAATCCTTGAGTATCCGGTTTAATTCTTTTAAGTTATTCATTATATATATTTATGAAATCCAATTTCATAAATATATACTTTAGTAATTTTTTACCAAAGTGGTTAGACCTAACTCTCTGAATAACTAAACTCATTAAACTTATCTTAAGGGAATATTTTATATCTCTGTTAAGAGACTATGAATTTCATCTTGAGAATATATGTTCCATCAACACGAAATGTGGTTGCCCAACATACTGAGGTTTTGACCGTTACTTTAGATCTCACTCCTGATATATTAAAACAACCTACACTTCATGATTAGGTCCATTATTCTCTCAGGATTAAGAGTTCATGCAAATATAAGTTGTGAGATTTATTATTCAATTAACAGTCGTTAGGAAAATAATAAATTGAATAATAAATCTCACAGCGGTCCAGTTCAATATGTCTTAACTCTTAAAACATATTAACACATCAACTAG
Organism: Quercus variabilis; assembly: GCA_030445155.1. Classification (NCBI taxonomy): domain Eukaryota; kingdom Viridiplantae; phylum Streptophyta; class Magnoliopsida; order Fagales; family Fagaceae; genus Quercus; species Quercus variabilis. Next base: position 97,530,928 of record CP129446.1, read on the forward strand.
AAGTCTCCACTTCCATGATCAAGACAAATCATCTTAGTTGATATGTTATAGTCTTCGTAGATGAAATGCCCAATTTCATCACCGACTATGAACTAAAATTCTAAGTTTATAAAGAACTTGTGACTTATATCTTCTGTAACTAAATTACATAAATCACATATTATGCATCTCATGGACTAAATGATAATGTCCGAATATTCATGTTATCATTATTTTAGGTAATGATAAAACAACTTTATTAATTACAATATTAAGTTATACATAATATCATACATAATATCATACATAGCATCATACAATAGGATTTAAGGGCACTAATCCCAACAACATGCTAAATTGGAAATTACACATGTCAATGCACACATTTTTACACACTCAAAGTTGGAAATTGTGACTTCAAATCACAATTTCGGTAGTTATTTCGAGTGTGTAAAGGTGTGTACAACAAGTTTTTGCCTTAACTTATTACTTATCCAAATGAATTTTGATAATCTAGGTGAATTTACATGATTGCTCGAGCAAAATGTATTTCACAAACTTCAGGTTCAAATTTTAATTCCTTCAATTGCTCAAAATTTTTTCTTCCAAACATGTGTCCCATCTTAATACAGAAAATACTTTATGACAATCACTGGATAGCCTCTACTCCATTGAGCTACATAAAAACTTAACCCGCCTAATTGAAGCACTCTTCTATATAAAGACATCATTTTCCTAAAACTAGATCTTCTTTAAATGAGCCACATAGCCAAAATCTCCACCATTTATATCATCAAGTCCTTATCTTATGTAAAACATTGCACATGGTTGTTGCAACGTGTGTTGAAGACCCACAAAACCACACAAAATGTAAAACAAGATGAAACTATGAAAGGACTAGTCCAAAGGCTCCAATTATATCAATAGTATATTACTGATAACATGTTGTTTATAGTAAGTACTCTTTTATGAAGGGGGGACACTATGAGTTATAGTTGGAGAAGTTGTACAATGTTTGGGCAAGAGAAAGACAGAGAGATCTTCACCAAATATAGTAGAGAACATAAGGATAAGGATCTCTAGCTACTATAATGAATGCTTACCATCCAACAAAAGCAATGTGAGTGTCTGGCAGACTATACCTCAACTGTATCTAGTGAAGATCACAAAGGCCTCCACAGCCAAGTAATTCTTTCAACTCATGTGATTTTTTGAGTTACTTTATTTATTGGTGACCATAACAAATTAACAGTAGTTCATTCATCTAATTTATTTATCTATTTGTCTTTATCATACAATAATGAAATTTGACAAGGTTTTAACAGTTAGGTTACGAAAAGAACTAACTTTGTGTGTTTACAATTTATTTAGGATTGAAAATGAACTTTTCAAAGTTCAAGGACTATAATAAAATCTGACCCAAATTTTGGTAACCAATTATATATTTTTATAAATTTTTTTGTCCACTCTTAAAGTATCTTGTTAATGCAACTCTGCTTGGCATTGGTGTGGACCAGAGCACTCTGCAAATATGGCAAGATACCTGAAAGATCCATCAGGTTTTCTCTTCTGCACACATTGGATGACCTACAGTCGAAGAGTGTGGTGAGAAGAGATCTATGTGGCTCTCTAGCCATAAATATTTGCAATTTTTCAAAGTAATGGTGAAGTTGTGGTAACGGATATGCTGAATTCTACCAATACTCGGGTCACAAATGTGGTCAATTAAGACTGCCAACACACAAGCAATTAGAAACTTTAATTACTAGTTTGTTTCTCAACAAATATAAACAGAAACACACATTAATATACATTTGTGTGAGTATATAAATGTATGCATGTAAGTGTATACACATGCCTCTATATGTACGATAGGAGACAAAATAAAGCCAAAAGGAAATAGAAAAGTATGAAAACAGAAAAGAACGAATTTTCAACTCAAGAAAAATCTTTCTATAAGGAAGTCATAGCCATAACAATTGTACTCTATAGGACTAAATTCTTTAACTTTATTGGAGTAAGGTAAAATATACATTTAAAGGAGAGTAAGATTTCAAACCCACTTTAGCTTACTTTTAAAGTGTAAAATTTACATCATTAAGACAATCAAATCAAATATAACATCTGTTTTTACAAATTTCTGTGAATTATTTGACCAAGTGTACCCATTTGAAGGCAGAATCTAATGTAGTGTAGTCTCATTTTAGCACTACTTCCTAAATCAGAATGTGAGGACTCTGAATAAGAAGGATGATCACCTGAATAAACTTACAAGACTGCATGAGCAACTACTTGAAACAATAATTTTCTAGCATGATACAAGTGACAAGATATGTCAATGACCAGATCGCTTATATTTCGTTACACTATATTTCAAATTAAACTCCCCTCCAAATCCAAATTACACTTTTAATCAGTGGAGAGGCCAGGAAAGCCATCTGAGTCAAATGTTATCCTCTATAGCATAGATTTTTAAGTGGTGGTGCTTCTTTGCCCGTGAACATAACCCATTCATTTTTCAAAATGATGATTCTTTCGCTATTATGCAACAATTTATCATTAGCAAAAGAATAAAACAGCTAGCTCAATGATACTGAAGGTTAGAAGAAAGGTCTCAACAATTTCACCCTTTAAAGGACCATGTTGCCTTGAAATAGCAATTGACTACAACTAACAATATGCAAAATAATCATTAAGACATAAGCTTTTTTTTAGTCACTCGGTTACATGGACATACTTTGCATCCAAAGTTACAAGGCAATCATCATCCTCATCACTATAATCAGAGCCAGAGTCAGAAACGATATCTGAGTCTAAATCATCCTCCCTTTCCCTACCTTTTTTAACATTGTCCCCAACTGCAAAACTTTGAGAACCATTCTCCACAAACTTACTTCTAACTTGTACCATTTCATCATCTTCTCTATCTCTTCTATAATTAACTAATTCTCTATCCATCTTTGCCTTCCCCAGACTCAACAACACCAAGTCGGCCAACTACCTCCTTGCCATATACAAATCATTTGGCTCAACCAACTCACCCATCTTATATGCCTCCCTAAGAAAAACTGTATGCAGCTTCCTAAGATTCCCCTTTGTCGAAATATAAAATATCCCCTAATGTTGAAGAAGAAACTCCTTCAACCTCTTCGGCAAATTCAGTGTCATCTTAAAATGAGCGATCTTTTCCAATGTAATCTTCTTCTCCATTGTTAACGACAACAACTCATGAATTGTTGCATCCGCCTTTTTCTCCATACGCCTCTACACCTCTAAAGACCTTAAATCATGCCTCGAAACATCCTCATAAGGTGACCAATACAGAACACGTTGCATTTCCACACAACAATCCCATAATACTTTCCAATCTTAAACCCGGGCGGAAAATACACAATAAACGAAAACCTTATATCTTCGGCATAAACACTCTCTCTATACTCTTTCTCCCTAGCTCTCTCCATAGCACACACAGCTAAACTCTTATCTCTCTCAACAATCTCAATGTACTTATTCCTAGTTTCTTTGGCACCAAATAATCGAATACTGAGGGTACTTGAGAATTATCGAGTACTAGAAATCATCAGGCAAACCTAACTCTTTCCTAGCAGTCCTCACATGTTCAAGGTGCAATCGACCCGTGTTGGACATCATTATGAGCTTCCGAAGGTGGGTCACGGCATCAGGGACTTGAGCAATGAGAGCTTGCTTTTCCTGTTGAATTTGCAAAATGGCTCTCCGGGTTAGTTGAATGTAGAGGATTCTCTGAATTGGGTGCTCGTAAATCTTGAAAACGTGAGGGAACTTGAGCTTGAAAACATTGGCTTTGTACTATTTGAAGCCAAGTTGGTGAAAGAGGAGGCCGAGGCGAGAGATTGGGAGGGTGTGATTGAGTTGGGAGAGAATGAGGTCCTAAAATTTCAGGACTTTGCGGTTTTTCTTCTCGACTTCCATGTAGTTGTTGTAGCCATGGTCATGTGCACGTTGAAGCTTTTTGGGGATGGAGGTCGATTGAGACATGGGTCTTGTGGGAGTGACATTTGAGAGTAGGGGTTGAAGGGTTTTGGGAATTGGGGTTTTGGGTTTGAAGGCTTTGGTGGTTTTGGATAAGAGGATGTTGAGCATTTTTCAATTTTGGGGGTTCCGGGGTTTTAGGGTTTAGGGTTTAGGGTTCAGAGTATTACTATGAGAACAATGAAGTAACTATTGTAACTTTTACTTTTTGAGAAACAACTACTTGATGTTAACCTGAAAATAACTACTCCCAAGTAGTAACTTATAAGAAAAAGTCACCTTATACATGGACACCTGAGAAGTGGACTCATTAGTCTAAAGCAGGATGTGAACTTAAAATTTGCAAAGACTATATAATGGGTCTATGCAATTACGAGTAGTGTCTCCAGGGCATTAAATGGGGAAGCAAAGGGAATTCATGCATAGTCTTGACTCCTCTCCTGTGATGCCATGGCAATGTGCATCATATATTCATATGAGTCACAAAATGTAAACAAAACACAGTGTAATGTTTTACTTTTGGGTTGATTAGGTAGGAGTTCGGCCCTTGGCGGAATGGGTTTTAGGGGGAATTTCATTTTGGTGGGTTGGCACTTGGTACTAGGGCTAATGGGTTTGTGGGTGGCTCATCCCAATATTTAACTTTGTTTTCTGAATATAGGTAGTCCAAGATGGTGGAAGCTGTAGTTTTTTAATTAGGTTTTTACTTTTTCAGGGCCTTTTATTGATGGAAAGGAAGGAGATTTCTCAATTGTTGAGTGTTTTTTGTGTTAATGATGACACTTTCTTTTGGCCTATCATAATGCTTGTTCAACTCCAAATAGATGAAACCCAAATGTATGTACCAAGCCCATGTGTAAATTTAATAGAGAGGAGTGGGAGTTATGGCTTGGAGGACAAAATAAAGAACTATCTTGCCAAGGGAGGCTGCAGCCTTCTAAGGAATTTTATTGTTTTAGATTGTCCACTTACTGATGAACTATGTAATATTCTAGACTCGGATGCTATTAGTTTGTATCCCTTAAGCCCATGTGTAAACTCATGTATTGTTGCCACTGCCCTCTTCTCTATACGCTTTTATGCCTCTAAAGACCTCAAATCATACCCCAAAATATCCTTATAAGGCACCCAAAACAGAACACGTTGCCATTTCCACACAGTAATCTATAATACTTACCAATCTTAAACCCGGGCGGAAAATTCACAATAAAAAAAAACCTTATATCCTCAAAATGAACCCCTTTCTCTCTATACTCTTTCTCCCTAGCTCTCTCTATAGCACACACAACTAAACTCTCATCTCTCTCAACAATCTCAATGTACTTATTCCTAGTTTCTTTAGCATCAAATAATCGAAAATACTGAGGGTACTTAAGAATTATCGAGTGCTCAAAATCATTAGGCAAACCCGACTCTTTCCTAGCAGTCCTCACATGTTCATGGCGCAATCGACCTGTGTTGGACATTATTATGAACTTCTGGAGGCAGGTCACAGCGTCGAGGACTTGAGCAATGAGAGCTTGCTTTTCCTGCTGAATTTGCAAAATGACTCTCTAGGTCAGTTGAATGTAGAGGATTTTCTAAACTGGGTGCTCGTAAATCTCAAAAATGTGAGGGAACTTAAGGGCGAAAGCACTGGCTTCGTGTTGTTTGAAGCGGGGGGCCAAGAGGGGAGGTCAAGGCGAGAGTTTGGGAGGGTGTGGTTGAGTTGGAAGAGAATGAGGGTCTTGAAATTTCTAGACTTTGCGGGTTTTCTTCTTGACTTCCATGTAGTTGTCGTAGCCACAGTCATGTACACGTTGAAGCTTTTTGGGGATGGAGGTGGATTGAGACATGGGTCTTGTGGGAGTGACATTTGAGAGTAGGGGTTGAAGGGTTTTGGGAATTGGGGTTTTGGGTTTGAAGGCTTTGGTGGTTTTGGATAAGAGGATGATGAGCACTTTTCAATTTTGGGGGTTCTAAGGTTTTAGGGTTTAGGGTTCAGACTACTACTATGAGAACATTGAAGTAGCTACAATAACTTTTACTTTTTGAGAAACAACTACTTGATGTAAACCTGAAAATAACTACTCCCATGTAGTAACTTATACGAAAAGTCACCCTATACATTACTAAAGGATCTTATACCAACATCAAGGAATTGAAACTTTCTGTTATGATATTTATCTACAAAATTGATTTATCATAAAGAATTCTTGAAAGGTGACTGACCTCATTTTGAGCTTTAGTTATTTCTTAATATATTTGAAACTTAATTCTATGTAAGAGAGAAGGCAATCTCATCTATTTGGACTGTAAATCATTTTGCCCGAGATTGTTTTGTAGGTCACATCCCCAAACGATTTATTGCTTGCAGAGAGAATATTGAGTATGAGCCCTGGAGAGTCTTCTTAGTTGGCCTGACTACTTGGGCTTAATTTTGTATTTCATTGTTGTACAATTCTGAGGGCAACCTTTTTTTATATATTAATTTTCTAATTTATTGACTAAGAGAAACCTAAAAACAAGGATATCACTTGGCGCGATTATGTTTTAGCAATAGTACATAAACCTTTGGTTCAAATTTCCTTTAGAGCTTTAATACCGTTTAGCTTTACTGATGTCTATTAGAACTCCAATGAATAATAAATTGGAAGTAAGAAATCTATTCTAGGACTGTTCTATTACGTTCAAATCCGAACGTTTTATGCGTTGCACCAGTCTTATTAAAACTAGTCACAGATACCACTGCGAACCCTTAGCGCGATGGTCACTTTACAAGTATAAATGCTTTTGGGGTGTGGGCGTAAGGGCTAAGATTCAAGTTTCTAGGAGGAAGTTTCACATACATATACACTTAGATTAGGCAAAAATAGAATTTCTATCCTGTAAAAAAAAAAAAAAATGACGATTTGCTTTTTCGGTGAGTGAAAAATGAAAATAGTAAATGTCATGAGATTTATAAGTATTAATCCTAAACTCTTCTTAAAAAATTATGTGATTATTTTTTAACAAAGTATAGTTGATACAAAAAATTAAAATTTCTAAATTAAGTTATCTATATTTGTTAATTGAAAGTGTTTTAAATTTTGTAAAGATTTTTTTTGTCTTCAAAGAAACATAATGCATTTTACATTTAAATATTATATAAGACAATGTAATGTGGTTAGAAATTGTTTTAGTACTTCTTGCAAGCAGTTCATTTTCTATCCCTCCTGAATGACTTAAAGAGAAAGCAAATATAAATAAATCTATTACTTATATTAGGAAAAATAATATAAGACTTTAATAATATAAGAAATGCATAATTTTATCAAGAACTTACATTACTTTAAGAATGTAACATAATTGTCAATAAAACAACTCATCTTTATACATAAATCTCTCATCTCAAAGCATCACCAAAGTGGATCGAATGGACATGGACTGAACTGAACCAAAAGGGACCCATGTACTAGGTTGATGTGGCTTAATAGAAGTGTTGCAACAATAAATATTATGCTTCGGTTCTTAGAAAATAAGACAAAAGCAGAACCCTTTGCTAAGTGAACTGTGAAAGACAAAGATGAGTGGATCAAAAACAGCTTTCAGATTACCACTTGCAACAACAACCACAACCGTGGCACATTTCCGTTCAGAAGTAAAATAGAAATAGTGAACTTGCATGTGTACTAATTATAGTACATGAATGCATGTTACCATTCTCCCAAGGCTATGTCCAAAAATATTAATTATAGACCAAAATCCTCTTATTCAACAAGAGGTCAATTACTATTGGATTCAAAGTGATACTCCCAACTTTAAATGACGTCCACCATTCTTACCATCAGAATTTGAGATTTTTATAGTTAGAAAGATAAAACGAGAGTAAAATTTATGAGCTTACCTTCAACTTCAGATATAGATACAAGCATTCCATGAGCATCAAGCAGCTGCCTCAGTGTCTTTGAGTGGCACCTCTCAATACAACGTGCCCAGACATCATCCAACTATTCTGAGTCAATGCATCTAAAGATTATATTTCCAAACATAACATCATCACATGAGGAAGCTGAGGCCCCAGCTTCAACAGACTGGCTTTGTGATGGCTTGGAATTGGAACTGAAAACATCAATCCGTGATAATAGTTCGGCCAGATGGTTGGGACTGCCACTTACTGCTTTGTGCAAGGAAGCAGAAGAAGCTGGTTTTTGTGGCATATATTGAGCACCTGACTTTTGCTTGGATGCAGTAACCTCTCTTGAAGCACTAGATCGGTCATCCTCAGTTCTTTTACTACTCTGCCTCCGGCTGCTACCTGAGTGAGCAAAGTCTGGAGAAGGCAGTGAACCAAGCTGTAATAGGGCTGCTGTGAACCATGTTGAGCGTTCACTTGAAACCCTTAGCTGTTTCTCGGCCTCTGAAAGAAGCTTCAAAGCATGCTTTTATCTCTCCAATTCTGCTTTAGTCACTGAAGCATAAAATGCAACCATCAATTGCAATGATTATCAAAAGATCAAATCATGAGATTTTCAATTTCTTAAAAAGTTGGTTTAAAATGACAATCAGCCAGTCACTAGAGGCAGCAACATATTTTTGTTTTTCTTTTGGGAGGGGAGGGGGGCGCAATGGATATCACTTAAACGTTATCTAAGGGGGGAAAAAGTGGTGTACACCAGTGAATTTTAGAAAGTGAATCCCAAGCCACCAAGTCAATTACATAAGATCCCAGTAAATGTTGGGTTCAATTGTAGAGTGCTATTTGAGCCAAAGCTCATTGGCCAAATCTACCAACAATATTAGATCCGTCAAGTATTTATTCGTGCTTTTTAAGAAAACAAAAAACAAAGGGTTATTATCAAATATAGATTTTTTTTCCACTGTGCTTTACAGTACACCATGTAAGTTTATACTTGTTCTCCAAACATTTGCTTAAATCAAGGGTATTTCCAATCAATACCATAAATTTGATGTTATCCTGTTGTTTATGACATTGTCTCCTATTAACTCTACCAAAACTTGTGATGAAGAATGAAGTGCACTACAGGCACGAGAGTGAAGGGAATGATACTCACAGCTTCGTGTACCAAGGAATGAATCACTACATGTGGTATCAACAGCACTGTAAGTTCCAGCAATGATATCCATAATGAGACTGGCCAGTTGAGACATCAAAACCATTGGATCAACCCCAGAGTCCATCAACTCTCTGGCTCTTTTCACTGTTTCTGCAGTGTCTGATGACATAGCTAACTCCAAAAGTTCCAGTAATTTTTCATCTGAAACAACTCCCACCTGTGAAAGATTGTACACACTAAATTATAGGTCTGAACCATTTGATTACACAATTAAAGAATAATATAAAACAAAAGCATTCAGCCAACTAAATTTTCCAACATATACAATTTGATCTTCCAGTCATAAAATTGAAATAAATGTTTTTTTTTTTCTAAGTTAAAAAAAGAAAAAAAAGAAAAAAGACTTCACGGCCATGTCAAGGAAGCATTGGCAAAGCAAACTCACAAGTTCATTAATGAGAGACGTAGTAATTCTTTTCCCCAGCAAACTCAACTGTTCTAACATAGTTTCTGCATCTCGAAGTGAACCATCTGCATTCAAAGCAATCAAATCCAAAGCATCTGATTCAACATCCAGGTTCTCATTGGTAGAAATGTTTTGCAATATCACCATCTTTAAATTTGTTAAAAAGGTACTTCTGACACCGCGATTGTACAGTACAGGGTAAATTGTCAAGATCAGTCATAATTAGTATGAACACAACTCGCTGTGGTGGGTCTTCAAGAAATTTGAGAAATGCCAGCCATGTCTTAGAGGATAACAGGTGACACTCATCAATAACAAATACCTTGTAACATGAGAAGTTTAAGGGGGGCCTCACCAATAGTTTCTTCAATAGGTACCTAACTCTATCAATCCCTTTCTTATTGGTTCCATCAACTTCCAATAGATCCCTACTCTTGCCAGAGATGAAATTGGTATATTGCCTACAGTAGCCGCATGGTTTAGAGCCAAAGTCAGAAACGATATCTGAGTCCAAATCATCCTCCCCTTCCCTATCTTTTTTAACATTGTCCCCAACTGCAAAACTGTGAGAACCATTCTCCATCTAGGAAGCACGGGTGCGTTTCGGGATTCAGGTGCGGGTGCAGGTACGGGTGCGGGACTCGGCAATTTTTGAAAAAGGTGGGTGCGGGTGCGGCGGGACTCGGCGATTAAAAAATTATTAAAAATATTTTTATTTATATTTTTAATATATTGCTAAGCATAATTTTTCAAATTATATAAATATATACCAAATTTAATAACTAAAACATGATGTTCATAAATTAAATACAACCCACAAGATTAAAACTAAAAGTCTAAAACATTCCCTGATGTTCGAAAATTAGAATACAACTCACAAGATTGAAACTAAAACAAAATAAAAGATAATTAACAACACAATCAAATACCAACATCATCATCCTCAATATCAATTGCTTCACTTCGAACTTCACTTTCACTAGTAGTAGCACTAGTGCTAGCATTCCCAATAACCACGACCTCCAACTCTGGCTCATCGAGTGTAAGGGCTGCATTCTCAAGAATTCCTGCTCCTCCATGCATGTCACTCTCATTCCAAGAGTCTCCAGCAATATCCCACATCTTTGTTGCTGAATATACGTACTCCTCATTGGGCCTTGACAAGAGTCGAAGATTAGAATGCACGTATACTAAATCTTTAGCGCGTGCAGGAGTCATTTTGTTTCTTTTTAAGGAATGAATAAATTTGTATGTGCTCCAATTCCTCTCAGCGCATGAGGATGAACAAGGTTGTCCAAGAAGTTTAAGAGCAAGAGTTTGAAGATTTGGAAATGCGGAACCATGGTATTGCCACAAAATCAAATGTTGTAAGGTCCACCTATCTGTCAAGGCTTCTGGTGAAGGAAACCTCCCTCCTGAAAATGTAGCAAACTCAGACTTCACCACCGGCTTTAATTCATTCTCATCTTGAAAGTATCGATCCAAACACTTGCTCCTTTCCATAGAAATTTCATGATCCTGATGTGGAGGGATGCGTTTTGGATTCTCCGAAAGCCATTCAATGGAGTAATACCTAGTTAAAGATTAAGAAATAAATATAGATGAAACATGGGTTTTACTAGAAGGATGAAGTAAGGAAAATAGAAAATAAATGTACTTACTTAGGATTTAAGGAATGAGCCAAGCAATGTAGTGGCGTACAATTTTTAGTCCATCGATCAATAAGTATATCATACACCACATCCTAAAATGAGCTATACTGATCATCTTCCAAGCCTTTGTGCCGATATATTACTGCCTTCACCTTCTCTATCATTGAATCCCACATCTCATACACAAGATGAAGACAAGGCTTATCTGTGTCGGCTATGCGTAGCATATCATAAATGGGTGCTATGAATTCAAGGATATAATCAATATTATCCCACCAAAGATCACTTAGAATCAAATCTTTTACCTTTTGAGCTTTTCCAACATCATCCTCCCTATAAGAAGCCTATTGGTCACTAATAGCCATGGCTTGAAGACATCTTTTTATCAACTTCAACCTTTTCAGCATTACAACAAATGAAGCAAATCTAGTATCAGCAACTTGGAGCAATTTTAATGGACAAAATTCATTAAACATTGCCAATCTCATTGAATGGTTCATGATAAAAACACATATGAAAGATACATCATTAGCAATACATGTAATCCAACTACATTTCTCATATGTAACTTCATTCTTTTCAGTGTTTTTTGCTGCACAAATATTCTTCAAAGCTAGATTGAGAGTGTGGACAACACAGGGTGTCCAAAATATTTTAGAATACTCACCTTCAATAAGAGCTCCAGCAGACTTCATCACACTAGCATTATCAGTGATAACTTGGACAACTTTTTCATGTCCAATCTCTTTTATAGCATCCTTCAACACCCCAGCAATATAATGCTTATCTTTGAACTCACCTGACTCATCAATTGCCTTTATAAACACTAGACCCCCATCTGATACAGCCATAATATTAATAAGAGGCCTCTTTTGTGGATCTGACCATCCATCAGAAACTATACTTACACCATTTTCAAGCCAAGCATCCTTAATTGGTTTCAAAAGTCTTTCAACATGAGCTCTTTCTTTTTGCAAAAGTGTTGTTCTCAAGGCATTGTATCCAGGAGGAACATAACCCAGAATGTTATTGGTAGCAACATATGCATAGGAACTACGATAATATGGGTTTCTTGCAAAATGAAAAGAAAGCCCACCTATGTAAAACATCCTAGCAATTCTGCTATCCAAATCATATCTAGCATTATTTTGGAATGCTTTCTCCAAAGTAGAATTCATCACCTTTCTCCTCTTACCATCACCCGAATTTGTACTATCACTCCCTTCATATCTCCGAAATGGGGAAATAGGTGCAGGCCCACGGCCTGGGGGAGGTGGGGGTAAGGGAATTTGACTTCTTTGATCCCTCTCTAACTTATCATTCTCAACTTGGTCATGCATTCGCTGCATTTCCAGCCTATGGCTCGGTGTCACGTTAGGGCATGCTCTAATTCCTTTGCTAGAAATTTTTAATAAATGAGTCTTAACCCTAGAATAAGATCCTACAAAAATACTATCACAGTAGTTACACTTAAAGTATGTGTTTCCACCTGATTTAACAGAGGCACTCGGTGGTTTTTCTACTTTAGTCACATACTGCCAAAGAGGAGATTCTTCATTTGGCACTTCTTGATTAGATGAAGGTGAAGATTCTGTGCTAGCAACTTCATCCATTGTAAATTCAATAGATTCAATTTAACCTATTAAGTATTAACTAAATAAATTAGTAATAAATCAAACCCAGTTCACAGAACACAAATCACAAATCACAACTCACAAATCAAACTAACTAACAAATCACAAATCAAACTATTAACTAACAAATAATAACAAACAAATTTAACCTACAAATAATAACTATTAACTAACAAATCACAAATCAAACTAAGATTGAATAAGGTACCTGAGTTGAGAATGCGTGAGAGAGAGCTAAAGTTTGAATGGCTGTGTGGCTGAGTGGCTGTGTCTAGACTCTAGAGTGGCTGGGATGCATAGACTAAGTGAGTCAATGAAGCAGCCGAGCAACCAAAGCACAAAGAGAAGAGAGAGACGAGCGATGGAGGGAGTGAGTCAGTGAAGCAGCCGAGCAACCAGAGAGCACAGAGAGAAGAGAGAGACGAGCAATGGAGATTGGAGTGAGGGAGGGAGTGAGCATTGAGCAGCCCAGCAACCAGAGAGCACAGAGAGAAGAGAGGGACGAGCGATGGAGAGCGATGGAGGGACGAAGGGTTTTGGAGTTTTTGGACAAACTGAGAGTGTGTGTGAGAGTTTTAGGTTTTAGGTTAAGTCAAACGGTGCGTTTTGCACCCTTTTTTTAAAAAAAAAAAAAAAAAATTCGGCCTGAATCGGCCAAAACGGCCCAAATCAAGCTGAGTCGGCCCGATTTGAGCCACGTTGGCGCGAGTCGGCTTTGCCACGTGGCCCAATGCGGCACGGACACGTGGTCAACGGTGTCCGACGCGCGTCGCCACGTCGGTACGCGTCAGACGCGGGTGCGGCGCCTCTGGCGCCCCACCCGTGCTTTCCAGCAAACTAACTTCTAACTTGTACCATTTCATCATCTTCTCTATCTCTTCTATAATTAACTAATTCTCTATCCACCTTTGCCTTCCTTGGACTCAACAACACCATGTCGGCCAACTGCCTCCTCGCCATCTACAAATCATTTGGCTCAACCAACTCACCCCTCTTATATGCCTCCCTAAGAAAAACAGTATGTAGCTTCCCTAGATTCCCCCTTGTCGAAATATAAAATATCCCCTGATGCTGACCTCTTCGGCAGATTCATCGCCATCCTAAAATGAGCAATCCTCTCCAATGTAATCTTCTTCTCCACTGTCAACGACAACAACTCATGAATTGTTGCTACCGCCCTCTTCTACATATGCTTCTGCGCCTTTAAAGACCTCAAATCATACCCTGAAACATCCTCATAAGGTGACCAATACGGAACACGTTGCCATTTCCACACAACAATCCTATAATACTTACCAATCTTAAATCTGGGCGGAAAATTCACAATAAACGAAAACCTTATATCCTCAGCATCAACACCTTTCTCCCTATATTATTTCTCGCTAGCTCTCTCTATAGCACACACGACGTCGGGGACTTGAGCAATGAGAGCTTGCTTTTCCTATTGAATTTGCAAAATGGCCCTCCGGGTCAGTTGAATGTAGAGGATTCTTTGAATTGGGTGCTTGTAAATCTCGAAAACGTGAGGGAACTTGAGGACAAAAGCGTCGGCTTCATGTTGTTTGAAGCCGGGGCGGCGAGAGAGGAGGTCGAGGCGATAGATTGGGAGGGTGTGGTTGAGTTGGGAGAGAATGAGGTCCTGAAATTTCAAGACTTTGCGGGTTTGCTTCTTGACTTCCATGTAGTTGTTGTAGCCATAATCACGTACATGTTGAAGCTTTTTGGGGATGGAGGTGGATTGAGACATGGGCCTTGTGGGAGTGACATTTGAGAGTAGGGGTTGAAGGATTTTTGGAATTGGGGTTTTGGGTTTGAAGGCTTTGGATAAGAGGATGATGAGCATTTTTTAATTTTGGGGGTTCTGGGGTTTTAGGGTTTAGGGTTCAGAGTACTACTATCTATGGGTGAGCAATAACCGAACCTCACCGACAAAACCAAGCGTCACCTGTATTGACTGATGGAGCAGATGTCGGCGAGTAAAACTGGGTGATCCTTCCGACATCGGTTTAGTGAAGATGATTTTCAAAACCGACCCACGAAACGTACCTACTGATTCTTATATGTAGATAGATTCCTTGTTAGTTTCATTGGGTTGTTAAAAAATAAAAGAAGATAGTGAAACGTAAAGTCCTGGACGTGGTTTTACTGGGTGTTAAAAAACAAAAGAAGATAGTGAAACGGCGCCGTTTCCTTGGGTCTTTAAAAAAGATGTATAAAACGACTACGTTTTCAATTTTCACATATAAATAATGCTCTATTTTATCTCAGTCTCCCACAGATTCAGAATGTCTCTCTCTCACCTCTCAAGTCTCACTCTCAGCAGCAGTATAATGTAGCATCGAAGCTGCTCATTGCAACAGCACCGGACTATCGATAACTAGTAAGTCAAATTTTTTTTTCTCAACACCACTTCGTCTTTCTCTAAGTCGCACTTAGTATTGATGGTTTTTTTTTTCTTTCACAGAATATTGATGTTGAGGGAGACTATTCTCACTTTCTCAGTGTTTACTCTTTAATCTCTCAATAGAAGGGCTTTACTTTGTGTTAACTTTATTATGAAAAAGAAAAATGCACAACAAAGATGGACGCTGAGAACACACACCAGATTTGATGGGGTTGCAGTTGCAAGGTAGACATGGGTCTGGTAGTTCTGTGGTCACTGGGGCTGGTGGCACTGGCAGTGGCAGTGGTCCTTGGTGGTGACCCGATGGGGTCTGGTTTGGAAGATGAGCTTGTGGATCTTTCTCCAAATTTGCTTTGATTTTTTATTTAGGTAGGTGATATTATAGCTGAGTTTGTTTGAGTTTAGGCCAGATATGGAATAATTTTGGATTTAAGCATGGTTTGATTATTTGGGTATGAATTTGGATTTCAAATGTTGAATTTGAATTACTTATTCTGCGCATAGGTTTCTTAGAGTCATTGGGCACACCATAAAAAAAAAAAAAAAAAGTTAAAAAAAAAAAAAAGATTTACTGGGCACTTCTTTTTTTGGTGGATCAAAATGTCAGGATGAAAATAAAAAAAGGAAAATGTCAGGATGAAAAGAAAAAAAAGGAAAATTTAATGACTTTTCGTATTTCTCTCTTTGTATTTTTCTAATGACTTATTATAGGTTATAATGGCTTTCGCGTTAAATTGTATGATTGAATCTGATTTTTCAATTTTTCTCAAACAGATGTATGGAAATGAATGTGTTACAAGTTGTAACCTTGACATTCAATTGGAAATGTAAGACTTCAAAATGCTCTAAAAAAACTGCAGTTGTAAAGAAAGATGCAAAAGACCTAGGAGAAATACCATCCAATTTACTTCATGCGATGTTCAAAGTGTATTGGCCTAAACATCAACTTGGGAGAAATGCCAATCAGTTGATCAAAGATAGAATCCTATTTGTGGGTTATACTTTCAAATGTACCTAGTGTACTCAAATTTGTATCTTGTTAAGTGTTCAATGATAATGGTGTAAGATTATGTAACGAGATCAATGAAGTAACTACTGTAACTATTATTTTTTGAGAAACAACTACTTGATGTGAACCTAAAAATAACTACTCCCATATATTAATTTATAAGAAAAAGTCACCCTATACATGGACACTCGAGAAGTGGACCTATTAATCTGGAGCGTGATGTGAATTTAAAATTTGCAAAGATTAGTGGGTTCCAATTAACTCAACTAGTAAAATTTTTTATGGTTATATAAGAGATCTGGAGTTCAATTTCCGCTTACATTAAAAACTGATTGGTGTTTTGTTGGTAGTGGCGGGTTTTACCTGTGGGTGGTGGTGGTGGGCTGTGCTTGGGTATGGTGGTGGCGGGCTATGCTGTGTATGGTGGGGTTTTGTTGAAAGTTTTGAGTTTTTTTTTTTTTTTCCTCTTTTGTTGAGGTTTTTGGATTTGGAATTTGTTAGAGGATCGGTGATTGTGGTTGTAGTTTGTGGTGATGGTTGTAGTGGTGGTTCTTGGTTGGTGGTGACTGCTGGGCTGTATGTTTGCATATTGTTGGGTTTTGAGGAAATATATTATTTTAATATGTTGTATATATTATTTTAATGTTTAGAATGAAAAAATAGAATATCTGATAAATGGTGTATTGTAAAATGATGTGGTAAAATAGTAAAATAAAATTTTGGTGTGTCAAAATAGCATTTTTTATGAGAGAGCTGATGAGAATGCTCTATCCCACAAATTTTAAAACTTTTTTTTTAATAATAGGGGGCCTTAAACCAATTATTCAACAGCACTTATAAAATTCATCTTAAAAATAATAATAATAGAGCACCTTAAGCTGCTTTGAGCTAGTCCCAACAACAACACCTTAAGCTGCAATACCTACAATGCTCTAGGTATTGCATTAGGTGTGTTATGACCCATGGGCATGTAGAGTTAGAAGAAATAGCTGAGTCAGATAGTGGCTAACATGGGCCAAGTGATTTGGATCAAGAGATTGCCTCAAGTAGTAGTTATCGTGTGTTAGGATAAATTGTTATTTGAATTTAATTAAGTTATTGTTAGGATAGGGTCTATCTTGTGATAGAACTCTAGATGATAAGATTAGGAGTTATCTTGTTATTTGGAATTCCATTTTAATGTATTTAAGCATTAAAGATGAATAACATGAGGCAAGAAGAATTTAACCCAAACACTCTTTTCTCCCTTTAATTCTAGGAGGGTAGTCGCCTCGAATACGACTGAGCCATTTTATCATTTTGCAGTTCACTGTGCGCACACACACACACACACACAAAACCACTTTGATTTTTTTTTTTTTTTTACTTTTTCTCATTTTTTTTTTATTAAGGGTGTGTTTGGATATCACTTATTTTGCTAAAAATTGAAAACTGAAAACACTATAGCAAAATAATTTTTAAATTGTGAATAGTGTCGTGAGACTCATTTTTAATGAAAGTTTTGCTGAAAAAAGAGGTTTGTGGATCCTGTGAATAGTGAACGAGACCCACTGAACAATGCATAATCATGTGAAACGCTCTTCTCAAAAAAAAAAGAAAAAAAGAAAACACCAAAACACAGACGTTGGCAGCTGTATCCAAACATGTACTTAATGGTTGAGACGGAAAGTTGTTTTTTTCAACTCTCAATCTCAGCTGTTAAGAACTATTGCATCAATTGCAATATCTACCCTAGGTATTGCACCATGACACATGTGTTCATATAATCATTTTACATCCAATAAAAAGTGGTGGAAGTGTTAATAAGAGAGAGTCAATTGCATAATTTTAGTTACTATAAAAACTAAAAAAGTCAATCCCACATTTTCTTGAAAAATGTTTTGCTTCAAACATGTTCAAAGGCTTGATGACAAATGCTTTGTCATATGCACTAAACCTAACTTATTTAGTTGGTTATGTTAAATGAGACATGTTCATTGCACATAATAAGAACTAATGTCATCCGAAAAATTTGCACAAAACCTATAAACCAAAACGAAAAATACTTAAATAGTCTCAGAGTATAGTGAAATGGTGTTCCCTCCTCTCACATTCATAATGAACTTCACTATGAATTTAATAAGTGAACTCCACTGTGATTGTAAGAGAAGAGATCACCATTCACCATGTTTTAGGTGTACGTAAGAATTACTCAACCGGAACATATATAAAATCCAAAATTAAAACACCCAAGCAGAGAAAGGGTATAGTTGTAAATTCAAAGCCAACTCTCAAGTCTCAAAGCATCGATGATCTATATCATATTAAGCAGAATCAACAGATGTAGACGACTCTAGTAGTAGTAGAACAGTAAAAAACAACAACAAAAAAAAAAACTTTTTTCTTCTCTCTCTCTCTAACTCGCATGCTCTGCTCTCTCTTTCTCTCTCTCTATAACTTTCTCAGGAAAGTAAATTCCAAAAGGAAAATAAATTTCAATTTAGGGTTTTTTTCTTTTTTTTTTTTTGTGTGTGAATAATGTCTCAAACAAGGAAATTGATGCCGAATCTGGATCAACAAAGTATAAAAATGGTAGGTTGAAACTCTCAAAAAAAAAAAAATGTTAACATAATTGTTAATAAAACAACTCCTCTTTATACATAAATCTCTCATCTCAAAACATCACCAAAGTGGATTGAATGGACGTGGACTGAAGTGAACCAAAAGGGACCCATATATTAGGTTGATGTGGCTCAATAGAAGTGTTGCAACAATAAATATTATGCTTCAGTTTTTAGAAAATAAGACAAAAGCAGAACCCTTTGCTAAGTGAACTGTGAAAGACAAAGATGAGTGGATCAAAAACAACTTTCAGATTACCACCTGCAACAACAACCACAACCGTGGCACATTTCCGTTCAGAAGTAAAATAGAAATAGTGAACTTGCATGCGTACTAATTATAGTACATGAATGCATGTTACCATTCTCCCTAGGCTATGTCCAAAAATATTAATTATAGACCAAAATCCTCTTATTCAACAAGAGGTCAATTACTATTGGATTCAAAGTGATACTCCCAATTTTAAATGACGTCCACCATTCTTACCATCAGAATTTGAGATTAGGGGAGCAGTATACATCCTTTTGTATCCCCCTATTACTGTTTGATCAAAACTTGAAATAAGGGAAGAATAGAAAAAGAATCAACCGTATCTTAACCAGCTGCAACTGGAAGGACTGAAAAGCCAAACAAGAGAGAGAATTTAAGCATCCACCGTCCTCCTTTATTAATTGCATACAATCTGGATGGAGCTGAAAAATGCAGAAGCCAACCACAAAACCTTTACATCGCATGTTTCCTTCTCGCTCACACCCTTGAAGAATGGCTCTTAAGTGTAAAAAAAAAAAAAAAAAAAAAATGTAACGAAAATAAACATTGGATCTGAAACTCCAAACTACAAAATTCTCCCATTTATCGTTCTAGATCTGCTCTCTGTTTTCTTTGGCCTCCTGCAATTTCCAAACAATGAAAATCGTCCACCTTTGTGTGGTCGAACAAGGGTCCCTTTAACCTGTTTACAAAGTGACAAAAGGTCTCTTCAAGGTTAAACAAGTTTCCCTACATAAAAATATAAAAACAAAAGGGGGAAGATAAAGAAACAGCCCACCATTCCCCTCTTGTGAGGTTTGGTCTCATTCCAACAGAAAAATCCACTACAACCTCTAGGTCCTGATGCTGATTCATATCCCCTGAAAAAACAGCAGGAACGAGCATGGGTGTTAATAGGACAGATATAAGACCAGTGGGACAGAAGATCCTGCAGAATGTTACATGGACAGCAGTGAACTTTGCTTCGCGAGGAGTTACCTAGGGGGCTGAGTTAAACATCAAACTAAGATATACTACTTAACAAGATGACCTCGTTCAGAGAATTAGGGCTTGTCAGTTTAAACACTATCATTCAAACCATTTTTTTCCCTGGAAAACTAATCATTTTTATTGAAGAAAAGGAACCATCTCATCTACACTTGGTGAAAACATGAAATAGCCCTAAAGAAATACAAAAGAGAGAGTGTCAACTAAATCGGTATTAGATTGAAACTCTCTGTGACCCAAGACTTGAGACCATTCAAACAGTGATCTCATTAGGGAAAGTGAACAAGAAGTACAATTATATATTGACTAATAAGTTCTATTCATTCAGAATTAACATCAAGAAGCATAGAAGCCTGACCTGTAATTCCTTTTAAAAGATCAATACTCTGTATGAAACCCTTGAATGATTTCATGCAGAAAATCAAAGCCTTAGACAATATTTCAAAATAGAATATTTGATATGGAGTTTTATAAAGTTGTTTGGCATAGTAATGGAATTATATTTGTATCAGCATCCAAATAATATCTTTTGCAAGCATTTTCATCTCATTATTGTTGATCAAAAGGAACCCAAAATTTGTCAATGATGAGAAATTCTTGAATCTCCTCTCCAAAGTTTGACAGATTATGTGAATTCTGGATTGTGATTTTAAATTTCAAAATGTATCTTATAAGGTCACAAACTAGTGTTGCAATATAATCAGCAATTTTATGTTTTCAATCAAGTGAAATGCAAAGAAAGTTATGAAGAAAAAAAAATTTATAAATATCGAGAGAGAGAGAGAGAGAGAGAGAGACTCACAGGTTATCTCTACTGGAATTGCTTGCTAAGCTGTTATTATGCAATAAACTTGGGGACATGGGAAAATGATCAATCCTTCTACCATTTTCTTTCTTCTGGAGGACCATTTCATTGTTAATATTCAAAACTTTGAGTTCACGATTTAATTCATCTTCATCTTCCCGGTGCTGAGAGGAGAACACTGTTGAATTAATGTCCATTTGATCTTGAGAATATATGCCATCTTCTTGAGGCAGAACCTGATTCTTCTCAGGTTTCAAACGATTCAATGCTCCCGGTGTGCCTTTCTCTGCAGCCTGTAACCAGGCAGTCTCTAGCCTTTGCTCACGAATAATGGATTCTATTCTCTGCATTGGAATCTCCTGTTTCCTCTCTCTCACACCACTGGTTTGACTGTTGCCATTAGCCAGTAACTCTGATGAACCAGAGGTGGATTGATTGGTTCCATCCAGCAATGGAGAATGATTAGAAAAACCATTCATTGCATTTGTGTGAACTACCTTCCTTTCCCAGTCAATTGCTAGAGCTGTTTCTGCCCTCTTCAGACCTTCTGGTAACTCAAGCAGCTTTACACCATTTATGGAAGCCTCATTATCTGGCAAAAGGATAATTCTAACTTCAACATTGCATTTCAGAACCATTTCCATCGCATTTGTGATACTGCTCAAGAACCTTTCTGCTCTAGATTTAATATCTCCATCTCTAAATGCAATATAAGCAACGAGAACACCTGCATGCAGAACCATATAAGAATAAAGAACAAAAGGGGGAGAGCGAGAGAGCACTAGCATGGTCTCCCATCATAAAGGGCATCTATGAGATCAACTTTTTAAACAAATTGATCCAATTAAACTCTTGTACTTGTTGAAAAACTACGCCAATCAGCAATTGGTTCAAGAAAACTAGTCCAATGTTATGCTTAGAAGAAACTTTATTTTCTTAAAGCTCTACCACCCCAAGCACAGCCTGATATTACTGAGAAAAAAGCGGGGGAATGTGGGGGGTTTGGGGTTGGGGGTGGGGGGATGTTGGGTTTTGGATCCGAGAGTACATATGAATGATTGATCTGTATAGCATCATAAATTAAAATAGTAGAATATAGAATTTTATCATAAGAGTTAAAGAAATCTGGATGAATAAATCAGATATGAGACCTCTTTCTAATCAGTTTGAAAATTTTCATTAGAAATTTAAACAACTGTCTCATAAGATGTTGTTGATTAATTTGCTTCACATCATCATTGTTGGATGCTCCACAATTTCAAACCATGTAATGCAATATATGAAGGTCAAAAGTTTGTTTCTGTTTCCAATACAATGAATGATATAATATTATTTTCTTTTGGTAAGTGATATAATATAATTCAGACTCTCAGCACAACTA
Organism: Quercus variabilis; assembly: GCA_030445155.1. Classification (NCBI taxonomy): domain Eukaryota; kingdom Viridiplantae; phylum Streptophyta; class Magnoliopsida; order Fagales; family Fagaceae; genus Quercus; species Quercus variabilis. The sequence goes on from CP129446.1 coordinate 97,553,163, forward strand.
TGGCTTAAGTAACATCAGTGTCCATATCAGCTAACAATCACACTTAACAGCAACTACAAGAATTCATGTTTCTTCATATCAGACTTTCAGAACACAAATCATTCAGTAGTTACATGAAACTTGCTCTAGCAAGTAGGAAAAGTGTAACACCATAGACAGCTAATTTAGTGTGTGAATCCATCACTACATCAGCTGGAATCAAAATAAACATCAGTGTAATCTATCACTACACCAGCTGGAATTAAAATAAACATCAGTTTAAATAATTAGTTATTGGACTAATACATTGATGCCATAGCTGACTTTTACTATTATTTGATTCCCAGCCCCAATCCTCACCAGGATCAGCAGCAAGTAACTTGAACCTAATAATAAGTTGAGCAGGTTTTTAAGCACTTATATAGAATTTTACAGTTAGAAAGATAAAACGAGAGAGTAAAATTTATGAGCTTACCTTCAACTTCAGATATAGATACAAGCCTTCCATGAGCATCAAGCAGCTGCCTCAGTGTCTTTGAGTGGCACCTCTCAATACAACGTGTCCAGACATCATCCAACTTTTCTGAGTCAATGCATCTAAAGATTATATTTCCAACCATACCATCATCACATGAGGAAGCTGAGGCTCCAGCATCAACGGACTGGCTTTGTGATGGCTTGGAATTGGAACTGAAAACATCAATCCGTGATAATAGTTCGGCCAGATGGTTGGGACTGCCACTTACTGCTTTGTGCAAGGATGCAGGAGAAGCTGGTTTTCGTGGCATATATTGAGCACCTGACTTCTGCTTGGATGCAGTAACTTCTCTTGAAGCACTAGATCGGTCATCCTCAGTTGTCTTACAGCTCTGCCTCCGGCTGCTACCTGAGTGAGCAAAGTCTGGAGAAGGCAGTGAACCAAGCTGTAATAGAGTTGCTGTGAACCATGTTGAGCGTTCACTTGAAACCCTTAGCTGTTTCTCGGCCTCTGAAAGAAGCTTCAAAGCATGCTTTAATCTCTCCAATTCTGCTTCAGTCACTGAAGCATAAAATGCAACCATCAATTGCAATGATTATCAAAAGATAAAATCATGAGATTTTCAATTTCTTAAAAGGTTTATTTAAAATGACAGTCAGCCAGTCACAAGAGGCAGCAACATATTTTTGTTTTTTTTTTTTTGCGGGGGGGGGGGTGGGGGGCAATGGATGTCACTTAAAAGTTATCTAAGGGGAAAAAAAGTGGTGTACACCAGTGAATTTTTAAAAGTGAATCCCAAGCCACCAAGTCAATTACGTAAGATCCCAGTAAATATTGGGCTCAATTGCAGAATGCTATTTGAGCCAAAGCTCATTGGCCAAATCTACGAACAATATTAGATCTGTCAAATATTTATTCGTACTTTTTAAGAAAACAAAAAACAAAGGGTTATTATCAAATATAGATTATTTTTTCCTTTGTGCTTTACAGTACACCATATAAGCTTATACTTGTTCTCTAAACATTTGCTTAAATCAAGGGTATTTCCAATCAATACCATAAATTTGATGTTATCCTGTTGTTTATGACATTGTCTCCTATTAACTCTACCAAAACTTGTGATGAAGAATGAAGTGCACTACAGGCACCAGAGTGAAGGGAATGATACTCACAGCTTCGTGTACCAAGGATTGAATCACTACATGTGGTATCAACGGCACTGTAAGTTCCAGCAATGATATCCATAATGAGACTGGCCAGTTGAGACATCAAAACCATTGGATCAACCCCAGAGTCCATCAACTCTCTGGCTCTTTTCACTGTTTCTGCAGTGTCTGATGACATAGCTAACTCCAAAAGTTCCAGTAGTTTTTCATCTGAAACAACTCCCACCTGTGGAAGATTGTACACGCTAAATTATAGGTCTGAACCATTCAATTACACAATTAAAGAATAATATAAAACAAAAACATTCACCCAATTAAATTTTCTAACATATACAATTTGATCTTCCAGTCATAAAACTGAAATAAAAGTTTTTTTTTTTTTTTTTTTTTTTTTTTTTTTTTAAGTATAAAAAAAAAGACTTCAAGGCCATGTCAAGGAAGCATTGGCAAAGCAAACTCACAAGTTCATTAACGAGAGACGTAGTAATTCTTTTCCCCAGCAAACTCAACTGTTCTAACATAGTTTCTGCATCTCGAAGTGAACCATCTGCATTCAAAGCAATCAAATCCAAAGCATCTGATTCAACATCCAGGTTCTCATTGGTAGAAATGTTTTGCAACCTGGCTACAATATCACCATCTTTAAATTTGTTAAAAAGGTACTTTTGACACCGCGATTGTATAGTACGGGGTACATTGTCAAGATCAGTTGTTATTAGTATGAACACAACTCGCTGTGGTGGGTCCTCAAGAAATTTGAGAAATGCCAGCCATGTCTTAGAGGATAACAGGTGACACTCATCAATAACAAATACCTTGTATCCTGAGAAGTTTAAGGGGGGCCTCACCAATAGTTTCTTCAATAGGTACCTAACTCTATCAATCCCTTTCTTATTGGTTCCATCAACTTCCAATAGATCCCTACTCTTGCCAGATATGAAATTGGTGCATTGCCTACAGTAGCCGCATGGTTTAGTTTCATCAGGAGCCAGACAATTCAAGGCAGAAGCAAATATCCTGGCTGTTGATGTTTTTCCAGTCCCACGGGGACCTTGAAAAAGATAAACAGGGGCAATCCGACCCCTTGTAATTGCATTTATAAGTGACTTAACCACAATATTTTGCCCTATCAATTCATCAAAGAACCTGGGTTTGTACTTCTGACTAAAACTCTTTATATTTTCTGGTGTGCCTTCCTCTTCCCCTTCCTCATTAAGAGGCACAATCTCTAATCCTTCTTGACTCCTACAGCTGGACGACCACCTCCTTCCATCCAATCTACTCAAAGCCTCCAAATCAAGCTCCCCAAAGTTAGTAGAGAGTTCATCATCACTCCTCCCAGTTCCTATAGATGAGCCTCCTCTGCCATTACCACTATCAGAAAGCAATGGGAGAACACCCCGGGCACTTTTTGCAGCAATACTCCGCTTGTTGGAACGTGATGATGATCGACGTCGACTATGATACATTGCTTGACTGCCGCACAAGATACTACTTCCTTTCCTCCTTATAGTATCAGAAAGAGAAGGAGAGTAACAACTCCCACAATCACCACCACGATGTCTCGGTGTCCTCCTTGACCAATAACAAGGAATCCCACACCCCTGGCGACCTGGCAAATCCAAATGATCATCCACCTCGTCATCCCCATCATTCATTGATGTTGTGGTGCCATCCCAAGACCCAACAGTACTTGGGTTTCGATTACGATACCTATTAAAAGAACTAGTCGACAATGCAGGTGTACTATACGAATATGAAGAGTTATCCTCTCTTAAACTACTTCTCAAGAACTTAGCCGAGGAGTGAGGCCAATTCCTACTCTTAAGCTTCAAAAGCAAAGGGGAAGCCCCGGAAATCGGCCTCAAATCTTCTGAATTACTGTATTCAGTATCATCAGATTGCTCGACTGAGTCATCTTGGCTTAATGCCATAGAAGGATGACCCTTTAACAAATTTTTTGAATTTCTACCAAAGTTAACATCTTTAAGCTGATATCTAGCTAAAACATCGAGATGGGTATTAGTTTTCTTACTTTTCCTCTTAATGGCGTTAAGCCTTTTGGCTGAAGTTGAAACCAGATTTGCATCTCTGCGTCTGAAGATGGAAGAACGGGTATCGCTCTTTAAGTCCCCACCATTCCTGGCATCGCTTAAGCTATCATCAACACTCCACTGAAAGGAAGAAGACCCATCATTCTCTTCATCCACATCCCCATCTTCATCTTCATCATGATCTTCATTCTTAGCCGATGATTTGTTGGACTTCCAGTTGTAGAGAAAGACCTTCTTGTCCTTGTCCTTGCCATTGGTATTGTGGTTTAGTGAATACTGGAAGTGATCAGAGTGTAACAAATTCAAAGAAGAAGTAGAAACAGCATTTGGTGGTAGTGGTAATGACAATGGTACAGATCTTGAGGAATTGAGAGGGGATTTTTTCCAAGAAGAAGTAGTGTCTGGATCGCGTAAAACACGAGCTGCTTTTCGGATTTGAGTTAGCTCCTTCTTCTTCAAGTGGAGCTTGCTTGGATCACCGACTCTCATTTCTGACATTTTTTTTTCCTAACAAGAAATTAGCTTTCAGAAGTAAAAACCCATAAATCACAAAACCCAGAAACAATTTCTGAAATGGCAGTGTTTTACTTTGACAAAAACACACACACTCTCCCTGTCTGTCTGTCTGTCTTTTTTTTTTGCGTGTGTGTGTTAGGGTTTGTTTTGTTTTTTTGTGTGGGTTTTAATTGGCGCCTCTTCTTGAATAAATGACTGTTTGTGTTTGTGTTTGTGTTTGTGTGTGAGAGTGTATGAAATGAATATGGGATTTTGTTTTGTTTTGTTTTTTGTGTTTTTATTAATTAATTAGTATATAATTAATATTCAAATAAACAACTTAGAAGGAGGATGATGATGATGATCATGAAAAGATGAAAAATTGAAACACGGCTTCCAGACCCCGTGTCTCCGGGATTACGCCTTCAATCATGTCCTTTTTCTTTCCTTTTTATTTTCATTTACACTCTTTCCTTCTCAACAACAACGACAACCAAAAAAAAAAAACACTCTTTCCTTCTTCTTCTTCTTTCTCTTCTTTTATTTATTTTGTCTCTATACTTTACCTCTCAATTTCTCACTAAATTATTCAATACCAAGATGGCAAGATTTTTTGTTTCTATACATATACTCAAGAGAATAAGCTTTTTTTTAGTGGATTACAGAATTAATTTAATTAATAGTTAGTACTACTTACTATTATGCGGTGTATAATAGTTGAAAATGCTTTGTTTACAATATTTTTACAACAAATTATAGGTGACAAGTTATTATTTACTGTTATGAGTGAGAAAAAAGTAATTTAAGTTGTAAATTCAAATTAAAATTAAGAGCAACTTACTATCTATGATTTGTTGTGAAAATATTTAGAACATAACACCTCTCATAATAATTAGATCGAATTTTTCTCAAAGTTTTGAAGTAATTTCTTGGTAAATAATTATAATCCTCCTGACTTAATCATTTAAATAAATATCACAATATTATTAATCAATGTTTATTTATTTATAGAAAATCAATGTTTATTTAATTGCTAATAATGAATACTTAACAAATTTTAAGATTTTTTTTTTGAAACAAAAATTTAAGAACTTTTCACCATATTAGCTTTAAAATTTAAGAATTTTAGCCATAGATTAAAACTCTCTCTCAAAAAAATAAAATAAAAAGCTTTAAAACATTGAGTGATGCTACAACTATTACAAGTTTTACTATATATATATATATATATTACAAATCGATAGGTCAACTTCCAAAAAATAAAATGAAAAAGTAATTAAACAAATGCATTTACTATGTTGTTGATGCAATATTAATCATGTTCATTGTTGCATCGATTTGTAAAAGAAAAATGTTATGTCGACAATATTTTCATAATAAATTTTAAGTGAAAGGTTTTTAATAGTTGTTACAGATAAAAAATGTAATTTTAGTAGTGGGTTCAAATTAGAACCAATAATAATTACTATTAATATAGCAATTCTCTTTTTAAAATAAACATAACTTAGTTACCATTCATTTATTAAATTCAAATACATTGTTGCATTGGCCAATGAGTTGCATACATTGTTGTCTGTTTCAAAATACTCCTTTATTATATGAGAATTATAATAAGTATTAATTATTTTAAAAACTTTATATAGTGTTGGTGTTTAACAACTTTTTTTTAAAATCCAATAGTTACAAGTTACAACGGTAAGGGATATTAAATTCAAATCTTTTTCTCAAAAAAAGAAGAAGAAGGTGAATTTAAACCTTGGTTCTCTTAATAAAAAAGAGGAGACTGCCATTTCATTTGAGTTTAGTTAAACCATTTCATTTTTTTTCCCTCTGTATTTTACTATTTATAGAAAATTTAGTTATTAGTGTCAAATTACCTTTTGAGCCACACCACATTTTCAACTACCTTATAAACTATGGGAAGAAAATTTAAAACAAATAATTAACTACTATTTTCAGAACGTTACTTTTTTTTGACAATTCATATCAATTTTAAAACGTTTCTTTTTAAGATAGCAATAATGTAATGTCGGCAGGAGTGAGGAATTAAATTGGATCTTGTTCTAATTCTTTATATTTTGATGAAATGTTCTAATTCAACTCAATTTTAAACCTACTGTGAAATTTTAGATAAAGGTTTTAATTTTTTTTTTTGAGAGAAAGGTTTTAAAATAAACTGAGTGTTACTTGGATAATTGGATTTGTAGGGTTCAAATTCTTTACATAAACCCAAAGACAATAAATTTGTAGAGTGTGGGTCAAAGAGCTAGAATCAATAATGGATCCATTACAATGGAAAACCCTCCCTCCATTATATAGTCACTCCTATCCTTATCTCTATCGTCCACGTACTCTTCATCCATGAACTTGTTCAAGTACCTGTCACGTCAGGTATCTTCTTTTCAGCTCTGTGTGAGTGGCGGTAGGTTGGGATGCACTGTTCAGAGGTCTTCTCCACATAAATGCGGCCAGAAAAGCTGTTGCAATGCATTGAATACAGTGGCAATAACCTTTCCCTCAGATATTTCCCCATCCTTATCGTTCCAGAACATGCTTTGAGTTTATCTAAATCAGGTGAAGTCCTCGGATAGTCATTCTGGCTTTTCTCGTACTCAACTAATCTATGATATCCTGTTAAAATGAAACATCCTCCTCGGATAGGAGATATCCTCCTCGGACAGGAGATGTCCTCGTCGGAGAGCATTGATTTTTCATTACGAAGATCCTATCTCTAACTGGACCTTGCCCTTATCTCCTCTCTCTTTTCGGATGTAAGATAGTCCTCTCGTGGGCCCTCAGCCCATTACCTTGGGCCTTGCTCCTTTTTCCCCCACAATAGCCCCTCAAAATTTTATTTTTTCCCCCGCAAGCGGGAAGAAAGAATAAGATTTTGATTTAATACGCGGGAATGAAAGGAAAATAAAATAAAAGAGATCAACAAAAGAAAAAACAAAAAGTCACAATTGCCTCTGTTTATACGCGTGAGATTGTGGAGACGCGCGCCTCATTATTACCACTGTAAATCTCTCATTCCCAAGGCATTGCATCAACTACCTCAGGCGGCTGTGTCTCTTGCATCCAACTGTAGATCGTTGATCAAACGGTTGGGGTTTGTCCTCGCGATTCGAGCGAGATGAATGACACCGCTCCGTCTGTCCCCATATATAAATCTCTGCAGGCAGTTACTTTTTTTACTTTACACACATTCATAGCACTCACTCTACAAATTTATTGTCTTTGAGTTTATGTAAAGAATTTGAACCCTACAGGATTGTATAACAAAATGGTTCAATATTGAGTTGAGCAGCCATGAACAGTTTTGTTCAACTAGTATCTCTTTGTATTTCTAACAAAAACATTCAAATTTCTTTTCTTTATTATAACTATTGAATTTTTTTTATTTAAAAAAAAAACCCTTTTATAAGAAGGCCAACTAATATTTCTCTTTAAAATATCAACCTCACTCAGTTCATTAGGAGTCTACTTTGATTTTGTTTGTTTTGTTACTTTATATTATTCTCATTACGAAAATCTCTTGTATAGTTCTGAAATTGATCTTTTTTTAGTAAAATATTAATTAGAATGAGATGTTACCGAGAGAAACTTGTGACTCTTTCTATAAGATCTTATCAAATATTCATTAATCAATTTCACTTGTACAAACTGTGCATCAGGTGAGTTAAAACTTAAACATCCCACTATTTGGTTAACTTATTCAAGTTAAAAACTCAGATGTGTGTTAAGTATATTTGGGCTTCACAAATTATTAGGAAAAGTTCCAATTGTGATTAATTATTAGTTTTTTTTTTTTTTTTTTAGCATAACAACGATTTTAAAATATATTAGCAACACGATTTGTATACCATGTTGTATATGTTAGAGTAAATGTGGAAGGGAGTGATATAGAATAAGAATACTAAAAACACGAGAGTTACGTGGTTCAGTTTTTTCATCTTACGTCTATAGAGAAAACCCTTAAGGGTTATATCTTTATTGTATTAAAGTGTAGTATAATAACCTATGTTACAATAAATCATAAAATGAGTATATATAAACGACTAAATTTTAGACTACTAATACAAGTATAAGTGGGCAAATATGTCTAAGATATGAATAATGTGTTTTTAGATCATTTAAAATAAATAAATAATAATAACACAATTTTTATTTAAAAAAAAAAAAACACGAAATCATGTGCTTTCAAAACAATTGTTTTATTGTAAATCTGATTTTCTTTTTGTTTAATATATATATATATATATATAAAATAGGCAGAAAAGTGTTGGTCACAATAAGCACAGTTTGGCAGAACAATATTGGAGAGCAGTCTCTTTCTTCTTGTCCCTTTACATTTATTGATTATGCATGTGATAAGAGAGTCCACAATACCAGCTCCTCCTCACGTCTCTTTCAATTATTCAACTTTTTATATTCATTTTCCAAATGAAGTTTCCAAATAAAGGAAATTAAATAACAAAAGTATTCCATCTCTCTCACTCAGGATAGAATCGAAACAAGTGATTATTTGTCAAAGATGAGTATTCTATAATAAGAATTGAAACAACATGGCAATATGGCATATATTAGAATGCGATGGGACTTTCTAAATTCTACTAATTCATTGGATGTGCACTCTTGACTCTACAAACAAAAACAAATGCCAGATGACATATGATTCTTTGGATAATTCACTTGAGAGAGTATAACTTTATAGGCCCCTATTCATTGATAGAAGGGATTAAATGCAAAAGACAAGTAACCAAAACACTTTAATTTGTTCCAATAGAAAAGATTTTACACAAGATTGTTTATTTGAAATACAACAATACAACAAGCAACCACATGTCATGTCCATGTGCCATGCCAATTTTTGCTACAAAAATGTAAAACCAATCATCATAATGTAAAATTGCCTTGGATGTAAAGATGCCAAATATCGTCACAGTGATGTCAAGAGATGTCATTTTAGCTAATATATATAATTATATATATAAAAAGAAATGTCAGATAGATGTGAAAACATATAAACATGTAGGGTAGGAAGTTTCTATGGTAGCCATTGGAATAAATAGAGTTCACATTTACCTATTCATTAAAAATACGTATATAAAATATCTTCCTATTATGAAAATTGTGTTAGTGATAGATCACGTAAAAGAAAATTGTGTTAGTGATAGATCCTGTAAATGTAATATTACTCTAATTATAAGTTACTATAACAATGTATTACTATTAACCATTTGGTTTAGGCAGGAGAAGATGAGCAACTCTATAAATGACAAGAATTTTTTAGTTGAACCACAAGTTTTTTTTTTGCTAGGTAAATGCTGGGGCTTGAACTCATGAGTAGGCTGACACAAGCCCATAGCATTGTCACTATCATATAAATCACAATTTTTTTCTCAAAAACTTAATGTCTAACATGTAGGATAATCATGATAAAACGTGTATAACACTAGCATTTTTTTCTTTAATGGGAGATACTAGCATTATTGGTTGATGGGCAATTCTACGCGTTCCTCTCTTTGTAGGAGTTGTCCAAAGCCACTATTAGGACATTCTTGGTTCGTCCATTTCCATTTGTTAGCCATGAATTATGAACATTGTTTTGTTCGTTTGTTAAAGCAGAGAGAGCTATCAATTTGACAGAAAGCTGTCTTAAGAATTTAAAACATTTAATTAAAGAGTAGGTCCATGTAGCATAGATAGTTGTCCCACCATCACCATAGGATTTAATGGATGATAATGACTTTACCTGTAGATGAGCAGAAATCTTTTATTTTTGGTACTTCGTATTGAATGAAGTCTATCAATCTATTACAAAACAAGAGGAGAAAATATGGGAAAGGCAGGTTTAGTGAGAAATAGCCAGGTTCATGGATCAGAGGATTTTTCAAAAGCATTGGGTTCATATATTTTGTAGAGGGCTGCATTGGGGCCCTCAAAAATGATCTCAACTTAACTATTGGGCTGAGTATTCAAAAAATTCACCGTACAACTTGATACTGGATTCGTGAGTGGCAACTGAAACTTAACGTATAATAAGTAGAAATTGGCTAGATGAATATATTCTGCATTTTTTAATTTTATGGGATAAAAAAATAATACTAAATAATTTAAATGACTGAGAAGCTCATCACCTAGGTAAATTCAAAGGGAAGATAGCACCACTCATGAGAATTTAGCTAAGAATATGAAACTATTTTAACTCACTATTATATGAGATACAGATTAATCTCACTTAAGAGATACAAAAATTGAGACTCATTACCCAAAGGAATCCACCCAAAGGATAAGAATTGATTTAGAAGAAATCAATCTTTTGAAAAACTCAAGGTTTTTAATTATGCAAATACACTCTGATTTTTATTGGATTCAACCAAATACTTAAATAGAGCTTCAAATAGCCCCCAAGCATAGGAAAACAAAAATAATAATAACTACATTTACTTAATCTGACCAAAGTCAGATATAATTCTTAGGAATTGAGAAACACAATAAATTACTTGTGCAAGAGAAATAAAACATAAAGGCTGATTCATCCTATGAGACACTAAATAAAAACATTTTGACTTAATCAATAATTTAAAAAAAAAACATTTTAAAATAATGGGCTATTATTCTAGTCTTCAAAAAAAGCTTTTGGGCCTGGACTAACATCAAGTTGAGTTTGCTAGATCTTGGGACACTACAATGTCACAACTAGATGTTAGATGTCTCTAACCAGTTGTGGACACTCATTTCTCACTTCATATGCTAAGGGTGAATTTGATTATCTTTTTTATTCTAGACTTTTTCAAAAAGTGGTGATTTGCGATTGCTACTTATGCAACGTGAAAACACACTTTTCATGTTTACAAGACTGAAAAACACAAATTCAAATGACTACCAAACCCCTCTAAAAGTGGTGATTTGAAACTGTTAACGTAATTTTGACCCCGAAAGGTCTAAATCAAATAAGCTCAGTTTATATGTCTCACTTTCCTAGTGCTTTAATCTTTGATTACTGATAATTTCTCCAGTATTTTGAGGCTAGGTAGTACAAACTTCAACATACACATCAAGTAGGAAATCACTGTGCTAACTTTGTTGGTGAAGAGAGGAGTAGCTGTAAAGAATCTTTTGTGTTGTATTTGAACCCTTCAGCAATTAAAAATTTTCCAACCAAACACAATTAGGATTTATCTTTGGCTTTAGTACTGTAATCTAAATTGCCTAATTCCTTCATACTAGCTAAATCAGCATTGCCTAAAGCGTGTTTGCGCTGATCCATCTCTGTTCGATTCCAAAAATTACTTCAGTGTTGTTTAAGAAATTAGTTCACCTTTGGTAAGGTATATTGGTGTGCGCTGCTAAATGCAAACCAGTTTTTCTCATTGTTTCAGCATGCTAAATGCCAATCAAATTTGGTATTCTCTAGAGAGGGAAATGCTTATCTTTTTTAACAGGACTATAGTATAAAAAAATTTATCAATTGAGTTAAGTGGATTTTATTCGTTGAGCTAATTAACTTATTGTTTTGTCCAAGCTCTTTTGGGTCAATACACTCTTTAATCCTCTTTAATCCTAGTTCAGACCAAGTTTATTTATAGGTGGTTTTTGTACATCTACTAACATTTAAAAATATTTAATTATTTTCCTTTTTTAGTTTTCTAATAACTATTATCCATTCTTTTTCTTCAAACTTCAGTCAGTACTCACTATTCTTGGAGCTACGTTAATAGATTGTGATAACCCATAATTTGATTGAGTCATACCAAAAGTTGTACTTTGACTCAGTGATTTTCAGTTCCAGGATTGTCTCATGCATCTCTACCAGTACACACACACCCATTTTCATTTGGATAAAAATAGGACACTAATTAAAGGAAATTAATTTTAAATTTTTTTTTTAAGGCAAAGCTTGTTGCTGACACGGTAATACACACATCGTTACACACATGCAAAAAAAAAAAAAAAAAATGCAATTGGAATTGTGACGATTTCCAAGTTTAACGCGCGTGTAATAAATACTTTTTTTTAAAATTGCTACGAGATATGTTGCGATTGAAATTAATATCATTTTACGTCACCTAGATCACTTTTAATTGCATTCTCAAAAGAAAAGAAGAAAAAGTCACTTTTAAGTTTTAACCGTACCAATCAAAACATGAACTGTTATGAAAGTTTGGGATAGATAGACGGTACAGTGATGACACTGGAAGTGGGGTTCTTCCTTCCTCATGAATATGATGTATATCAATAGGAGTCCTCTGTTAAATCTTAAATGCAATTTTTGGACAGATATTAGTTATCTTTTACTGTTTACCTAATTATTATTACCCCGTTTGAACTGAAGTGAACAAGCTTCTAATTTGGCCTTTTGTTTTGTTTTGCTTTTGGGCATACTCATTTATTTATTTGGGAGGGAGCCAAAGCATGTCAACTTTGTAATGTCACATTTGGGCTCCATAGCATGCAAAGTAACCAACCTAAAACATCTATCACAGCTTCATGCAAACCTCATTCAAAACTCCCTCCACCACCATAACTACTGGGTGGCAGTACTCCTTACTCACTGTACACGCCTCCACGCACCATTGGCCTATACCCATCTCATTTTTAACTCTCTGCCTTGCCCTGATGCCCATGTCTTCACTTCCATGCTTAGATATTACTCCCAATTGGGTGCTCATAGGGAAGTGGTTTCTCTGTTTAAACATATGCAATATTGTGGTATAAGGCCTGCTGGTACATTTGTGTACCCAGTATTGATTAAATTGGCTGGGGAGGCCTGCATTGTGTTTCATGCCCAAGTAGTGAAATTGGGTCATTTTCAGGATCGTTATGTACGCAATGTGATCATGGACATGTACGCAAAATATGGCCCGGTTAAGTCTGCTAGAAAACTGTTTGATGAAATGCCTGAAAGGACTCTTGCGGATTGGAATTCAATGATTTCTGGCTACTGGAAGTGGGGGGATGAAGTTGAAGCAAGTAGACTCTTTAATGTGATGCCTGAGTGGAATGTTGTTACTTGGACCGGCATGGTTACTGGTTATGCTAAGAAGGGGGATTTGGAGAGTGCAAGAAGGTATTTTGATGAGATGCCTGAGAAAAGTGTGGTCTCATGGAATGCAATGCTCTCAGGTTATGCTCAGAATGGGTTTGCAGAGAAGGCTTTAAGATTGTTTGATGACATGATTAATGCTGGGGCTCAACCAAATGAAACGACCTGGGTTACTGTTATTTCATCATTATCGTTGCATGGTGATCCTTGCCTAGCAGACTTACTTGTTAGAACACTTGACCAGAAGAAGATCCATTTGAATTGTTTTGTCAAGACTGCGCTGCTTGATATGTATGCAAAGTGTGGAAACCTTGAGACAGCTCAAAGAATTTTTGATGAACTGGGCGTGTATAGGAACTCTATTACATGGAATGCCATGATTTCGGCATACACAAGGGTTGGGGATTTGACTTCAGCTAGGGAGCTCTTCGATAAGATGCCAGAAAAGAATGATGTTTCATGGAACTCATTGATTGCTGGTTATGCTCAAAATGGGCAGTCAGCCATGGCAATTGAGCTCTTTAAAGATATGACTGCTACTAAAGACTTGAAACCAGATGAGGTGACGATGGTGAGTGTTTTCTCAGCCTGTGGACATCTTGGGGCATTGAAATTGGGAAATTGGGTTGTGAACATCCTTAATGAAAACCATATCAAACTCAGCATCTCAGGATACAACTCTTTGATTTTCATGTACTCAAGATGTGGGAGTGTGGAAGATGCCAATAGAGTTTTCCAAGAAATGGAAACAAGAGATGTTGTTTCCTACAACACATTGATAGCAGGGTTTGCAACTCATGGACATGGAATGGAAGCCATTGAACTAATGTCAAAAATGAAAGGAGAAGGTATAGAACCAGACCGCGTGACATTTATTGGTGTCCTGACAGCATGCAGCCATGCTGGATTACAGGAAGAAGGTTGGAAGGTCTTCAAATCAATCCAAGCTCCTGCTGTAGATCATTATGCATGCATGATTGATTTGCTAGGTCGAGTAGGTGAACTGGATGAAGCTACAAAGTTGATTGAAAGCATGCCAATAAAACCAAACGCTGGAGTTTATGGATCTCTTTTAAATGCTAGCCGGATTCACAAAAGAGTTGAACTTGGGGAGATGGCTGCAAGCAAGCTCTTTGAGCTTGAACCATATAATTCTGGAAATTATATTTTGCTTTCCAACATATATGCTTCAGCAGGGAGGTGGGAAGATGTTGAGAGGGTCAGGGGAACAATGAGAAAAGTGGGAGTGAAAAAGACAACTGGATGGAGTTGGGTAGAATATAAGGGTGAAATACACAAGTTTATCGTAGGAGACAGGATGCATGAACGATCAGATGACATCTATGGGCTATTGTCAGAACTGGGAAGGAAGATGAGGAGGAACGGGTATATTGCTGACAAAAGCTGCGTGCTGAGAGATGTTGAAGAGGAAGAGAAAGAAGAGATGGTGGGAACTCATAGTGAGAAATTGGCTATTTGTTTTGCTCTTCTGGTTGGTGAAGTAGGGGCAGTGATTAGGGTGGTGAAGAATTTAAGGGTATGTTGGGACTGCCATACAGCTATTAAGATTATCTCCAAGTTAGAGGGAAGGGAGATAATTGTGAGGGACAATAATAGGTTTCACCATTTCAGTAATGGGCTATGTTCTTGCAAGGATTACTGGTAATGAGAGACAACACATCTGGTACCATCAAAGGGGAGTGGAGACTCCTCACTCCTCTGCTTTGCGTTATATTCAATTCAAATATTGCAACTTGAGTATTGGCAATTTTTTTTTGGCCATACAATATGAATAAATAGTAATGCTACATCCACAAACTATTTTATAACATTTTTACAAAATGTTGATGTGACCAACCTCTTATTGGTTTTTATCTAGGTCTACTATTAATATCATTTTTTTATTTACCAATAATCATTCATCACATCAACAGTTTGTAAATTTTTTTTGTAAAATAGTTTGTATCTCTAGCATTATTCATGAATAAATACCATTTGTAGACCAAATAAGTTTGATGTGTCATGATTGGGGAAAGATTATGGGTACTGACTGGTGAATGGTCATAAACCATTACACTTCCAAAGATGACAACTAATAGAGAGATGGAATCGCTTGGTTTTAAAGTCTTTCTAAATTCGCCTAGTTTTTGTAATTGTATTATAATTTGACTTTTTTATATGAATTTTGTTTTGGATGTATGTGAACATATGGCTTAGGTGCATTATTCTTTGACTCTTTAAGTTTGTAATTATTGTTAATGAATTTTAAAAGTATCTTTTTGAGAATTATTTTTCTTTGTGCATTTTCTTTTTGGATGGTCTTGAAGATGTTATTTATAAAAATAGACTTAAATATGTTTGGTTGTGCCTAATATTAATATCCTTATTGTTATTGTAATTTTTCAAGCCTCTTTTACTGAATTGTAAGTGTTGATATTTGCAATTTTGTTACTATTGAGTATTGTTTCTGTACTACCTGTTGAGCTTAATCAATAGCTAGATGTTCAGCGTTGATGTGAAGGATAAGATCTACTCTACTATGTTTATATAAACATAATTTCAAATAACTCATTAACATTTTAAAGGGCAAAATATATAATATACTATTTCAATTATACTCCATTGGAACATTACTATATCCAATTTTTCCGCGCCCCATGTTTACAAATAGAAACGAACAGGGTGGTAGGCTTTTTTTAATTTGCTGATTTTATTGCTTGATGAAATTCTTCTTCTTCAGGACAGGTTTGGATTATAGAAAGAGAGAACAGTACATTTTTTTTTTCTTGATTATTTACCCTCTCCACCAATTCTTCCCCTCTTTTAGTAAATAGAAACGTTTGCACTTCAATTGAACACCAAAGGAGAAGAACTTGATTTTAAATTGCTCAAAATAACTTTGCATTTGGAAGTTTTACTTCCATGTTTTCCCTGAATTTGAACCTGTTTCTTTCCCAACTTTGGTTGCCTCTTTATTAAAATCAAATCATCCATGAAAGAAGAAATTCAGAAATCTAGCCACAAATTGCACCCTCAAAAATGAGGACTCCAACCTGTAGTAGGTTTGACT
The DNA here is from genome assembly GCA_030445155.1 of Quercus variabilis. Lineage (NCBI taxonomy): Eukaryota > Viridiplantae > Streptophyta > Magnoliopsida > Fagales > Fagaceae > Quercus > Quercus variabilis. The sequence continues at coordinate 97,569,454 of CP129446.1, forward strand.
TAACATCTTATACTTATGATCATACATGAGCAATGTTGTTAAAAGTGCGCTTTAAGCTCAAAGCTCGAAGCCCCAAGGCTCCAGCGCTTTTTGCCTCAAAAGCTAAGCTCATTCAAAGAAGCACGCTTTAGGCGCGCTTTTTTGCGCTTTTTCAAAAAGCTGAAAGTGCGATTTTTGGAACTTTTTTATATTTTTCAAAAAAGAAACACCAAAACTGAATTAAAGCTATAGGATTTTGACATTATTGATATAAACCATTGATTTTGTATATTTTTAGTGTAAATTACTTATTAAAAAAAATTAAGTATAACTTGTCCTAAAAACTAACCCACAACCTCCTAGATCTTCTCTATTTTTATTTTTTCTCCTTGAAACAGTAACCCAACTAGATCCTTGGTACCAATTACCATGTTGCAATGTCCTCATATTCTTAGCCCATTCATGGGAAAAAAAAAAAAAAAAAAAAGCGTATGATAATATGTGGTAATTGTTTAGTTACTTTAATGGTTGATTTTGAACATAGCAAACTAATTCTATCAGAGTTATAGTCATTAAGTGATTAAATTATTAACTAATATTACTAATTAGTCATAGGGCATTATAGATATAGGAGATTTAAGAAAGGATATTACATGGAAGTACTGATATCTAGCTTATTCAAAAAAATAAAATGACTTGACTAGCAATTTTTGTGTTAAAATTGCAAAAGTAGAGCATATCTAAATATTATATGAATTATATAAAAAGTTTTATTTCAATTTATATGATAATTTGATCATTTGATTGTTGCATTTCTCATTAATAATAATTTTTTTAATTTTTAAAAATTATTTTTAAAAAAATGTGCGCTTCACTTCAATTAGGCGCGCGCTTGCGCTTGTGCTTTGCGCCTAGACTCCAAGAGCCCTTTGCACTTAAGTGCCTAGACTCCAAGAGCCCTTTGCACTTAAGTGCGCCCCCTCGCTTTTAACAACACTGTACATGAGGTTGCTGAGATAGAGACATCTCCAATCAGGAAGATTCAAGTATAATGAGGTTCAAAGCAATTCAATGGTTGCCAATTGCCAAACTAAGGTAGTAATCTGTAGAAACAAAAGATAATAAGCACCAAGATCAAACCAGAAAATTGCTTGGACATAATATTTCTAGTTGCCATTAACTATTTTAAAACACAATTCCCCATAGAATTAGACAGAACAATTACCAAACGTAGCAAAACTAAAAATCCGAAATTCATCAGCAGTCATTCAAATTCATCAACTAAAATAAGACAGACTCTGTTTTACTTTCAAATCGTGACTAAAAAGGTATAAACCTTTTCAGCTTTTTCTGATTGGTATTCGTCTCCAAATTCAGAACCTAGATTTAAACTCTAGACCTCTTGTTACTGCAACTTGGGCACTTATACTGCTTGATATGTTCAGCCTTTGCAGGTGTAATCTTTACACATTTGCCATGGAACCATCTCTCGCAAATGTCACAGCAAATCCAGAACTCGTCAGTACCATAATTATCCCCACAGGCTCCGCAAGTTGCACCCTGTTCATCATCTTCTTCTTCTTCTTCCCCACTCTCATCATCTTCTTTCGGTGGTGGAGACATCTTCACTCCCTTGGTCTGGGGCTCAGATTGCCGGGACTGTTTATAGGCAACATAAAAGCAGTGAAAACATTACACAAAGGAGCCATACAAAGGGGATAAAGCAAATAAGAACTTCTGTGAAACTGTGCCTTCTTACCGTCTTTCCACTTGATTTGCTTTTGCTACTGTTTTGAGTAGCAGATTGGTCTTTTGGTTGCTTGACATTGCCTGTCACAACTTCAAATATGGTTGGCAAATCATTTATCATCTGAAAAAGCCTCTTCCTGTAAATCCAATTCCAAACAATATTATAACCACCTCTTTGATTTGATCTTATACACTACAGTTATAGATGAAATGTAGCCACTAATTCTTGGCTTTTATAGCTTCCTGCAAAAATAATAATATGAATCTTGGCTTTATAGAAAAGGGCTGCGGACAACATTTCCTGTAATATGAATCTAGGCTAAATAGAAGGGCTTCTAACGTTGTACATGACCAGAACAATAGTAATACCTATTTTCTTAGTAAACAATAGTAGTAACTTTTTCTTAGTAAACAAATGTAATTTTTTTATCAGACCAAGCATTCACTTTCTTTTACATATTCAAATAGTTCACTGTCAATTTCAATGTCAAGGGTACATCCAGAAGACATTAAACAGGAAAACTAAGATAATCTAACAATGGTGACTTTTTTTACCTAAAGAAATTCAGTAATACAAAATAGAATAAGAAATTACAACCAAAAAAAGAAAAGAGAGAAAAATCTAAAAAAATTTTTATAAGGGAAAAAATCCAGGAAAATTTAACATTTATTTCTAAAGTAAAATAGTCATAGATAAATGCACATGTAACTAAACATGTATGATAACTTTCCCCATGCATCTCTATCCCTAGCAATCATGAAAAGCTCAGGATACCTTTCCTTAAAGAAAGAATTCTCATTCCAGCAATCATGCTAGAATCAAATCCTGGTATCATTCCCTGCCTCAAGCCTCACACATAACTAATAAAGTTTTCCCAACCACCTCTAATGTGCTTCCATAAACATAAGGACCCCTCACTACATACACACACCAACCACCCCACAAAATGCCATATTTTATATCTATTACCTTGCTCCATAATGTGTCCCTCTCCTTGACATACCTCCACAACCATTTGCCAAGTAGAGCTTGGTTAAAAAACAAAAGTTTTTTAATCTAATCCTCCAGCTTCAACAAGAACACAAACAGTTTGCCAATTTACCAGATGAAATTTATTGTCATCCAGCATACAACCCTAAAGGAGGTGACATAACAAATTAGAGAGTTTGACTATGCAAGCTTATGGTAGGTTAATGTTTAGGGGGACTTGTGGATCTAAAGATTAGAACGTTTTAAAAGTAAGGTTTTGTAGGGAAGAGAAAATATTTTATTTAGGGTTGAAAAGAGGTAAGAATAAACAGAAATTGAATTTCTCCACAATCTGTGAACTGAGAGCCTGAACAACATTAGAGAGAGGGAAGAACAACAAGGCCAACATACCTCAATACTCAAAACATTCAACAAAACCCCTCTTTGTTTGATCCTATATCTTAACTTTTTCTAATAGAAGAAGGACTTCTAGGTTTATTAGTAAACTAAATCCTAATTGAATTGAATCAAACGCCACACATAAAGACCCATAAACTAAATAAAACCCAAGGCCCACACCTAACAACTACATAATTACTAAAATACCACTAACTCTAGAAAAACCAAGTAAAACATAAATAAAATACTCCTAACATATTTAATTACCATGGGCACTTAATCTTGGACTTTTCCTTAATCTTAAGCTTCCCAAGAGGACTTTTTATTTTCAAACCATACTGTGGTTGTGCTATCAGGAGTCCCTCCACAAAGCCCTCCATTTTAAGCCACATATTCTCAAATTTAAACTGTGCTTTTTATCCCATTAAAGTCAAGAAAAATTCGGGAAGTGATCTGACAGTTAAATTGCAGAAATATTTCTTCCCAGTTCAATATTATAAGAAACCTGTCTAGTTTGGACATAGATGGGGGCTCATAATTGTTAGACTAGGTAAATGCACCTCCTTCCAACTTCCAAGGGTAAATCCATCAGCCCAAGATCTAAAATGAAAACATAAATTTCCCATATGGCTATGGAGACCGTTTCTACATCCACTCGTTCACTAGGGAAATGACTAATGAGTGAAGTTTTGATATCCACCCCATGCAACAAGGAACTCCTGCCAACTTCCTTCCACAATCGTCTTCTTTCCATATCTGCATTGGGGCCATATACACTAGAGAAATCTCAATCAAAGCCATCAGCATCCACAGAGTTCAAACAGGACAAGTTACTAAGCTCATGTTGCAAAATTTAAGTAATTGAAGCACTCTGAATTATGAACTTGAAACACAACCCTTTCCTTGTATACCTAGGTTTTTTTAACGATTTGATTTTATCCATAACAATTTCATCCTAGCATCCTGTGTTCAAAGAAAAAGGAAAGATGATCAACCTTTAATCCAGATCATATAATTGATCCAAAGAAAAAAAAAATTTGTCTCTAGTTATTTACTCATCAACTCAAAGAAATTTGGAAGAACTGATTAAAGCTAAAAAAAACAAGAGCCCATTGCTGATTGCGGTTCAAAAATAGCTCAAAGAATAAGCGACATAGTTTTGCATTCAAATAGGTAATGATAAACAGTCAAACAGCTTTATTGCTCATCTCTAGTAAGAGTACAGCCGACATAAACTCCTCTCTCTTTATGCATTCTCTCTCTTACTTGTCCTTCTCCTTAGACTTCTTTAGCTTCTTCTGTACTGCAACTGAAATAGGACTTTGGGTCTTATTTCCCATTCTTTCCCCAGTACACAACAACAGATGCTGACAAGTCTATCAACATTTCCTGCTATTGAAGGGCCATTTTCTACAAATAACTACGCAACATAATTAACTCGCAAAACAAGAGAACAGAACAATGGGAAACCTCGTGCTTCTTCTTTGGAGTGGCCACAAAGAGAACCATCTAATGTACATTTTATCATATACTAAGTCATTGCCATAAGAGCTAATCACAAAATATGGAAAATGAAGTTAACATAACTCATGTTAATCACTGTGGGAACATTTGCTAAAATTGCCAGTATCAGCCAATGCTTCAAAATAATTAATTAATCTGGAATAATAAAAGGCTCCATTTGTTTTAAAGTAAAACATTTTCTTGGCGGCAATGTTTTTAGTGAAAATTTCAGGGAAAATGACTTTTTTTTTTGGTTTGGTTTAAACCCTTTAAATAATTTTCTAGTGTTTGGTTGCACTAAAAATCTCTATGCTTGAAATAAATAAATAACTCATAAAAAGTCATAAAGCATTAGTGGTGGTGGGAGGAGTTGAGGGGAGAAGAGGGAAGGGGAGGGAGGGACATGGTGGTGGAGGCAGCATGGGTGAGTGGATTTTTTTTTTTTTTTTTTTGGGGGGGGGGGGGGGGGGTTGTGTTGGTGGGGGGAATAAAGTACTGATGAAAATATATCTCTTCATTCTTTTCTCATTAGCGTATATAAAATATCTTTGCACCATTACAGAATGATACCAAAAATTATATAAATAAATTAACACGAGATTATGGAACCCACAATCTTATTATTTGCTTGAGTTAGATATAGAATAATTGATTACTACTTCTCCAGATATTTGACATATTAATCATGTAAAAATAAAATGCAGCTGATGCAGACATATCCAAAAAAATGTTAAATTCAAATGCAAAGACAGTTTTGAGCTCAGACAAAACATAATTATTCAATGAGTGTTGCCTGAGACAACTCTCTTTCTTTCTTATATTTGTCTAGGAGACAGAATAACATGAAAGGAAAACAAATGAGAGAATCTGTAATAAGAATTGGCAACCAGTAAATCTTGAGTTGATATTATAGAAAGCCAGAGTAATCACAGCCACTGCAACTATCAGTGATAACAATTTCAAAAGGTAGAGAAAAAAATTACATACCTTTCGTTCTTACCAAACCCAAAGCGTGCACCGAAATAGAAAGCAACAGCAAGCAACCACGAGTCACTGTGAACTGCAACCAGTGATAACCAGTCCTTTTCTTGCATCCCATCCCTAGCAAAGTTGATACCCAATGCTGGCTCAGGAAGCTCAGGAGGCACTTCCTCAACGGGCAGATTAACCTCCCAGGTCTCATTTGGAAGTCCATACAGACACAAGTTCTCCTTCTCTAAAACCAAAACATTAATACCTTAAGAAACATGACACAACTCTCCGCAACTACCAATGTAATCAAAATCACATCCATGCCACCACACTGGGGTTTCTTATATGGCAACAAAACAAATATTTAGAATGTATAAGGACAGTGCAAATAAATGACAGATATTTCAAACCAACAGTGATGCTTCTAGGTCCATCTGGATGTATGTTCAACGACAAAAAAGCAGAAGCAAAAGAATGATATCTTACATACACTTATTAAAAAAATATTACTGCAAGTGATCAAACTTAATACATATAGTCATAGTTACGGTATTAACTGCTATGGATCTCTTTACAACTGAAATGATCAAAGACGCAAGAGTAAAAAATAACTTAAGATTACATTTGGTTTTCTCAAAGAGCTCTTATGTAACAATTACAGGAGAAAAGAATATATTGAAAGATTACAACTAGAACGAGATTGTACCCCTCAAAAACCTAGTCCCATCTATAAGTAGGAAAAGCTGCCTCCAATTGTATGTATTGAGAGTGAGCTCACCTTAAATTAGCAGCTTCAGCTGTAAAAATTACTTCCAATAACCATTATAAAATACTACCATCTATAGTAGAACAACCCAAATATTTTAGATTTATGAAGTACAAAATTGGGACCTCCAAAATATAAACAAGTAAGACATCTATGCTACAAATGAAGATATGCATATATTGAATAGCACTGTTAGGTCTTCTTTATCTCCACACTTATAGAGAACAAGAATGTACTGATAATCCTTAGTACACTCGAAAGTGTTTCACAATTATTCTTCAAGCCAAAGCTGTGGACAGGAAACCATGATATCCAATGTACCATAGGCCAAACAGAGTAAATTTATCAAGGCACGTCGGTCCTTGAAATCCTGAATTTAGATTGACCTTTACCTAAATAACAAGTAGTGACTTCTTGTCACTAAAGCAAACATAAGTAGAAAGTAATACAAAACCAAAACAACAGTAAAGAGGACATGTATACGGTATCAACTGTTGAAAATAAGAACAACATGCAGCAAAGGTCAGAACCTTTTTAAAAAATAAAGAATTTTTGACAAACTCTCAAAAATTACAAATACAGATAGCAACCCACAAGTTGTACAATCAAAAAGTACAGTCAACACCAAGTATGTCATCAATTGCAGACTCACAATGAAATTCACCACAAACCCATGTCACATAATATTAAAAAGTATTTTTTTTTTTAGAAGAACAAAAATACACAAAGAAAGAAAAAAATACGCACCGGGATCGCACTGCTGGTAAAACTTGTCAACGTCTGCAACATTGAAACCCAGAAAAAAAAAATTCAAAAATTCAAAATTAGCAACGTAGTATTTCATAAACAAAACAGAAATTAGAGAAAAACCCACGAAGAATAGAGTGTACCAAGAGTGAGGGCTTTGATCAAACCAGCTCGACGGCCCTTGAAATCTTGAAAAACCTCTTCCACTGTTCTGGGTATTGGATGTGGTATTCCTTCCATTTTTTCTCCAAGCTCTCAACTTTGCTCTCTCTCACTATCTCAATTTTCAATTCCCACCCCTATTTAAATAAAAAATGCCGCTCTCTGTAAAAATATAAAGAAATTAATTCCCAATTTGAGAATTAGGGTTTCAATGACCTTATTAGGGTTTTTTTTTTCTTTTCTTTTTCTTTTTTCTCTTTTTGGATTTGGGTTTTGTATTTGTTGTTGTTTATATTCCAATTTCGGAAAAAGCGCTTTTGTGGAGAGAGAGAGAGAGAGAGGGAAGGAGGGAGTGTTTGTGGAATTTAATTTTAGTCCAAAGTCCAAACAAAGTAGAGAGTATAAGAGGAAGGAGAAGAAGAAGAAGAAAAAAGGGGAAAGGAAAAAAAATAGGGGTTTTTGTGTAATAGGAAATGAGAAAGACAAAATGACAAAATTTTAGAGAAAAGGGCTTAAAATAAAGATGAGGGGTTGGGAGACTTTTTTTTTTATTTTTTTTTTATTTTTATTTTTTTTATGGGAAGGGGTTGAGAGACTTTGAGAGAGAGGCCAACACCAACAACACCATACCAAAAAAAAAAGGGTTTTAGACTGCTCCACCTAGGTCTAGTGTAGTCCCCCCTATTATTTATCCAATTAATTTGTGGGTCTTCTCCTCTCTCTTATTGGTTGTCTTTTGAGAGTTTGAGGTCATCCTCAAATATTTTTTTGGCTCATTTCCAAGTATTGTTTATTATATACTATTTTCAATATGGATGGATATAGGGTGGGTTTTACACTTTTACTTCAATTTTTCAATAATGGGTTTTGCTGCTTTTTGTGAATAATTGGGTTTTCAAATCTGATCTGAAATATATGTGCATTACTTTTTCTCTAAATATTTTACAGATACCTTAGGTTTCTTTTTCCACCTTTTCTTCACTATATTTTAGTCTCTCTTTATTTTTCCCTCACAACATGAACAAATTTGCGTACAAATGCTTGGATTTGGTTTTAATAATACTTTAGATGTTTAATTTTAGATTAACGTGTTAGAATTTGATTTGTTTAACACCACCCATAATAAGATAAATGAACATATCTGATTTTTTTCAATTTTAAATGCGATATATTTAAGGTATAAATTTTTTAACATATATGAATTTTGGGTTCAAGTGATAAGTAGATGGTAATGACCAATGACATTTTTCATAATGCTTAATATCTATGGTTTGAATCTCACTTCACTCTCCTCCATTATCTATCCAACATGTTGTCAATCCTCACTTTCAATACACAATTCTCAATGACGGATATAAATGGCCACAGAGTATGCACGAAATTTACATTAAGAGACTATTTTGGATATTTTTAAACCATAGAGGTTAATAATTAAAAATTGATAACACAGTGGGTCAATATTTGCATCTAACTCTGACTCAAATTGCAAGGGTTCTCTTTGCATTTTTCTATTTATTTTATTTGAATTTGTCTTTTTGATCATCTACCAATTTTTTTTTTTTAAAGAAATAAATACACACAAGAGAGAGAATGTAGTTTGTTTTTTTGAGAAAACCATTTTAAACTAAAATAATAGAAGTTCTAAAAATAATAATAAAACAAACATTTTTTTCCCCTAATCAGCGATGAAAGGAGAGGTGCAAAGCTTCCCACATCATTTCTCTTAGTACTAATGGAGTTTTATTGTTGTTGATGTTCTTCATGGATGAGGTTACAATTGCTTTTTTCTTTTTCTTGTTCTTTTTTCTTTTTTTGTTATATAGCAGATCTAATGCCAGTTATGTTACTAGCTATTGGTGTGTAGACTTCTTTTTTTTTTTAACATCCTTTTGAAAGAATTTATTTATTTATTTATTTTAACATATTTGTTACAATTTATTTGAGCATTTACCAAATATATAAGTTATATATATATACACACACATGTACAAAGGGAGAGAGATTTGTGGTCAACTAAACATTAATAAACTGGTTCACATTCTAATATTTACAAGATATGTTTTTAAATGACCAAAAAAAAAAGAGTCTAATCACACAAATTAATAGAGGATAACATAAAATAACAACAAAAGAATTTTGTATAACTAGCCATTGTTGGCCAAAAGAACATCATGAAGGTAGGAAGGAACATTTTCCATCCATACCGATAAACCTCTAGCATGTCTTGCATACTTAACCAGGTTGTGAGTTATAGAATTGCCAAGTCTATGGGTATGAGAGAGAAGTACTACTAAAGGCATCTATAGTGGGTTTCATTGATCAGAAGGTGACCAAAGGAAGCAAAAGATTCATCCTTGCTCCTCAAAGTCTTGATAACAATCTTTGAATCTCCCTTAATGATAAGATAACAGATACCAAGTTCTTGTGCAAAAAGAAGTGCCTGAATTGCTGCCAAAGCTTCAACATTGTCTGAAGAGGGAGGGAGAGAGACTTTCTTAGAACGAGAAGCAAGAACAATTTCTCTGCTATCCCAAATCACAACAGCAAGACTTGCTTCATTAGAATCCCGAAAAACCACTCCATCAAAATTGATTTTAAAATAAGGAGCTAGAGGAAGTTGAAGAAAACATTGTGCGAAGTATTAAAGTAAAAATTCCATGTGAAAAAAGTATGAGGTTCTACTATGTAACACATTCTTTGAAATCCTCTTTATTTAGATTTTATCATAAGCAAAGTTTGCATTTATATCAAAATATTAGTTCATTGAGTTAGCCGATAGAGTAAGTACACTATATGTGTGCGTGCGCGTATCTATATTTACAACAATGGATAACACATACTTCTCAATTACTACTGTTTTCTATCAACAAAAGATATATGTTTAAAAAACAAAATAAATAATATATCATGCCATTTGGTTTTAGAAATGGAAATTTTCATTTGAAAAATCATGTGTATTGTTTGTAAATTAATGTAATTATGTCATTTATAACTTGTAAAAGGAGTTGCTCAATATATTGGTTGAGCGAAAATTGGATTTCGCTCAAGCCACCATTAATGTTAGACAAAAAAATTTGTTATACTTTTAAGTATGATTTACCCTAGCCTCTTGCTATATCCATATAAACCCTTTGAAACATGATTTTCTTTTTTGAACGAAAAACACGATTTTCAAAAAGAAGACAGTTCCATAAAGCTAATCTAGAGAGCCTTTCTCCTTAAGTATAAATGAAACTAAAAAGTTTGTTCCTCAATCATGAGTTTGTTGTTATTGTTTTCTAGCGTTCCCCACCAAGTGATTTTTCATTTCAAGGGATTATTTATTGGTATTTTAGTTTGTCACCAAAATTTGAGTGTTGTTTTTGATGATGCTATAAAATACTACCTCTAAAATCGTCCATATGGCTCGTCCTAGGTAAAAGAACAAAGGAAGTGCGCAGCCACATTACCTCGTCCATACCCATTAAGCCTCGTCCGTCATAAATTGGGTGAGGACGGATGAGGCCTCGTCCGTCCCGAAGGACGGACGAGGCAAGCATGTTTATGCTGAGGCACGTCCGCCCTTAATTAGGGACGGACAAGCCAAATATTTTAAACTTGGACCTTACCTATAAATTGAAACCTCCTTTGTTCGTGATGAAGCACCGATTCAGATAAAGTAACTTCCGTGGAAGTTATGGAAGTTATCTCTGACTTTGGTGAATTTCTCGACAATAAGAATGGTTATCAGAGCAAATAACCGTTCCATGCACTATATAAACGATTCTCTACGTAGAGGTAAGGGATTCTGATTTTTCTTTTTAGAAGAGAAAAATAAACACTTAGAAATTTTTTCCTCTCTATTCCAGCTCACTAGCTTCATCATTGGAGGACCATAGGACGGCCTCCACCGGTCTTTTCTCTGATTAAATTTGGTTTTATAGGATTTAACCTTCAAAATTGTTGAAGTCTGAAGATTTTCAACCCACCGATTTTCCAGAATTATCAGTTTTCATTGTTGTTATTATTATGGATTATAGATTTGGTGAATTATATTTATAATTTAGATATCAATTTATGCTATCACTTTGGAATAATACATAAGTTGATTAAGTACTCTGGGGTGTAAATCATATTTCTTCACTTGCTATATTACCTATGTACATGTTTTAGAGATTACTATACGCCAATAAAAGTTGCTTAAGGGGCAGCTTTTCATAATCACCCACCCAGTCTTTTCATATTAAAATTTTTTTTTTTTTTTTTCATTTTACATGGAACTCTAGAGTATGTTCGGATAACTTTTTTATTGGCTTATTCAGTTTTTAAAAGAAGTTATGTAAAGATACCTATGAATTTAGAAAAATTAAGGTTTTAAAAATGTGTACGGAAGGTGGAGTTGGAAGCAAGTTGACATTTAAACAAACATCGGAGGCATTATGAATATGATAAGAAAAATGGGGGCTCCAAAAACAAATGTTTTATAGAATTTCAAAATATAAGAGTATTACCAATATATTATCAAACACGTTACAAACTTACATGACAATTTAATATGGAGCAATAAACAAAGATTGAAATACTATCATAACTAAAAAAAAAAAAAATTTACATAGAAACTTATGTAAATATGTCATGTCAACAATATAATAAATAAATTGTGGTCCCCATAAAAAAATAAATAAATTGTGGTCAATTTCTTAATTTAATTTAACTTTTATTTAATATTTATTTTATACATAACATAATTTTAAAAAATTACTGAACACAATTGTAAGGAACGGATTTGCAACCCAAGCCCACAAATCTGGACCAAAGGCCCAAAGAACCTTACACAATAAATTTGTAGAGAGTGGGTGAAAGGGCTGGACTGGGCTTGATATAAACAATGACGGATGGGATCACATTGAACAGAAGAGGGACATAAAATAACACATATGAAACTCTTTTTTCAGTGTCCGAGGAGGTGTTTTACTGAACGATCAACAATTACAAGGTTTGGGGCTACAATAAGATTATTCTTTTATTTTCCTTCTTTTTCTCGCCTCCTTCTCTATTAGGCTCTCTTCTTCTTTATATAGTGCCCTTCCCTCCCATCTTCATCGTCCATTTGTTCTTCATCGGTGCATCTACTTGAGTGTATGTCACATCACAAGTATGCTTTAGCTATCTGGGAGTGACGGTAGCTGAAGGTGCACTGTTCAGAGGTCTTCTCCACATAAATGCGGCTAGAAAAGCTGTTGTAATGCATTAAATACGGTGGCAGCAGCCTTTATATTAGATATTTCTTCATTCTTATCGTTCTCATCTCTCGTTCTGAGCTTATCCTAATCTGATAGAGTCCTCGGACAACCACTGGTTTTTCTCGCACCCAAATGGCTCGGGGCCTCCTGTTGGGGTGATGCGTCATCCTCGGACAAGCAATACTCTCCTCGGACAGGAGATGCCTTCCTCGGATGGAGATGATCTTTCATGAAGATCCCATTCCTAGATAGGCCTCGCTCCATTCCTAGATAGGCCTCGCTCTTTTTCTCCCTCTATCTTCGGATGCAAGACAGCCGTTTCGTGGGCCTTTGGTTCATAATGTTGGGCCCGGATTCTTCTCCCCCACATCAGCCCCTCAAAATTTTATTTCTTTCCCACGCAAGCGGGAAGGAAAAATAATTTTGACTAGATAGGCGGGACCAATAGAAAAGTAAAACAGAAAAAATAAACAAAAACTAAAGTCAAATGACATAAGTACCCCTGCTTATACGCGCGGGCTTATGGAGACGCGCGCTTCATCATTGCTGCTGTAGATCTTCCATTCCCAAGGCGTTACATCAATTACTCCAGGCGGCTCTGTCTACTGTATCCAACGGTGGATCGCGGATCAGACGGTTGGGGTTTGTCCTCGCTATTCGTGTGAAATGAATGATACCGCTCCGTTTGTCCCTACATATAAATATCCGCAGGCAGTTTATTCTTTTTACTTTACACATTCGTAATACTCAGAGCATTTTCGAAGTTCCCAGAGAGTTCCTGCCTTCCAAAGCACTTCATCCCTTCTCGGATTTCTGCTTCTTTTGCCCTCAGGATCCCTCTCTAAAGCACATTTCCAACTAGCGAGTTCGTCTTGTTTGTGATATAGTAAGTCTTATCATACCCTGAGTCCTTATTTTATCTTCGGTCACATTTCTTTCATTATTCTCTCCATTCTCTTACAAAAATGGGTAAATACAAATACCTCGTAGATAGCCCGGAGTCAATAGAGGACTTCAAGAGAACCCACCACATCCCTCAGGGGGTAAATCTGAAGTATTGTCCCCCAGAGGGATTATTACTAGACCGAGCGGAGGGGGAGGTCATAATTCCTATGATCGCCTTTCTCGAGGGAGGAATGACCATTCCTATGGGTCCCGTGACCCGAAATTATCTTATCAACTATAGGCTTTCCCCCGAGCAGTGTGCACCCAACACCTTTAAGATATTAGGGGCTATCGACGTCGTAAACGAGCAGTTAGGCTTAGAGCTAACCTGGCACGACTTAGCATACATGTATGAATGTCGTAGCCAAAGGGGAGGGGGATATTATCTTAGATCTCGCTCCGATGTCGTGAGGCTGTTCTCATGCCTTCCCAAATCCAATAAGGGGATGAAAGACGACTACTTGGTTGTCTCGGGCGAATGGCACGACGGTCTGCATTGTCCGACCAGGCCAGGAGAGCCAGGTGTGCCTTCTCGGACTTAGGATTTCTAACCATAGCTTTAGGATTTTTTCCTTCTGCAACTACTTCTTGTTTTGTGTTCGCATCTGATCTCTAATTGGTTTGCCTCGTTTGTTTTACAGATAAAGCACATACCGCGCCTCGGCTGAGCCTTATCAACGTACAAGCCCTCAACTACCTACTGCGCTCGGAGATATACGTCAGCGAAGATAGGCAGTTGAGGTCCATTCCGCTGATACTCGGCTACACTCCAAAGCCAGGAGACATCCAACCAGCGGGGAACGCCATTATTCAGGGCGATTACCGACTGCGGCGCGTAGACGTTGCACGGAAGGCTTTCCTTGCGCCCTACGATCTTCCCCCAGTTCCACACCCTAACCCCCAGGGTGTTCCGTTGCTCGTCCGACCAGTCCAACAAGTTCCTCCCGCTCAGTCGGCTGTGAGAGAACGAGTCGGCTCCTCGTCCACTTCCTTGGACGAGCAAATCGATAAATTTAGATTCGAAGGCGAGAGTGAAGGGGGGGTCCACGTCATTCCTTCGGATTCCGAAGAAGAAGCGGACAGGCAATCTTTTATTCGACCTGTGCTACTAACAACAATACCAGAAGACTCCTCGGAAGAAGAGATGTCCGACTTGAAGCTTCTTCTCAAGAGGAGGACAAATAAGGTGGGGATCAAAGAGACGGGGACTTCTCGTCCCCCTGTCACCGTGCCACCACCCCCTCCTGTTGTGCAGGTTTCTGATCCGGCTTTTAAGCCCCTTCCGGATCTAAAGAAGAAGAGGCCAATGGAACCCGAGGATAAAGAGAAGGGGCTGCCACCGAAGACGAAACAGCAAAAGGTGGCTAAAGACACTCGCCAAAAGAGAGGCTCTTCAGTGGAAAGCCGAGAGGAAACCAATCAGGCCAAGGTCCGCCGAGGACAACGGATATGGTCCCCTCGGCTAGAGCTTGACGGTGCTCCTTTCCCCTGGGAGACCTCAGTAAGAAACTATGACGGTGGTCGGGCAGCATTAATAGCTGAGGCGTTGGAGCAGCCTCTCCTCCTGCCCAAAGACATGGATTCATACAGGCGTTTCAGCCAGTATGAACTCTTCATGTCTCTGAAAAGGGACTTGGCCATGGTATGTATATCCCTCTTGCTTCTACATTGTAGTGTTGGCCTTTATGTTTGTACACTAACGCTCTAACTTGATTCAGATCACCCAGCAAGTGTTCGTGGCCGAAGAGTGGGGCCGCAAGGCCAGTGTGCAGGCCCAGGCTGAGGCCCAAGCCAGAGCTGAAGTTGAGAGAGTTATGGACACTTTGAAAGAAGAAACATCAAAGCTCTCGGATCAACTCAAGGCAGTAGCCCAGGAAAGGGATAGCCTGGATGCTGGCCTGAAAACCGCCGAGTCCCAGGCCGAGTCTCAGCGCAAGCTGCTGAACGAAGTCCAGAAAAAGTTGGCCGAAGAAAGAGAGGCTAGCAAAAGGCTTCGTGTCGAGTTGCAAAAGGCCAAGGCAGCTGCCGAGGATGCTCAGAAAGACGCCCAGCTGGCTAAGGAGGCCGTGGAAACTGAAAAGAAGGCGTCCTATCAGCTGGCAGTGGAGGTGACAGAAAAAGACCTCACTGAGCAGTTTGCCTCGGTTGCCCGGGACTATTGCGATCTGACGTGGGGCAAGGCGTTAGATGCTGCTGGGGTTCCTCCGGACTCAGATCTTCGACGTCCAGAGAACATCTTCTACGGCGAAGACATCCGGCCGTACCCCATTGATGATGCTCCTTCTGCTCCTATTCCTGAGGCTCCTGAGCAAGCTCTGGCAGAATCGAGCCCTTTGGTTATTCTTGAGCCTAACCAGGGTCTTCCACCGCCAAGTGGCCAGGTCTCGCCTGCTGAGCCCCCTCCTGAGAAGGGTGAATCCTTAGAAGGGGAACATCCACCCTCGGGTCCTTCTCAGGGAGTTCCATCGTAGACTTAGGATTTTTTTTTTTTTTTTTTTTTATTGAGAATATTGTAAACCAATCCTTATCAATGAAATGGTTTTTGTTCAAACCATGGTACTTGCAATTTAATATTACCCTTTTGTGTTGCAAATGGTTTTACTGGGCAATTACAGTTATGGTTTACTTTCCTTTGCAAATAACTTGTACAGTTAATGTTGTGTATGAAAGGTAGCATCACCCACTTGACCAAATAAAGAGTGTTAACTAATCCGAGATCATCTGGTCCGAGGACTACAAGCGTGATCAGATTTAAGTTTAAACACTTAGGGAACAAATAAATAGTGTTAACTAACCCGAAATCATCTGGTCCGAGGACTACAGGCATGATCAGATTTAAGTTTAAACACTTAGAGAACAAATAAATAGTGTTAACTAACCCGAAATCATCTGGTCCGAGGACTACAGGCATGATCAGATTTAAGTTTAAACACTTAGAGAACAAATAAATAGTGTTAACTAACCCGAAATCATCTGGTCCGAGGACTACAGGCATGATCAGATTTAAGTTTAAACACTTAGAGAACAAATAAATAGTGTTAACTAACCCGAAATCATCTGGTCCGAGGACTACAGGCATGATCAGATTTAAGTTTAAACACTTAGAGAACAAATAAATAGTGTTAACTAACCCGAAATCATCTGGTCCGAGGACTACAGGCATGATCAGATTTAAGTTTAAACACTTAGAGAACAAATAAATAGTGTTAACTAACCCGAAATCATCTGGTCCGAGGACTACAGGCATGATCAGATTTAAGTTTAAACACTTAGAGAACAAATAAATAGTGTTAACTAACCCGAAATCATCTGGTCCGAGGACTACAGGCATGATCAGATTTAAGTTTAAACACTTAGAGAACAAATAAATAGTGTTAACTAACCCGAAATCATCTGGTCCGAGGACTACAGGCATGATCAGATTTAAGTTTAAACACTTAGAGAACAAATAAATAGTGTTAACTAACCCGAAATCATCTGGTCCGAGGACTACAGGCATGATCAGATTTAAGTTTAAACACTTAGAGAACAAATAAATAGTGCTATTATAGATAAACAGGAAAACACTTCGATTAATAATAGTACCTCTTGAGGTTATTTACATTCCAAGGACGGGGTATTACATGACTGTCCAAGTCTTCCAGAAAATATGCTCCAATACCTGCACATGACGTAATGCGATATGGGCCTTCCCAATTTGGTCCTAATTTTCCCCAAGCTGGGTTTCTTGTATTGCCGACAACTTTTCTGAGCACCAAGTCGCCGGGCTCTAAGGGTCTCGGTTTGACCCTGGCGTCATAGCCCTGTCTGAGTTTTTGTTGGTAGTGAGCAAGCCGAACCATAGCGTTCTCTCTCCGTTCTTCGATGAGGTCCAAACCAGCTTCCAAGAGCTTATTGTTGTTGTCCAAGCAGAAGGAACTGGTTTTCAGAGTTGGAAAGTTGGCTTCCAGAGGGATTACGGCTTCGGACCCATAAGTCATCGAGAAAGGAGTCTCTCCAGTAGACCGGCGAGGGGTAGTTCTGTAAGCCCAAAGCACATGTGGCAACTCTTCGACCCATCTTCCCTTTGCGTTGTCCAGCCTCTTTTTTAAGCCGCTAACTATAACCTTGTTGACTGCTTCAGCTTGGCCATTACCCTGAGGGTAGGAGGGAGTAGAATATCTGTTCGTGATCCCCAGTTCACTACAGTAATTCCGAAAAGAAATACTGTCGAACTGCAAACCATTATCCGAAATAAGGGTATTTGGAACTCCAAAGCGAGTTACTATGCTTTTCCATACGAATTTTTGTACATCCACATCTCGGATATTAGCAAGAGGTTCTGCCTCGACCCATTTCGTAAAATAATCGGTTCCGACCAGGAGGTACTTTCTGTTCCCTGCTGCTTTAGGGAATGGGCCCACGATGTCCAAGCCCCATTGGGCAAACGGCCACGAACTGGATAATGGGTTAAGTGTTCCTCCTGGCTGATGGATGTTCGGTGCGAATCTCTGACACTGATCACATTTCTTCGCGTAATTCCGAGCTTCTTCTTGCATGCTCGGCCACCAATATCCTTGGGTAAGAGCGCGATGTGCTAATGATCTGCCCCCAGTGTGACTTCCACAAATTCCTTCGTGCAACTCTTCTAGTAGTGCCTCAGTGGCTTCCGGATGGACACACAACAAATATGGCCCCGAATAAGAACGTTTATATAATTTTTGGTCTTCGGACAACCAGAACCTAGCGGCCCTCCTTCGGATCTTGTCAGCCTCCTTCCGCTCTTCCGGCAGAATATCACCTTTTAAAAATTCAATTAAGGAGTCCATCCAGCATGGATTTTTTCGAATCTGGTATACTCGAGTTGCGTCCCTTCCTGACCCAGAGGGTTCGTGAAGATCCTCCACGATGATAACTCTCGGCAGATCTTGGTCCGAGGAGGTGGCTAATGTGGCCAAAGAGTCGGCGTGTGCATTGCCACATCTGGGAACATGCATGAGACTGAAAGACATAAATTCCTCTTCTACTCGTTTGACTTTGCTCAAATAGCCTTGCATTCTTTCGTCTTTGGCTTCGAATTCTCCTTGAACCTGGCCCACAACCAATCTTGAGTCCGAGAACACCTTAACGGCTCTTCCTCCCATCCTTCGGACTATGACCATTCCCATCAATAGGGCTTCATACTCAGCCTCGTTATTTGTGGCGTTAAAATCTAGCCTTAGTGACTTCTCGATGATGATCCCTTCCGGGGACGTCATGACCAACCCAATTCCAGAGCCTTTCCGATTTGCAGCGCCATCTACGTACAGCTCCCAATGAGCAGGATCCTGCTGAGAAACCAAACCCACCAATTTTTCATCCATGCTCGGCCTTACCTCTATATCTTCCAAACTGGGCTCTGTGAATTCGGCTACCAGATCTGCCAGTATCTGGCCTTTAACCGATGTGCGAGGCATGTATTTGATATCGAAAGCCCCCAAAATGGTGCCCCATTTAGCTATCCTCCCCGTGTAGTCTGCGCTTCGAAGTACTGTTTTGAGTGGAAGCTGGGTGAGCACCACAACAGTATGGGCTTGGAAGTAGTGAGGCAATTTCCGTGTTCCGAGTACCACGGCCAGGATGGCTTTTTCCAGTGGCAAATACTTGAGTTCTGCTTCGTGTAATGATTTGCTCACACAATAGACCGGCCTCTGTACTCCCTGATCCACTCTTATCAACACCAAACTTACCGCGTGCGGAACCACTGCGATGTATGCAAATAGAACCTCGTCGGGTTCAGGACTGGACATAATTGGTGGCCGAGATAAATAATCCTTGAGCTGTTGGAAGGCGGAGACACATTCTTCGTTCCATTCAAAACCCTTCCACTTGTTGATTAGGGAGAAGAAGGGCTTGCATCTGTCCGCAGACCTGGATATAAACCGGTTTAACGCGGCTGTCATTCCTGTTAGTTTCTGCACATCCTTCGGATTCCGAGGAGGCTGCAGATCCTGGATAGCCCTAATCTGATCAGGATTAACTTCGATTCCTCTGTGCGTAACCATGTAGCCCAAGAATTTTCCCGACCCAACTCCGAACGAGCACTTCGAAGCGTTCAAGCGCAACTTATGTTTTCTCAGGGTTTCAAAAACCGCATCAAGATCGCTCAAATGGTCAGTGACAAGTTTGCTTTTAACTACCATATCATCTATATAAATCTCGACGGTCTTGCCTAACTGTGATTCGAACATCTTGGTCATCATACGCTGATAAGTAGAACCTGCATTTTTCAGGCCGAAAGGCATTACCTTATAGTGGTAGTTAATAATGGGGGTAACAAAAGCAGTCTTTTCCTGGTCGTCTGAAGCGAGGGGAATCTGATGATATCCCTGAAAAGCGTCCAAGAAACTCATCCGAGGATGTCCAACAGTAGCATCCACTAGCTGGTCAATCTTCGGCATAGGGAAGGGGTCCTTAGGGCAGGCTTTATTTAGGTCCGTGAAGTCTACGCAAACCCGCCACTTTCCGCTTTTCTTCTTTACCACTACAGTGTTTGCCAGCCATTCGGGGTAGAAAATTTCTTTAATAACCCCGGCCTGCTTAAGCCTTCCTACCTCCTCTTTAACTGCTTCAACGTGCTCTCGGGACGGTCGCCGAAGAGGTTGTTTCTTTGGTATGATTAGAGGATTAACCTTCAAATGATGACAAATGAAATCTGGGTCTACCCCTAGTGCTTCATAAGTGCTCCATGCGAAAACATCAATATTTCTTTTGAGGAAAACAATCAGCTCTTCCTTTTCTAACTGGGGTATCAGTGCCCCGATTTGGAAATACCTTTCAGGATCGGATTCAACCATGACCCGTGTTAAGTCTTCACATTTTGCACCCTCATCCTGCCCCTCGGCAGGTGACATCCGCTCCTTTAACTGCTATAGGTCTTTGATTTCCCTTACTGAGGATCCATCTTCGGATCCGTGCCGTATTGCCGCTACTAGGCACTGCCTAGCCGAGGACTGATCTCCGCGGATTTCACAGACTCGCCCCTCGGAAGGATATTTGATTTTTTGATGTAGAGTGGAAGAGACCGCCCCGAGTGTATGCAACCAAGGCCGAGCGACAATTGCCGTATAGGGAGAATATACGTCTACCACCACGAAATCAACCTCGATAATCTCCGTGCCAGCTTGCACAGGCAGTCGGATCTGTCCTCTCGGAGTGACCGTCCTCCCCTCGAAGCTGATTATAGAGGAACTATACGGAGCTAAGTCATTGGGTGCGAGATTTAATCCTCTGAAAAGATCAGGGTACATAATTTCTACCGCACTACCCTGGTCTACCATGACTCTTTTTACATCATACCCCCCAATCCTGAGGGTGACGACCAATGCGTCCTCATGGGGTTGAATAGTCCCAGCTTTATCCTCGTCCGAAAGGCATAACATGGGGGTCATAACACTCCCAGGGGTCCTCGGGTTTCCAGCAGCACCCTCTGCCGGCGAACGAGCCACAGACATAACCTTCAACGGACGGGACCCGGTCCTTCCCGGGGCTGCAAAAATGACGTTAATAATTCCTAGAGGGGGCTTTGTAGAGTTCCCCCTTTCGGAATCCGAGACCGGTTGTCCCCGCCCGCTAGAGCGATGCAAAAGGTGTCTCAACTTGCCCTCGGCGACCAGCTGGTCCAGATGATCCCACAGGCTTCTGCAATCCTCGGTCGCATGCCCATGATCCTGATGATACTGGCAGTAAACATTATGATTACGTCTCTCCGGATTCCCCATCATTTTGTTCGGCCACCTGAAGAATGGTTCGTTCTTTATTTTATCCAACACTTGATGAACAGGTTCTTTAAACACGGTGTTAACTGTTTGGGCATTTGTCGAACTCGAGTGCCCACCAAAATCCCTCCTCGGCTTATTGTTGTAGCGGTCCGGCTTGAAGTCCCTCCTATCCTGGGGGGTGGCTTTGTCTTTACCCTTCTCCTGTTGCCTATCCTCTTCCACCCTCTTATACTTCTCGATGCGATCCATAAGCTGGCGCATGCTGTCAACGGGCTTGCCAGACAAAGACGTTCTCAAACCATGATCGGTGGGGAGACCTAACTTGAACGTCTCCAAAGCCATGGCATCAAAGTTGCCCTCCATTTCATTAAACATCTCCCAGTATCTGTCCGAGTACGCCTTCAGTGTCTCTCCCTCACGCATGCTCAAGGATAGAAGGGAGGATAGGGGCCTGGGTACCCTTCGGCAGGTGACAAATCGTGACCCGAAAGCTTGGGTAAGCTGTTGGTAGGAATCAATGGAATCAGCCAGCAAGTTGTCAAACCATCTCATGGCTACAGGGCCCAGGCTCGAGGGGAATACCTTGCACATCAGTGCCTCATCCCTGGCATATACAGCCATCCTTTGATTAAAATGGCTGACGTGCTCCACAGGATCTGTCCTGCCATTATAGATAATAAAGGTTGGCTGATTGAAACGCCGAGGTAGCTCCGCCCCTTCGATCCTTCGCGTAAAAGGTGACCTGGAAATTTGATTCAGGGCTTTACTCATGGCATCGTTACCTATTCCTCCATACGGTAGTTCTCGTGGTCGCTTCTCACGAGGGTGTTCGGCTTCATACGAAAAGGTTTCGCTAATTGGAGTCTGAGAGTTCTGCTGATACATAATGTCTTGTTCATAATCCAGGTCATTGTCAGGTTGTGGTGCAGCACGTTTCCTCTTCTCCATCCGTAATTCCCTCCTCAACCTTTCAATCTCTATCTGCATGCTGTTTTTCTCCGCATGGGAAACATGACTCCCACCACGAGGATGGGATCGTTCAGTGTGTGTGGTATGTGCACTGCCCTCTCGATCCTGCCTACGCTCCAGGTTAAGAAAAGGATCAACGTGTTGAGAGGCCCCAGATTCTGCCGGTTGCTGCGCTTGATCAGCCATTACCGTTCACCGCTATTCTTCCCCAATCGTTTAAGCCCTTCCCACAGACGGCGCCAATTGTAAGGAACGGATTTGCAACCCAAGCCCACAAATCTGGACCAAAGGCCCAAAGAACCTTGCACAATAAATTTGTAGAGAGTGGGTGAAAGGGCTGGACTGGGCTTGATATAAACAATGACGGATGGGATCACATTGAACAGAAGAGGGACATAAAATAACACATATGAAACTCTTTTTTCAGTGTCCGAGGAGGTGTTTTACTGAACGATCAACAATTACAAGGTTTGGGGCTACAATAAGATTATTCTTTTCTTTTCCTTCTTTTTCTCGCCTCCTTCTCTATCAGGCTCTCTTCTTCTTTATATAGTGCCCTTCCCTCCCATCTTCATCGTCCACTTGTTCTTCATCGGTGCATCTACTTGAGTGTATGTCACATCACAAGTATGCTTTAGCTATCTGGGAGTGACGGTAGCTGAAGGTGCACTGTTCAGAGGTCTTCTCCACATAAATGCGGCTAGAAAAGCTGTTGTAATGCATTAAATACGGTGGCAGCAGCCTTTATATTAGATATTTCTTCATTCTTATCGTTCTCATCTCTCGTTCTGAGCTTATCCTAATCTGATAGAGTCCTCGGACAACCACTGGTTTTTCTCGCACCCAAATGGCTCGGGGCCTCCTGTTGGGGTGATGCGTCATCCTCGGACAAGCAATACTCTCCTCGGACAGGAGATGCCTTCCTCGGATGGAGATGATCTTTCATGAAGATCCCATTCCTAGATAGGCCTCGCTCCATTCCTAGATAGGCCTCGCTCTTTTTCTCCCTCTATCTTCGGATGCAAGACAGCCGTTTCGTGGGCCTTTGGTTCATAATGTTGGGCCCGGATTCTTCTCCCCCACAACAATAATTTTCAATATAATATATAAAAAAAAATAGAGTATTTAGCTTTGATTTTTTTTTTTGGTCAATGTTTCAATCAATTATTTCACCTATATAACGTCAACGTCTCATACTTTAATTTGTCCTAGAGTATGTTAAAGTATATTCAATAAATTCATCTTAGATGATACTAAAGCTCTTAGTATAGAATTTATGCTACCCTTGTCCATTGCAGATAGTAATGGACACCAAAATTTTATGTTGTGTTGCTGCCTGCTACTGCTTCCTATTTGTTCTTTTCCTCTATGCCACTCTTTTCAGGAAAGAGGGTTACTTTAATTTTGGTTAATATATATTCCTCTCTTTATATTAATAATAATAAAATAAAATATGTTTTTAAAAAAAAGCATAAACTGATTTCCCAAAAAAGAAAAAAAAGAAAAAAGAAAAAAAAAGAGAGCATAAACTACATGTCGTCTAGTCCCTCGCTCATTCCCTTTCAAAAAGGTGCGTCAAGGTTTGGGTTGTGGCGCTGCTGAATTTGATGGTTGCATGAACTTGGCTGCAAAAGCTTTGGCCTTTGATCGATTTTCATTTCGTATTTTCATAGTTGAAACTAGAAAACCCAGAAAAGAAATCGTTTTTTGTGTCATTCTCTGCTTCTTCTCCTTATTCTACTCCAACCCAGGTAGGTGCTGAAAACTTTTCCGAGTTGCTAAGTTGTTTCATTTTTCCAGGGACGCGTACCATCTGTTTGATATAAAGCTTCAAAAAAGTGATTTTCTTTACGGGAAAAGTTTAGAATATTTTGTTTCATTATATTGGATTTTTAGAAGTTGGGATTTTTTGGTTTAGTCTTAAACATTGCTGTGCCCGTGCTTTTTATGCTATACTCGTATTGATATTCATTTTGTACGTTGTAGTTGGAGTATTTGGTGGCTTTGGTAGCAAGGAGTGGGAACTGTATATGTGTGTGTTTCTATGAATAGTGGGTGGCTATTAGAATAACCGAAACATTTGGGTATGTCTCATTCATGGGTTCGAGCCCTTTCAATCCGGAAGAGGCAATATGGTCTTGTTGGTTTACTTCATAGAAGCTCTTCTCTACACAACTGTGTGACTGACCCAATCCCATATTTCTACGAAGAAAGACACCACCTTCATTCTATAGCACATTCTGATCATGTTATCAAGATCATAGCAGGTAAAAGCTCTAATCTTGTTTCATTTGTCTGACCCTTAACTATGACAAAGGTTGCCAACTCTATGGTTGGTCATGATTTTGTTGATTTCCAGGATCACTATCTAGTGCGGCCGCTGTCAACGGTAATCGAAGGAAATCTTCAGTTTGGAATTGCTGCAGGTCAATCTTGAGCCTGCATCTGCCTAGTGCAGTTCAGGCTACCGGGGGACTTTGCACTCTGGCTGAAAGTGAACTTTTGGATTCTGAGTCGTGCAATGATGCAAGTGGTAATTTGGAAGAGCCATATGTTGATTTTGAGTCTGATAGTGGTGATGTTATTAAAAAGAAAGTTAAAGTTGTGTATGAGAAACCAGTGGACTTCACTAAAGTTGACATTAATTTGCTTCCAACCGTAATAATTATCGGGCGGCCAAATGTGGGCAAATCAGCATTGTTTAACCGGTCAGTTTCAATTTTACATGCTTAGATCTATATTAATTGTTGTACAAATGTAAATTTAGTATTCTTCAGTGGATTTTGATGTGTATGTTGTTTTCTATTTCTTGTTGATTATTATTATTTTTTTATGTGGGTAAATTTTAGTTTAATTCGAAGGAGGGAGGCTCTTGTGTATAATACACCAGATGATCATGTTACTCGGGATATACGAGAAGGTGTTGCCAAACTGGGTGATTTGCGATTTAGAGTATTGGATTCTGCTGGACTAGAAACAGAAGCATCTTCAGGGTCTATTCTCGGCAGAACTTCAAAAATGACTGCAAATGTGCTAGCAAGGTCCAATTTTGCAATGTTCCTGATAGATGTGAGGTTAGTTTCATGGATGACTTTCTACATCTTTCATGTACTAAACTCATTTAGATATGAAAATATGGTTTACAAGTTGGGAGAATTCAAGGATAAATATGAGAAGAAAATAAAAAATTCAAAGAGTCTTATGTTAAAGAACTATTTACAGTTGTCCAGGTTACAATTGGTCATTCTGCAGTATCCATATAACCCGGGGTTGTTTGTTGGATGTGAGATTGGTGTACATGAATAATGAATATACATTTATAGTCACCCTACCTGGAATGCTTGGGTGCATACTTTTGTTCTCTTTTCATTCCTTTTGTTTGAAAATTTCAATTTTTTTTTTTTTTTTTGGATTTTGTTTTGTGACTAGAGCTGGACTTCACCCCCTTGATTTGGAGGTTGGAAAGTGGTTCCGCAGAAATGCTCCTGGGATCAAACCTATAGTAGCAATGAATAAATCTGAATCACTTTTTGATGGTAGTAACTCTCTTAAGGCAGCCGCTGATGAAGTCTATAGGTTAGGATTTGGGGATCCTATTGCAATATCTGCCGAGACTGGACTGGGTATGACAGAACTTCATGAAGCTCTTAAGCCTATGCTTGAGGATTATATGCTTCAGGTCTTAAATGGTAAGCAAACCTCATTTCCAAAAAGGATTTGTCATCACATTGAAAAATTGGCTCTTTTTTAAATTGAGGATCTCCCTCAATATTTATAAATTATAAAATTGTGCTTAATTTCCATGAAGGTACTTTGAACATCTACATGATTTTAACCTTTTAGGGCTTGTATGTTGTATGACTTAGAGTTGATTTTTAGAGGCAATTGAAAAAAAAGAACTGTGGCTATTGAAAGATAAGTGCAGTGCTTTTCAAGGTTTTTTTTTTTTTTTTTTGTGGCATTTGGATGATACAATTATGGGCCATTTTCTTTAAATAATCTTTCAATCTAAGTTTCATGTGGGATGACTGCTATTTTCCGTAAGTCTTACATTTCTATAATTCTATCAAGGTTTTGATTATTCCAATATCTTTAGACTTTGGATCTAGTATAAAGTCATGAAACGGAAATCTTGCATATTGATATAGTTCTCTAATTGTGTTGTCAAAAAAAGAAAAAAGAGAGAAGTGCTGTTATCTTCTTCTATTGCTTTTAACTCCAAGTGGTAGTGACTTGGGGATCACACCCCATAAGTGGAGGTCATTAGTTAAAATCTCCTCTTGGGTTCAAAACTGATTTTTTTTTTTCAATTATGTTTTGATAAAAAGAGCAAACTATGTCATCATCCTATTACTTTCTAACCCTACTTTCCACTTTTCCTAATCCTAGATGAAGATAATCAGAGCAACAGCGAGGACAGTAGCTGTAGTGAGGATGAGCAAAGCAAGCTGCCATTACAGTTAGCAATTGTAGGACGGCCTAATGTTGGAAAGTCTACCTTGCTGAACACATTGTTACAAGAAGATCGTGTTTTAGTGGGCCCAGAAGCTGGTTTGACTAGAGATTCAATTAGAGCTGATTTTGAATTTCAAGGGAGAAAAATATATCTGGTAATATATGCTTCCTCTATGTTCTCTTTTTAATTGTATGCTTTGTTGCTGCATTGTTTTTATCTAATCTTGGTTTTCTTGTTCTATTTGTTTGTTTCCCTTAATGTTTGATAACAAGTTCAATGGATGGATTTCTCTTCATGCATGATCATTTTTATTGTCCTCTTTGGAAGCTTTTTTTAAACTTGACAATCTAAAAATTCTCACATAGCATTACTTCATTTTTCTACCCCAACTTTGAAAGAATTCTTGAAGAGTCCATTGACTGTCATGGCAGCCATTGATTATCTCAATCTTCAGTTCCCTTACTTGTTTAGTAATTTTTCTTTACTTTTATTTTGTATTTATGATATTTTCATTGTTAAATGTAAGAAATTAAGTACCTGGATTTGGATTTCTAGGTCCCAACGTACTCGACACAATGTGCTTTATAGAGCCTGGTGGCTATAATGTATTTCAGTTATGCTTTCTAAATTGAAAAGTTAATTTTTATCGGATGCTATTGGAGATTTTTATGTTTGATTCGCAAGTATGTTGTATGATGTTGTCTCTTATTTTGCAGGTTGATACTGCAGGTTGGTTGCAGAGGACAAAACAGGAGAAAGGACCATCATCTTTGAGCATTGTGCAGTCAAGAAAGAATCTAATGAGGGCCCATGTAGTTGGTTTGGTCCTTGATGCAGAAGAGGTTTGTCAATACATTTTGTTTTTCTTTCTGCATTTTCTGTGATAGTATGATGAACCTATGACTGTCCTTTAACATAATAGATTACTGTTAAGATGCCAAATTGCAGTTCCACCAGAAAAGTTTTCAGCTGTCATGTAGTTCTGGAATGGACATAACAAAATGTGGTACATTTGTTTTAATTTTTTGGGACTGGAAGAAAGAAAGTCGTAGACTTGATTGAGAACCTTAATTAAGCAATACTAGCTTTCTTTTTCTTTTTATTTTCATAGAAGGTCAAACATGAAACCTAAAAGCAGAACTCCATTAAATATAATGAAAATTCTTTTTAATTTGAAAAGAATGAAAGAAAGGGCTATCGCAGATCGTCCATGAAATATATATTTAGTTATGGTTAGTTCTATACTTTTTTCCTTAGGTAATTGGACAGTTTGTGCATTTTAAAGATAGTTAATTATCATGTACGGCTTGCAACAACTATTCCTAGAAAGTGGATAATTATGATTCTACTAAGTTATTTTTGTTAACTTCTCCCATTGTACAACACTTTGGAGTATGGCTGTAATATAGTTGCTGATTTCTGAACCAGAATGATACAGATTTCAGAAAACAGAATGATAGAGTTCATGCTATTGTATCTTTGCTAAGGTTATTGCACTCAGTGTGATGAAAGTTAATAGTAAATTACTATTCATAAGCCCAGTGTTGGTTTTCCATTATAAAGGATGATAATTCAAATGTGTGAATGACATGAATATAGTGGAGACTGTTTCTAGCCTTGTCTTGGGTTTTCTACATGAGATATCTAACAAATAGCTGAAATTGAAGATGGTAGTTAAAGTAACTGAATGATGAAGATAGCAGTTTTACATGATCCATTCCCTATGTTAATTTGTGTGGATTACACATTATCAATGCTGTGACCTGGAGCATCTACAGATCACTACATTTTTTGTTATGACTTTCATACATCTGATGATCAGATTGCAAATGCTAGACGAAGCATGACACATGATGAAGTAGTTATAGCAAGACGAACAGTTGAAGAAGGGCGTGGTTTGGTTGTGATAGTGAACAAGATGGATCTTCTTAGAGGGAAACACCATTCTACTCTAGCTGAGAAGGTCATGGAAGCTGTTCCTCTAGAAATTCAGACAGTTATACCACAGGTGTGCCACTTTATGATATAGTTGCATAATTGTATTGCTCAAGGTGTCTGCTATTTTCTTCCACACGTGCGCATTTAATTTTTTGATTTTGTTTTCTAGTGAGACTGGGTACATGCATTATCATTTAGTTCCTTTCTGGGAAGTGAAGGAAAGTTTCTGGATTGGAGAAGGTCCTTTATGGACTGAAACAGTCCCTGTAGCTTAATTTAAAATTTTATTGGAGTTCTAATTAGAATCACACCATTCCAGGCTTCCACTTCAGCCTATTGGTGGCCCATCATGTTGGCGTTCAGATCAATTCTCACCCCATGACCCTGAGAGGTGGACACCATTGCCTTGCATGGGCTTTGGGAACCCCATTAAAGTAGAATTCCCATTCCACGCCATCTTGTTTGTAATCTGATTGAGTCATAGCCTGAGGGAAGGGGAAGGCTAAATAGAGGAGAATTTGTTTGATGCTTCACAAGATTCAAAGAAAAATTGAGAAAAATAAATAGAACAGAAAAGGAAGGATGGACCTAGGAATCACCACCTAAGGTTGCTTGGAATCACTATCAAACTAGAGAGAGAAATTTTAATTCCATGTTATTCATTGAATTCAACATGACCATAACCTTTCCCCAAGGGCCAATAAATAGGGTCCCAAATTACTTTAAATAAGGAAGAAATGTCAAATCCTTTAAACCCCACAAATTAAAATGAAATTCAAATCCCATAAATTTGAATTAATTCATATCTCATAATCTAGTTCAATGGAATCAATCAACATTATTTGGTGTCTGCAACACTGTTCACTCAATATATCTCCCTGGATGGTAAAATACAACCTGTTCAATCTATGTTAAAACAAATATTTGAAATAGAACTGTGGCCTGAACTCTGTCATTGTTAGGAAGTTTGAGATATAAAAATTTGGTCAACCAAAGTCACTTTTGGCAAAAAAGTAGCATGGTAATATAGGGGAATTTCTATTTTTGGTTAAGTACCTGATTTTCTGAAAGATATTGTTTGATTTGAATGTGGTTTGTTGTTGATTCAATCATGAGATGGTTGATGAATAAGATGTAGTTTCTTCTAGTAGAAGTAGACATTGAGGCTGCATGTAGACCTTTCCTTAACATACCTGATATAGCTTATGTTATTAATCTTGTGAGCCAATATTCATACGTTACTTTACTGCTTAAAGAAAGAGACTCAACCACACATTGCTATGTGCTCCTGATGGTTCAATCATCACTGATGGTTCTGGTTCAACCCCGACCTCTATCCTTAATACCCTCATTTAGATAATTTGATTTCCTGATAATGCTGTATGTGCTGTACAAATCAGATATTAAAATTGATGATAAAGTTTTATCATTTAAGCTTTTGGAAGGTGTGAACCAACAGGAATATGTGAATAGTTCAATAGCGTGCGTAGATTGGGTTTAAAAAGGAGTGGATTTTCACAAGCTCATAGTACACGTGTATGCACATACACCTAACTGCTGGTTTCACTTTTTCAGCAGAATTGTTTTTTTTTTTTTTTTTTTTGATGAGTAAAAGGAATTTATATTCTGTTGCCGGGACTTGAACCTGGGTATTTCGGGTGGCTTTTTTTCAGCATAATTGTTTAATAGCTCAAATCAGGAATCAAAGTGAGAATAGGAAGTTAGAAAAGATGCAAATATTAAGTGGTTAATTGGGACACATAGTAAGTGCTAGATATTGTTTAAGAAAGTTCTGGTATAGTCATATTGTTCTATTGTTTTTGTTTTTAAAATTTCTATGAAGCAATACTTATAAAAAAAAAAAAAAAATTCTATGAAACAATGTCCTTCAAATGGTGATAAATTAAGTATTTAGCATTGACATGACTTTGTTAGCAGGTTACTGGAATTCCAGTTGTATTTATTTCGGCATTGGAGGGAAGGGGTCGGATAGCAGTCATACGTCAGGTTATTGATACATATGAAAAATGGTGTGTAAGATTGTCCACAGCTTGTCTCAATCGTTGGTTGCGTAAGGTGAGTAGCCAAGGCCTTTTATTTCCTCTCTGAACCCTGCAAACAGTTAAATTGGTAGTAGTAAAAGTTTCTTTTCTGTTTGGTCAGGTTATGGGCAGGCATTCTTGGAAAGATCAGGCTTCACAACCCAAGATCAAGTACTTCACCCAGGTGAAGGCCCGGCCACCCACTTTTGTTGCCTTCGTGAGTGGAAAGGCACAGCTCTTGGATACAGACCTTAGGTTCCTATCCAAGTCTTTGAAGGACGACTTTGATTTGGGTGGAATTCCCATTCGGATCATGCAGCGGTCTGTTCCAAGAAAAGGTATGGATAGCACTAGTAAGAGCAGCCGATCTTCTGGCAAGGGTAAAAAGATATCAACTGACAAGAGAACTGTCTCTGCTTAAGTGCATTTTTGATTTGACTAGAGGAGGTAATTTTGGTCCCCCACTGTTCTAGCTGCCTGAATTGGAACTGCAGTGATCTTGAATAGGGATCCTACAGCAATGGATAGAATCTCCATAAAAATACCATTTGTCACCAGTGATTTTGTATCAAATCAAAATCTTGGCTAATTGATCTAAAGTGGGTAGCTCCTGGTTAGATGCTAAAATTAAGTAATTATCTTTATGGTCAAAATTATGATCTTTGGCTCTTCAGTACTGGATACTGTTTTGTCCTGGTTGTTTTTAAGCAATTTAAAGGAATTTGTATAATTAGTAAATGTAAAATATTAGTAATCGACGAAATGGTAATCCTGCATTTTTGTTGCTTTCTTCAATTTGATGTATTGTATATCAATGTGTTTCAGTGGGAATTGCCATGAAATGTCTCAATGAACGTTGCCATGCTTAATTGAAATGTCTGTACACAAATTTGGCTTGTACAGTGTGACATATTGCAACCTGATTTGTCCAACTGGCAGGTTAGCTAAAGTTTATGCAAAGATAATTGACCTTCCTCCTTAAATTTTAACATGAAGGAAGAATTCTAATAGAAACACTACCAGGGCCAATCATGGATCATAGTCAAACTGAGCAGACCTTCAAATCTCTTTGGCCCACTAAGCATCTTTTTTGTCAAGCTTGAAGCTTCCCTTCCAGAAAGAAAGAGAAAGAGACTGCCTTCCATGATACCTGCTCATAAAAAGAAAGGGGGGGGGGGGGGGGGGGTGTGGTGCTGTTGCACCAGGTGCAGCAGCACCTGGTTGTAATTGTATATAGCAGTATTTCAAAACATGTTTTGGAGATGCCTCAAAGTGAAAAAATTATGAAGGTTGTAGAATGTGATGCAAGCATATACATGCAAGCAACAAGAGGTTTTATTGTTACATAAAGTGAGAAAAAAGAAGAAGATAAAAATATAAAAGATATAACAAAAATAGCCTCTAAATTTGATAAATATATATTTTATAGCTTTCTTTTTTGCTGGCCTAGCTTTATGGAACATCAATTTATGTGATTTAAGGAGATTATTATGATAATAAAAACTTATATCATATAATTACAATTGATATTATTCAAATAATTGATAGTACTCTCAACTCAAACTTGTATTTTCTCATTTAGGTATGCCGAATTGGACCGAATAGATCTAAGTGGACCGATTGGACCAAATTGGCCCGAATAGACTGAAGTGGATTGAATGGACCGAAGTAAATGGAATGGACTAAAGTGGAAGTAATTGGATGAAATGGACCAAAGTAGACTGAAAAGGACAGAATTGACTGAGGTAGATTGAATGGACTAAAATTCACCAAACACACAGAATTGGACCAAATTAGACTGAATAGGACCGAATAAGAACAAATGGACATATTAGGACTAAAGTGGACGTAATGGACGGAATAGAAACAAATAGGACTTAACAGGACCAAATCAGACCGAAAAGGACCGAAGTGGATAGAATAGGACCAACGTCAACTAAATAGAACCAAAATGGACAGAATAGACCGAATAAGATCAATATGGACCGAAGAGAATCAAAGTGAATAGAATGGACTGAAAAGGACCAGTGTGGACCGAATCGCTCTAATAGGACTAAAGTAGACGAAAGTGGACAGAATGGACCGAATAGAACCAATGTAGACCGAATAGAATTGAAGTGTATAGAATAGAACCAATGTGGACTGAATAGACTGAATAGGACCAAAGTGGACTGAATAAATGAAAGTGGACTGAAGAGAACATAATGGACCGAATAAGACCAAACTGGACCGAATAGAACTTTTGAATATTTATCATTTTTATTGCATTTTTATGGCTCATATTTCAAATTTTTTTATTTCTATTTTGTTTTTATTTTTAAACTCAAAATTAAAGAGTTTAGCCCAAATATAATAAAATTTCATACTTTTCAACCCAAAAATTAAGATAAAAAATGAAATTTTGAGCTAAACTTGAAAAGATAACCTACAAAAAGAATCAATTTAAGACCCAATTAGTCCAAAATGGACTGAAGTGGACTGAAATTGACCAAGTGGACCAAATGGGACCGAAGTGATGACGTAGACCTAATTGGATTGAATGGAAATTATTTAATTTTTAGGAAGAACAAATTATCTTCAAAAAATTTTAGAGAACAAAATATACATTATATTATAATTATAATATAATTATTTATTTCCATGTATCGTGTGGGTCTATGACTAGTTATTATAAAGAATAATGAATGGAGTTGAAAAAAATGCGAGCACTTGTAAAATTTTAGAAGCTTACATAATATAACTCTCTAACATAATGCCCAATCACTATTGTAAGGGGTAAAATTTAAGGGAATAACGAAACTGCAACAAAGGCTTTGATTGGGACTGAACATTAATGGAGTCATTGCAACTAGATAGTTATGCTGTTAAGAAAGAAAAACCTCAAACTGTCCCAGACATGGGAAACATTGAGGGTTAGTTAGAGAGGCTCCGATGGTTATCTCAGTAAACCAGTGGTAAAACTAAACATGGCAGTCTCAATATATGAGATTGTGCATCTTATCCAACAAAATTAAGAGGTATTGATAGGTGTGTAAGGGGTCGGTTTTGGCGGGAAAGTCATTCTCCCAAGGCTCAAGGCTTCTAGTTGTACTCTCAATTTGATCGAGGGAACGTGTGTCATGAAAATAATTTCTAGTTAGTAGGCGGATGAGAACTTGCTCAATTATATTAAATGTGATGGTTTGTCGTGGGCACAATAAATGCTAATGTGAAGTAAGCAAGTAGGCGTTGCTTTTGAGTTAAAATTACGGTTAAATGATTAAATTTACTATTTTTTAATATCTTAAATTTTTGAGACAATCAATAATTTAATATAGAATAGAAGACCTTGAGTTTGATCTATGTCTTTGCTTTACATTTTATTTAAAATGTTAAAAATTTCACATTTTGGGTCTCTCTTGTCAAGAAAGACTTTTAAGTCTACACGTGAGAGGCAATATATTAGAATTATGGTTTAATAATTACATTCATTATTTTCTAGAGATTCACAGGTTCGTGACTAGGTCAACCAAGATGATTGGATAGCTTGGTCTTCGTTCTGAGACCTGATTGTTTCTTGAGCGACCCCCACAATAATCTCACAAGTTTCCTAACACACTTTTGGACTCGGACAAAACAATCTCTCATTTTCACTTTGCTATACACAGTGTGCTCATACCACACTTGTCCGAAGTTGATTGTGTCAGCTGACTAGAGACTTGAGAGCTTCATGCTTCTTCTAGGTGATGTCCTCATGCTGGCAATGATTCATGCAAATAAACATGTGATGGAAGCTTCTTCACTCGACTTCATAGTTCAAACAGTACTAAATTATTAAGTTATCAAACTTTTTTTTCTTAAAATTTAAATATATATATTTATTTATTTATAATTGATGACATATACTATTGTGATAGGAGAAATATCACTTTCATTTGGTACATTATTGACATTACTTTTATTATGCACTAATAATAACAAGCCATGTCAATTGTTGTGAAAAATGGTACTGACTTCATGATGCTGAGTTGAAACTTTTGGAGATTTGGTACTGATTTGATCAACAGCCTCAAATCTTTAATAACCATGGTTAGTGAAATCCCCTTATACACAGTACTGTCGCTGTTACATTATGTTGTTGGCAATAGGGTTTGCAGGAGCAAAAGTCCTTTACTTTCTGCTAATGCTAATGCTGTTTTTCCGGATTGTACAGGGACAGTGCAGCAGTAGTGGTGAGTACTGGACTTAGAACTTATTAAGAGTCACAACAGATTGCAATGGCATCAATTTTGAAGCTGTTAAGATTGGCAAGCTATTCTGTTTGTGGAAGGAAATACAAGAAAAAGAGGAGCATGAAAAGGTGCTGCTTTTAAATGCAAACACAGGACTGGTACAAATTAGCTAGTGTCATCACGTGTACAAAGGCCTGAGGTGTTCTTCATGATAACCTAAAGATACCGACAATGTTGTCTTCAAAAAGTAGTAGTTAAAACAAGAAGAAGAGAAGAAAATGATGGAATATTTCAACTAGAAGTGGTGAATCAAGTGCAATGTGCTAAGGGCCTTTTGACATTATAGGGTTAGCGCTTTATATAGCAACCTGATGATCACATTCACAGGCACAGCCTGTTGATTGCTCGATTTCAAACCTTAATAATCTCAGCCCATTTTGCAGCGTTACAAAAGGACAAGGAACTCACTCACACTCTAGACTTTGCTTAGTTGAAGTCACATAAAGGAGTTAACAAATGGTCAGTACAAGTAGGATTTCAAAGAAGCAGTCGTAAACATTAAACATATATTTACATCAAATTAAATATATTGGTTCTGTGATTTGGTCTTCTTCTCTATTGGACATATGAGCAGCATGTGATAGTGTACAAAATCGGTGTCATCACGAGTTAATGGCATCTTATACTTCTTCGGTAAGATAGGCTCGATCAGCATCATCGTAGCTTTTATAATGTTGTTGAATCGGTTCATGTCATGACTTCTTCATGTCTCAATTGCAATTTCTCAAAACCTTTTACGTTGAAATATACTTTGCCAAGAAAAGAAGTAACTAACTGTTCTGCTTAAAATCAATTATTATTATAGAAGAAAATAAATTTCACCTCCCCACCACACATTCATGGAAGAAAAATTAAACCTATTTCAAATATATATGCTCTAATTAATTTTACATTCATTACACATCATCCGGCTCTTTAACTCAGTTTGGGACTGATGATCATGTGGTGCATAAATCATAATATCTACTTAATTATAAGAATTAATAATCGATTGTGGATCATTTTTGTAATAAATTAGGGTTATTTTCAATCACGTAATATTCTCTAAAATTCTAGTCCTGGCTGTCTCTAGGTTTATACACATTTATTTTAATTGTCTCTAGGAAATAAAAAGGAATAAACTAATTTATGAATTAATAAGGGTTTGAATCAGTTTTAATTAGACGCTCTTTAAAAAGGCTGAAAGCTTCACATGGAGTAACATTACAAGCATTACACAGAATCATTGAAAAGCATCTCATGGAGTTTAGTAGTTTAACCAAATGCAAGTGAACGGCATCTTAAAAATCAACAAGGAATTATGCACGAGTCAGAAGAGGTGTTGTAAAATTTGCAAGCATTTTATGAGATGTTAGTGTTGTAAAATTTGCAAGCATTTTATGAGATGTTAATGTTATTAAATGTTAACTACATATATCAGCATATGCTGTTAGGAACAATCAGGGGCAGCTCCATGTTGAAGGACCACTTTGACTTGGAAAAAAAAATTATATATAAATTTAAAAAATTTTATGATTTGTCTTCTCTTTTAAAAAAATTGTGACCATCATAAATTTTTAGGCTCAATAAAATTAAACTTTTGTCCCCTTAACAATATATTAGGTTCCTTAAAAAAAAAAACCAAGAAATTTTTTATTGAACTAAAATTTGAAAGAGATATTAACTTGCAGCACTAATAATAAGACTATTATGTAATAATTTCAAAATATAAAAATTATTAAACTTTATATATTTATATGTGTTTTTATTATTTTATTCTTGTTAATATATGAAGTTATCTTTCTATTAAATTTTATATAATTCAAATTTTTTAATGACTACCTTGAAAGAATTTCTTGGAGCCACCACTGAGGATAATGCCATATGGAACTAACAATTTTAACTAACATCAAGTAGTTGAGAAATATTTTGACTTGATCAGATTTTTTTTAGTGTTCATAAAAAAAGTTTATTCCTTATCATGGAAATAATGTTATATTTTTGTTCACCATGACATAAGAGTAAGGCCATTTACTTGACGTTAACAAAACCAAGCCTTAGTCTTAAAATATTGGGATCCGTTATATATTTTTAACATACTAGTCATGATTAGTAACATGATTTTTTTTTATTTTTTTATGCCAGTCTAATATTCTTTTATATTTGAAGTTATATTCTTTTTGTTACTTTCTTAATTGACGTATATAATATTTTGGGATCCGCTATATATTTTTAACAAACTAGTCATGATTAGTAACATGTATTTTTTTTTTATGCCATTCTAATATTCTATTATATTTGAAGTTATATTCTTTCAGTTACTTTCTTAATTGACGTACATAATTGACGTATATAATATTTTTGGTCTTTCTCCACTTTTTTCTTTTGGTTATCTTAACTTGATTCAACTCAGTTTTCTCATCAGTGCATTAATTACTCTCCTCTAAGCATGATCAAACCATCTTAAATGACTTTTTCTCTTATTTTCATTAATAGAGGTAACCCTTATCTTTAAGCAAATTTTTTCATTTAAAATGCTTTTTTTTGGGGGGGGGGGGGGTGTATTTTCACTTATTCTTAACATTTTCATATTAGCTACACTCATATTATAAATATGTTACTTCATAGCAACCAAACATTCGGTACCATCGAGCATAACTGGTTCTATACAGTAGTCTTATGAAATTTTTCATTTAACGTAATAGGTTTTATGACCATACAATACTCTTTATGCACTTCTCCACTTCATTCATCATGTTCCTATCCTATATTTCACAGCCCCTTCATCCCATATGTAGGAAAAATACTTTTAGAAGAACATGAGTAAAGTTTTATTTTTTATTTTTTATATTTTTTTTTACATTTAATGTGATTTAGTAATTCTTTTTAAGGTTGAAAGATACCTGTGTGTGTAAGTTGATAGTTTGTCTAATGTTTATGAGGGGTTAGGCTTGTGAGATTAAAGTGTTTGTTTTGGACGTGATGGAATTTGGTTTAGTTTGCACTTTTGAGGGTTTTAGAGTGTGTTTAGGGTATGCTAAAATATAATTGTTGATGATAGTGGCACAATGCTTTGTGTTATTGCTTGTTATAGCTTCCTCATCCTAAAGTCTAAATTCCAAGAAAATTTGTAGCTCATTATAACCTTTTGGAATGTCAATGTCTTAAATCTGCGGAGGAATAACAAACATGTGGACAATAAGTATTTTAGGCCATAAAAGCGTAGTGTATAGTGCACACACAAGCGTTACAATACATGGACCTCTCTAGCAAACCCATAAAATGCCATACTCAATGTGATGCACACATGCACGTCCACAAAGGGTGCACATGCGGAGTTTTGTTGACTTTGCAGTTATAATTATGGCATACTACCACTAAATACTATCTCACAGCTATATATGTCCTAGACAACAGTTGCTATTTCTAGACCAGATCCCTATGAGAATTATGTTTTATATCCAATGGCAACAAAATGTCGTTTCTAAATTTATCGATGACAGTACCGCAAAATGCTTTTGTTAATTATTAACATAATTAATAATAAATGTATAATAAAATTTGAAATAAATTACAAATTATATCCTTAAAGTTGGAGATATTTGAATTTTATACTTTAAAATTTTAAAATTTTGAAACTTACCCTCTAAAGTTTGTGGTTTTACACCATAATATTTCAGAATTGAATTTTATCTTGTAAAATTTAAGAGTGTATGGATTTACACCCCAAAATTTTGAAACTTTAGAGTGTAAAATCTAAACACTTCAAAAATTTAGGGGTATAATCTAAATTCTGAAATATTAAGGTATAAAGTCTAGATCTAAATACTTGCAAACTTCAAGAGATAAAATCTAAATACCCTCAAACTTTAGAGGTATAATTTGTAATTTACCTTAAAATTTGTATCAGTAATAAATCTAAATGAAAATAATAGTACTTTAATCACAATATGCCATATAAAATAATATCATATCTCTAATATTACTTCATATTCTTTTATAGAGAGAATAGTACTGTATATATCTCCAATGATTAAAATCCAATTGATTATCCAAATTAAGGTTAATAAGTAGAAGCAGTGAAAATGGAATTTAAGAATGAAGTATTGGGTCTAGAGATACTACCTCATAGGACTGAACCCTCAAAAGAAGTCTGATTTACATGCATTTCACCTTTATCTAGCTAAGAAACACCAAGAAGTAAGACCAATTTTCTTTTTGGGGGGTTAGTTAGTCCCCTCACCAACCAGAGAAGCAAAATGGGACAATCTTCCTGCCTCCATTTTTGTACGTTGGCTTGGGCTATATGGGTCCAACCCCACTTCTTTGCAATATTCGATCTCTATCCAGATACATTTATCGACGCATACTAATTAAAGCCCAAAACTTTTGAGGCCAGTAATGGATTTGAAGTCACCGAATGAACTAAACTAGCATTTAGGAATTTATCCATTTTTCTGCAGTACTATATATTATTGTGAAAAGTTTTTTTCAGAACCATTCAATTTGTATTAGCCCGGCACCAGCATGTACAGCTCTTCTAGTTAGAACATAGTTGAAACACAACACAAGGGGCTATATAACAAGAACTTGAGATGCTAAAAACAAATTTAACTAGAAGGATCAAGTTGTATTCTCATTTAATCCGAAACCCTAGTAGAGCCACAAATCATATTGATCAATATAGGTCAAATATGAAAGCTAGCTAATTAGTTAAGAACATTAAGACTTAATTAGATATATATATAAATCACTAGAATTAACATAGAGTATTTAATATATATCTATGTATAATGATCAGTTCATTTGATTACTTGAAGGGATTTGTGTACTCTCGGTTTGCCTCTGGAATTGGATTCCATTCCCACAGTCTGTCGGAGAAGGCAGTTGGAAGCATATTGGGTAGTGTATTGAGGGACAGAGGTTGTGAAGACTGTGGTAGCAAGCTAGGGAGTTGGTATGGATGATGGTGAACATTGTAGTAGTGCTGTTGTTGCTGACCGATCATACTTGAAGCTTGTTGGTAATGTACTAGTTTATGGAGATCATCCACCGCATTAATAGACGATGAGCCAGCTGTAGTGAAGAAGGTGGTGCAAGTGGGGACTAAAGAATTACAAGCTTGCTTTGAGTGATTCATGAGCATTCCTTCCTCTTCCATTGGAGCTGGTAGCCCCAGCTGGGTGGGGCTAATTGCAGCTGATCGGAATGCATTATTATTGTGCTTGGAAAGCCCAAGAGCTGTTGTGACATCATCTGAATTGTTAGTACTACTGCTTATTCCATCTGCTTCTTTCAACTTCTCCTCCTCAATTTGCTGTGACTGTAGTACTCCTCCTCCGAAAGCTTGGAAATTGTCCAATATGGAACTCTGAACTAAGTCATGCTGCTTTCTACTTGACTGAGCCACTCTAGATGAGGATGCCCTCGATGGAAGAGAGCGAGGGAGAGACGGGTGGTCTTCCACTCCTGCTCTCTTGTACACACGGCACAATGATATTTCTGCCTGAAAAGAAAGTGGAAGGAAGGAAGGAAGGAAAGAAGTAGGAGTTGGTGATGAATCATGCAATTTCAGTAAAAATAAGTGACTACTTGATTCTGTTGTATTCAATTCATGATATGTTCCCTAATTATGCGTCACTGAATTTAGAGTTCATGCATGCTTCTATTAATTTCAATGATGAAAGATTAAACAAACCCAATTAAATGATAAAAGATTTGAATACTCAGATTGTTAGTAGCTTTCCTGGAAATTTTCTTATCTTTATCCTTTTGATTTTCTTACACACACGCACACACCTTGCAGTTTTAGTATTGGTAGTATTATATTGCGTGTTGTATAAGATCCATGTCTTGGAAGTGAACCTTTGAACATCTCAAACTTTGCAAGAAATTTCTGTGAAAAGAAGAGATTGTGTTCTATATCAAGATTAATTAATTAAAGATCTATGAATAAGGGTTAGTGAAAAGAAAATAGTTATAAGATTGGACTTTTAGGCTCTATAATTCTGTTCTGATTATAAGGGTTTATGATATTGATCGATGTAGCATAATCAAAATAGTAGCAAATAATATTGAGAGAGAGAGAGAGAGAGAGAGAGTATGATGACTGTCCATCAACAACTGAGAGTCTCATGCTTATTATCGCTTACTAGTTTCCCTAGAGTTTTTCTTTGAAGATTGATGATGCATAGTAACTAGATTCATATATATATATATATAGACTCATATATAACATACCTTTTGGTATCGTTCAGTTTCATGTTGAGGCAAGCGATACTCGTTCATGATCCAGCTGGTTCGGATGCCCTTAGGAGCTTTCCCAGAATAGAAAACTAGGGTTTTCTTCAACCCAATTGACCTGAAGTTCTCACTTCGAATCATTCGGTCAGCTCCAGTTGCCTTCCAATACCCAGAAGTTGTAACACGATTAGGCCTATCCCCGTTTCGATACTTGCGGTCTCTAGGCACATAGAAGTACCATTCCTTCTCTCCAATGGCCGCCAAGGCTAACCGACACAAACATATATATACACACAATAAGTATATGTATATATATATGTATATAGCTATCTAGATAACATATATATGAACATACATATCTATATATAAACAGAAAAAGTGAGATAATAGATATATATATATATATATTAAAAAAAAAAAATTGCACATGCTAATAATATATATACACAGGATGCCTGAAAAGGGGGGCAAGTATATATATTGGTAATTACCAGGAAGCTCCCAGGGGTCATAGCGATAAAGATCCAGAAAAGTAATGAGTTCAACGTTAAAGCGCTTGCCCTCTACCTTACGGCGAAGGTAGAACTCAACAAGTTCTTCTTCAGTGGGGTGGAAACGAAATCCGGGCATGACCATATCATGCTCATGATCATCATCATCATCATCAGCGGCCTTGTTGTTGTTGATGTTGTTTTCGTCGTTGCTCATGTTTGAAGTTGTTGCGGCAATTGCCATAAACTAAAAGAAGAAGTTAATAATGAAGCCCTTTTTGGGTTTTGGCTTTGGCAAGCAAGCTCTGTCTTCCCCACTTTTTATATATGCCCTGAGTAATCAGTAGTACGAATATATTGACTGGAGCAAGTGGTAGGCAGGATAAGAGATGGTTAAAATGTCGTACCAAGAAAAAAAAAAGATAAAAAAAGAAGAAGAAAATTCTCTCTCTCTCTCTCTCTCACAAATTGCATAGTGAAGGAAGAAAGAAGAGAGAAGAAAATTGGAGATAGGGAGTTAATAGAAAGATCTACATAGCTTTCAGGCCCTACATGTGTTTTAAGAGGAGAAAATGACATCTCAAAGTAGGACAGGGTGGCCACAGCCCCCTTAGCGGTGCCTTTGGACCTTTCTTCCATCATTACAATTCAAACTTTATAAATTATAAATTCAATAACTCTACCAATACATCATTTCTCTCTCTCTCTCTCTCTCTCTCTCTCTCTCTCTCTCTTTATTTTTTTTTTTAATTTTTAAATTGTTGTAGTATGTTGTTGTTACTACTAAAATGGTGTCAAGAGTAAACACATACGAAAATGATGTAATCACAACTTATTATATATTATAACTACGTTAGAAAAAATGATTATGAAAATTGTTTTGTGCTAGCTAGCTTTATAAACTATACCCCACTCACCAAATTATGACACATGAGTTGCTATTGGTCACCTAGCTAAATGACTATACATTACATTGATACTCTTTACGTATTCTTCAAATGCAGCGTCATAAAGAGCCTGCAAATTTGCAATATTTTAAGTTAGTTTCTTTTATAATCCTCCCTGGATGGATTGGTGAAAAACCCATACTTTAAACTTAATCTTTTTTACCTGAAACTTGAAAAAAAAAATAGTTTTCCAGAGTAATTAAAGTTTTCTACAAGGAAATATTTTTCTTTTTCTTAAAAATTATTTTTAAATGTTCCATAATATTTTTGAAAATCATTCTAAAAACATTAATATTTTGATTATATAAACATATGAAATCATTAGTAATTCATGTAAATATGAACACAGTAATTATGGTGAAGGCAGTGATGACCGTGACAATGTCAATAATTGGGGGTAATGATCTTAATTAAGGCAGTGGAAGTGAAGGTGATAGCGGGCAGCGACAATGACAATATTTGTCTATAAATGTTTTTCTATATCTCAAAAGTAAAATTCAATTTCCATCAATTTTAAGTTATTTTTCATTGATCAAGATTTTTTATTATACAAAACATTGAAAGATACAGAAAATTAAAAAAAAAAAAAAAAAAAAGCTTTTTAATGAAACAAACAAATGTAATATGGCTTTTTTTTTTTTTTTTTCTTTTTTTTTTTTTTTTTTTTTTATTGAGATAGACAAATGTATTATGACTTATGTGTTGATTAAGGCAGTTTCTAACTTTAAACTAATTTGGAGTTATCTTATTCTAACCCACTATGTGAAGATTTAAGAGATCATACATGTGTAGTTTTAGTCACATAATTTTTAATGAGTCATATAACTTGTTTAAATAGTACTCATAAATAATCTTATAAAACACAATGTAGTGGGTTGAAGGAGATAGCTCCAAACTGGGTTGAAGATAAACTTTGTCCTTATCTATATAGTATATTACCTTTATTGAGGTCTAAAAAAAAATCATACTTGAATTTTTATGTAAGCATCAATATATTTTTTATCTTTATTATTATTTTTTTGGAGAAGGATGTAAGTATCAATTTGATCGTTGGGTTGTCTATATAATGTATCGCCTTTAGTTTCATGAAAAAACCTTATTGTCATCCGAATGGACGGAAAATACTAACTTGACAAATGAAACTCCTGAAATCAAGTCTATGGAGCTTATGATGTGTCATAAGCTTTATTTACTACATTGACATTTTTTATCCATAAATTAATAACGATGAAAACAGTTTTGAAACAGTTTTGAAAGTATATAAGGGAAGGTGAAATATTTTAAAGTATAAGGACGATGTTTAAAACATTTTTGTCTTACCTTGCTTGCTGTTATACACTAAAACATGGATTTCATCTCTATAGTCTATACCATCCAACCAGTGCATTCGCTATTGTGATAATAAAACAAAAAGTTTTTGATGCTTTGTGTTGACAATGTTGTGAGAATATTGACTTGGTAAAGGTGGATTGTAGCGCTGTGCTAGTAGTGGGGAGATCAATGGACCGACTGTGAGGGCTAGAGGCTAGTGCCCGGTGCTACTATTGTG
The DNA here is from genome assembly GCA_030445155.1 of Quercus variabilis. Lineage (NCBI taxonomy): Eukaryota > Viridiplantae > Streptophyta > Magnoliopsida > Fagales > Fagaceae > Quercus > Quercus variabilis. The sequence goes on from CP129446.1 coordinate 97,613,492, forward strand.
GTCACCATTTTACCCAAAAAAAAAAGAAAAAGAAGAGGAAGATCGCCGACTTCAATCTTATTTATGCAACTTTTATGTAATACTATTATTATTACTATTATTTTATGATCATCTTTTCCAGTTAATGCACGAGGAAGATGATCATTGCCTTTAATCGGATAAGTGATCCCTATAGATGAAAGTTACACTAGCTAGGGTAATATTCAAAAATAGAAAGTAAAAAAAATAAAAATAAAAATAAAGGGAACGAAAACCATATATGTTCTTAGAATTCCACTACAATTGTTATCTAAAGGAAAGATTTTCGTCTCAAATTAAGATCAATTTCTTGAGAGTCCAAAAAGTTTCTATAAGTCTAAATTGCCCTAAAGCGAATTTGAAAGAACTATGCAGTCTAAATTTCCCTAAAACAACAAACGAATTTGAAAAAGCCACATGCATAACAGCATAAGACATTCTGAAAATGAAAATTTATATTAGATGATTAAAATAATCTAAAAACAAATAATGAAATTTCTTGAACTTTGCCTATATATAGAATTTGAACAAAGTAGTATTTTAAACTCTTTTTTAATAATTTGTGTATATATAATAATTAAAAAAAGGGCAAAAGCATGTTGTGCATGTAATACTTATGTTGAGTCATATGGTGCAAATATTGAGTGTAAGACCCAACTTTTATTCTTTCAATTAATAGTATTTTCATACGATGTAAAGATTAACTAAAATTCATTTGTAATTAAGGTGAAGAAAAGACCTTTAGTTTATAATGTTCTATAATATTGTAATAATAAATAGTTTATTAACTTTTTTTTTGAGGAAAAGTTTATTAACTTAAATAACTGATGTGGACATAATCTAAGAACGGCATCAATATTTAGTAACCATTAACCAAACATTAAAAAAGTCAATTCTTCAATAATGTGAGTAGTAAAATTCTAGATGGACTTACTTTTAAAGATAGATTAATGTACAATTTTGATCAAATTACCACTAATATACAATCAATATAAAAAATTGCTCTCACATGTCGTGGCGTCCATGCTTTTCTTGGCCCACCCTTAACTCTAGATCTCATTATGTCATATCCTTAATATCGTATTTGACTGAAATCCATAATCGTTTATACTTGTATTAAAAACAAAGTTGCGCTTATCCATATATTTTGCTTTCCCTTTTATTTTTTATTTTTATATATATTTTTTTTAATGAAGAAAACTTTATGAATTAAGTTGCCATGGATTCTTCCAAGTTCCAAATCAAAGGAGACCACGCTAGATTCTCAAAAACAGGAAGAAAAAAAAGAGGGGTGACCATGCTAGCCACATAGGCCTTCTGTTTTTGGTGAAATGAAAGGGCATATATATGCCACGTAATGGAGTGAGAATTTCACAAAGAAACTTATGGGTTTGTTTGTTTGTTTGTTTTTTTTTTTTTTTTGGTCATCGCTCATCACTTCTCACTCAATTTTCATCATTTATCATTCATCACTTAAAATACCCCAATTTTCCCAACCCCATCCGTTTGGACACTGTTTTCAGTACAATCACTCAATTTTTTCAATTTTTTGTGGGCCCCATACCTGTAACTTAGTGCAGCTTTTACTCCCCCCCCCCCCCTCCAATACCTAGTACCCAAACTCACCAAACCCAGTGAAAAAAAAAAAAAAAAAAAAAAAAAAAAAACTAGAAACCCAAACTCACCAAACCTAGTGAAAGAAGAAGGAAAAAAAAAAGGATGAAGAAGACTAGACTAGACCCAGTGTGAAAGGGAAAAGAAAGAAGAAGAAGAAGAAGAAGATTACCCAGTGTGATAGGAAAAAGAAAAAAAAAAAAAAAAAAAAAAAAGAAGAACCCAAACTCACTAAACCCAGTGAAAGAAAAAAAAGATGAAGTAGACCAAACCAGACCCAGTGTAAAAGGGAAAATAAAGAAGAAGAAGAAGAAGAAGATTACCTAGTGTGAAAGGAAAAAGAAAAAAAAAGAAGAAGAAGAAGAACCCAAACTCACTGAACCCAGTGAAAAAAAAAAAAAAAGATGAAGAAGACCAGACCAGACCCAGTGTGAAAGGGAAAAGAAAGAAGAAGAAGAAGAAGATTACCTAGTGTGAAAGGAAAAAGAAAAAAGAAGAAGAAGAGGAAGAAGAACCCAAACTCATTGAACCCAGTGAAAAAAAAAGGGTCAAAAGTTGCGACTGGACTCTAACCGTGGGACCCTAAGTGTGTGTTTAATTACAAAAATGCTATTAGAAACAGAATTTTGGAAATTGAAAACACTTAAAATGTGTTTTCAGTTTCCATAACTCATCACTAAAAAATCAGAGAATTGAGCGATGGAAACAAAAACCAAACAGACTTCTCAACTGTGTGTCTCATCATTTTTGAGTTATAGATGATAGAAATAGAGTTATAAGCGATGAAAACACAAAAACCAAACAACCCCTTATTGATATGGCATGCAATAAGAGATGGAATCTCCCCAATTAAGTATCAACATTACTAGGATGAAGCTAATATTAAATTGCACCAAATATTTTTATTTATTTATTTATTTATTTATTTATTTTGTACTCATTGTGTCATTAAGGAAGGATTAGGATTGTGTAGAATTCTAAGCTAACTACATCATGTTTTTATTTTCATTTTTTTTATAAATCATATTCATTTATTTTAAAATAAGTACATTATATTTTACTACATCTTCAACATTTAAAATAAACACTAAGTAATTTCTCAAAATAAATAAATGTTAAATATTATCATCTTAATATCTATTTAAATTATTGATGATGGAGCAAAATTTAATTTACTCATTTCAAGATGGTCACAGATAAATAACATTTTAGGAACTCTACGATAAAATAACCTTAAAAACTCTAAAAAAAATCTTAATCATGTGATTCAAATAATGTATACTGGACGCATAATACATAACATATAAATATTAGAAAGGAGAAAAAGCTTATTTATTTATTTATTTATTTTTTTCATTTTTTTTTTCTAAACACTCATAATCCTAACCTTTCCCTCTCCCCCCTTTATTTTTGACTTATAACCTTTCTATTTAGGGCCTTAAATGAGTTAAATTTTGTCAAGTAATGAATGTTCGAGTTCGGCTCAACAACAAAAGTAAAATGTTCAAATTTGAATCAAGCCTAAAAACAATATTTGAATTCGAGCTCATGAAAAAGTCCAAAAGTTTGAGTTTAACTTGATTCATTGGTCAAGCTCAAACTTAAGCTCAATATCAAGCTCTTGAACTTGAGATTCAACACAATTACATATCAAGCCCGTTTTGTTCAAATGAGTGGTCCCAACTTCCTATTAATTAAAGATTAAGATATGAATTTATTTGTCAAGCTTATATCAAACTTATTACCAAACACACAAGCAAGCCTAGGTTCAGCTTGTTTTTTTCTCAAATTCTATTGTTTACGAGTTTGTTCATAAACAATATTTTTTGTTTGGACTCGATTCGTTTATTTAAGAATCCTAAAACTAAAGCTCAAACTTTGCTTGTTTATAAACAAACAAATATGGACAAATCTTTTATCAAACCAAGCTGAAACTATTTATGAACAATTTGGTTTATTTACAAACCCTACTCCTATTCAACAAAAGGATAAGGGAGGATGGGGGGTAAGAGGTCGGTAATTCTGTATCCAGTGCAGAAATTTATTGAAAAAAGATAGTTGGTAGACAATCTAACATACAATTCCTATTCAGCAAAAGAAAATTGAAAGAAAGTAATTAATAAAATAGCAGTGGTGCATCCAATTGTAAAAAAGTAATTGTTAGGGAGGTGATGGTGTGGGGGCTTGGAGGGAGCAAAATTCCTGGCAGGGTATGCATAGGTGGGGGATGGGTTGGATGTATAGCTGAATGTGCATATGTGAATATATATGCATGTGAGTCAAGAGAAACCCGTGACCGCTCTCCTAATCGTGACAACAAGGCCGTCTTCTCTTTGTTTTTATTTCCTTTCACGTCATATTCAGATTTCAACTTATAATTTTGTGATTTTTTTTTGTTTTTTTTTTTAATTTTCCTTAGTGAATATATATTCTTGAGAGATCCTTGCATTTGTTGAAATTATCACTTGAATTAATGTACAGTTTCTTTCATCATCCAATCCTATCATCTCTCTCTCTCACACACACAGATACAAACACACTCAAATTGATCATTCAATGGTTGTTTATCAAAGTTATGCGCTTTGTTATGTAAAAGCCAAACCGTGTCGCATTAGAGGACTAATAAATACATCATCATGGGTCCTTAGGAATCCAAGAAAAAGAAGGCTATATTTTCTCTCTCTCTCCCTCAAATTGTTAATGTATGACAAGCTAAAGCCAGAAATATCCTTGTAGTATGGGGGCTATATCTCTATCTATGGAAATGGCATGCTTAGAGCATCTCCAGGAGCACAGCTATCCGGGCATATTAGCTATAATTTGGAGAAGTTGTGTACTGTGAATGCTCCAGCGGCTTCTCCATACTTCATTTTTTTTTTTTGGCTTATGAACAGTAGCCCATCAAGTCTGATGGGCTACTGTTCATTCTTCAGATATATATTTTCTATTATAATAATGATGTGTTGTATAAAAAAATGTTGGAAGATATGTAGTTGTTAAAAAAAAAATAATGAATAAAAAATAATATTTAAATGAGATAGAGAATAGGATAAAGAATCTGTTGAAAGTGTATTTGAAAAAGTAAGTAGGTAAAAGCTAAATGTCATTGTTTATGAGCCAAACAATACAAAAATTTGGCTAATTTGTTGGAGATGCTCTTATAAGTTTCGCGTTTTTCTTTATGAGTCTCCAAATGGGTGGAAAGAAAATGGATGCCTTTTAGAAATATCACTTGGCTCTTGCATCGTGGGAGGCTGCATATATGCATTCGAGTTAGATGGAGTAGCGAGAGAATTTTCAATGATAGTGACACCCCTACTCTCATCAAAATTACCATTCTTTTATAGAATTAAAAAAAAAAAAAAGTGCTGGAAAGCTTTGAGGCCTTATTAAATTGTATAAAAGGGAAAAAAAAAAAAAAGAAGAAGAAGAAGAAGAAGAAGAAGAAGAAGAAGAAGAAGAAGAAGAAGAAGAAGAGAGTGCTGGAAAGCTTGAGACCTTATTAAAGTCAGTGAGTAATAATAGAGTCATATAAGCCCTGTCCTCACTAGAATATCTGTTGCTAATAAGGATTGGTTACCAATTTGGCGATATCATTGATTATCAAATTACAGTTAGGTGATGTAAGTTAACAAGAATGATGAAAATGTGGCTTATAATTTTCACCAACTTTCAATATGATAATCGTCATTAGGCCAATAGATATTGACTTTATGTTTATATATATATATATATATTTCTTCATGAAATGAAATAATCGTTTATATATTCTTATTATATAATCTTACTATTATTATTATTATTATTACTCCGTCAATATGAGGTCAATGTTTATGTAATAGAATTCAAAACAGGAAGGAAGGACTACCACAACCTTCCAGTAAAGACAACTTTTCTTACATGCATAGAAGAATGTAAGATTGATGTGAATCTGGGACGAAAAGGTCGGTCCACTTTGAAAATCTTTTTTTTTTGGTTGTTGTTGAGAAAACTTAAAATTAAAAAAAAAAAAAAAAAAATTCAAAGTGGACCGACCTTTTCGTCCCAGATTCACATCAATCTTACATTCTTCTATGCATGTAAGAAAAATTGTCTTTACTGAAAGGTTGTAGTGGTCCTTTTCCTTCCCATTGTGAATTCTCTTGCATAAACATTGACCCCATATTATTGACGTTTCAAATATTATCTTGTGAAACTGAACTCAAATATCCCCAACAGTACTACTACTGAAGTCAGATTGACCCATGATGGACGGAAAGCACTTAGAAAGTTTATCCATGACAACTGGTATACTTTGGACTTGTGTGAGAAGTAAACGTTAATCAAGGAATTGAGGATCTCCCCAAGACTTAAACCATGAGATTGAGATCCCCGAATACTCATTATGGGATTTATTAATTCCGTTCAACCAAACAAAATATATAACAGTTTATATTAATTTGTCAGCAACTGCGAGTTCATCAATTTTTTCATAAAGACGTACAGCATGCACAAACATCCTCAAAAATGTATTTTTGTAAGTGATTTGGTCTCAACCATCGAGGCTAGGTTAGCCAATATAAATTTAGCAGAGAAAGATGAGGAAATTTTAACGAGTTAATGATGTAGATAGTAATGGCCTGAGCATTATTGGATCTAATGAAATCTACCATTCAGAAAGGGCTACCCTTGATATATATATATATATATATACGTATATTTCTCGAGTTATGCTTTAAAATTTCTCCCCAATCATGATTTACTTACTAGCTAAATTCAGTTTAATCGAGCCCTATATTTGATTGCTTTATTATTGTGAGCTGGCAGCATTGACTAGAGAAATAACTTTTGATGTAGCACGATGTATTGTGCAACAAGGTACAAGGTCTTCAAGATCAATTTTTTTTTTTGGAGGGGGGACGGGTGGGTGGGTTGAGGTGATGAAAGCCCACAAAATCCGCACAAAAGATCATGGGAAAAGAGCCGCATTTTCCATAGATATGGATACATGGGGTTAATTTCCACGGATAAGTGTGAAAGGTTGAATGTGATTTCTATGCACGAATGACATACTATTTTTTTTTGAGAAAGCCAATGACATACTAGAGTCTATGAATGATACATGATGAAATAAAAAGCTTAAAGGTGATTGATGGGGAACTAGTAGAACTTATTCATGGCCATGATTATGAAGAAAGCTTTATGTTGACTGTTAAAATTCCTCTCTATTTTCTCATATGCTAAAACTCATATAATGAGATTTTTTTTCTTTTTGTTATTGTTGAAAATCACAATAGTGTTAAGAAATTTGTTGCACTACAAGAATTGTGCGTTCTTAATATTTTGGTACCTTCTAGAATTTATTCTAATTAAACAAGACTATTGTAAACCCATATTTTAACTCAAGTTTTTAACTAGACTAGTTTCTTGTGGGTTTCCCTCTTTTTTGTTTTTTTTTTTTTTTGTTGTTTTTTTGTTTTTGTTTTTGTTTTTTTTGTGTGTGTGTGTGTGTGTTGATAACCTGTGGTTTTCCCTTCTTATTAGAGGGTTATTCATGTAAAAAATTTGGTGTCTTGTTGGGTGAGAGGTTGTGGAAATTTTCTTTTGTGTTGGTATTTGTGCTTGGCTATTAATTCCTCAAATCTCCAAAAATACGCTCAAAATCCTCTAGTCTACCCACGGATGGCATTTTGTGAAGTAAAAACTAGTTAATAAAGGAAAAAGTTCAAAGGTAAGGAAAAGCTGCTAGTTAAACGTTATCGGTGCTCACAGAGAGTTCCCTCACATGGAAAAATAAATAGAGAACTTGGGAACTCCATATAATATTGGGCCTAATCACAGTCTTAAAAAGCTCCAATATAGGGTTAGAAAACTTCCGCTAAAGGTTATATTATAAAAATATAAAAATGCCTAAAGCGGTGGTTTTAAAACTATTGATATAGATTCAATCTACTATGACAGTTTTTAATTTTTAAAAAGTGTTGGTATAGAGTTACAAAAACCACCAGGACCTATATCAGGTGTAAGTCATCCAAGCCTATTGTCACATTTATTGGGAAGTGCTATAGAATAGCCTAATTGGGTATACATTGACGGTATTTAGGCTTATAGTTGCGTTTTAAAATTACGGTTATAGTCCCAGATTTTTATAGTGGTATTTTTAGAATATTTAATAATTCTTCTTAAGCTATAGCCTTAAACTTTAGAATTAAATGATATTCCTATTAGAAACATGCATGCCCATATATGTGTTAAGACATCAATTGAAGATTTGAAGCAATCTCAAATTTTTTTTTTCCAAACATAGCTAAACAGCTAATGATCATTAATATGTAGATGTTTCTCAATACGATTAGTAATGTTTTTGGGTTACCGATAGTTGGTGTCAAAGTGATCTCTGCTTGTTTTCGTGGGGATGGGACTGCATTTGCATGAGAGTTGTAGGAGAAAAACCTAGTCAGCTGCTAAAAATATCTTTGAAAGAATTGGACAAATTAATAGAGTCCGATGGGAAGCATGTGGTATTATTAGGCAGGGGAGAATTAATATAGAAGAAGAGGCGGTGGAGGTGGCCATATGTGGTGGCTATCTACGCCTGGGCTAGCTATATAGGGTATATTTATGGGTCCTAGTCCCTAGCTAGCAAGAGAGTTATGGACCCACAAATGGGTTGGTTGAGGGTGAATTATTATAATATTATTGGTCCTCCCTTACAACACCCACAAGGATCCCGTGGTTTGGACCATTTTGGCGGTCGTCAACCCTACATCTCCATTGGCCTCTTATTGCATGTACACGTGATTTTCAGTGAGAGAGAGAGAGAGGGATTCTCTAACTTTCTTGAGAGTTACATCTTCAAACAAGTTGATATGAGATGTTATGTATTACCATTACTATTACTATTACACATGATGGAAGTTCAGTACAGTAGTACTTCTTCTTCTTCTATAATATCATCATTAATAATTGCATATAATATCAAATCCAAAAGAGATAGCAAGGCGTGAATGTTTGCATGGATATATGTGAACCAAGTTTGGCCAATCACCGACCATATTAGGGGAATGGGATTGTCTCATTCTCATCTGTGGCATACAAAGCCTCAATTTTTCAACCGTCCAACCAATCTTCTTTATGTAAATGACACACACGATTTGTCATTGTTGTTTAGGTTCTACCACCCATTGATTTAATACACTCTATCGCTTGCACTTGCAGACAAACCCCACTTGTGCCCTTTTCCATCCTTGCCAATAAAAATACAAACCCTCTCTTTCCTTGAGGGTTACATATTTATCATTACATAAGGGACTGTAATGAATCTACCCAAATATTATGCCAATCAGGGTCCAGGCTTAATTGGACCCATGTACTTGTGACATAAAACACCTTTTTAAGATGACGTTGCTCGCATTTTGTCAGCATCGGGGCCATTATTATTTTTTATTTTAGCTCGCTTTAGGAGATATTTAGATATTATGGCATCAAGGGGTTGGAATGGATTTACATTAATTTATACATTAAATTGTTTGAATAAAGCTTTAACAACAAAGAAAGATTTCAAAAAGAACAGAGTTTTTACACCAAGAATTATGAGGCTTTAATTTCAAGCTTGATATTAAAATGAACACCTTTTGGGTTTTCATCTAATCTCATCCAAAAATTTATATTTCACTAACTAATATAGAAAAAAAAAATGATACTTTCGGATACCTCACTTCAGCAATTTGAATTTAGATTCAAACCCAAAAAAAAAAAAAAAAAGAGAAAAAAAATTCTCACTTCTTATTTCAAATGAAACCCTAATGTGTATGGACAAAGTCAGGACTTGGAATTAGGGAGAGCGGTTTTATTGTTAGTTGCATGTGGTGGTTTTAGCTTTTGGCTCTACTGCTTAGTTGGTAAAGGTTTTCTTTTATTATTATTATATTTATGTATGTGTAGATCATGTCTTTTGTTGGTAAGGACAAAATTACTTTGTTTAAAGTTTTTTAAAAGGCTAAGTTGTTTGTTTTTAGTAAAATTGGTTGATTAGTCTCAAATTTTTTTTAGCTTTGCTATTGCCTATTAGTAATTTTTGTTGTTGGGCTTGTATATATTTTTTTTAATAAAAAATTTAGGTCTATAAATTATTTTTATGGACTTTAAAAAGAGGAAAAATACTAGATTTACAATTTTTTTTTTTTTTTTTTACAAATTGTTGTTGTGATTAGTGGTTATTAGTAAGTAAAAAAATAATATAAGTGATGGATCCAGATGCAAATCAGTAAGAATTTTCTATCTCAATAGTCTGTAAAAATGTTGTATAAAAATTTGTAACTGTAACATTTCTCTTATAATGATCAATAAAAGGGACAAAATGTAATTTTATTAAAAGAAGTTGCTAAAATTAGTACCTAAATGTATAGTTATATAATTATATTATTTTAAAAAAAAAAATTAGGGGGGGCCATTGCCCCCTAGTCTATGAATGGCTCCGTCCATGCTAATGTGATAGTTGCAAATTGAGAGCTACATAGGTAGCAATAAAATTTGCGAAAACCAGTTATCTTCTGTGATAGTAATGAATGACAATTGTATGATTAAAGCTTTAGAAAATCTTTGAATCCACAGGAAAAAAAACTTTAAAATCCATTAAAAATATTGAAGCTTCAAAAGAAACTTTTATTGAAATTGACTTTTGGTTTTATGTTATAGTAGGGCTAGCTTATAGGCTTCATAATACTTGATCAACAAGCAAAAATATTACTAAAAGCAAATCCTAATTAAAATTACTGGGTCTTTTATGGCATTTTTCAATGTAACACGAATTACTAGAGAATGTGACAAAATTACTGTCATGTATGACCCTACTATTACCTGTCTTAAAAAAAAAAAAAAAAAATCATGTGAGTTGGAGCTTATAATCAGATTTGATCTAGATACTATTTTATTTGATCTTTTAGTGACCTCTAACATGAAAAATATAATAAAATACATGAAAATTGTGAAGTTTGTCAATTTAATTTGATTTATTAATGAATGCGATAAAATTACTAGCTATCACATATACAATAATGGCCCTAGAAATTTTTTCCAGGATAGTCCTTAAGAAATTAAATTATATAAAATTTAATAAAAAAGAATTTGATTATATTGACATCATAAAAAAAATGTGAATATGTGGAGTTTTATATTTTCTTTCTACTAACATAATGAAAAATCAAAAATAAACTAATGAAAAATAAAGTGATAATTAAAAATGCTGATATGAGAGCAATAAAGAGAGTTTAAAATAATGATAGAGAAGGGAAAAATGGAGAGAGAGAGAGAGAGAGATGATACTTGTTGTGACTGTGAGCCAAGTCGCTAAGAAGAGCAGAATTGTTATGACTGCAAAGACAAGGAGAGCACAACTATCAGAACCATTTAGGAGAACTTACAGTCACAGTATTTCTCATGGTTTCATTTTTTATAGATTATTTTTATGAAATGGGTTGAACAAACCTAAATGATTAGGGGTCTTTAGTTTTTGTTTTTGAATGATTTTTGTTGTTGAATATTTTGTAATTTGTTATTTTTTGGCCTAATCTTGCCGTGTTTGGGCTGTTTTTTCAGTTATTTAGGCTAATTTTGATTTTTTTTTTTATTTAGGATTTTATTTTTAAAAAATTAAGGATTATGTTTAGAGGCAAACAATTATTTTTGTAAGAAATGTTACACTCACAACATTTTCATAACAAATCATAGGAGATAAATTATTATTAATGGATAAAAAGTAATATCAATGATGGGCCCAGTTTAAAACTAGTAACAACTTGCCACCTAAGATTTGTTGTGAAATATTGTAAAAATATTGTAGAAGTAGCATAACTCTATTTTTGTTGAATCAAAATTCTTAATATCCTCAAGTGTTCAATAAATTTTGTAGGGTAGACAAAACTAATTTTATGTATTTACACACACACTAAAGTATGAAAACAATCTTTGGTAAGTTAGGGTGACCACCCTGACCTATATGTTGGCTCCGTCATTGCATGTGTAATCCATATTACTAGTATAGGTATCATGACCACACGTAAAAAAAAAACAAAAAAAACAAAAAAGAGTAGGTATTGTAGAATTTCTTATAAATACATTATGATAAAGGGACTGCAATTTAATTAGGAAAATTCACAAGTACTTAAAATAAAGGAAACAGTGGAATAAATATTATATCTAGTATATATTTCAATCCTGGACCTTTTGTCTTCTTTCCTTACACAAAATACACCTATTGAACTAACCAAATAACTTGTCTTCTTCTTTACTTTTCACACATATGACAAGTTTCACCGGATAAGAATTTGAATCCCAATCAAATCTTTCGACCATAACCAAAATCAATAGACTTTGACATATTTCATTCAAATAAAACAATGGGATCTTTGGACCTATAAGTTATGGATTTACCATTGAATTTGATATCATTGAGATATTTGAAGGCTTTCTCAACAATATTAGCTTATGACCTTTTCTACTTTAAAATCTTCATGAATCACCTCAACAACCTCCACCTTTTCTTCGTTGTATTATTATAATAGTCAACCTCTTTGTGATACAACTTGATTTTCTTCCAACACTTCAATATTTCCTTTGAATTTTGACATTATATTGTCAAACCCCAATTTGTTTTTTTCCTTGGTACTTGAGCTTAGAAATGATTCGAATAATAATTCAAGAAATAATCTTAATTTGGTGATTGGCTTGATGAAAATTTCAATATTATCGCATTCACATATCTATAAACATAAATTGTATAACACAATATATATATCATAGTAATCATGGGGAAAAAAAAAAAGCAGATTATAGAGAAGGTGAAAACAAAATGGATGCAATTTCAAAAAACCCTGATTGAAAATATTGGAAAGTGTACATTAGACCAACAAGGTTGTTATTTGTTTAAAGAGAATCAGTTCACAATCTTTTTCCTATATCTTTTATCTCATATTGAAATTGGGTGAAAATTATTTCATTAAAAAATAGACATATGAGGCTTCAAAATGGATGCAAATTTGCCAAAAATTGGATTTAAAATAAGTGAAATATGGTCATTTAAAGTTGACACAATGATACTATCTTTTGAAAGGTCGCTCAACCTTGCTCGAGCGAATTGTGACAATTTTTCATTATTTATTTTAATACCGAGCCCAGACCTTAACCTACTTATAAAATGCCCCCATTTTGCATGATTTTCATAGGGAGAGGCAATTGTTTCATTAACATTGAGAGAGCTTTAATTCTTTGAGTCAAAACTATCATAAAACCTCTTCCTAGGTGTTTATCTTTGATTTTCTCTTCATGAGCTTATTTTTGATTTTCTTGTGAGTTTCCACACCTTGAATTCTTTGAAAACACATAGATTAGTGAATTAATTGGTAGAATCTTCCAGAGATTTATTTTGGGGTACCTGATCTGCAGGTTGATGCGGACGCGTTTGTTCGTGGAGAAAATTTTGTAGAAGCTGTATTGGGACGTAAACAAGTCATTTGTTTCGGTTACAAGTCAAGTCAGTGTTGATTGGTGGCTTGAATTGCCACGTTAACTGCTTTGTGTATGGTGCTGTACATGTAGTTTGGTATATTGGTTTGTGTGTGGTATTGTAGTTTGGTATTTTGTGTGACTTAATTTGTTTTGTTAGGTTTGATTTAGAGAGAAATCTATTTGAGGGTTCTCTTTGTATTTAGGTGCAACCTTTAATTTTTTATTTAGTGAGATCTATTTGGGGGTATTGGGGTTTTGGCTTATATGAGAATGTCTTTGCACCATCTTTGTATTCTACAAATTTATTATTACATCATCATCACCTATGGATATCGGCTATTGTTGAATCATGTAAATCTACTATGTTTTATTTTGTATGTGGTTGAATCACTTATAGATTTAACATACAACAAATTAAGAAAATCTAAAAATGAAAATATCAGTTAATTTTCAAAGAATTTTCATTTTGAAATAGAGTAGACTGTGGAAATGAAAGTTGTAAAGTTAAAAGGAAAATTAGTAATGAATCAGGCTTTGACTAAACTATAATTAATTAAGACAACCCTACATGAACATAATGACATTTTATCTTCAACCTGATTGCACCTCAACATACAGAAAATTTGAAAAGCAGCAGACTTTTTGATAGCAAGATAAATACAGTCTCAAGTTTGGTTTGTGTACATGTGGTATGTTAAACTTGTACGCAAATGGTTTAGAAACTCAGAATAGTCTTCCTTCTGATTTAATTTTTTTGGATATAGTCTTTACTGCTGATTTGGACATAGGCAATTGCTATTTATAAAAGGAAACTATCTTTCTTAACGACTTTGATGCATGCCTGTAATGCTCACTCTTTTTTCCACTACATATATTATGTTATTACTTATTAGTAAACCATAATCCTCTTTAGCACGACAACAGAGGTAGAGCTTAGAATTTAGAATTGTTATATTAATTGTATAAGCAAAATATATATATATATATATAGGAGGTGGCCGAATAGATAGCCCTAGAGAGTATAAAAAAAAAGTAGTATAAGAAGAAAGGATAGCCCTAGCTAGCTAGCTATCTAGAAAAGTCTCAAAAGTCCAAGAAAATACATATGATATATCAAAGCTGAGAACGGTGAAGTTGGTAATGCCATAAATATGCGAAAAAATGATAGCCCTACACAAGTTTCGTCCCATGGAGATGGAGTTTGAGGCATCGCAATCGTAATTGTACCACATTATGCCGACCCGGCCCCCACGAAGACTGGGCCTATGCATGGTCAGAGACTGACTGACTGACTGCCTTTATTATATAATAATAATAATAATAATAGATGGGGTTCAAAGTTCAAACGCAAGGCAATATATATATGTTGTATGATTGACTTGTCAGTAATATAAAATTCAGTACTGGTACACTACTACTAGTTGTAATTTTGTGATATGAATAGGCAGAAAAAGCTAATAAGTTGGGCATATTCATGTTGTAGTTAGTTGAAGTTATAGGTTTATAATTAATCTACATGCATGCCGACTCTTAATTGCAAAAAATATCATATCTTTTCTGAATGAATAGAGGCATTGTGAAGTAATTGTGACTCCGCAGCGCATAAGGACAAGATCGATGGAAGACAAAGGAAGCAGAAGGCGACCTGACCTGACAGGAGCAATCACAATTCACAAATATGACAACAAACCATGGTGAAAAGGGTCCACCACCCACCGTTGGATTTCATTTCTATCCATTTATTATTGGGGTTGATCAAAACGATTTAAAGAGGGTCAAATATATTGACCATCTGACTCCCTGACCATCCATTGACTCTCTGACTTCCCATTTATTGTTCTTCCAGTTGTAGGACTTGGAACTAACCTCTTGTTGGCTCTGTGTCTCAACCTCTCTCAACTCCTTCCAGTGTTGTCTCTCTCTCTCTCTCCCTCTTTTTGGTTTTTTACCTTTCTCTCTCTATCTCCTACCTATAGCTACTTTTACTGAACAGCCAAGTATCTCGTGATCCTTTTTGACAACCAGTGCTGCAAGAAGTTGACACTCCTAAATGCACTGCTCCCCCCAATTTTGCTCCTTTGTCCCTTTTCTCATTTATTCTACTACTACACTACAATTTGGTCGGTAAGTGCCATATAATATCTAGAGCTCACTAACTTTTTTTGGCTTCATTTAACTTCTTACTTTGTGATACCTCATGTGAGTTATAGATTGAATAAATGTGTATCACTGTATTATGTTGATATATACTTAACTCCAACATCAAGCGTTTACTAAGTCGTTGAACTAGGTTTTGTATATATATAAATAATTACAAAAAATCTCAATTATAATTTAATTAATTAATCTTTTTTTGGAGTATTGTACAATTGTCATCAATATTAATTTTTCTCGAGTTACTGTTAGTGAGGAATGATACTTTTAAGAAGGTTATCAGAATGCCAACTTTGGACAAAAACAGAAAATTTGCGAAAATGCGAAGTATAATTAAGAAGACCGAGTTTGAAGCTAATCCGTCACACTAACCTTTCTACATGGCCCTCAATCGATCTCCAAGTAAGGAATAAATTAAGATAGGTCTGATTGAAATTGAGAAAACAATGACATTTGTAGTTATTACAACACACTAACTTATATATATAGTCAAGACTGACAAAAGAAGAAGAATAAGATGTAACTAGTAATTATCTGGTTTCCTAATTAATGCATGCTTCATAAACTATGAATAGAAGCTCTCTCATACAATTTGTTAATCGTGCATGGTAATGTGCGAGGTAGGGTAATTACTTGTCCAAAAAAAAGTGGTATGACAGTATATATTAATTTCTTATCTCGGTCAATTGGTGTCAGTCTGATAATATACTAGTCCGAGTCTGTGTCTGACAGGACAGCAAGACGACCCATATGGCAGCATATTTGATACTCTTGAATCAGCGGTGGCATTTATTCAATATTTAATGAGTGTACTAAGATATTGGATATGAGACTCTTATGTTATATTCATTCATAGAGATTCAACGAAACTGGCAAAGCTCTTTCTCACTCTCTTTAAATATCATGCACATGTGCTCCATGCCTCTGCCTACGTGGCTACGGTAAATTAATATATAAAAACCAACATAAAGCTCTATATGTAGTTTTGCTTCTGAGTTTCAGTTTAGCAAATCTGAACCACGAAGCCCAGCCAGATCGAAGTAATTCTGGACTTGGACTAAGTTGAGAGGCCCAGCTAGAATAGCTGTATGTTTTTTCCAGGCCATATTCTGTTCTTTCCATTATCTTAGTAGGTTTATGTTGCCTACAAAGATAACAGGATTACATGAAGTTGTCTTCTAGGCTAGACTTCCGAATAGTTTTTGAAGTAGGTGTTGCAAGGCATATAATACTACAGCTTTTTAGAAAATCATTCGAGCTCGATTGGTAATGTAGGCATTCAAACAATAAGTCTAGGGACAACCTTTTTCATAACAATTGACATCATCTGTGATTGGTGTATATTAAAAATAGTCAAATTAAAATAATATTGCTCAAATCATAAAATACCATATCAACAATTGAGAAAAAATGTTGTATCTCATGCACGGTTCGTGCTCAAAATTTTCTTCTAGGATTACAAAAGTACACACATTAACAGGTAAAGGCTAACATAGAAGATTCGAAGAATCACAAACTTATAAGAATCTAATTTCTATAATTATTTCATTAAATTTTAGGAAAAATAAAGGAACAATATTGTATGATAACCACCAGTTCAAATAAGCATTTTACCACATATAGTGTACACATTTACAGCCCTTCACTGGCAACTCCCAATAAAATTGGGAGTGCTTTCTTTAGGTCATAGGTTTATCTGCAACCAATATCTTTATCTTGGTTGACACAGCCAATGAGATTTCCTATGCTACTTCATTGAAGTCAGTTGTCATGGCACACAGCTCTTAAACCATAATTAGACCTGAGCACAATTAGAGAAGTACTTCCTTCTTCCTCACCAAACATGCTCCTAATCTACTAGTAGCATGATCTCTCATCTACCTGCAAAGAAAAAGGTACATAGCCTTATTATTAAGATGTAGAATAAGCATGGTGCAAGATAAAGGATTCAATTTTTTTTTTTTTTTTTTAAATCTTCCATAAATATAACTGCCTCATGAAGGCTGTACTTGTTAAGGTAAAGGGGTTAAAAGTAAAAGAGAAATATAAATTCAACCTGATTGGCTACTTTGAGTCTTTGACTCATTTTCGGATAGCTTCCTCCTCAAATCTTTAAGAGCATCTACAACTTCTGAATCAAGATTGTGCTTTAACAATTTACCTTGAAAAGAAGTAGATCTGAAAAGATGAAGTACTGGTGAACAACATTTGGCATCACTATTCATTATAATCTTATCATAAATATATATTTTTTAGAAGTTCCTCCACACCACCCCCCGAGCGCCATGTAGCCAGTGGATTCAATCCCCCTTCCAATCTATTCTTATGAGGAAAGCAAGTATGTTTTGAGCCAGAGCTCATTGGCCCCACGGGAAGGGGGTGGGGAGGTGGGCATAAGAAACCAGGAAAAACTCTTGACATAAAACCATGACAAACATTTTATTGTGTCTATTTTGACTCTCAACTTTCAAATCAAAGTCACTTTCTAAGAATAAAATTAACTTGATTTAAAAAATTGAAGAACAAAATTGACACAATTTATAATTGAGTGACCTTGATTTTCAAAGTTGAAGAACAAATTTGATAAAATTTAATGTAAAAAGGCAGAATTGAAACTGTGACAATATACAAGGACCAAAATAGTTTGTTGGCCAATTATTCATTAAGGTACAATACTACAATTAGGATTAGGCTTTTTAACTATGAATCCATGTGAAAGATGTACAATAAATAAAAAGGTATACATGTACAAAAACCTATGATAGTATAAAATTAAAATACCATGAAAGGACCTGAACCTCTTTATTTTTCTTATTCATTCACTTACAAAGTTAAGCTTCAAACTGATTTGGAGGAATGTCCTTTAATCCACCACGTGTTGATTTATAGAACTATCTATGTGTATTATTTAAACAAGTCAACTGACTCATTAAAAAAGTCTTGTGACCAAGACTACACATGGATGCTCTTTTCAATCGCCATACAATAGGTTGAGGAAGATAGCTCCAAACTGGTTTGGAGTTGAACTTTTTCCTTCATTTATAGTGGTCAACTTGCATTAGTTTAATTCTTACTAGGCCTGGCATGAAGACTCCCTCTGAAGCCAAAACCACCACCACAGCACTACAGTTCCAATTCTTTGAACTTCAACAGCACACAACTCCTCAAATCACATAAATGATCCACTAGAGTAAAAAATGATAGCCTAATAAAGTAAAAAATTTTTAACTCAAAAACTATTATTCAGTGTGCTATCACCTTATTCAAGAGGCTGTCTTACACTACAGCTCAGTCCTTGGTGCCGAGTAGAAAAGTCATGATACTTCATCAAACAACTCCTATTGAGTAATCTGCTCTAAACTATGTGTCCTCATCACGGTATTAATAACATGCATCAGAGAAAGAAGACACTGCGTTTTATTTAAACAACACATAATAACTTCAGATCTCCTCCAACAATCTATGAGGACAGATCTTTATGGAGACTTGAGTTAAATGTCAGCCATGTGGTCCATGTTGTTCTGTTAGTTGGGAGTATAAAAATTCAAAATGTGAAAGACAAAAATGGCACACATTTAATTCCTAATTTTTTAATGCACAGCAGATATGTTTGTAAACATTCATCATAAACAGACACACCTTTGTTCTTGAAGCATCATCTCAACCTCCCTCTGTGATGCTTTAATCTATACCCAAACCACATAAACAGAATTAAAATACATGACAAACATACCTATCAAAACAAAATATACATGACATACATGAAATACACTGTCCCAGTAGATCCTCATCATCAAAGAACAAGTCAGAAGCTTACTAGTGGGGTTGAATTCTGATATAGTTTGATACATCTCTTTTATAATGTGTAATAATACAATATGAAGTTGAACAATAGGTCAATCACCAACATGCAAGACCATAGGAACAATATAAGCAGTGTAATTTAGTAGCAATTATGTGTGGTAGTCTATAAGAATGCTAAAATAAAAACCTTTATTGTGCCTTGTTTAATCATCCATAAGTAAAAGACTTAAAAGACACTATTGAGTTTAAGTGAATTAAATGTACGAATAAAAGGGAAGTGATTGAGTATAACCCTAGATATGATAGAATATAGAATAAGATCCATGTAACCGACCCCAATTAGTTAAAAAATGGTTCATGGAGCAAACCTCGATTTTGTTGGGATTAACGCTTAATTGAGTATAGTTGAGTAACATGAAACATAAAGTTGGGACAGCCATGTAGATGTCGATCAGCAGGGAAAACAGAACATGATTATGGCTCCAGGTTATATGAAGAAGTTAAATTTTATTGTATCAATGGTGGTTATTTATATTTGTGTCTTCACATTGCAATTAATATTCTATTTAACAAACGAAAGGTTAAAAATAATAATTAAAAATCCAAAACTCTCTCTCTCTAGATATCAAAGATTTGCTTTTGTTGAAAATGGGATGAACCTCAAATCTATGTAGAACATCATCATTGTGATATAAAGCAATTATAATTAAATGGTAGCCATCACCAGAAAGACAGGTTTTGAAGTCCATACACAATGGGGCCTCAATTGTCAACCTGACCCCATATTGCACAATGGTTTTGTTAAATCAAACTCTATACAGAGAATTTGAGTCATTCAAGGTGCACCTACATGATTGTAACTACATAATTCATTGGGCTTCATTTGTCAACCTGACCCCATCTTGCACAATGGTTTCGTAAAATCAAATTCTATACATAGATTTTTTTTTATAAGAGTCATTCAATTTTATTACGTGCACCTACATGATTTTAACTACATAATTCATTGGTGAGAAGGGAAGGAATCTGGACAATAACAATGATAATAATATAATAGACAGAATTACCAAACTTCCCCATGTCAGAAATTAATGCCTCACCTCAGAAACCAATGCCTTGCAACTCCAAACAAAGGCACCCTGGAAAATGTTATAACATTATATGTCCAGTGGCTATTAACAAAAAGCATGATGCAACCATCATTTGAAGTCCATTACTAGCATAAATTATTTGTACAAGATAACTACCACTTGTTTTCCAAACATTCAACGCAAAAAAGGGAGTACTGACACTACATGAAATGACAAGCTGGACCATCCCACAACACAACATGGAAGCTTAAGGTAAAAGGAACATAATATAGAAAATGTAAACCGGCCAGATGTAGAACTAAAGGCAACATTACAGCAGCATTTTAAATCTCAAACTAGGTGCAGAAACTCTAATATAGTAAAAGCACCAAAAACTGATTACAAGAGAAATCTTATTGCAAATAAGACAAGTTATGAGTGACACTGATACCCCAAAGATTTGATTGGATTGTTTGAGTATGTGTTCTGTGGGTGTGTGCTGAGTCTCATATTGGATGTTTAGTAGGTAGATCTTGGGTTTAGAGTGATTACGAGGAGCCCCAAAAGTAACTTGACTAGCAATTTTGGAGTGAAAGTGCAAATTTGGCTAGCGCTTTCCTCGGTAGTTACATTATGACTTTATTTTGAAAGAATTTTCCTGAGATAGACCATGAATAAAATGTAGCCCGAAAGTATGCAACAACTAAGAGGTTAAAAGATGAAATGGAGTAAGCTGGAATACATTAAAAAAAAAAAAAAAAAAATAGCAACTAAAAAAGCCACTGGAAAAATATAAAGAAGTGGACAAACAAATTGGAGAAAACATTCCATTTAAATTTGTAGTCTCGGTAAACTTTAAGCTGAAGAGAATCAGATAATTTATAAAACAGGAAAAACAAGGTTTTGTGATACAAAGGGGCAATTCAGCAATCCAAAATGACTTATCAAAATTGTGGCACTAACTGGAATTCAAATGGGTTAACTTTTTGATAAGTAATTCAAATGGGTTAACGAGCTGGCAAAGACTGAACCAGGGGCTTTCTTTTTTCACTAGATAAAAAGGGACTTGAAGAAAGAGAATTGATAGATGACTCAGGGCTTTGGGGTTGGGGCATCAGGGATGATTAAAAGGAGAGAATGTGTTTCATTTGTGGTTCTGCTGGAAAAAATAAAATCTAAAACAAGCAAAAAGAAGAGGGAGCAGAATAAATTATAAATTAAAAATTGGTAATAGCATATCTTAATCCAACAATAAAATTTTATTTTATTTTATTGGTAAGTTACTCATGCACCTAATGAGTTTTGAACCCACACAACAAACTCTCATTTTAGACATGCAAAGACCACATTTAATACCAGAAACTACATATCCATAAGATTGAAGGAATAACTTATTGGGTTAGGACTAGAGATCATACAATATGACCAGAGATACCATACTAAAATTGAAAATTTTCTTAATTGCTGCAGCAGTTGGCTAGACGGAAGATATTCAATACATTTTAAAATGGTTGTACATAATTTTCTCAGAAGATGGTGCAGGCACCAAAAACGCCCTATTAATGAGGATTGATTTTGTTGAACCTAATTGATTGCAATTGATGCTGATAGATGCTATTAGAGAAATTAGATTACTATTTGAATTTTAATTTCATATATGATGTAATCCCATTATGAGTTTGCTTACTTTCCATGTTTGATGTAATTTGGGAACACTATTTAAAGGGGCTCAACATCAGTCTTCTGGATAGTTGACAATGGATTTATAAAATTTTGGATGGAAGTTTTCTTCTACTGCTTGGTGTTAATTCAAAGCAAACCCATGTGCGATTCCTGGGTTCCTATCCCATGCTTGGTGCTGATTCCATGCAAGCCTAGGTTCTAATTCGTACTTTCTATTTTTCTGTTCTTATCGCTTGATGTTGATTCCAAGCAAACTCCATGTACTGATTCCTAAGTCCTATCACTTTGTTTTATTATTCTTTTGTAACTCAAACACAAATTAGAGTAATTAGAGTTTATTGTCCTGCATCACAAGATTAATGAAGAACTATCCTATTTTGACCAAAACAAAATCTCTATGGAAAGAATGCATACTGCTCCATGTGCTGCATGCTGCTGTTTATAATCAGAAGTGACAACCCAAACTTTGGGGCATCCATCTTCCTTCAAAGCTGCAACCTGTAACAATATTGGCCAAAAAAAAGAAAAAAAAAAAGAAAAAAGAAAAAGAGAGAACAAAATTACACGTGAAACTGGGAAATAAATACAAACACAAAATCCATAAGGAGAACTTTTTTTTATATATTATTGGTAAGTTATATGCACCTAGTGGGTCTTGAACCCACGATCTTACCCTTCACCTTGCTCTTACAATGTTGGAGGAATCATTTGAGCTAAAGCTCATTGGCCCATCAGAGAACAAATTTTCACAACAGACCTCTCATAGAAAATGTTTGAACAAGGGTAACCATGTCAGGTGTAAAAATGAAGTCAAGTATTACAACTGAGATTCTAATTTTCTTTATAAGTATTAAAAGAATAGATAAACAACATGATTATGCAATATTCTCTCAAGAATTACGAGGGAAAACTCAGGAGAAAAATGAAATCTAAAAAGAATCACAATGTATACTGCCCAAAATCCACAGATTGCAACTGCAATTCCTGATAATATTTTTTTTTTTTACCTACTATATCACATGCGTGATTTAGTTCCATGAAATGTGACTCCTAGGTATAGAAGAGAGGTGAGGCTAGTTCCATGAAATGTGACTCCTAGGTATAGAAGAGAGGTGAGGCCCCTGTTGACAGAACCTCCATTGTTCTCAAATTTTCACTTTTTAGGGCCTGCTCAGCCAGCAGGTTACAGCAATACAGATCCACACACTAAGATTTTTCAATGCCAGCTAAGGAAATTGTAGCCCCAAATAAGTGGGGAAGATTTTCTTCACGTTACAGCAACTTTAAATTATTATAGGTTGGTTATGATTTGAGAAGTGGACAAAAAATTAAGAGGGACAGAAAAAATTAGTCAAAGTAAAGCAGGACTACAATAGTAGCATAACTTATATTCATAACATGGACGAATGGAAGAGACAACCAACTAACAAAAAATAATTCAACATGGCAGTCAATCCACATATATAAAACAATAATTTCTATCTTTAGACAAACCAGAGCAAAGATCTGGAATTCTACCAGCTCAATATTATCCCTTACCTCTTTTTCAATCCATGCATCAGCACATGATTCACCAGAGTATACTATATCGACACTGCAACATTATGAATTTTCAAAATTAAATGAATCTTATCAACAATATGGAAATATCATGCCCCAGATAAAATAGAGGATTAAGATTCAAAAAATCTTGACTTTTAATATAACCTTTATGATGATAAAGTCATAACCACACCCAAAAAAGGAAAAAACAAAAAAACAAAAGCAGTGTCATAGCATCTAGAGGACAGATAACCGTTCAGTACAAAGTTGATTTGCAGGTCCTTCGCTTATTTGTCATATCAAAGGAAGCTACTTGCACAGATACTGGCCGTATACAAAGCAAGAATAATTAAGCCAATACATCTTGCCAGACCAGGAAACAGAAACAATTCAAAGTCAAGATGGGACTAACATGTGATCTATTTGTAATGCAGGTAAATCATATATTAATACAATAACCTTTGGACATAAGTGGAAAAAAAAAAAAAAAATCCGTGGACACAAATTCAATTAGTTTTACTGAAACAATATGAAAGTCATATAGATGCACAAACTTAGGACACATTTTGCATAATGTGTTTGTTCATTTTTTCGTATATTATTACATAAATATCAAAATGTGATTACTTAAGTAAAGCTATTACCAATCAAAATGTCTTTATTCTATAAATAAGCTTGTTCAATAAGACTAGGAATCATCTTACATAGGAATACAAAAAATGTAAGAAGGGACATGGATTAATATATGTACTATATAGACACACATATAACCATAAACAAACAAATTTTCTTTTTATTTTACTTTAATTCCAACAAACAAACTTAAGATTGTATGAGAATATCATGCAATTTAAGAAGTTCATAACTATAGCTAAGGGTTATAAATAGTACCCAACAAAATTTTCCTTGTGTGTAGGGAGTCCCGACATCATGGCATCAAATACGACTACCACCTTCACCTCTGCAAATGTTTCAAACAACATAATGAGGTAGAAGTTGCAAATACAAACAGAAAATTATAAATAAATAATAATAAAAAAGGTTGTACCCACTACACAGTGCACAAAACTCTCACTTTTGTAGGCCCTGGGAGAGGTAATGATAGGCAACCTTATACGCAAATTTTAATTTATTAGTTGTTAGTGTAGTTTACACAGTACGTGTGAAATTTTAGGTAAACATTATGCCATTCATTAGGTAACTATTAGATTATGTGACTCACTGAACATTTACATTGCTTTTTAAAAATAAAATAAAAATTGTTAAAGTTACACATGCACCCAGTGGGTCTTGAACCCATGACCTCACCCTTCGCCTTACTCTTACAAGGAGAGGAGATGCCATTTGAGCAAGAACTCATTTACATAGCTTTGCTCTCATTAAGTATAACTCAGCAGTAAACCCTGTACCAAACCCCATATATCGGCTTTCCTTTTTTCAAGGGACTATTTAGAGATAGTCTGATTCAACCATATACAGCTCCCCTTCCCCACCAGGGTTTACAAAGAAAATTTCAAGAACTACCGTAAGAACTAGATAAAATGACATAGTTTATCAAATAGTAAATTATAAATCCAGCTAATTAACTCAACTAAGCTTCATTTCCAACCGATTGTGGAGCCTTTTAGTATCCTAACCAGCAACATGTCCAATCCAAATCTGCCATGATTCTGGAATTAAATTCAAATTTTCAACTCCAGTTATAAGTGAGGTTTATGCGGCATAATTCCAAGAATCCCAGGATCAAGACAACTTGAGCAGAGTTTGGTACATCTTGGAGCAGAAATCTCTTGGGTTAATGGAACTTATAATTAACAGAAAAGAAAAAGGGAGGGGAAAAAAAGGGACAAATATCTTAAGCTTATAGAGGCCAGCACAAATGAATAACAACAGGAGAGTGACAATGACACCAAACCAATCATTTTCCATAATCTTTTTTCAGTATTGTAAAATTAAATTTCTACATTCAGCTTCACACTCAAACCTTATCTCCATTATGTAGGTCATCTACACAACATCTACTCCAAAGTTACAAGTGCAGAGTGTGTTTTGAACTTCATACTCGAACCTTATCTCAACCATTATTTGGGTCATTTACACTAAATCTTCTACATTAAAAAGTGCTTTCAACTGAAAAATATTAAAAGAGGCTTTGACACACAGAGTATGGCCTTCTACAATTGATTCTCATTCCTTCAAGTGCCTTTGAAACATGCAGAAAAACCTAATGGGGTTATTTGTGAATTGTGATTATGATGCAGGGAAATATGATGAGCTGTGATATGATTTAGAACTAGCTGGAAAGTGAGTTTCTTAGAACAATTGATAGGTGTTTAAGCACCTCTGCAAGGAGAACACAGTATTTGGGAATATTAAGGATGTCTTGTAGTTAGTCTGTAACAGTTTAGATGTTGTTACAAATAGTTAGGCAGTTGCAACTTGTAACAGAATCAGATAGGAGTTTGTTAGACTTATGCCACATGGCAGCATACAAATTCAGTTAGTAAGGATTAGGGCAGTTAGTACTTGAGTCCCTAGCTATAAATAGCCCATTGATATACTTGCAACTTAGTTTCAGATGAGAATAAAGATTTTAGCCTAAGTGCTAGTTTCAAGAGGGTGCTTTTGAAGAGTTGATTTCCCATTCTTGTGCTTCTAAGCAACTTAGCCCTTAGTTTCATTTCAATTCCTGCTTGATTTAGATTTGTTTACATCAAATTATCAAATGCTATCTGATTATCCTCATCAGTTCATCTTCTAGATGCTTATTTGCATTAAGAAGCTCACACCATCTATCTTAGGAAAAAAAGAAAAAAACCTATCAAAAAAGTAAATATTTCTTTTCTTTTATTTTTTTGGGGGGTGGGGGGAAGGTTCAATAGTATATGAAATGTTCCTCTTTTGCTGGATGTAATGTACATAAGAGTTCAAAAAAGATCGTAGTATACTTTATAAGGAAGTCTCCTCATAAAACTAATAGAAGAACCGGTGTACAAACCTCTTAGCATACTGTATGTTATAAGTTCATCCACTAGCTTTTGTCGAGCAATATCAAGTCTCCCATTCATAAAGTGTTTCTTCAACTTCATCCAGTAGCCACATACATTATAACCATCAACAAGCAACACAGGGACTGCAGTCTCTATACCCTGGTTTGTACTGCAAAAGAAATTTAGGTTAAAAGGAAAGTACTTCTCCATGAAGTTTAAAATGGTTAAAACAACAAATCAAAATAGGAAAGAAACCTGGAGAGATTATTACTAGTAGAGGGTCAAGGTAGGATCACGATAGAGTTCTGTATCTTCTGGAAGGTCCTCCCTTTGCACCTTCTTTTTGCGGTAACTGGTAGCAGGCTTCGGTGTGCTTGACTTTTTCTTTTGGAATTCCTACAAGAACTTTACCAGGTGAGATAGAAGATACATATTTGAATACTGGATTTAAAGATCTCAGTAGATAACCTACCTTCCATAACTTTAAGAACTGCAGATTCTGCTTGACATTTGATGTAATTCTTAGAGGAGTTGGCTCTGAACCCTGACAGTATAAAGCCTCTTATATGCTGCCTAATGTGGAGAAAAAAACATTTACCAAAGAAAGATGGAATGCTCCCTGATTTTCATACAAAATTGGATTAACCCTCTTAGATCAAAATTGAGCATTGCGTTTTGACCAACATCTTCCAAACTGTTCCCAAGGTCCTTAGAGAGGTTGAAACAATATGTGGATTATTTAGCTTTGTCAAGATTCTTTTAAAAAAGTTTATGAACATATAAAACAGTTAATCTTTCTCTTCATTCCTTAACAATAATTTGATATTTTTTCTATTAGTATTCCTTGGGATATGTGTGCCTGTAATGCATCTTTTTGGCTCAGGAAGCATAACTCTTTTCTTAAAGTATGAACACTGAGTGAAGCATACAGATAGTAATGAATATGATTGCAGTAGGATTGACAACGCTCACTTTAAAACACAAAATGACTCCTTAAAAAGTGGCAATCAACTACGATAGTCCCACATAAGTTGTGAATTTTCATTACGGATGAATTGATGCAAAATCATCACTGACATTATTTTGTTTTTTTTTTTCAAAAGGTAAAGGCATCACTTTACATAGTTCAAATGTATAGTTTGAAAGCATTAAGCAAGCCCTGTATAAACTATAAACTAAAAGGGGGCAATGGACAAAACAAAAACATACAAGACAATCCTCTATATTTCTATATCTTGACGAGTCCTGGGGTCTGGTAGATTACATTGTTCCTCCTGCCTAAGAACATTCTAATAAGGTAAAGAATCGGCTTTGGAAAACAATTAATATGTCAAGTTGGGGATATAATGAAAACAGAAGTTATTCAAGGAACAATGAAATTGAGTAACTTTCTCAAATTCACAAAAGAAAAGGGCATTTCATCCAAGTGCATTCGTTTGAAATGACAAAACCCACTTCATATTTTTCTTTAATCTGCTGAAAGAATTGAAAAAGAAACAGTCTTTCATTAATTCAAAGAGTAATGACAGGAAGTGAAAGATTAAGATAATGGGTGTGAGAGTAAATGGGAAAAAACATGATCTAAAATGAATAAAAGTGAAACCTTACCTTAGGCTGTTGCTGCTTCTTGCTGCAGGCCATTTGAATAACCTTGTAAGAAGAAGCCTTGGTAAAGCAGGAAAGACCATCCCCACTACAGGATGATGGAAATGATACTGGTTTCATAGGATGAGCCCACCAACTCTTCTTGCTTCTTTGTTGATTGCTTGCTTGCTTCTAATTCTATAATTGTTCAGTTCCTCTACTTAAAAAGTTCAATTTTGCACCCATGTTAGAATAACAGGATGTTCCATCTTTTTTCTTTTCTGGTTTTTGCTCCAACAGCTACGGGACTTGATCTTCCTCAACCTCATTCGTTGTAGTACTGGAGTAGGTGCGTGCAAGTTAACAATGCGCGCTTTGTGGACGGTAAAGAGAGATGACACGTATGGACAGCAGCCTCAGCCTCAGCCTCAAGCCTCAAACCCTTTTTTTTTTGGATTGTGAACCATTTAGATTATACCAAATACTGACCCTTGTCATCATTTTTACATAGTTATTTATTTTTTATTTTAAAAAAAAAATCATTTCTTACTCGTATCTAATTAATTGTTGATCCCATTATTTAAATACCGCCTCTCTTGATTTTTCGTCTATTATCTTTTTCTTCTTTTCTTCCTCTTTTTTTTTTTTTTTTTTGGTTTCAAATCCTAGCGTTATAATTAATTATTATTTTTAATTATTCTTAAAATCCTTTTTCAAAATTAATTGAACTTGCAACTAAAATTATATTGTAGATTAATCACTTACACGTACACAATGGTCATATGGCTTGGCCGACCATAAAAATTGGTGATTTTACAAATATCCCTCTTGGATTTTCATGTGTGTTAATCAATTTTTTTTTCTAATTTAAATAATTAATCCTTGGAAATCATATTTGTGTATCAACACAATCCTTGTATCTTACCATATAAGCACCGTTTTGTAATTTATCGCATCATTAATTCGGGAGCTCTAGATTTTCCATGTAAAAATAGCATAGAAAAGATCAGCCTCTTCTAGGGATAAATCACGAAGCACTAGTGCCAACAAATATGCAAAGGAACCCATGGTGATGTGTTTTCATTCTTCCTTAGTTTCAAAGTGCTTTCTTTTTCTTGTTCCTTTATCTGTATCATACGGTTCACTTGTGAGGAGGATATCCACTTCCCCAACTAGTGAATATTGGACATTTGGACAAAGTGATATATGAAAAACTAATAGCCTGGAACCATCATCTTATACACATGATGGGGACGAAGGGTGATGTGTTAAATAAATGTTGCTTTAGTCAATGGTAATTGATGCATTGGCATTTCATGATAAATTTTCCTCTCCCTCATCTATAATCCAAATGAGCCTAGGAGGAACCACTGAATCAGTCTTCATCCATTTGAGGAAGTTTATTCGATCTAGTTTGATGAAGGGTGGTGTAAAAGGAAATTTTCTCTGTACAATGAGCTCTGATTTTACAAGCTGCAATACAAGCCACCACACAGCACGATTCCTTTGCTGTAGAGTGATGGATCATTTGCAAACAAGAGAAAGACAGTTTATTTACAGAATACTGAAGTGATTCTACTACAATTGTGAAAGAAACCACCTGAAAAGATATCCCTGTTATTTTTGCTCGTGTGTTCACGTGCAATTACAAACATCTCCTGCTATTATCCACAGACAACCTAAATAATATAAACACATCCAAAAGCTAAGATGAATGAAACATGGAATATTGTATGCTCCAAACAATAACGAGCATTTAAAGCTCAGGAGGAAAGCCCTAAGACTTAATGACTTTATGTCATGACCTGAGAAATATTAATTTTCTGTAACATGTGATTTCATGCACGCACAACTACACTTAAAGAATGCCCGCTTGCCAACATCACAAAAACACATCATATATCATAATTAAAGGGGGTACTCGCCGTCATAACAATTATAATCAGTATGGTAAATGGTAGGAAGTCCTTACTCCCACCTATGTCTAAATGAAACTAAGCAGAACTCAGGCAACTCTGAGACATGGAATTTCTTCTTTAAGCATTGCTATGTAACAAAAGTCGCATCTATTCACTTATCCTGTAAAACTTTTAATCACAACAACAATAATATTGATAAATTACTTTAAAAGTATAGATGTTGGGCATAGTCTTGGGTTCAAAATCTGGGGTTTCATACCAATAAATATATACTAAGGCATCCATAACATGTGCTTATCATTGGATCATGGCAGACAACTGATTCATGCTTGGATAATAATTCATTTTGATTAGGAGAAATTGATGGAAAGATCTTTAATCAGTTTTACAAATATGCGCAGACAGAATATGTAGCACTTTCAAAATCTAATCTGCATATTATAGCACATCGGAGTTTTCATCATATACCTAAATGTCCTGACATTTCTTTGTAGGTGATAATCACTCACATAGTGTTTGCACCTTTCCTAATCAGTTAATGGATAACAGGCTTGAGAGGATGAGCTCTAAGTTTCGACATATCAAGATGAGAATCAAGCTCTTCATCCAATTCCCCAACTATGCTTCTGCAAGAATCAAGGAATATAGATTATATTATACCATGTGGTGAGAAAATATTTCAAATGCCAAAAAACATTTCTCACTTCCTCCTACCAGAGAGGGAAAAAAAAAAAGATAAAAACAAAGTTAAAAGGTATTACATGTTGTCGACCCTGATTATGTACAAACCCAACACAAGTTGTTGAACACCTTCCTGCAGATTAGAAGAAGTGAGAAGTGAAGTTATTTTAAGTTGGGGTGAAAGGCCAGTATTTGTTTGTTACGTTCAACTCAGTGCAGTATCACTTGCAAAAAGAATGTCTCAAGGAAAGATTAAGATGCTGAAATCTGTCTGAGGAAGTTAATTGGTTGGCCAAATGTTGAAAAGGCTTTTGATTATGAATTCAACTTCTCCGATTATTCATGCACCAAAAGAGTAAAAGAAAAGAAACCGCAACTGAAGGCCTAGGATACGAACCTTTGTGGAGTAGACACGCTCGTGAGATTCATCAAGGATAATATTTGTAGCCTGGTCAAAACCTTTTAGGAGTCCCTAAAATTATGAATACAAGTAAGATGTAGCCATTGCATGCATTTGAGTAATATTATCAGGTAACATACCACTATATTCCGTCCATCATTTGTGATAACTGATATTGTTTCTGCACACATAACATATGAAGGAGTAATTTAAGAATACAGAAAATATAAGCTCAAACCAACTGATCCAAATGTGCATGAACTGAGAGAGAAGTACCTCAACTCAAGTTAAGATCACTTTATTTCTCTATCTTGCAGGCAACGCATACAAAAAGAGTTCACATAAATAAAACCAGTTTGGAAAAGTTTTTTCTTTTTTGCCAAGTAAAGATTGTGGTTGTGGGGGATAAGCTTAGAAATTGAAGAAAGAGTCTGATTAGGCATACCTACATTTGTGTGTAGCAAATGGGCCTTGACTCTAATCTCCAAATTGATTTGGCATTCGTTTTAGTCACAAAAAGAAGAGAGAAGAAAGGGGCATTCTTTTTTTTGGTTTTCAATACAAAAATATCTACTATGACAACAAAATGTTTAAACAGACTTACAGTGTTCAATGTATCTAGAATCTAGAGTGTAGCGTCAAATTTAGTTTTTGATTGGGGAAAAAAAGAAGAACAAATATAGTCTAAGAAAATGAACGGAAACGCGGACAGAAACAATTAAAGAGAAGAGGGAGGAGGAAAGAAAAAGCTTACGATCAACAAGAGATTCAAGTCCACTGCCATTTGACATTTTCCTTTCAAAAACTGCTCCCTCCCTCCCTCCGCCTTCAGACTCAGACTGACTGACCGACCAACGCAGCTAAATATTTATGAGCGAACCTCAACACGGCGTCATTCCCAGCTAAAAAGGGGATTTTTATTTTTATTTTTATTTTTAACTAAGTTAGCATAGCCTTTAAAGCCTATGTCGTGTATTTAATAGTTAAGCCATTTTAGAAATAAGTTTCTTTAAAAAAATTTCTTTATCTCTCTTCGTATGTGTATTAAAAATATTTAGTATTTAAAAAAAAAAAAAGTTAGTAGAGCTCAATAAATTTATTAGGGTTGCCTTTGACAATGTTTAAAAAAACCAGTTTTTTTTACTATTTAGCTTATTTTTGTTTGCTCCTATTCATAGTTTTTTTTTTTTTTGAAGAAACAAACACACATACACAAGGAAGAGAAAATGGTTCTACTACAAGGCACACCACAATTCTATTGCACTATTAATAATATTTGTACTATTCATAGTTTTTATTGCACTTTTTGGTACTATTTACGAGTCTCACTATACTATTTCAGTTATTTTTTAATTTTATTTATAGTACTCTCAGTAAAAAAATTTCAGTTTCATCTTAAAATATTGTTTCCAAAATGGACTCTAGATATAAATTTTTCGGCATTTCAGTCCATTCAGCATATTTTATATAATACATTTACAAGAATAGCCTAACAAAAATTACTACTTGACCCCTCAATTTTTTTTTTTTTTAATGTCTAAACTTTAGGTTGTGTTTATTTCGGGTGAAATGGAAATTAGGAAAATATTTTACATCATTGAGTGTGTATGGGTGCATATGAAAATACGGTCAAACTGAGAATTTATTTCAGTTGACTGTAAATTAAACCCTTTAGACCCAAAAATTGGTTTACATAGTGATTTTACCTTAAATCAATTTTCACTCTCCTCACTGACACACACCAAGCTGAAGGAAGGAGAGAGAAAGAGAGAGACACCTAGCTCGTGCCACCGCCGATCCACCTCTGCTGCTGCCTCCACTTGCCAATCTGCTGCTTCCTTCGCTCTTCTCTCTTTCTCTTCTCGTCCTCTCTCTTTGTCTCTTGTCCTCTCTTTCTCTTGCCAATCTACTGCTTCCTCCACTATATATATAACCACACACATAAATAAGTAATGCTTTTTTTTTTGTGGGTATAAAATGTAAAAAATATCTCTCCAACTATGACTTTTTTTCTTAATTTAGTTTTCAATTATTTTGATCATGTGAGAAAAAAAATTAATTGATTTACTCACAGTCTAGGTGCAATGTAAGGTAAGAAAATTGTTTAAAAAAAAAATGGTCATGAGATCTGAGAATATATATATATATATATATATACATATTTTTTTCATGTAAAAAAATTATAATAAATACATAAAATGTAAAAGAAGTCCTCAAATTATTTATATGATAGTGTTAATTTTTTTAAGCTTGTAGTTATGCTCCTTGTAGAGTCAGAGTAATTACATACAATTTATAATTGACAAGCACATCTATAAGTAGGGAGAAAAATAATATTTAATTAAAATAATGATAAAGTTTTGAGGTTGATGTAGAGCATTTTAAATCTTTTTTTTTTTTTTTTTGAGAAACTATTTTATATCAAATCTGATTAAAAAGGCATGGAGAAGTAATATATAGAAACAGACTTATAATACATTAAATTACTAGAGTACCACTAAAAAAGGATTTGAAATAGTAACTCAAAGTTATAAGGGTTGAAACTAACTCTAATACGCACCACCGATGTAGGATAATATCCCTATGCACGAGAGCTATTTTTCATTTTTTTTGTTGTTGTTGACCATGGGCTATGAAATAATAGGTAATAATTGAGGCGAAATAAGTACTAATCCATTAAAAACTTTTCTCTCTAAGTCTCCCTGGAAACCTAAAGGTGAAAAACTTTTGCCTCGTGCAAACTCTTTCTCTGGTATGGTAAAAGCATCTAAGGAGACATGGATGAGATCATGAATAGATGCACTGGGTTACGTTTGTCAGCAAAGGAAAGTGCTGAAGTTGAGATCCAAACCCCGGAAATAGAGGCTGGACCGATCCTCGTGGGTAAGTTCTACACAAAAAGATGGGTAAACTTGGAGTCGGTGGCGAGGGTTTTGAAAATAGCATGGAAAACGAAGGAAACTTTTGAGGTCTGTGATCTGGGAGAGAATAGAGCTTTGTTCCGATTTAAGACGAGGGACGATCTTGACAGAGTATTGCTGCTAGGTCCCTGGTCGTATGACAAGTATCTACTCACTCTTCACAAGCTTCAACTTGGGGAATCGGCTAGGAAGGTGCCTCTTGACAGAGTTTCGTTTTGGGTTCAAATTCACGGACTGCCCACGATGAGCCAGACTAAAGAAATAGGAATGAGAATCGGGGAAACGCTGGGGGTAGTGGAGAAAATGGAGGTGGATGACAAAGGGTTTTGTATGGGAGGTTGTCTGCGCATCTGCGTATCGGTGAAATCCACAGAACCGTTATGCCGAGGTCGAAAAATACGCTTGGGTAACACAGAACCGATATGGGTTGAGTTCAAATATGAACGTCTTCCTATATTCTGCTACTGGTGCGGCATGATGGACCACGACGAAAAGGAATGCTTACAGTGGATAAGGAGTAAGGAGTCACTGAAAGTGGAGGAAAAACAGTTCGGTGCGTGGCTGAGGGCCATACTGGAAAAGACTCAGAAGCCTCAACGAAGTGAGGCGATGAGTTACGGCAAGCGTAGGGGTGGTGAAGACATTGACAATACTGCTGATAGGCTGGCGAGCATTCCAAAGGGGTCTACGCAGAGGTGGCAAGGGGTTAGTGGACTGTGGGTAGGCACGTCTAATCTTACCAACGTCAACAGGGATGAAGTGGAGATCACGAGGAAACTAGAGAACTGTGTTGAGCAGGTAAAGCCGGTTTTGACGCTGGCAGAGGACTTTGAGAAGAAACTTGCAGAGATTGACGCAGGAATTCATGGTGGACTTCCCGAATTGATGAAAGAGGAAGGGTCGGTGACTAAAGTGATGGAAAGCAGCTTGGATCAGAGCTATAGTCTCACGCATAGGAAGCTAGATGGGCTTAATGGTGTTGTGAGTAACGGCCCAAATCAGCAGGTCGTTGTGGGCTTAGTTGATGCAAATGGGCCCAATGGGCAACTGAGTTAGGTAAACTTCACTGAACAAGCCCAACCCGAAAATCAGCCCCTTTTTGCTTCAGTCAGCCCAACTCCAACTAAAGACACCAACTTTATTAAGTCACAGGGAAGGGGCCCGAAAAAAACAAAAATAAAGCAGTTGGCAAAAGGAAAAGAGAATAGAACAGGGGTGCAACCAAAAGCTGGTATGGCAGCCATAATACCTTGGGACGTAAATATGGAGATTGACAGAGAGGAGGTAGGGAACAAGAGAAGATGTCGAACACCTCTGTTAGAGCTTGAGGGAGAGAATGGGAATAGCAAGAGAGTGAAAGTGGAAGGGGAAGTGAAGATGCTTGGAGAAGTTATGAAACAACTTCTTGGATCGGTGAAGGCTGCTGAGCAGCCCCGCCGGGCATAATGAGTGCCTTAGCCTGGAACTGTAGGGGGCTTGGGAACCCTCTAACAGTTAAAACTCTCCAAAAACTTGTCAAGGAGGAAGATCCCAATTTAGTCTTTCTAATGGAGACTAAATTTAAGTTAACGGAAATGGAAGGAATCAAAAGAAAGATTGAGAGGCAACATGGACTGGTGGTGCCAAGCCAAAATCATGGGGGTGGTATAGCTTTACTTTGGAAAAACACACTACAGGTGGAACCTCTGACCTATTCACAGAGGCATATGGATGTGATAGTTATTGAGGGGGGTGGCAGGAAAAGATGGAGGTTTACCGGTTTTTATGGAAACCCGGAGACGAGTAAACGGGAGGAGTCGTGGAACCTGATTAGGAATCTCAGTAAAAGATGTGACCTCCCTTGGGTGATCATGGGAGACTTCAATGAAATTCTTCATGCTAATGAGAAAGAGGGGGGAAATGCAAGACCCGAGGGTCAGATGAAGCTGTTTCGGGACACCATAAACAGCTGCGAATTACATGACTTGGGTTACTATGGGTCGGATTTCACATGGAGTCGTAGACTTGGCACAAAAGGGTGGGTCCGGGAACAGTTGGATAGAGCCTTTGTTTCAACTGACTGGACAGTGATGTTCCCTACAAATAAACTATTCCATGTGGCAAATTCTGTGTCCGACCACAACGTGTTGATTCTCAAGAATGCAAAACCAACCAGACGAACAAAAAAGAGGACAAAGCTATTTCGTTTTGAGTCGATGTGGCTGAGAGATGACAGATGCTCTGTGGTGGTAACTGATGCTTGGGAACGAGGAAGAATTGGGGGGAAGGAATGGCCGTTTCATCATTGCTTGGAGGAGTGTCGTGCTTCACTAGCTGAGTGGAATAAAAACTCTTTTGGCCATGTTGGCAAACAAATTTCTGAGTTGCAAAAGAAGCTCCAGTTGTTGGAAAATATGAAGGGTGGTGGACCGAACTTGGAGGACATTCATACCATGAAAATGGAGTTGAATAAGTGGCTGTTTGTGGAGGAAGACATGTGGCATCAACGGTCCTGAAACAATTGGCTGAGTGCTGGCGATAAGAATACCACTTTTTTCCACACAAAAGCTTCTAACCGGCAGCAAAGAAATTCTATAGATAAGGTGCTGGATTCTGCTAATACTTGGCAGGAGGATGAGGAACAAATAAGCAGAACCTTTCTTGACTATTATGAAAAGCTGTTTACTTCATCGCAGCCAACTGTGGAGGAGGAGCTAATTGAGGCCATCCACACAAAAGTCACGGATAGGATGAATGCTTCCTTGCTTAGAAATTTTAATGCACAGGAGGTGGAGAAAGCTCTTCAGCAGATGCACCCCTTGAAAGCGCCCGGTCCAAATGGTATGCCTTCCCTATTTTACCAATATTTCTGGCCTACAGTTAAATCTATAGTCATTACTACTGTTTTAGACTTTCTTAACAATGGCACTGCTCCACCACATTTTAACGATACCCACATTGTACTAATCCTTAAGACTAAGAATCCGAAAAGGGTCACTGATTACAGGCCTATTAGCTTATGCAATGTGGCATATAAGCTAGCTTCAAAGGTGGTGGCAAATAGAATGAAATCTGTCTTGCAGGAGATTGTTTGTGAGAATCAGAGCGCATTTGTGGCAGAGAGGCTTATCACCGATAATGTGCTTGTGGCCCATGAAATGATGACCCACATAAGTAGAAAAAAGAAGGGTAAATGCGGTGAAATGGCTCTAAAACTCGACTTGAGCAAGGCCTATGATCGAGTTGAATGGGTCTGCCTACAACAGATAATGGAAAGGTTGGGGTTTCATGCTGACTGGATTTCCATAGTGATGAGATGTGTGTCTTCGGTTACCTATGCAGTGAGAATCAACGGACAACCTTATGGTAAGATTCAGCCAACCCGGGGGCTGAGGCAAGGAGACCCACTGTCTCCTTACCTTTTTCTCATTTGTGCTGAGGGCCTCTCTGCACTCCTACATAATGCAGTTCAGCTGAAAAAGCTCAAAGGGGTGGCTGCTTCAGCAAAGGGACCGAAAATTTCACACCTTTTTTTCGCCGATGACAGTATTATTTTTGGGAGGGCAACAAGGGAGGATGCCACTAAGATTCAGCGGTTGCTACAAGTCTATGAAGTCTCTTCGGGCCAGCAGCTAAATAGAAACAAGACTTCACTATTTTTCAGCCCCAACACGAATGATGGGATTAGAGAAGATGTGAAAACCATGTTCGGTGCCCAGGTGATCAAACCCCATGAAACCTACCTCGGTTTACCCTCTCTGGTTGGAAGATCCAAGTCCAATACTTTTGCTCAATTGAAACAGAGAGTGGCGAACAAAGTGTCTGGCTGGAAGGAAAAATTATTAACTGGTGCTGGCAAAGAAATCTTGATCAAGGCAGTCACACAAGCAGTGCCGTCTTACACCATAAGCTGTTTTCTCCTACCAAACAATCTATGCGATGAATTAGCCGGAATGACTAGACAATTTTGGTGGGGCCAAGCGAATAAGGAGAGGAAATTGGCTTGGTTAAGCTGGGAGAAGTTGTGCATGCCAAAAGATAGAGGGGGGTTGGGTTTTCGTGATTTGAAACTCTTCAATTTAGCTCTCCTAGCGAAGTAGGGATGGAGGCTGCAAACAAACACCTCCTCCCTGTTCAGCCGAGTATTTAGAGCTAAATATTTTCCTCATAGCAGTTTTGTGGATGCAGACTTAGGAAGAAACCCGTCCTATGCGTGGAGGAGCCTTATGGCTGCACAAGGGGTGGTGCGAAAGGGTAGTAGATGGCAGGTGGGTGATGGAGGAAACATTAGAGTATGGTGCGACAAATGGGTGCCAAGACCGAGTACTTACATGGTGGTTACTCCAGAAAAGCCGAATTCACAGGTTGCTTTGGTCAAGGATCTCATAAACAGAGAGGCTTTTGAGTGGGATGTGGGGTTGGTCAAACAATGCTTTAATGCCGAGGATGCTACAGCTATTTTGGGTATTTCGTTAAGCTTGACTGGTCGACGAGATAGGCTGGTTTGGGCTGCTAATAAGTTTGGGAAATTCTCGGTAAAGTCAGCTTACACATTAGCCTATGAGGAAAGGTTTGAACAAAACAGGGGAGATTGCTCAAATGGCTTAATGCGCAAACGTGTGTGGAGTTGTATCTGGCAGCTGAAACTCCCTCACAAGCTACGGCACTTTGCATGGAAAGCTGGCCGGAATATCCTTGCTACCAAGGGCAACCTTATCCGAAGAAGAATTACAGAGGATGATGCTTGTGTCTTGTGTGGGCAACCTAAGGAAACAACGTGCCACCTACTATGGTTCTGCAAGCATGCCCGTGAGATTTGGGAATCCAGCAAGCTTGTTCTTCCATTCGTCATTGACCAATCTTGGACCTTCCTAGATATTATACAGTGTCTGCAAAAATGGGAAACATCTCAGCCCGGTCTGTTGGAGAAGACCATTTCGGTCTGCTGGGGAATATGGAGAGACCGAAATGAAAGAAGAACGGGAGGCACGGGTAAACCGGGGCGAGTGATACTGAAATCCGCCTTGAATCTTGTGGAGGAGTACCGCGCCGCAAATGAAGTTAAACAGAGAGTTAATTCAGATGGGGGTCTATCGACAATATGGAAGCCACCTGACATGGGAAGATACAAAGTGAATGTCGACGGAGCAGTCTTCAAACATAGGAAAAAAGCCGGAATTGGTGTGGTGATCAGAGATGAAGCTGGAGAGGTAGTGGCAGCCTTAAGCAAGATCGTGAATACACCGTTAGGGGCTGTAGAGATCGAAGCAAAAGCAGTGGAGGCCGGGGTCTCTTTTGCAAGGGACGTGGGTATTAGGGAGGCGGTGATTGAAGGCGACTCGTTGATCATTTGCAAGGCACTCCAAGGAGCTGGGGTTACGCCTTCTTCCAGGGATTTTTAAGAAAACAACTACAAAACCCAAACAATATTATTAGTTAGGCAATGTTTCAAACATATTGCATTTTTAACAATTCGACTTCAGAGGAGTCGATTTTACTGTTTATATTCCCAATTTTTTGTGCCACATAGATATAAAAATCGACTCCACTGGAGTCGTCTTCAACGCAAAGAAAACGACTCCACTGGAGTCGTTTTCTTTGTACTGAAGACGACTCCAGTGGAGTCGACTTCTTTACGAACGTCGACGAACCCAGATTTTCCAAAGAACCTAGATTTTCGAGCCGTCACAGAAGAAGCAAACGAACCCAGACGCCGACGAGCAACACCGACGAACGCCGACGAACCAAACCCAGGCGCTGACGAACCCAGGCGCTGATTCACCAAACCCAGGCGCCGACGAGCAACACCTACAGCTGGGCATTCTCATTTCTTTTTTCTTTAGATCTGTAGCCCACTCTTAATCTCTTCCCCTCTCAAGTTCATGATTTCTTCGTCCGTGTCTCTTCGTCTCTCAATCGCGGAAATCACGTAGCATTCAAGCTCAAGTTCGTGATTTCTTCGTCTGTCTCTTCATTTCTCAATCGCTTCTCCGTTCTCTTCGTTTCTCAATCGCTTGATTCAGGCTGAGGTGATGTACAAAGAAGTCGACTCCACTAGAGTCGTCTTCAATACAAAGAAAACGACTCCAGTGGAGTCGTTTTCAACGCAAAGAAAACGACTCCACTGGAGTCGTTTTCTTTGTATTGAAGACGACTCCAGTGGAGTCGATTTTTATATCTACGTGGCACAAAAAATTGGGAATATGAACAGTAAAATCGACTCCTCTGAAGTCGAATTGTTAAAAATGCAATATGTTTGAAACGTTGCCTAACTAATAATATTGTTTGGGTTTTGTAGCTGTTTTCTTAAAAATCCCCTTCTTCCATCCAAAATGTGCTGGCTAAAACTCTGGAAATAGCCACAAGCTTTAGGTGGTTTTTTTTCTCTCATGTGAAAAGACAGGGAAATGTCCCTGCTCACTTGTTAGCGCAGTATGCTAAAGAGCTTGAGAACTATGTAGTTTGGCTAGAGGAATGTCCTAGCCTTTTAGAGCACGCGTGTGCTCATGACATGTCTGTAGTTTCTCACTCTTGATTTATTAGTAATATTCAGTATTTCCTATCAAAAAAAAAAAAAAAAAAAGTACTAATCCATTTATTTATATTCTGATAAGATAACGGAGAGAGAAATGGGTTGTTCAACGAATCAAAACCCACACCTGCAAGCAAGCTCATTGGTTCTGGAATTATAATAATTTTTCTTATGAATACAATTACTCAAATTAAGATGAAAAAAGAAAAGTAAAAGAAAAAAAGAAAAGGAAATGATAATATATATTATGATAAACAAAGGCATGAATCTTGAAACGGTCCAAGAGAGATATCTGATCAACTGGATACTGAAAGATTCACGCTTATCAACCATTTATTAGCTAGCTGCTCTCAGCCTCAGCCTCAGCCCCACATTTACTTTTAAAGAAGAAGGAATGGCAAAGGAAACAGTGTGCGTGAGTGGAGCCAACGGGTTCATAGGCTCATGGCTGGTGCGGACCCTCTTGGAATCTGGCTATACCTCCATCCACGCCTCCATTTTCCCTGGATCCGACCCCATCCATTTATTACAACTCGACAATTCCAACTCCAACTCCATCCGCATCCACGTCTTCGAGGCCGATGTCTTGGATTTTGACGCCGTGTGCAAGGCCGTGGAGGGCTGCTCCGGTGTGTTCCACGTGGCATCCCCCTGCTCTCTTGAGGACCCCAAGGACCCTGAAAACGACTTGCTTCGACCCGCCGTGCAAGGCACGCTCAACGTTCTCCAAGCGGCCAAGAGGTTCAACGTGAGGCGCGTCGTCCTCACGTCTTCAATCTCCGCGTTGGTCCCCAACCCCACGTGGCCTCCCAACAAGGTATTCGACGAGTCCTCCTGGACCCACCTCGATTACTGCAAGGCTCGACACAAATGGTACCCTGTGTCCAAGACTTTGGCTGAGAAAGCAGCTTGGGAGTTCGCCCAGAAACATGGGATGGATGTCGTGGCTATACACCCTGCCACGTGTCTGGGCCCACTGTTGCAACCTGGGTTGAATGCGAGCTGTGCTGTGTTGTTGAACTTGCTTCAGGGGTCCAAGGACAGTCAGGAGTACCATTGGCTGGGTGCTGTGCATGTCAAGGACGTGGCCAAGGCACAGCTTTTGTTGTTCGAGACTCCTTCTGCTTCTGGCAGATATCTCTGCACCAATGGCATCTATCAGTTTTCTGATTTTGCTCTCAAAGTCTCCAACCTCTTCCCTCACTATCCTCTTCATAGGTTGGTTTCTGTCTTTCTTTCTTTCTTTAACTTTTAACTTTAATCTCTCTTACACAATTAAGAGGATAGGAAGCGCACCAAATTTATTAAACAAATAGGATAGGAGCTTTAGTGAATATGAGTATGCCTATCTCAATGCTAATTTGGGAAGACTAAACTTAAATACTCAATTATTTGGTTTAAGAGGGAAACAAAACAATTTTTAAGCTTTGTTGTTGCTATGCTGGTTGGTTTATGTCATATACTGTTTGTTATTCATTGATGTTGACAATCAATAAAATCTTGCGTCAAAAAAGACTTGCTCCATTCAGGTCTAGAATAAGCATTGGAATTCTATGTTTGTGGACTATATATATATAGCTAGGAAACTATTGTTTTGCACTTCTGAATCTG
Organism: Quercus variabilis; assembly: GCA_030445155.1. Lineage (NCBI taxonomy): Eukaryota > Viridiplantae > Streptophyta > Magnoliopsida > Fagales > Fagaceae > Quercus > Quercus variabilis. Next base: position 97,655,478 of record CP129446.1, read on the forward strand.
CTTATCTTAGACTTAGAGATTGCCAAGAAGAACATCCCATCTGGCACTGGCACCAAGGGGAATACAAGTGTATTAATCACATATCAATGTATTCCGATGGAGTCAACGCGGGGAAAACAATGCACCTATTAATAGAAGCATTCCTTGGGAATTATATTGCAAGCTCACTGTTATATGATTACCATACATCAGTCTATTAATCGTACTCCATGTGGTATGCATGTTACACGGGGTGACTTTATCTTTTTAATGCTGGGAACCAACCTTTCTTTATTCTCTTGTCCTTTTGCCTCTATTACTTTATCTAGTTATGATGGCTTCCCTGCTGAACAAAATGGGAGCTTTTCTTATAGTGGCCTGGATTTTTTTGTTTGTTCCGGAGTAATAATAGATATCTCTGTTGATTTTTTCTGGTTGGATGTATTTATTTTGTGTAAGAGAGTTCACTCTAGCATAGGAAGATACTCCTTTTATAGCTCAAAGCTCCATCTTCTATACTATTACTACTTTATTTTTATGCCTCAATCTTCTGGTGCTGGCTTTACAAGGTCCACAACATTAGTTCTCAATGGTTACTATCTCCATAAGGCATAAGTGTACCTTTCGCGTTCTGACATCTGCAGTATACCTTGTTGAAACTTTGAATCATATGCATACTGTCATCCCACTAAAGATTTTTATCTATCATGGAGATATTTCGATATATACTAGAGATAAAAAGGTAACGCACGCTTTTAGTGATTTAGAAAGAAAAGAAAATGGGTTATACTTCTATTAGTCAATGTGCTAAAGCTGTTATAGTAGAGAGATATATACAGCAAAGTAATGTCTTTCTTATGAAATGGTTGAGTTGGTGACCCAAAACCATGAAAAATGAGCATCTGTTCAAGCTGATGTTGTCTGTCTTCTCTATTAACATAATTGAAAATGTGGATCTATAATCAGTTGTGCTAAATCTTGAGCAACCTGTGATTATGAATAACAAAATTTTATGATTTTTGAAGATGAAATTTAAACCTACATTACATGATTATTTTGATTGTCATTGTGTCTCCACATTTTCTCAATGAAAGACCTTGATTACTCTCAAAGAAAAAGGCTTTTATGACGAGCTTTGTTATAATTTGTTCTTGAGAACAACCAAGGTCATTTCTATCGCTTAGTAAGTGGAAGCAGGGATAGTTGGCAATGTATGTCACAAGGAAACGGGACAATCTGGTGTTCTGGTTTTATGTACTTTGTGATAAAATAAAAAGTACATAAAATAAAATAAAATGGAAGTTATCCTTGGTATTGCCAGCCTTTTGTACTTTTTGATCCTTCTCAGATCTAGAAAAACATCATTTTTGTCTAATTAATTTTTTTTTTTATCTGATTCTAAATGACGGAAGTTTATAACTTGGATTACATACAGGTTTAATGGGGAAACTCAGCCAGGATTGACAGCATGCCAAGAAGCAGCAAAGAGATTAATCGATCTGGGTCTGGTCTTCACTCCGGTTGAAGATGCTATCCGGGACACAGTGGAGAGCCTCAAAGCTAAAGGCTTCCTGAGCTAGAAAATGCCACAATCTTAGGTTGTTCTTTCTATTCTTCTTTTTTATTTTTTCTATTTTTCAATACTGTATTTAAATTTTTCATTGTTTCATTGCCTTATTAAGTTGGCAGTAATAATGAATGCAATTAAGTGTCCATTTGGCATGATTAATTTTGCCAACTTATTTTACTATTTAGCTTATTTTTGCTACTATTCATGGCCTCACTGCATTTTTTGATACTATTCATGGGTCTCACTGTACTATTTCAGTTAATTTTTACCTTTATCTACAGTACTTTCAGCAAAAAGTTTTTATTTTTAGCAAAATAAGCAAATCCCAAACAAACCAAGTGTTGTTTATATTAGTGATCCCATCACATCCTTTTTCTCATTTGTTTCTAAAAGTAACTATGATTGATCAAAAGATCATCTTCTTTGTGTAATGCATTACTATTTAATCATTTAACTTTATAACAACTTCAACATTCTAAATGTAAAATGAGAGTCAATTGGGGCTCTATCTTGAAAGGTATACTCTGCTAGAATCAAGGGTCCCACTATTGTTAGGATAGTGGGAACTCCCGTTACTTATCTCCTCATAACTTGCAGAAGTGGATGTGGAATTAGCATTGAGATTTAAACCAGCAAGCTCCATAATGTTTTCAATCTCTTTAACCACCTCAGCCATCATAGGCCTATCGGATCCTGCTTCTTCCACACACCTCATTGCCAGATCCACAAACTTTTCTAAACCTTTCAGGGTTGTTCCCAAACCAATGGCTGGGTCAAGAAATTCATGAAGGTTGTATAAATCTTTTGTCTTATCCATTTTCTCCTGCACCTCTCTCACAACATATTTTCCATGCTCTATTGGCTTTCTTGCAGTTATCAGCTCCAACATTAGCACTCCAAAGCTATATACATCACTTTTCTCAGTCAACCGATGGGTCATGTAATATTCTGGATCCATGTAGCCCTGTAGTTGATAAAATCCATTCTTAGTGCTAGATTTTGATGTATTTTTGTGAAATTTAGATAATAATAAGACAAAAAGTTTGAAACATAAGCTTTTCTTCTTCAAGTAATTGGAAATCAAGAATGCCTAAACTACCACAAACTCATACTAGTACTCTTATGCTCCAACAGAAACCAACCCTGCTCTGCAATGGGAGATTGTGGGATCATTAAATGAAAATCTCTTCCCCTCCAAATATATGGTGGTTCTAGCAGTAATAGTAGGCAGCAAGAAATGCTTGCCCTGCCTATAACATTTCCTTAAATTTTTGTGCAGGATATAGTTGGTGTGGTGAACAGCTCCTACTGGCTGCTTTGTTTTCCTAATCAGTTTTAAGGCCTCCTAGTACTAGTAGAAGCATGTATGTGTGTGTGTTAGCCAGAAAAAAAAAAGCCCTTGCCTATGGCTGGGCCTAGAACTTTAGTAAAAGAGGGGGGAAAATAGGCAGCAATCTTCACATTTATCTACTTTATCCCTCAAAACATTTCCAGAAGCTCCACCTAGAATTTCAGAAAACTTAACTTGATTATTCTTGAAAATTCTTAAAAAATGTTCCATTAACCATATTTATCTTGCTACTCCCTCCGTATTTGGCATGTTAAGAAAATCCAACTTTTTAAAGAACATTATTTAATGCATTTTCTTTTACACAAAATGTACAAGTTTCCAAAACTACCATCTTTAATTTAAATTTTAGTGAGAGAGGGATATTGACTTTTCAAATAAAGTGGAGGTATGTTAGGAAATTTATTGATTGACTTTTCAAAGAAGACTTCATTTTGGAACATCCCAAAATGGAATATAGGCCAAACAAATTGGGATAGAGAGAGTAATCAGAGTATTACTTTAGAGCAAATATCTGACTATAGTCGATTATCATTTACATTTTGGGATCTCCTTTCTTTGTTATTGGGTTTGCAAAATTTAGAACTTTTTAAGTCCAGCCCATGAAAGAATAAGTTTGGAGGTTTTTAAGTTGGTTTTGGAATTCTATATTAGCTAGAAGAATAATGAGGAGCATTAGGCCTCATAAATAGAGTTGTGGTGTAGCCTATTGTTGTGCGCGTAAGGGTTAATTAGAAGACAAAGTTTTGTCTAGTAAGAGAGTTAGAGAATAAGCTTTGTCTAGTATGTTAGTATGAAAGCACCTTTAGGTGTATTGGAGATTTGTGTTAGTTTATATTTGTGAGGTTTATGAGAGTTTATGACTAGTTGTAATTTTCATTGATAGTGGATATTTTTGTCTAGTGTTGTTGGATGTAGACATAGAGTTTGCCAAATCATGTCAAAATTTATGTATTGTTTTGCTTTCCCTTTATTATTTTACACGTTTTTCACAAGGAAAATCCATTGAAAGTGAGCTATTTTCTTTTAGAGCAGATGCCTAGCTAAAGAATGAGTCATTTCTAAATTTGGTACAATCCATTAATACTTTTATACAAGGACCAGAGAGCATTGGGATGACTTTCTGTCCAAATCCTAACCCAGTTATTTCATTATAGATTCTGATGCTTATATTATCAATTAAATAACATAGAAAAATGCAACATTTTTTCTGAAGTAAAGGTTAAAAGAGATTTTGAACTAACCATTATCCCCTTAACTTGAGTGATTACATGACTGCTTTCACTGTCAGTCATTGGCTTGGAGATTCCAAAATCAGAAACTTTAGCATTTAATGACTCAGCCAGTAGGATGTTGTTTGATTTTATGTCCCTATGTATAATGGGTGGATTGGCAAATTCATGAAGATAGGCCAGGCCTCTGGCTGCACCAAGGGCCACATTAAGTCTCCTTATCCAATCCAACCTGATTCCTGACTTCCCTGCATAGACAATATGGAAATTGTCAATTAGGAAGATAGAAGGGTTAGGAATCTGTATCTTTTGATTTCAAAATCTTTGTTTGAGTTTCTAGGGTGGTTCATCATGTACTAATACAGGAACAAGAATCTGACAACTACTACATTGGTGCATGTCAAGCTAGATGTCTGCATCTCAATTTTGAAACTGGAAAATGAGTTACACTCGAACAGTTAAAACCTAATATTGGATGGGAAGTACAATTCTGATGCCTGGATTGTTACAAAGTATGGGTTTGGGTCCCCCAGCATAGAGTCATCAAATTCTTTGGCAAAATTCTAATCAAGGATTGTCTACCGGAACTCATTCTATTTTCTTGGGGAGAAGTGATCAGAGTTAGGCTAGACAAATCATAGTATTTGCCAAGTTATTTATTTCCTCTCATGTCATCTTTGGATGAGGGCATATTGGAAAACAGCAGAAATCTTCTTATGGTCATGCTACTATTTGATTTTTCTATCAATTTTGTAGGTAGATAAAAGGTATATTGCCCAACAATTATTGGCTTAATGGTAAATACAAATGCTTGTGAATTGAAGAATTCATTATATATAGATTAAGTGCGCAATTGAAGTCTTAATAAATGCTAGAATTCTTATTAAGTGGAGGAGTAAAATGGATGGAAAGTACCTGAGAGACTATCCTTTAGACTACCATTTAGAACATACTCATACACTAGAATTTGTTCACCTTTCTTGAAACAGAACCCCAGAAGGCTGACAAGATTCTTATGATGGACCCTTGATAAAAGTTCAATCTCAGTTTTGAACTCAAGCTTTCCCTGTTTAGATTCTTTTTTTGCCTTTTTAATGGCGATCAATTGCCCAGTAGGAAGAGACCCTTGATAAACCTGTAAAAATGAAGTCAAACAAGAGATTTAGTGACCACTCAGTGACATCAATAGTTTGCATAATTAGGAAGAAGGTTCAGAAGCTATCCTTAATTAGAAAACAAAGAAAAATAAAATAAAAGAAGAATTGAAGTGGCAAAAAGCAATACAAATTGGAAAGATAAGAACAGTTTTCATTTTTTTACCAGACATACATTTATAAGATACAATACTAAGAGAGAATCAAACTGACCTTCCCGTAACCGCCAGATCCAATCTCATTTGCTACTGAAAAATGTTCAGTGTATTTCTCAAGCTCTTTAAGGGAAAACCATCTCACACCTTTTACCTCAAGAAAACTATCACCCCTCCTCCTTCTCAGGTCCAATTGTTCTGCTTTATATGACATGAATTAGATAAATAACCCTACAAATCCCATATGATTAGCTAAAAAGTGCTAAATTTACTCAAAAACTCATCTTACCATATGGGTTGGTATGTTCAATTACTTTTTTTGCTCTTTTCTTTGCGTGGAGAGCATAAACCCCTGCAAGGAGTATTAACAGTAGCACGATGGAACCAACTACAGCTTTAATTATAATATAAATGCTTGATGACTTTGTTGATTCTGTTGGCATGAAGGAAGATGCGTCAAAATAGATATAAAAAACACAACAATTTTTATTATGTAATCACAGAATTACCTGTATATTTCTCGTACTTATCACCAATAAAATAGAAAGGTCCAAAAATTATTGGTGCCTTGAAAGACTGGTTGCTAAGCATGAACCCAATACTTGAAATTCCTGTTCGATTGAAACTAACTAGACCATAAGGAAAGACTTTTAGCTTCACTTCAAGGTACTCAGATGAAGCCTTAATGGGATTACTCAGAGTTAGAGAGACTGAATCCACAGGAAGTTGATGGGAGTGAAAAGAATGCATGAGAGATTCCTCAAGTATGATGTAGTAAGTATTGTTCCCCAAGTCTGAGAAGGACAGAGCTCCGAAGAAGAGGGTTCCCGTGTATGGATATGCACACCTACAGTTGGGGCTTAAAATTTGATTTGAAATGCAGGGAGCAGGCCCGCAATTTTGTTGTGTTGAATATGAGAAATTGGAGTGGGAAACTGTGCAGTAACTGTTTAGTGCTCCTGTCTCTTCACAGATTGGGTTGTCCTCCAGTCTGTAGAAGATAATACAGTGTTAGCACAATAATGAGAATGAGTACATTTTCTTGGAAATTTATCTTCCAAAAAAAATACTAGTCCTTTAATACTATAAATTAGAATAGGCCGAAGTTATTAGAAAATTCATCTTACATCAATGTAGCATTGTATGCTTCCTTTTCTTCTAAGTGAGAAATCAAATTGGACTGCAAATCAATGAGTTTGAGCCGGTTGCTATGGGTGGTGCCAATATCCAAGGAGCCATTGAGCTGGTTTTTCTTTAGTACCCTGTTATAACATGTTAGAACAATTGCCTTATAATCGTCATTTTCATGATATCAAGATATGTAACTACTCTCCTTAGTGTTCATACAAAGTAATTACTAATTTATTCGATTTGGATTTCTCAACATCCATTGCAATGAGTGTAATGATACTTTAGACAAGTTGATACTCACACTGTCTGTAGATGGGGCAAGCTGAATAGGGCAACTGGAATTTGTCCTTGAAGTTGTGTGTTTTCCATTATTCTGCCATGCAAGGGGGACAGGTATTACATCAGTACTGAATACTTTAAACCTGAGGCCAAAAATAAAAAGAAAAAGAAAAGTACATTTCTCCTCATATCCTGGAAAAATAAACACCTTTGTTTCACATACATGCATGTTTGAGTAGACACACACACATTGAGCATAATTGGCTTTTGAATTGGATCAATATTTCCAATTGAATAAGTATGAGTAAAGGGTCCATGGAGAGAGAGAGAGAGAGAGAGAGAGAGAGAGAGAGAGAGAGAGAGAGAGAGAGAGAGAGAGAGTACAGTGTTGTCAAAGACTGTAAGGTTGGGAACCATGGAGGAGCATTTGATCTATAAAAGGTATTATTGCTGATATCCCTGCAAAACTCATTTTAGTCAACAAATGAAACTCAAAAGCAAGAGAATATTGTTAGGTGACTGAGCATCTTCTTTGGAGGAGTGTAAAGGCTTAAATGATCATTTTTGTGAAAGTATTAATAAACGATTTACTTAAGCCCACACTAACATTGAAGGGCAAGACTTAGATACAATATTTAGGTGCTGTTCCTTAGGTTCATTTTTTAAAATTTTGTTATGTGAATCTTTTCTCATGAGATGAAAGTGTATTTTTTAGTTAAGTAGCTACATAACTAAATGTTAAGATGGGAATCTAAAGAAGAGTACATTAGGTACTGTACCTAAGTTTTGTCAAACATTGAAATTCATATGTTAGTAATGTCATTATTACTTACACGTAGCTGAGGAGTTTAATGCCAGTAAGGTTAGGTACAGGTCCAGTCAATTTATTGTTGGACAAGAACCTGAAAAAAAATATAATATATCATCAAAAGCATGCCTTATAAAGTTTACACACCAGGTCATAATAACTTTTTTAAAGCAAATATAAAGCTTCATTTGCATGTTTCATATTCATTCTTACATTTGGTTAAGATTAGTAAGATTGTTGAAGTTTGAAGGCACAGGCCCACTTAATGCATTCCCATCAACGCGACTATAGCCAAAACAAATATTCAACAACAATAACTTATTAGAAATCCATAGCCAATATAAATCTCTAGTGAATTTTCTGGAGTGTGTGATAGATACTCACAGCACCTCCAAGGCTTGCACAAGTCCAAGGGTGGAAGGAATGCTGCCAGTTAGTTGGTTGCCATCCAAAAGCCTGCCAAAAGAATCAATGAGTCAATAGAGAGTAATGTATAAATTAGAACTGTTTCCTATTACAACTAGGATACCCATATGGAACAAATTCCAAGTTTTTTGGGGAGACAGCACACCACTTAACCCAAAAGTTAGAGCCGATGAGTTTGGCTCCAACTATATTATATTAACTATTCTTACTTTATAGCAACCAAAAAAAAAAAAAAAAAAAAACTTTTGTCATTATTATTCAATGTGAGATTTCACTCACATGTATACCCAACAAAGTTAGTTTTCTATTAAAAAGCAAAAGATGTTGCAAAACATCTACACTCCATGAGTGTGCATATCAGTGTGTGTATTCTCTTCATTCAAGAGACACTACTGCACATTAAAAAATTATTATGCTTAACATAACTACAATATATCAAGATGAAATTTTAAGAGTCAATACCTATTCCCTAAAAAATAAAAAATAAAAGAAAAGGGTGTTAAATGCAAAAGAAGCTATTAATGATTGAACATGAAACAGAAAAAGAATTTAACTTAGGAGGGGCTATTAGATATATATTTCCTATATTCATATGCATTTTAACATTGTTAACCCTTTCTATGTATTTTTTGCACCAGTCTTATTATTGAGGTAACCAAATAATGCATAATCTTCTCATGTAACTCGAATTATACCTAGAGATTCAAGATATTAGAGGTATAATTAGTCTTACACATGTATCAGAACCATTTTTGAGTTGAAAATCTGAGGTGGGATCCTTCCTGAAAGTTTATTCTGTCCAAGATGACTGTAGATAAGAGACAGAATATAAAATGGTTGTTATAGTTGGAGAAAATAAATTCAAAGGATGAGAATAACAAATTTGTTTTGATAAAATTATTGATTGTCCCAAAAGCTTAATACACATGGTATTTTAAACTTTTTAAATGGGAGGTAGAGTAAAGACAAGTTCAAACTCAAGACCACCTACTCTAATACCATGATATATTACCAGTTCTTCCAAAAGTGAATTAAATAATTTAACCATTATTCTAACAAGATCAAATCACAAAGAGAGTTGACATACAAGTGTCTGGCATTAACTAGCATATCAAGACCAGGTGTGCTCCCATTAGAGACAGGGACGGGTCCATCAAGCTGGTTGTCAGTTAGATCGAGCCAAAGAAGATTGGATAGATTACCAATGGAAGGCGGAATCTGTCCACTGAATTGATTAGAATTCAGAGATCTGCAGTTGAAAGCAATGAAGTGTTTCAGAATTCACTGTATATTAGCCATGTCATTTCACTGCACTAAAAATAGAATCTCATTGTGAATTACATGTGTAAACATATACAAACATAAATTAGAGACACAGATTGTAGATTTTCAGGACTTACTAGTAGACCCTTCATCTAAAGTAGTGTCCTTTATTATATGGAAGATAGCATCTATAAGGAATTTAATTCATATTGGCTTTTGCCGTAAAACATACGGTTTTTCTTATAGTTAGTCTACGGGATGGGGATCCTATTTTGAAAATATGCTACCAATTAATCCATTCACTTACTGAAAAACTTATAAAATCAGGATCCTTACAGGTAAAGTAGCTGCTGTAGAGATCCTATTGTGTCAGGAATAGGACCTGAGAAGCTGCAACCAACTAGGATTCTGATATGCAAATAAGAAAGAAATATTGTAAATCAGGAAGATTTTTACCACCCAACTTGAGTTCCAGCACAGACTGTTAACAAAAATCAATATTTTCTTACAAGTTCAATAGTTTCTTCAAACTCCCAATTGATCGTGGGAGTGTTCCTGTCAGGCCCTTGTTGTAAGATAGATCCCTATAAGAAAGAAGCTAATCAGGAATGCATTACCAAACTTACTGATCAAGTTACTACCAATTAAGCATCGTGAATAGAGATTTTCATTTGATTTAATTAGGAAATTTTAAAATAAAGTAAAATCTTCGGTCATTGTTTTGTGATATAATCGCCTAAATTGGCTATTGCGAGGTCCACATCTCCATGACCATGAGCCAGAGAAATCATCCACAAACATTTAGCAGTGAATTTTTATAATTTTGAGCTCTGCAGTTTCTAGTAGCGGAATGGTGGTTCAGAGATATCAGTTGGAAATTGAATCCGAAGACTAAACAACAAAGGTAATGAGAACATAGAAAACATACAGGGTCTTTAATTCAGATAACAATTCGAAATCTCCAGACAGGGAGCCTGTCAAACCAATGCTTGATAGCGTTCTGAAATGATGCAAAAGTCAGCTTTATACCAAAATTTAGAATTTTCATGAACAAGCAAACGTGCCAACAAAAACTAGAAAGCGAAAACCATGCAGAAAGCTTACATGGAGGTCACCCGTGAATTTTTGCACCCAATTCCTTCCCATTCCTCGCCACAAGGATCCGAACCCACCCAATTGGGTGGTGTATTCTGCCATATATCCTTGAGAGAAAGTAGAGCAACATCTGCATATGGATTTTTAAAAACTTCATAACTGAATCTCCAAAAATTATCAAACAGTACTATCTAATAGTAAAAAACCTCTTTATTGGTGATAGTCTTCTCAGTGTTGACTAAGTATTTCCTAGTGTCAAGTGCTGCCAAATAACCAACCATATGATTTGTAGTTTGTACTGTTCAGACTATCAGAACTGAGAAGGGTATTGAGCAAACCAAATAGTTGTGCAAACTACAAAAGCATGGTCTCTCATATTGCGCCAAAAAAAAATAATAATATAACAGTCGTTCATATTCCAACCAAACTAATAATATAATAGTTACACAAACTAACAGGAAGACACTGAAATGGACTGAACTTACAGTCCTGATTTTCTGTCTCGGCTGCTATAGCTGAAAGTATGATGGAAAAAAGCAGCAGAAGCAGCTGACTCCTTTGTACCATTACTAAACAAACAATAGGCATCAATACCTCTTAACTCTAAGGACTTTGTCTTGTTGGATAATAAAATCTTTCAGAAAAAAACTAATATATTAAGTAAAGCTATAATTCGACAAAACTCAATAGCTAGTAAGCTTCGTTTAAATTTGTAACCAACTGTTTCTTATATATTAACCGGTATTACTATACGAGTATAAGAACTTGGAAGGAATTTTAATTGGTTGGGATATATATAGACAGATTATCAAAGTAATATCTGCCGCATAAATGATTAATGAGGACAAAAACTTATCTTTAAACCCATGAAACAGTGTCGTTGAAAGTTATTACACTACTTTTTTCGACATAAAAAATGTTTTCAACATAACTACATAAGTATACTTCCTAAGAAAAAGATTTAAACAGCAATGCATGAATTATTTTGAAAAGAATTTTTCTTTAGAAAATTCACATATTTTGTAAAAGAATTTTTCTTTGAAAACGTTAATTTTGTACTTTTTTGGAAAGGAAAGTTTTGGGAAAAGTTTTTTATTTTTTATTTTTTATTTATTTTTTAATGAGGAAAGTCTTGTAGTTTTTGATAAAAGGAGAAAGTTTTAGAAACTACTTTCATCATTTTTTTTGAAAGAAAAAAAATTTCCTTTGAACAAGAAAAATTTGAAATAGGAAACAAGTTTTCATTTTTTTTAAAAAGGTTTTTGAAAAGAGTTTTGTAAGGCCAAGATTTGTAGCCCAAGTCCAAAAAAAATGGGATGTAAGCCCAATAAGCCTAATACAATAAAATTTGTAGATAGTGGGTAAAAGAACGAGGCTGTTTGTGAAATCTACAACAGTTAATCAAGGATTTATCAAAAGAGCAAGTGCAAAACACACTTGACTTGAACAAATTTAGGTCCGAGGAGACAAATTGAAATTAGAATGACTAAGGTTGCTCTTGGAGCTACAGTAGATTTTTCTCCCTCTTCTCTTTTCTTCTTTTTTCGGTCCCTTCTCAAGAAAGAACCTTCTCCTTTTTATAGTTGTTTTTCAATCATCTTTATCGTACACTTGTTCTTCATCTAAGCACCCACTTAAGTACATGTCATATCAGTTATCTTCCTTAGTTCTTCATGAGTGGAGGCAGCTGAGATTGCACTGTGCAGGGGTCTTTTTCACATAAATGCGGCTAGAAAAGTTGCTACTGTGCATTAAATGCGGTGGCATCAGCTTTCTCTTTATATATTTTTCTATTCTTATCATCTTTATGCGCGCATGAAGCTCATCCTTATCGTTGGAATTTCCTGGAAGCTCACCCACACTGTCTAGGTATTTGCTTGACTGATATTCTTTAAGTCCGAAGAGAATGAACTCTTCGGACTATATTCCTTTATCCTTTCCTTACGTGATTCTCCACCGTGGAGCCTTTCCCAATTCTTTACTCCTTCTCGGACATACTCGTATTTTCAAATAGGGCCCGGGGCCCAATATACTCGTTTGGGCTTTTACCCGCACAAGTTTATTTAGAAAAAGAAGTGTCAATTATTTTTTTTAAGAAAAGGAACCTGAAAATTTTAGGGCACTTAAAGTTTATAAAAAAATAAAAAAATCGTTTTTGCAAATATACCAATTTTGGGAAGACAAAAGAAAAGGGGGTTTCAAGAAAAAGATTCATGGGGTTTTTTTTAAAGGAAAGTTTAATTTTAAAATCCCATGATTTTATTTTGAGAATAGGATCTAAAGAAAGGAGTTTTATTGTGAAAATATTTTTGTAAAAAGAGGGTGATTCTGAAAAAGGATTGGGGGAAAAGTTTTTTTATTTTTTTAATTTTTAATTTTTTTAAAAAGTTTCATGGGTTTTTCTTTTTAAGAAGAAGGAAAGTTTTGAATTAAAATCCCATGATTTTTATAGTGGAAGGATACTTATGTTGAAAACATTCTTGTGGAATTTTTCTTAGCTTTTGAAAGTTCAACAGAGCTCTGCCTAACTGTACTTGGAAATGGTATCAATACATTTTGTTGAAGTTATTATGGCCCAAAGAGCACAAACTCATTATAGACAGTGTACTTGTAAATGCAAGCAAACTTATAGAGAAAGAGAAAATAATCTTATGCTGCAACTACAAGTTTAGACTAGAATTAGTTGAACAAAATTCATATGGATAGCAAAAAAATAACTTTTAAGGTTTTTATTATTATTATTATTATTATTTTTATTGTGGACAGATTATTAGCTGAACCATGTTAATTCTCGTGTACTTTCTTTTCTCTTGGTTCTGCTTTTATGTCTCTCTACACCCTCTATTTTATTCTTTTTATTTTAACACATGTTAAGCGAATAAAAATAAAATAAAATCTAGTTCATGTGTGTTAATATAATTAGGTTAACCTACTAAAATTAGTCATTTTGCATAGAAACTTATTATAGACAGTAGGATAGAGACTTGTAATTGACTAGAGGTGAAGTCAGTCATAGACTTATATTCATAGTCCATACCTCATTTGACGAATTCTGAGTCTTTGAATGTTTCAGCGGTGCGTGGTTTGTTATTTTGTCTGTTTTATAGTATTAATATTCAGATGATGGTGTCAACTTTGTCATCTAATATAACTATAATCCAAGGTTTAATGAAACCTCATCTACATTTGTCAAGGAAAGTTTTGAATTAATCCAATATAACTATAATCCAATATTGGAAGAGATGAGGATCTGGAAATGATTCCAGCTGTTCATGAAGAGAGATTGACTCCTACCCCTTATGGCAAGAGTACGCGTTTGGATTGCGTCTACAGAGGAGCGTCTTGCGTCTGCATTTTCTTTTTTGAGAAGCGCATTTCAGATATGAGAAAATGGGTCTAGTGGGTCTCGTGCACTGTTCACGGGACCCACAAACCTCTTTTTTAACAAAACTTTCATTAAAAATGGGTCCCACGCATCTATTCACACATTTAAAAATTATTTTGTTACAGTGTTTTCAGTTTTCAGCAAAATAAGTGGTATCCAAACGGACTTTAACTCTAACTAAGGACTTGGAAAAGTATGCTTTAGAGTAGTGGGAAAATTCCAACACATAATTCCTTCTCTCTACCTTGGTGTCAGTCACTGCAAAAACACGAGGCACTGATGAAGAAAATTCTGAGAGTGACATTGAAGTGAAGCTCATCACAAGAGACAAGCTACCGGCAAAGAATAGAAACATTCAACACGTCTTGACCTCCCTTTCACAATATGAAAAATTCTTAGCCTCAATTCGGAATGGAATTTGCTCACCAGAAGTGGCATGACTTCATGAGGAGATTAAGCTTAATAGGCCAAGAATGTATTGACTTCTGTGGTAAATTAATCTATTAATTAGCAAAGTTAATTAATTAATTCAATTAGCATGCAATACACGTAGTAGAACAAATAAATCACTAACTAAGTTAATATGCAGCGGAAAATAAAGTTGACACAGTGATTTGTTTACGAATGGGGAAAACCTCCAAGGCAAAAACTTTATCGGGTGAATTTAAGGTCATCACTCCCGAGAATCCATTATTATCACAACAAGCGGCTACAAGTAAATGAATCCCAGTACCTTATACCAACCTATAGTTGAACCTTTACCCCAATACACAATTGGACTTGTTTTGTAGTGACAATCTCTCATTTTCAATGCATGACTCCCAGTACATGACTAACCAATCGATACACGGATCCAAGTACATAACTAACACACCAACTTGAGAAGGATGTTGGTTGTAAAGTTCTTCAATTCATCAACATGATGAAGATTACGAAACTCCTTGGTTACAAAATCCTATGGTATACAAATGCAACAACTTCTTCAAGAGTAAGATGAACTAGGACAAATTGGCTCTAGTCACAATAAGCTTGTGAAAAACCTTTGCATCAAGTTTCATTAATTAAGATGGCCCTTAAAATAATCCTTATATATGTTTAGGGTTGTGAGAAAAGAAAGCCTAAACAAGTATACACGGATGTGTGTTAAATCAGATCTGAAAATTTGATTTTTGTAAATCCCGATAGATAGGTTATCTATCGAGCAGCTGTCAAGTATCGGGCTAAATATGCCTTTTAAACCTCAATAGATGCTATTTGTCGAGCTAGCTGTTGAGTTTTAAAATAACCACTTCTCACTTGATTCTTGAACAGATTTGCATGGCTTTAACACTTGGACTGAAGTATTAAACACATCTTAAATCTATCCAATTACAAGTAAAGTGCGTTTTGTTAAAGGATTAGCCAATTTTGAATGATATATGTTCCTAACATGATTCACATATGTCCTAACAATCTCCTCATTTGGCAATCCGTGACAAAACTCATCCGTGACAAAAGAGTTCATGGCAAGAAAGACTTTGACAACCTGTATTTCTGAAACTCTTTAAACAAAACTCATCACGACATGTGTATAAAGAGAGAACAATACACATAAAGAGAGAAAAGAAACAACACATAAAGAGATAGGTGAAAGAATGTAATAACAACCTCAATATATATATATATATATATATCAATAAGAGTACAAGGTTTGCTATCACAATTTAAGAACAATGTATCTAAAAAGAAAAGAAAAGAAAAGATATAAAAAGTCTTCACTATATCCCTCATAAACAAAAACACTCCCCCTAACAAACTAATCTCCTATACTAACTCTCTCCCTAAGTATATAACTACTCTTATACCAAAAACTACTCTCCCTTTTTGTCACGAATGACAAAGGGTAAGTCATTGAGAAGCAGTCATCTCCTCATCACCAGAAGAGCTAGCACCATCATCCTCGTCAGCATCATCACCATCGGAGCCATCATCAACACTCTCATCCTCTGGAGCCTGTGGAGATCGAGATAGAGACGCTGTAAAACCACCCATGACAGTCTATCGTCGAGCGATACGACCAGCACAGGTGTTCACCTGACACAACTCATCACTAAGAGTGTCAAGGCGAGCATCCATGCACATAAGTTGTGTCATGATGGCCTCAAGAGTCACACCACCCATGGAAGAAGAAGGAGTGGAGGTGGATGGAGCGGAAGAAGCCGGAGGAGTTGCCATCTCTGTCCGTGGCTGCTGCGGTTGAAGTTGGGCCTCGCTTTCTCTAACGGTCGCTGCGTTTATGGCACATATGACAGAGAAGTGTGGAGACTCAGGATAGGAGATAGACAGATGGCAAAGAATCCTCATGATAGCAGAAGGAAAAATGAGCTTATCACGGGTTGTCGTATCCTTATAGATATCTATAAGGGAGAGTATGAAGTGAGAGGGAAAGTCTATGGCAAGCATCTTAAGGAGTGATAGCAAAAATTGAGCACGAGGCTTAGTAATCAAATTATAGTGAGACAAGGGATGTAAAACAAATGTCATCACCATATTCAGGAAACTCGAACCTTTTGCAAAGCTTGAGCAAGGGGTGTTTTGACGGTTACCCCAAGATGAAGGTGTCTCACAGAATAGAGACATGAGTTCGTCTTTGGACACAGTCCTAAGATGATCACAGTCCGGGTAGTCAGCAAACTCTACCCTCAAAACGTGTAGCACCTCGGATATAAGATCTGGAGTGACTACAATACGTGTACCTCAAACATGAGTGATAAAATGAGGTATAGAGTAATCAAATTCGTGCATATTGGAGTAAAACTCTTGTATGATCACAGAGGGACAAGTGATCGGGATGTCACAAAGGGACTCCCAACCCCTACTATAGATGACAATGGGAAGGTCAGTATCGAAAAATCTGAAAGGACGGCGTTTTGAATGAATGCCACATCAAGAAAAGTTCTCCGAAAAGTTCTTAAGGGCTTTATCATCACGGAACTTGACATGAGAGGGAGCAGGATTAATAAAGGAAAATGCTCCGGAACGAAGAGGGTGTCGGAACGGAGTAAACTTGCTCTTCTTTGGTGCCATGAGTAGACTAACCGAATAGAAAGAGAGAGAGGGAGAATAACATGCAGAAAAGTACCAAGCATAGTTAATATCAATAAGGAAGAAAAGAATGGTATGTATGCATGAAAAATGCATGAACATGTGACATGCAACAATAAATACATCATGGGTTTAGTCCAATCCAAACCTACTAGCACATATGATTTCAACAGAGAAAACACATATCTAAAGTGCATGAAACATTGTTAAAATGCAAATGTGATACAGTGCATGAGCAGACATGATCATTAAAGCAAAATCCAGCCCAAAAATTTTGCAAAAACCTCATCAATTTTGAAAAACCCCAAAATTTTCAAAAAAAAAAAAAAAAGTTAGGTTAAAAATGAATGAAATGCATGATTAATTTGAAAAGGAAGATCATACCAGAGGGAGAAAACACTTTTGAGGCCGAAGATTGAGTGGGGAAGAGTTTTAGAGAGAGAAAAGTGTTTGGGGAGGTGAAGGGTCAGAAAATATCGAGAGAGATCGGAGAAAGTGAGAGAAAAATCGCGTTGAGGCTTTACATAGAAATTACGATTCTTGATGGATCGAAAGGTGTCGAAAGGTGTCGAGCACTAATTCTTGACAAATGAGCTGTTAAGGTGCTATCGAGAGGTGTCCACAGCAAAGTGACCTCAATGGGTCGAGAAGCTATCAAGCATTTATTGAGTAGACAGAAACTTTCTCGATGGATCAAGAAGCTGTCGAGAAGCTATCGAGACAAATTCTCAAAAACTTTGATGGATTAAAATTGCGATAACAGCTGTCGAGAAAGGAAGATCAAGAGGCTCGATAGATAGCCTATCTGTCGAGAGGTATTGAGAAGCTGTCAAGAAATGCACAAAACATTTTAAGCTCCAATCAACATTTTAAGCATGCTACTTAACCAAAGATCCAATCAACATTTTAAGCTCTCAAAAATATCTCTTAACAAAAAAATGTCAAGCATTTAGATCCAACACACACACACACACACACACACACACACACACACACACACACACACACACACACACACACACACACACACACACACACTAAACACGTCTAACCAATTTTATATTTCAAAAACAAGTCAAGACAGTTTAGTGAGTATACATTAACACATGTATTCTTTGTGATGGCCAATCACATTGTATTTACACATGTATCAAGAGTAGCAAAGAATATTGCGTGTTATGTGTGAAAAACATCGCAAGGTTGTATTAGTGTCTACATGTTATGACGATTTGAGATATAAGAAAATCACTTTAACTCACACACAATCATAACTGCTTGATGAGGACTATCACCTTCGAGGTATATCCTATAACTCCCACATCTCCTAGAAGACACTTGGAATCATATATAAAGCATTTTGATTCTTTTTGCTTTTATTTTTTCTTTGCATATTTTTTTCTTTTAAGTATATCATGCATGAGCACATAAGAGAAAGAAAAGAAATACCTAATGATGTTAAGCATTTGACATTGCACTTTTACTATGCCGAAGCATACAAATGTCATTTCATGATTGGCAAGCAATAGTGATGAGATGGTTATTTATACGTTTCTCTTAGAATTTTCTAGTCCTTCCCATCAAAAAGAGTGGTACGAGTGTTAAATATAAGAGATTACTTAATCTTACTCATTACAAACACGAGTCACAAAACTCACTTGCTTAGTTGTGCATAGAGATGCTCATCTAAGTTACAAAAGATACAAAGTTTAGAAAACTTTGTTTCAATAATCATCCAAGGTACACAAGTATCAATGTACACAAAACATAATTGTTTTTGTATTTTTCTGATTTTTCAAAATTTTATTTTATTTTTATTTTTTTTATGAAAAAAAAAAGCAAAATTGAAAACAAATAAACAAAAACATGTTAAATAAATTAAAACATAAAACTAGATGCAAATGTATGAGGAAGAAGGAGGAGAAGAAGAGATCAATCCATGGAGATAACACCAATGTTTTGGCGATAGAATTCAAACCGTTTGCTATCAAGAGGTTTGGTGAACAAATCAGCCTTCTGATCATCAGTGTGAATGAACTCAAGAGTAAGAGTACCATCTTCGACAAGCTCCCAAATGAAATGATGTCGAATCTCTATGTGTTTAGTTCGTGAATATTGAATAGGATTCTTAGAGATGTTGATGACATTGGTATTGTCACAATAGATGGTAAGATGTTCTTGACAAGATTATTACCCACATAAAAACAATCTCTCGAAGTACTTTCTTTATTATCAGCATTCCTAGCCCAATTTACGTCAAAGTATCCAGCTAAGACATCATTTGTGTCCTTACTATACCACACACCAAAGTTGGCAATAGTTTTGACATACTTTATGATTCTTTTCAAAGCAATCATATGAGACTCTTTGAGATTAGCCTGATATCTAGCACACACTCCCACAGAATAACTAATGTTAAGTCTACTAGCAGTAAGGTAGAGAAGACTACCTATCATGCTTCTATATAGAGATGAATCAACACTTTTACCCAACAAATCAATAATGAGTTTAACATTTAGGCTCATAGGGGTTCTAATAGAACTAGCAGATTCCAAACCAAACTTTTTCACAAGATTTTTAGCATATTTAGATTGAGATAGGAATATACCTGACTCTTGTTAACGGATCTGCAGCTTAAGGAAGTGATTTAACTCTTCAATAATGCTCATCTCGAACTTAGCCTGTATAAGTTTGAAGAAACTATGAGCAAGTTCATCCTTAGTCGACCCGAAGATGATATCATCAACATAGGCTTGAACAACTATCAACTCGCCGTCTTCCCTTTTGATGAAGAGAGTTTGATAATCTTTTCTTCTTGTGAACCTATGTGATACCAAGTATTGTGTGAGCCGATCATACCAAGCTCTAGAGGCTCGCTTTAAACTATAGAGTGCCTTCTTGAGGCATAACACATGATCCAAAAAGTGTGGATCAATGAATCCTTTTGGTTGAGCAACATAAATATCTTCTTTAAGGAACCCATTCAAGAAAGCAATCTTTATATCTATTTGGTAAAGCTTGAACTTCAAGTGACATGCCAGGGCTTGGAGAATCCTGATGGACTCCATACGGGCTACTAGAGCAAATGTCTCATCATAGTCTACTCCTTCCATTTGAGAGTATCCTTGAGCCATTAGACAAGCCTTGTTGCGGATCACATTACCCTCCTCATCAATTTTGTTGCAAAAGATCCATTTTGTGCCAATGATGTGCTCACCTTCCGGTCCAGGTACTAGAGTCTAGACATCATTCCTTTGAAATTGAAGCAGTTCATCATGCATAGCCTTAACCCAGCTTTCATCCTGAAGAGCTTCCTCAACCTTGGTGGGTTCAACTTGTGACAAATAATAAGAATATGACACAAAGCTAGCAACATATTTATCAACTGTACGCTTCCTTAGTGTAAGTTCATTCATGTTTCCCACAATAACTTTAGGAGGATGATTCAACTTAATCTTGGAGAAAGGTCCTTTCTTTTCATGGGATTCAAAGTCAGGTGAGATATGTATGTCTATTGAACCTTCTACAATACTTGGAGTGCTGGGAGTACTTGGAGATGCGGACTCTTGATCAACAATTTCTTGAACATCCTTGGGCTCGAGAGGAAGAATTTCTTTGGGTATTTCCTCACTAATTTTCTCAGAACCGGAGTCTGAACCTTCATCGATCACAACATTTACAATTTCCATCACCTTCTTAGTTCTCTTGTTGTATGCCCGATAAGCCTTGCTTGTGGAGTAGTATCCTAGAAATATTCTTTCATCACTTTGAGAGTCAAATTTTCCCCCATTCTCTCTATCCTTGAGAATAAAAAAAGTACTTCCAAAGATTCTGAAATATTTAACATTTGGCTTCCTTCCCTTCCATAACTCATAGGAAGTCTTCCTAGTATCAGGTCTGAAATACACCCTGTTAACTGTATGACATGCAGTATTGACGGCTTCTCCCCACAAGTTTCTAGCCATATCCTTGTTGTGCAACATGGCTCTAGCCATCTCCTAAATAACCCTATTCTTTATTTCTACTACATCATTCTACTAAGGAGAAATAAGAGTAGAGAATTCTTGAGATATACCTGATCTAGTGCAAAACGACTCTATGTAAGAGTTCTCAAATTCTTTACCGTCGTCACTTCGAATTCGATCAATCTTTAAGCTCTTCTCATTTTGCAATCTTGTGTACAAGGCTTCAATGTGCTCAGGAGCATCTGACTTGGATTTTAGAAGAATGACCCAAGTGTATCTAGTGAAGTCATCTACCACAACCATGATGTATCTCTTTCCCCCAATAGACTCGGTTCTAGTTGGACCCATGAGTTCCAGATGTAGTAGCTCCAATGGTCTAGATGTAGTGGGTGTGTGAGTGCTCAGATGTTTAGCTTTTGTCTATTTCCTAAGCTGACGTGGTCCACAGACCACATTGTTCACTCTACTGAGTTTTGGTATCCTCAAAACTGATTCATGTTTAGATACAATTGAAAGATGTTTGTAACTAGCATGTCCCATCCTTTGGTGCCATAGATCTTTGTTTGGCAAACGAATGCTATTGCACACAATATTAGCACTAGGGACCAAATCGTAACAATTGTCTAGAGTGCAAACACCACTTATGAGTTTCTTTCTAGACTTATTCAACATAAGACATTTTCCTTTTGAGAGCAGCACCATAAAGTCTTGATCACATATCTGACTTATGCTCAACAGATTCACTCTCAGACCTTCTACATATAGCACATTTGCAATGTCTGGAAGTCCAGGTAGTGAGATGGTTCCCTCTCCTTTAATCCGTGATTTGCTCCCATCACTGAAAGTGACATTACCACCTTTCTTAGACTCGAAAATCTTAAAGAGATCGGTCTTCAGTCATGCGTCTTGGGCAGCCGCTGTCAAGGTATCACAAACATGTGTCCATAACCTTAAATGCAGACTTCATCATGAAATACACCTCATGCTTAGATTACAAATCAATAGGAATTGTGTTTTCTCTCATCTGACTTTTATGAATAAAGCTTTTAACTTTCGCTTTTCTTAGACGAACTCCTCTGCACATTTTCATTCTGAGACAGTCTAATTTCTTATTTTTCAAGCTAAGATCTTTTCCAATAATCATCATGATAGATTTCAAATAACTTTTAGATTTGCATTTTCTAATACACTCAATCAAGTAGAGATTAGAAAAACAAGATGTATTTGAAAACAAAGATCTTTTCATGCCGGTTGCAGCTATGACAACAGGGGTCAATGGATCACACAACAAAGATTAACCCTAATCATAGTGTTCCTGCTCTAATACCACTTGATAAGCCAAGAATGTATTGATCCCTTTGGTAAATTAATCAATTAATTAGCCAAGTTAATTAATTAATTTAATTAGCATGCAATACGCTTGGTAACACAAACAAATCATCAACTAGGGCAAATAAAGTTGACTCGGTTATTTGTTTACAAATGGGGAAAACCACAAAGATCTTTTCATGCCAGTTGCAGCTATGACAACAGGGGTCAATGGATCACACAACAAAGATTAATCCTAATCTGAGTGTGCCTGCTCTGATACCACTTGATAGGCCAAGAATGTATCTTTGGTAAATTAATCAATTAATTAGCCAAGTTAATTAATTAATTTAATTAGCATGCAATACGGGTGGTAGCACAAACAAATCACCAACTAAGGTAAATAAAGTTGACTCGGTTATTTGTTTACGAATGGGAAAAATCATTAAGGCAAAAATCCCACCGAGTGAATTTAAGGTCACCATTCCTGAGAATCTATTATTATCACAATAAACGGTTACAAGTAAAGGAATCACAGTACCTTATACCAACCTACAGTTGAACTCTTACCCCAATACATAATTGGACTTATTCTGTGTGACAATCTCTCCTTTTCAATGCATGGCTTCCAGTACGTGACTAACCAATCGATACATGGATTCAAGTACGTGACTAATACACCAACTTGAAAAGGATGTTGGTTGCAAAGTTTTTCAGTTTATCAACATGATGAAGATCACAAAACTTCTTGGTTACAAAACCTTACGGCATACAAACGCAGCAGCTTCTTCAAGAGAAAGAAGAACTAGAGTAAATTGTCTTCGATCACAATAAGCTTGTGAAAAACCTTTGCATCAAGTTTCATCAACTATGACGGCCCTTAAAATAATCCTTATATATGTTTAGGGTTGTGAGAAAAGAAAGCCTAAACAAGTATGCACAGATATGTGTGAAATCAGATCTGAAAAACTGATTTTCGTAAATCTCAATAGATAAGTTATCTATCCAGCAGCTGTCGAGTATCGGGCTAAACATGCCTTTTAAACCTCGATAGATGCTATTTGTTGAGCTAGTTGTCGAGCTTTAAAATAGGCGCTTCTTCACTTGATTCTTGGACAGATTTGCATGATTTTAACACTTGGACTTGAACTCTTGTTCTTTGAAGCATTAAACACATCTTAGATCTACCAAGTTGCAAATAAAGTACATTTTGTCAAAGGATTAGCCAATTCTAAATGACACGTTTCTAACATGATTCACATATGTCCTACAAAGGTGATATGTAACTACGCTCCTTAGTCTTTTTTATTTATTTATAGAATTTTATGTAACTACTCTCCTTAGTCTTTTTATTTATTTATAGAGTTTTAAATTATGACGTTCGCTTCTAATGATTACGTTTTTTTATCATAAGACCAAGACACTAATCGGTTTTTGGTATAAGTGGGAATTGAACTCCAAATCTCCTATTCGACTATTAAAAACTTTACCAATTGAGTTAACTAGAATTCACTACTCTCCTTAGTCTTCTTACAAAGAAATTACTAATTAATTCAATTTGTATTTAGTCAACTTTTAGTTCTCTCACTGCAAAATTGTTTTTCTTTGTAGTTCAAGTGGAATAATAATGGGTTGATAGCAAATTTGAACCGATTTGATCCACACACAGCCATGTGAATCAGACTTTGTTAAAACTTAAATGTTAAAACTTAAAAGTTAAAAAAAAAAGAAGAAGTTAAAACCTCCAATACGGTAAGAGACTTCCCATCTATCTATATACATCTAAAAGTTGAAGTGTAGCATTTATTATTATTGTGCTCCAGTTAAGCCACATTAGCATCCACACATTATCTTTTTTCTTTCTAATTTTCCTACAAATTTTTTTTAACGTTTACTTTTTTTTTTTTTTAATCATTATACTTTCTCCAACTTATCTCATTCCCTTACCTTTTCATTTGCCCACTACCCTTAACTTTACCAATTGAGTTAACTAGAATCCACTACTCTCCTTAGTTTTCTTACAAAGAAATTACTAATTAATTCAATTTGCATTTGGTCAACTTTTAGTTCTCTCACTGCAAAATCGTTTTTCTTTGTAGTTCAAGTGGAATAATAATGGGTTGATAGCAAATTTGAACCGATCTGATCCACACACATCCATGTGAATCAGACTTTATTAAAACTTAAATGTTAAAACGTAAAATTAAAAAAAAAAAAAAAGTTAAAACCTCCAATACGGTAATAGACTTCCCATCTATCTATATACATCTAAAAGTTGAAGTGTAGCATTTATTATTACTATGTTCTAGTTGAGTCACATTAGCATCCACGTCATTATCTTTTTTCTTTCTAATTTTCCTACAAATTTTTTTTAACGTTTAATTTTTTTTTAATCATTATACTTTCTCTAACTTTTCTAATTCCCTTACCTTTTCATCTGCCTACTACCCTTAACTTTAATATCACTATTCATCTTTCCCTCCCTTACTTTTTCATCTCTCCATTACCTTCAACCTTAATATTATTATTTATGTCTCCATTCTTCTTCTTTTATTTTGTCTCTTTATATTTATATCATTTTACTATAAATTTGTCATTCTCTCTTTCATTCTTTGCATAGTTTTCTCTCACAAAAAGGTTATTTCTCTCTCCTTCTCAATATTTTTTGGAGTATTTTTTTTCCTGTATCTTTGCTTTAAGGTGATGAATTTTTGTGTTTGTTATAACTTTATTTTAGGTTGATGCGATTTAGTTTTGTGTTTTAAGTTTTTTTTGTTCTCTTTGATTATTAAATGTTATCCTATTATGTTACAAAAAATTTAAGATAATATATAAGAATATAATATATATTATTTTATTACATAATGTAGGGTTAGGATTTGTGGCCCAACCCCAAAACAATTAATTTGTAGAGTATGAATGAAAGAGCTAGGTTAAGTATTGGATCGACAATAACAAATCACAACTTTCAAACACAAGCCAACATGAATTTACATGTAAAACATAAATATCCGAAGAGCTATATTATTATTTATCTGATGAACAAAGGTCTTAGGGTTACAGTCAAGTTCTCTCTTTCTCTCTATTATTTCCTCCCTCTCCTCCTTTACGTTAGGAGTTTCTTTCCTTTATATAACCTCCCTTCTCTTCATCTCCATCGTCCACTTGTACTTCATCCGTGAGTCTACTTGAGTATGTGTCACGCCAAGCATCTTCTTTAGTTCTGTGTGAGTGGCGGTAGGTGATGATACACTATTCAGGGGTCTTTTCCATATAAATGCGGCCAGAAAAGTTGCTGCAGAACATTAAATACGGTGGTAGTAGCTTTCTCCTTAAATATTTTTTCATCCTTATCGTCTCCCAATGTACTTAGAGCTTATCTTGATTAGGAGTAGTTCTCGGAAGATCATTTTGACCTCTTATACGTTCAATTGATCTATACTATTCTCGTTAGAGGAATATAACCTCTTCGGACAGAAGATGACCTTTTCAGATGGTAATCATTCTTCACTCTGAGGGTCCCACTTCTAGATGGGCCTTGCCCTTACTATCTCCTTCTTCTCGGTCGCACAATAGCTCTTATATGGGCTCTCGACCCATTATGTTGGATTGGGCCCTTTTTCCCCCACAATAGCCTCTCAAAATTTTAATTTTTCCCTCGCATCCGAGGAGAAAGAATAAGATTTTGATCTGCCACGTAGGGAAAAAAGAAATAAAAATAAAGAAAATTAAAAGAGGGAAGTCATAAATACCCCTGTTTACACGCGCGCGAACATAGAGACAAGCGCTTCATTATTGCCGCTGTCAGTTCTGTATTCCCAAAGCGCTGTATTAATTACTCCAGGCGGCGTTTTGTCCTTTGCATCCAACGGTGGGTTGTTGATCCAACGGACAGGGTTCTTCTTCAGGATTTGGACGGGATGAATTACACCCTTTCACCTGTCCCCATAGGTAGTTTTTCTTTACTTTACGCATCCTCAAAATACCCAGAGAGCTCTTTCGGCAAAGTGTCATCTTTCAAGAATTTGATTATAGGGTCCATCTAGCAGAGACTATCTCGGATCTGGTGGACTCGGACTGCATCAGCCCCTGTCCCAGTGGGCTCATGAAAATCCTCAACAAGGATAACTCTCGGCAAGTCTTGCTCTGAAGATGTGGCTAATGTGGCCAAAGAATCTGCATGTGCATTACTGCTTCTAGGAACATGTAGCAAGCTGAAAGATTCGAATTCCACCTGCAGACGTTTGACTCGATTCAAGTATCTTTGCATTCTTTCATCCTTCGCTTCAAACTCCCCCTGTACTTGGCCCATAACTAATCTTGAGTCCGAGAACAACTCCACGGCCTTTCCTCCCATTCTTTGGACTATAG
Organism: Quercus variabilis; assembly: GCA_030445155.1. Lineage (NCBI taxonomy): Eukaryota > Viridiplantae > Streptophyta > Magnoliopsida > Fagales > Fagaceae > Quercus > Quercus variabilis. Next base: position 97,682,028 of record CP129446.1, read on the forward strand.
ACATTCCCATCAACAGGGCTTCATACTCTGCCTCGTTATTGGTCGCCCCGAAATCCAACCTTAACAACTTTTCAATGACGATTCTCTCTAGGGATGTCAAGACTAGCCCTACTCCAGAACCTTTCCGGTTCGTAGCGCCGTCTACATACACCTCCCAACGGGCAGGATCATGTTGAGAAATCATGCCAACCAATTTCCCATCTATATCTCTCTTTGTTGTTACTTCTTCTAAGCTATGCTCTGTGAACTCGGCCACTAAATCCGCAAGGATCTGCCCTTTGACTGAAGTGCGAGGCATATACTTGATATTAAAAGCTCCTAGAATAGTGCCCCACTTGGCTATCCTCCCCGTGTAGTCGACACTTCGGAGTACTGTCTTAAGTGGGAGTTGTGTGAGCACAACGACAGTATATGCTTGGAAGTAGTGGGGCAATTTTCATGTTCCAAGTACTACTGCCAAAATAGCTTTTTCCAATGGCAAGTATTTGATCTCGGCCTCATGTAGAGACTTACTTACACAGTAGACCGGCCTTTGTATACCTTGATCCACTTTTATCAACACTAGACTTACAACATGGGGAACCACTGCGATATAGGCAAATAAGACCTCATCTGGTTCAGGGCTAGACATAATTGGTGGCCGAGCCAAGTAGTCTTTAAGTTGTTGGAAAGCTGAGGCACATTCTTCAGTCCATTCAAATCCCTTCCACTTGTTGATCAGCGAGAAGAAGGGTTTACACCTATTCGCGGACCTGGAGATGAATCAGTTCAAAGCAGCTGCCATCCTTGTTAACTTCTGGACCTCTTTCAGATTCCGAGGAGGCTGCAGATTTTGAATAGCCTTTATCTGATCGGGATTGACCTCAATTCCCCTGTGTGTTATCATGTAACCCAAAAATTAGCCTGATCCTACCCCAAATGAGCACTTTGAGGTGTTCAAGCCCAACTTATGTCTCCTCAGGGTTTCAAAAACGTTATCAAGGTCCTTCACATGCTCTGAAATAACCTTGCTTTTTACCACTATGTCATCTATATAGACCTCAACACTTTTACCCAATTGTGATTCAAACATCTTGGTCATTATCCGCTGATAAGTAGAACTTGCGTTTTTTAGTCCGAATGGCATCACTTTATAATGGTAGTTACCAATGGGAGTAACAAAAGCTGTTTTCTCCTGGTCGTCTGGGGCTAACGGTATCTGATGGTAACCTTGGAAAGCATCCAAGAAACTCATCCGAGGATGGTCGATAATAGCATCTACCAATTGATCAATCTTCAGCATAGGGAAAGGATCCTTAGGACAAGATTTATTCAAGTCCGTAAAGTCCACACAAACTCGCCACTTTCCACTCTTCTTCTTTACCACCACAGTATTTGCCAACCATTCGGGGTAAAAAACTTTCTTAATAGCCCCAGCTTGTTTGAGCTTCACCACCTCTTCTTTGATTGCATTCGCATGCTCTTTGGATGACTGCCGATGAGGCTGCTTCTTAGGTACACTCAGTGGGTTAACCCTCAAATGATGGCAAATGAACTCCAGGTCCACTCCTGGGGCTTCATAAGTACTCCAGGCGAATACATCAATACTGTTACAGTCAAGTTCTCTCTTTCTCTCTATTCTTTCCTCCCTCTCCTCCTTTACGTTAGGAGCTTCTTTCCTTTATATAACCTTTCTTCTTTTCATCTCTATCGTCCACTTGTACTTCATCCGTGAGTCTACTTGAGTATGTGTCACATCAAGCATCTTCTTTAGCTCTGTGTGAGTGGCGGTAGGTGAGGATACACTGTTCAGGAGTCTTCTCCACATAAATGTGGCTAGAAAAGTTGCTGCAGAACATTAAATACGGTAGTAGCAGCTTTCCCCTTAGATATTTCTTCATCCTTATCGTCTCCCAGTGTACTCAGAACTTATCTTGATTAGGAGGAGTCCTCGGACGATCATTTTGACCTCTTATACGTTCAATTGATCTATACTATTCTCGTCAGAGGAATATAACCTTTTCGGACAGAAGATGACCTTTTCGAATGGTAATCATTCTTCCCTCTAAGGGTCCCACTTCTAGATGGGCCTTGCCCTTACCATCTTCTTCTTCTCGGTCGCACAATAGCTCTCATATGGACTCTCGGCCCATTATGTTGTATTGAGCCCTTTTCCCCCCACACATAACATGATTTGGGTAATTTGGTGTTTATTGTTATATATATATTTTTTACTTTTTTTTTCTTTTCATCTTATTTTATTCAATATTTAAACTTAGCCACATCCTCCATATAATTAAATTATTTATATTTTCTTATTTTTTATTTTTTAAAAAATTAAACATATAATATTTTATTTAAATTCAAATAAATAAAATTCTACTCATTTTTTTTTTTTAATTTGCACTTTTTCCAACCTTTCTAATTTCCTTTACATTTTCATCTCCTCACTACCCTCTATCTTAATATGACCCTTCATCTTTCCCTTTATCTTCCTTTATTTTGTTTCTTCTTATTATCATCCTTTTAGTATGAATTTGACATTCTCTCTTCCATTATATGCATAATTTTTCCTCACAAAAAATTTTATTTCTCTTTTTCTCTCCCAAAATTTGGTGATTTTTTTTTTTTTTTTTGGCATCTATACTTTAGGTTGATAAATTTTTGTATTTTTTAGAACTCTACTTTAGGTTGATGCGATTTAATTGTGTTTTAAGTTGATTTTTTTGTTCACTTTAATTGGTAAATTTTATCATATTGCATTATAAAAAAATTAAAGATAGTACGTAAGAATGTAATATTATTATATTACATAGCATGATTTGTAGAGATAATTAATATGGTGTTTATCGTTATATATTTTATTATTACTTTTTTTCTTCTCATATTATTTTATTCAACATATTGCATTATAAAAAATGATTAAATTAATTAGCCGCTATCATTATAGAGTAGTAGTCTATAGTTTTACGTATATAAAGAAATGGAATATATAGAGTTTATATATGTAAAGATTCACATTAAATAAAAAATATATATATGTAAAGGTTTAAGAAAAAGTATATGTATGGTTTTTATTAACTTAAAAGATAATAAATAATCAAATGTTAACAAATAATAACTAAAACAATAATATTATCATGCGCAACGCACAGGTCTGTGACTAGTGGTTATAAAAATTGAATTGAAAACCAAACTATGATTGATGATTGAACCAATAACATCATAATTACTATAATGAGAATATTTAAAAATCACCGCGCACTCCTAGCATAATGGTCACTTCACTAGTATAGGTGTTTGTGGGGTGTGAGGGATAAGGGCTTAGGTTCAAGTCTTCAGAAGGGAGTTTTGCACACATATACACTTAGATTATGTTAAAGTATAATTTCTATCTTGTATAAAATAGTTTTTACATGAATCTTAGTAAACTGTTATATGATAAGTTTGAGTAATATTAATTGTAATTATATGATAAGTTTTTGTTATCATAATAATCTCATTAAGAGAATGAGAAATTGAATAATAACTTTGAAACTTAAAAATTTTAATTGTCCCAAAAGAAACTAGGAAAATATAATGCATAATAACAGTAGTTAGAAAAATATGGACCTTTTAAGAAAAGAATAATATAAAAAATGATAAAATTATATATTTGTAAAAATAGAGTAGTAATGAAAATCAATTTTTGAAATTGTTTAATTTTTAAGGAGAACAAATCAATATAAGTTTGTTATGAGGTTTGATTATCATAATAGCCTCTTTTAAAAGAATGAAGAGTTTGAATAATTTGTTTAAATAAACGTTATATATATATATATATATATATATATATATATTGCTTGAAAGTATAATCAATCTTATGGAATTCATTTAAAAATAATGACTTTAAAAAAATGAGTAACTACCCTAAAGATTAGATTTATACATTTATAACCTTCATGTTTAGAAAGACTTTCACTTAATTTAGTTGGACCAAAATAGTCTGAAATGCTACGTTAATGCGGTTCAACAAAAGTATAACAACATTAAATACTATGCTTAAGAATTTAGATATTACGAGTTTGTGATATATATATATATATATATATATATATATTAATAAATTTAGATTTAAAGAAGGTACTCTCAACCCAAACATGTCTTTTCTTTATACGTAAGTGCACAAAAATGGACCAAAGTGGACATAAATGGACTGAATTTGACCAAATGGAAAGAAGTGGACCGAATAGACAGACTAGGACCGAATGGGAACAAGGCAGACGAAATTGGACTGAATAGAACAGTGGACCAATATGGACCGAATATGATCGAAGTGGACTGAATAAGAACGAGCAGACAAATTAGGAGCAAAGTGGGTAATGGACTGAATAGGAACAAATAGGACCAACTGAGACTGAATAGGACCAATGTGGACTAAATTGAACAAAAGTTGACAGAGTAGACCAAATAGGACCGAATGACCCAAATAAGACTAAAGGGAACAGAATGGATGACTAATATGGACCGAATAGGACTGAAGTCGATAGAATTGGACCAATGTGGACCGAAAGGACCAAAGTGGACCGAAAGAACCAAAGTGAACCGAATAGGACTTTTGAATATTTATCATTTTTATAGCATTTTTAGAGCTCATATTTCTAAATTCAAATGTCTAATTTTTTTTTTTTTTTGGTATTTTTAACTCAAAACTAAAGAGTTTATAACAAATATAGTAAATTTTCATAATTTCCAACTCAAAAATTAAGGGAAAAAGAAGAAGAAGAAATTTTGAGCTAAACTTGAAAAGGCACCCTACAAAAAAAATCAATTTAAAACCTAATTGGTGTTTAATTTTAGAGAGAACAAATTATTTTTAACAAATTTTAAAAAACAAATTATACATTATATTACCGTTACAAAATAACTTATTATTTCCACACGTCGTGGGTTTGTGACGAGCATAGGTAACAAGTAACAACAAAAGCTTTGCAACTTATTTTATACATAAATAATGGTTTAAACTACTTATAAGTATAACTAAGACCCATATTAGCTTTGTCTGCCTCCGCAATTCTCATATGTTATCACCATTTAGCACTACCACTTTTGTTTTGTGTCATAGCAGTGGAGCAAAAAATATAGCTATTTGACACCTATAAAAGTCACTTTATCTATTTTATCTCTTCACACTCAACATCAATAGATCTATATTTTTAGATATTTGATTAAAATAATACAAATATATCATTAAAAAAAACTTTGATTATAAAATGCTTGATAATATCTAAGTTTTGGATCAAGTGCATGAATTACAGATATTGGTCAATAAACTCCGTGATTTGTTAGCCAATATTCCTGAATCATTCTAAGTGGGTGCAATCATTGTGAAACTCCCACTAAGTTGGAATACTTTTAGGAAGAAACTTCTACATACGTCAAAAGATCTCACTTAAGAACAATTCGGACAACATCTCCAAATTGAAGAGGAAAGTTCGATTAGAGATGAGACTAACACCAATTCTAAAGTGAATGTGAGCAATGTTCAAAGTGGGAGTTCGAGTAAGACCAATGAGCACTTGAAAGTGATTAAGAGTGGGAGTGGTTTTAAGAAGAACAACTCCAAGAATCCCAACAACCAAGCTTGTTTCCATTGTGGAAAGAAATAGAAAAAAGGAATTAAATACTTTTTTTTTTGTTTTTTTTTTTTTTTTGGTTTTTAGCTTAAAGCTATAGTATGCAGCCAAAAATAGCAGCGTACTATAGCTCTGAAGCTAAAATTTTTAGCTATGCCTTCGTTATTGTAGAGCAATTTTTATATTTTGGTGAAGCTAAAATAACAATATAGCTATTTAACTTTACTGTTACTAGTGTTCTAGAAAGTAGGGGTGTGCAGCCAACCCGCCAACCCGCCAAAACTGACCCGACCCGACCCGACCCGACCCAACCCACTGAGTTGAGTTGGTTTTTAAGGCTTGGTGGGTTGGGTTGGGTTACAAATTTTTTTTTGATACTGGGTTGAGTTGGGTTTGGATCATAAAATTCCAAACCTGACCTAACCCACCCATATATTTAATATATATTTAAAATATATTATATAATTAATAAATTTTTAAAAATAACCAACTTTTTCTATCTTATATAAAATCTAATTAGTTTACACAAACCCTAGTAAATTACTATTGTTGTTTAGTTATTAATGTTGTTTGTCTTTAAGAAGTTACGTTGATACTAATCTTTGAGTATTTTTTTTAATATATTTATATTTATATTAAAAAACTATGTAAAAAAAAAGTGAATCTATAAACACTGGGAGAGTGACTAGAAGTGAGTCCCCAATCTCGAGACCAATCAAATAAAGCGCCTAGGAACAATGCAAGGAGCTGATTACCCAAGCTCTCCACATCCTCGGATGTGCAATTGTTTCGCTTTCTCCAAATGCACCACATTAGATACAATGGAATCAAGTTCCAAATTTCAGATGAATGTTTACTCAATCAATTCCTCTACTAGATCAACAGATCTGGCAATCTCTTTGGTAAAATCCAGTTAACACCAAAAGATCTAAAAACAATGCTCCATAGTTGGTAAGCCCCATCACAAATCAATCAATAAATGATCCAATGTTTCCCATTACATTTTACAATATATTAATAACATCTCCTCCTTAAACTGTCCCCAGTGAGTATCTTCCCCCGCCGCTGTCCAAATAAAAAGGAAACCCACTGAGGGGCCTTAACACCCCAAATAGCTTTCCAAGGGAAGATGCCAGAAGATGACCCCTCAACATCTTATAAAAAGACCGAACATCAACTCTCCATTCTTCTTCAACTTCCCTCACACTGCCTCACCAATAATGACTCCACTAAAGACTCCTGGTCAGTAGCATTCTCACACAAAGAAGGCAAAGCCTCCACTGCTGTAATAATATTCTCTTGTTAGATATATGCATCTTTCAACCTGTGTTGTTTGGTTGGAATGTTGCAAGTAACATGTTTGGCTTTAGGAAGACAATAATGTTTACAGTGTAGTGTTTAATACTCTTTTCAGTAATGGTGTTTGTTGCAACTTTGGACTGCTGAAATACCTAATATAATCAATATTTAACTTTGCAGGAAGCTGCATTGAAACTGGGAATCCTAACCAGTGAAGAATTTGATACTGTTGTGGTGCCCAAGAAAATGATTGGTCCATCTGATTGATGAGATTATCAAGATATTGAAGCTCCTGAGAATTAATTTCAGCATTAATTGCGTGAGGTTTCATTTTTGCATTATTTCTGTCAATTGGTTGGATTAGGATGTAGAAATATGATCTTCAGCCAACCCACCCACCCAACACCCCACACCCCCAAAAAAAAAAGAATTAAAAAGGTGATAGATATAATTTTCCATAGTTACAAAAACAATATTCTTATGGCTTGTTTGGAAGTTTAGAGAGGGAGGAGAGTAGAGGGGAGTAGAGGGAAGGGAAGTAGTGGGGAGGAGAGCAGAGGAGAATGATTCACCTCCACCTTATTTGGATGTTTTTAAAATTAGTAAGGGGGAAGGGAGTAATTAGCTCTTCTCCTTGTGTAATTTTGTTAATATAATAAGGTAAATTAGGTAATTTACTTGGTCAATAGTTTATGTACTCTACTCTCCCTCCAAATCTCTCCAATTTGGGGGAATTAAAATTTGGGGGTTAGAGGAAGTCCAAACCCCTTCAAACTCCTCCCCCTCATTCTTTAAAAAACTTCCAAACAAAGTAATTGCATTACTCTCCCTCCCTCTACTCTACTCTCCCTCCTTTTTTAAACATCCAAACATGCCATTAAGGTTTTCTCCCTGGGTCTTTGCCATGGTGACAACAGTTGATTGGGAAAACAAGTGGAGAGCCTCCCCCATTTTCTAATGATTGTATCAAAGAAATTTACTCACCATAAATAAAAGAGATGTCGATTTTGTGTAAGACATAAGTTGGGATTATTTTGTGTGCTCTGGAATAATCTTAAAGTACCCTTTTTTGTTTTGCTGAGTACCATCTTAAAGTATTAGACAAACTCAATGGATAATTCAAGATGAAGTAAAGATAGCCTTCATCCATGTTGATGGTCCGTTGGCCAATTTATAGTGGTCCTGTTAATGGAACAGGTCAGCTTTTATTTATACCAAAATCTGTAAATCTGAGTCAATGCAATTCCAGGCAGTTATTTGGGTGGAGATGAGAAAAAAGAGTAATTTGGTGTAAGTTCTTTTGTTCAATGTTTAGTTTGTTATAGCTAACAAAAATGTACCGTAGCAATCAATTGTTCCCACACATGATGTGGCATCACTTTTTATTGTCTTCTTTGAAGTCATATTGCACTTAAAATTAATTTATAGCGTAAATATTTAGATATGCACACATTGCCACAACTTGATATTGTTAACCCATCTGAAAACTGAAAAATAAAGTTAAATATCCACTTTTGTCTATCACGGCCTGCTCTTAGCAATGCCTTCAAATGTAAAAATTAACTCATGCCCCCAATGGATGACCTTGCACTTTGAGCTTGTCAGCTCCCGTATCGCTGGAAGGAGGAATTTCCTTCCATTAGTGCCATAAGCATTATAACTTGCCTTGCTGATTTTATCTGCCATCAAATTTCCAGGATACCCTGGATAAGCTCCCTCACCAAATATTCCTGGACAAACCATGACAGCCTCTAGTGGAGCCAAGTGGTCACTTTGAAAATACCCATTCTTGAAAGGGTTAGTAGCAGCTCCTGCAAGAATTGTTGCAGTTTTCATAACCATGCCATCAGCCCCAACACCATTAGGTGCAACAAGGGCTCAGCCTGGTGGACCAAAAGCTGGAAGTGAATAAGGCCATGCACAAAATCCAGGGCACTGCACCAAAGGGTCTCATTTAGGAGAAGAACCGCAGCTCCTCCATCAACAATATTAACAATCTCGATTCTTTGCCCAGTTTATGCATAGATGATGGCAGAGAAAGCACAAACTCAATGGTATGATTCATACTCAGATTATAATTGGTTATATATATAATGTTGATGAATGGATATACATATGGCATTTGGATATCATGAATCAAACTCATGGTCATGAAATTGTGGATTGTATAAAAGTTTGAACTTTTTCGCTGTTTTATTTCTAATCCTATCATGTTTATCAAAGAAATTCTAATCCCATCATATATTGTATTACATGATTTTGTAAATTGTTAAACATTGGAAATTTTTTTTTAAGTATATGCAAAAATCTTGGTATTTAGTATCAGTGTCTTTGTTTGCAATACTTATATAGTACTAGTAGTTATTTTATCTGATCTGATCACTTTTAAAGAATGGCAGAGCAGCAAGCAAAGAAGAGGAAGATGAAAAAGAAGAAGAAGAAGAAGGAAGCAGTGTGCATGCTGACAGGAGCCCAACGACTTCAAATGAGCTGCTCATGCCTCATGTGAATTCCATCCACGTCTCCTCCATCTTCCCAGGATCTGACCCACTTATTTGAACTGGGCTGATGTCTTGGATTTTGACGCCATGTGCAAGGTTCACTGTTGCAACCAGCTGGGTTGAATGCGAGCTGTGCTGTGTTGTTGAATTTGCTTGCTGGAGGGATCAAAGGACAGTCAATAGTATCATTGGCTAGGTGCTGTCACTGTGCATGTCAAAGACATTGCAAAGGCACAGGTTTTGTTGTTTGAGACTCCTGCTTCTAGTACTATATCTATTGATTCTTTTTTACACAAATACATAGGAAGACCAAAATCAATAATTAAACATCCCGATAGGAGCTGAAATGGGATAGGACTCTGTCAATCTGAAGGCTAATTTGGGAACCCATGTGATGTCTCCATGTAAACTAAAAGTAAAACCCCTTAAAGTAAACTAAACACACTACTTATCAAAAAAAGAAAAAGTAAACTGAACACTCTTCTTAGTTTTAGGGGCATATGTTCCATAATATCATGCATGCATCAAGATTGGTACGTGAGGAATAATTTTAAGGGCTAAACAAAACAATTTTTTAATTTTGATAATTCATGAACTGACAAAGAGCCCGCTAAGAATCCATAGCCGTCCCCAAAATTTTAGGACTTAGGCTTGGTTGTTGTTGTTGTTCTTCCTTTTGTTTCTCATTTTATCTATTTTATCTTATATCTGGTTAATTATTGTTGTTGGGGGTCCTGTTGGAAGAGTCTGTACACTTTGCTTGCTAGTAAATAAAATCTTGTGCTAAATTCTTAAAGACTACTCCATTCAGGTCTACATTAAACGTTGGTTTGTGGACTACATAGTAGGAAACTAGTGTTTTGCACTTATGTATCTGCTTGTCTATGCCCTTTCTTTGAGCCTGCCAAGAAGAAATTCCCATATGGGCCTATGGCAGTACGGGGAATAGAAGTTGTAGATGTTGTCACTTGTCCAATCTATTTATTTATTTGGGTTGGGAGGGTGTGGGGGCTTAAATTGAATGAAATGCAGAAGGATAACAATGCACTTATTGATAAAAGCATTCCATGGGAATTATATTGAAAGCACTGGATAACCCTCACTCTTATATGATTACCATACATCAGTGTACTAATCATGCTTCATGTGGTATATGCATGTTACATGAGGTAACTTTATCTTTTTAATTCTTGGAACCTATCTTTATTCTCTTGTCATGTTGCCCCAATTGCTTTCTCTACTTATGGTGGCTTTCCCCCATAAAAGTGGGAGGGTTTCTTATGGTGGCTTCTCTCTCTTCTTCTTTTTTTTTCTTTTTTTTTTTCTTCGATTAGTAATAAGAAGACTTAAATTTCAAAAGAAAAGTGCCTATCTATACACAAGATGTGCACAGCAGGACACAATCAAACTACATCCAGAATAATAATTGAAATCTCTAGTGATTTTCTTTTGGGGGGATGTATTTATTTTCTTTCTGTGAGATAGTTTGTCTATAGCATTGGAAGATACTCCTTTTCTTGCTGAAAGCTCCATCTTCTATACTTTTATATTTTATTTTTATACCTCAATTTTTCTAATGCTGGTCGTATGAGGTCCACTAACAATAGTTGTTAATGGTCAGTATCTCGGTAAGGCATAAGTGTACCTTTCATGTTCTGACATCTGCAACATGCCTTGTATAAGATACTTCATATATTGCCTTGTTGAAACTTTGAATCATATGCTCACTGTCATCCCACTAGAGATAAAAAGGTAATGCACACTTTTTTAGTGACTTAGAAAGAAAAGAAAAATGGGTTATGCTTTTATTAGATGTGTCAGAGCTGTTATATTAGAGATATATACAACAAAGTAAATTTTTTTTTTTTAATGAAATGGTTGGGTTGGTGACCTAAAACCATGAAAGACAGCACCTCTTGAACTAGATGTTGACAGTCTTCTCTTTTAACATTATTGGAAAATATGGAATCTATGTTATTTTATTTTTGTCAAATTTTGTTATTTTGAATTTGGGATGAAGTGTATGCACTTCTTTTGGAGTTTAAAGAACTTATTTTTTAGATGAATGTTATATTTTTGTTAAATTATATTATTTTGAATGTGGATTGAAGACTTAAAGTATATGCACTGTTTTTTGAGATGTAAAAAAAATTATTTCTAGATGGATGTTATATTTAATATTATGCAAGTTGAAATGGGTTGTGTTATATTCATATCAATCCAACACAACTCGTTTATTAAGTGTGTTAAATGGGTTAGGTTAGGTCAACCCGCCTTATTAACATGTTGGGTTAGGGTTGAAAGATTATGACACGATTATTAAATGGATCGGGTTAAGATTGAGCCATTTAGTTGAATACCTCTACCTTAACACAAGACAAGCCCGATACACTAACTCGAATTGACACCCTAGTAGGGTTTTAGAAAGTGTTTGAGTAGGACTAGGAGTTGATAACCCACGTGGCACTGCCAAAATGAAACTCTTTACTGCTACTACTTTTTTTTTTTTATTGGTTTTTGAACGAGAGAGAGTACATCCATTTTCTTCTCTTTCAAACTAAAAAATAAACATGGGTTTGTTGTTTTTTATTCAGGTAGTGGGGAGGGGGGGCACAAACTCAAAGATCATTTGCCATTGTTATTCATGCCTTTTGTGTCTTTAAGAAAGGTACTAGTGTTTGTTTATTTCCTATGGTTCCTTTCACGGAGGCTTTGTTAACGAGTTATTAATTGTGTTCCAGTTGAATATGGAGGATGGTCTTCTAATCTTGACCCATCCATACTAATGCAAGGCTGCCCAAGATGAGGGAAAGCTAAACACGATCTTCCTTTCTTTGTATTTCAAACTAACATCAATGCCAATGAGGTTGCTTCCTTTCTTTTGTTTATGTTTATGCTTATTTATACCTTCACTATCTATCCTATTCATCATGGGGGTGACAAGATGCGGTGTTTTGTTTACTTTATCCTTGAAGCTTATATTATAGCTTTATGGTTCGTTGAGACTCAATTTTACTTCTTTAGGTGTTTTGTTCTAAATACAAATATTTTTTGATTGTTCTCATTCCTCTGCCTTAATTTATTCTCTTTGTTTTTATCAATTTTCTAAGCCCCCCCTCCCCTTAAAAAAGAAAGCCCTTTTAACACATTTTCCTAATTGTTTCAGAAAATTATTTTGATAAAACTGTTATGTTGTTTCTTGGATTTGAGCAATAATGAAATTGATCCTGTATTCTTTCCTTTAAATATTATTCACAAAGAATGCTTTTCTGCTTCTGTTGTTTTTGTTCATGTTTAGCTTGATTGTTGTTGTCTTTTGACTGTAATTTAGGTTTGATGTCAGGATAGCTGCGGCAGTAGCCAAGGAAACAAACTTAGCTTTTGTTACTGCAGAAAACAAGTTTGAAGCTTTGGTCAGCTTCTAATCCTGTAACTCTGCTTTTGCTTGTTCATTTCTCATTCTGTTTATTTTGTAAGAATGGATGTTTCATTATACGAGCAATTGATGCTTTTCACCTTGTCCTTCTTAAGACAGAATAGTGCTTTATGCTCATATATTTCATTTTTGGCAGGCTGCACATGATGCTATTATTGAAACCAGTGGGGTCCTTAACACAATTTTGCTGCTTCTCTGAAGAAGATCGGAAATGACATACATTTATTAGGAAGGTTTGTATTCCTGGTATGACTTGCATTTTTCTTTTATATATATATATATATATTTTCCTTTTTAAGGTTTTCACTGTGTTTCTCTGGTACAGTGGTCCACGTTGTGGCCTTGGTGAACTCATTCTTCTGGACAATGAGCCAGGCAGCAGTATTATGCCTGTAAAGCCCCCATCTTATTACACAATTTTTTTATATTTTATTTTAAACTAAAAACCTACATCCTGATCACTTGACCGAGTCTGTTGTGTTACAGGGAAAGTTCAATCCTACTCAGTGTGAAGCTCCCACTATGGTCTGGGCTCAGGTAAGTTTAGTATCTTCAAATTTGGTTAATTAAGATTAAATAACCAGCTGCTGTCCAAATAAAAAAGGAAACCCACTGAGGGGCCTTAACACCCCAAATAGCTTTCCAAGGGAAGATGCCAGAAGATGACCCCCTCAACATCTTATAAAAAGACCGAACATCAACTCTCCATTCTTCTTCAACTTCCACCACACACAGTCCCCACCCTCAACAATAGGAGTATAAGAGACCAGCAAATGTAGAAAACCCACCACCAATTCTATCTCGCAATCATTAAAATCACAATGGAATCTTACATCCAAACTCTTCTCCCCACCCTACTGCCTCACCAATAATGACTCCACTAAAGTCTCCTTGTCAGTAGCATTCTCACACAAAGAAGGCAAAGCCTCCACTGCTGTAATAATATTCTCTTGTTAGATATATGCATCTTTCAGCCTGTATTGTTTGGTTGGAATGTTGCAAGTAACATCATGTTTGGCTTTAGGAAGACAATAATGTTTACGGTGGAGTGTTTTATGCTCTTTTCAGTAATGGTGTTTGATGCAACTTTGGATTGCTGAAATACCTAATGTAATCAATATTTAACTTTGCAGGAAGCTGCATTGAAACTGGGAATGCTAACCAGTGAAGAATTTGATACTGTTGTGGTGCCCAAGAAAATGATTGGTCCATCTGACTGATGAGATTATCAAGATATTGAAGCTCCTGAGAATTAATTTCAGCATTAATTGCGTGAGGTTTCATTTTTGCATTATTTCTGTCGATTGGTTAGATTAGGAAGTAGAAATATGATCTTCAGCCAACTCCCACCCCTCCGGTGGTACCCCCCAAAAAAAAGAGAATTAAAAAGGTGATAGATATAATTTTCCATAGTTACAAAAACAATATTCTTAAGGTTTTCTCCCTGGGTCTTTGCCATGGTGACAACAGTTGATTGGGAAAATAAGTGGAGAGCCTCCCCCATTTTCTAATGATTGTATCAAAGAAATTTACTCACCATAAATAAAAGAGATGTTGATTGTGTAAGACATAAGTTGGGATTATTTTGTGTGCTCTGGAATTATCTTAAAGTACAGTTTTTAGTTTTGCTGAGTACCATCTTAAAGTATTAGACAAACTCAATGGATAATTCAAGATGAAATAAAGACAGCCTTCATCCATGTTGATGGTCCGTTGGCCAATTGATAATGGTCCTGTTAATGGAATAGGTCAGCTTTTATTTATACCATAATCTGTAAATCTGAGTCAATGCAATTTCAGGCAGTTAATTGGGTGGAGATGAGAAAAAAGAGTAATTTGGTGTAAGTTCTTTTGTTCAATGTTTAGTTTGTTATAGCTAACAAAAATGTAGCGTAGCAATCAATTGTTCCCACACATGATGTGGCATCACTTTATTATTGTCTTCTTTGAAGTCATATTGCACTTAAAATTAATTTATAGCGTAAATATTTAGACATGCACACATTGCCACAACTTGATATTGTTAACCCATCAGAAAACTGAAAAATAAAGTTAAAAATCCACTTTTGTCTATCACGGCCTGCCCTTAGCAATGCCTTCGAATGTAAAAATTAATTCATGCCCCCAATGGATGACCTTGCACTTTGAGCTTGTCAGCTCCCGTATTGCTGGAAGGAGGAATTTCCTTCCATTAGTGCCATAAGCATTATAACTTGCCTTGCTGATTTTATCCACCATCAAATTTCCAGGATACCCTGGATAAGCTCCCTCACCAAATATTCCAGGACAAGCCATGACAGCCTTTAGTGGAGCCAAGTGGTCACCTTGAAAATACCCATTCTTGAAAGGGTTAGTAGTAGCTCCTGCAAGAATTGTTGCAATGTTCATAGCCATGCCATCAGCCCCAACACCATTAGGTGCAACAAGGGCTCAGCCTGGTGGACCAAAAGCTGGAAGTGAATAAGGCCATGCACAAAATCCAGGGCACTGCACCAAAGGGTCTCATTTAGGAGAAGAACCGCAGCTCCTCCATTAACAATATTAACAATCTCGATTCTTTGCCCAGTTTATGCATAGATGATGGCAGAGAAAGCACAAACTCAATGGTATGATTCATACTCAGATTATTGGTTATATATATAATGTTGATGAATGGATATACATATGGCATTTGGATATCATGAATCAAACTCATGGTCATGAAATTGTGGATTGTATAAAAGTTTGAATTTTTTTGCTGTTTTAATTCTAATCCTATCATGTTTATCAAAGAAATTCTAATCCCATCATATATTGTATTACATGATTTTGTAAATTGTTAAAACATTGGAAATTTTTTTTATGTATATGCAAAAATCTTGGTATTTAGTATCAGTGTCTTTGTTTGCAATACTTATATAGTACTATTAGTTAATTTATCTGATCTGTCAATTTTAAAGAATGGCAGAGCAGCAGGCAAAGAAGAGGAAGACAAAGAAGATGAAGAAGGAAGCAGTGTGCATGACTGACAGGAGCCCAACGACTTCAAATGAGCTGCTCATGCCTCATGTGAATTCCATCCACGTCTCCTCCATCTTCCCAGGATCTGACCCACTTATTTGAACTGGGCTGATGTCTTGGATTTTGACGCCATGTGCAAGGTTCACTGTTGCAGCCAGCTGGGTTGAATGCGAGCTGTGAAGTGTTGTTGAATTTGCTTGCTGAAGGGATCAAAGGACTGTCAGGACTATCATTGGCTAGGTGCTGTCACTGTGCATGTCAAAGACGTTGCAAAGGCACAGGTTTTGTTGTTTGAGACTCCTGCTTCTGGTATGTATCTTTGCACCAATGGGATCTATCAGTTTGCTGATTTTGCTCATCAAGTCTCTAACCTCTTTCCTCAGTATCCAGTTCATAGGTTTTGTCTTTAAGACTTTTAAGTTTAACCTTACACCCCAAACGCCACACCACCACACCAACCCCACAACCACGGCCTGCCCCCACACACCCCCCCCCCCCCCCCCCTCCCCCCAACACACACACACACACACACACACAAAACGTCAATTCTAGTACTATATCTATTGATTCTTTTTTACACAAATACATAGGAAGCACAAAATCAATAATTAAATATACCGATAGGAGCTGAAATGGAATAGGACTCTGTCAATCTGAAGGCTAATTTGGGAACCCATGTGATGTCTCCATGTAAACTAAAAGTAAAACCCCTTAAAGTAAGCTGAACACTTTTCTTAGTTTTAGGGGCATATGTTCCATAATATCATGCATGCATCAAGATTGGTACATGAGGAATAATTTTAAGGGCTAAACAAAACAATTTTTTAATTTTGATAATTCATGAACTGACAAAGAGCCTGCTAAGAATCCATAGCCGTCCCCAAAATTTTTGGACTTCGGCTTGGTTGTTGTTGTTGTTCCTTTTGTTTCTCATTTTATCTATTTTATGTTATATCTGGTTAATTATTGTTGTTGGGGGTTCCTGTTGGAAGAGTCTGTACACTTTGCTCGCTAGTCAATAAAATCTTGTGCTAAATTCTTAAAGGCTACTCCATTTAGGTCTACATTAAACATTTGGTTTGTGGAGTACATAGTTGGAAACTAGTGTTTTGCACTTCTGTATCTGCTTGTCTATGCCCTTTCTTAGAGCCTGCCAAGAAGAAAATCCCATATGGGCCTATGGCAGTACGGGGAATAGAAGTTGTAGATGTTGTCACTTGTCTAATTTATTTATTTATTTGGGTTGGGAGGGTTTGGGGGCTTAAATTGAATGAAATGCAGAAGGATAACAATGCACTTATTGATAAAAGCATTCCATGGGAATTATATTGAAAGCACTGGATAACCCTCACTCTTTTATGATTACCATACATCAGTGTACTAATCATGCTCCATGTGGTATATGCATGTTACATGAGGTAACTTTATCTTTTTAATGCTTGGAACCTATCTTTATTCTCTTGTCATGTTGCCCCAATTGCTTTCTCTACTTATGGTGGCTTTCCCCCATAAAAGTGGTAGGGTTTCTTATGGTGGCTTCTCTCTCTCTGTTTTTTTTTTTTTTTTTTTTTTTTTTTCTTCGATTAGTAATAAGAAGACTTAAATTTCAAAAGAAAAGTGCCTATCTATACACAGGCTGTGCACAGCAGGACACAATCAAACTACATCCAGAATAATAATAGAAATCTCTGGTGATTTTCTTTTGGGGGGATGTATTTATTTTCTTTCTGTGAGATAGTTTGTCTCTAGCATTGGAAGATACTCCTTTTCTTGCTCAAAGCTCCATCTTCTGTACTTTTATATTTTATTTTTATACCTCAATTTTTCTAATGCTGGTCGTATGAGGTCCACTAACAATAGTTGTTAGTGGTCAGTATCTCGGTAAGGCATAAGTGTACCTTTCATGTTCTGACATCTGCAATATGCCTTGTATAAGATGCTTCATATATTGCCTTGTTGAAACTTTGAATCATATGCTCACTGTCATCCCACTAGAGATAAAAAGGTAATGCACACTTTTTTAGTGATTTAGAAAGAAAAGAAAAATGGGTTATGCTTTTATTAGATGTGTCAGAGCTGTTATATTAGAGATATATACAACAAAGTAAATTTTTTTTTTTTAATGAAATGGTTGGGTTGGTGACCTAAAACCATGAAAGACAGCACCTCTTGAACTAGATGTTGACAGTCTTCTCTTTTAACATTATTGGAAAATATGGAATCTATATTCAGTAGTACTAAAGCTTGAGCAACTTGTGATTATGAATTTCTGTTTAGGTTTCTAGTGGTTGGAGATGATCATAATTTTATGAATTTGAAAGATGATATACATAAATGGCAATGATTATTAGTCCTTGCTTTCTATGGGACTTTCCAAAAGGTCCAAAAAATGAAGTTATCTAATCATGACACATTATTAAACCTACGTTGTATCTCCATATTTACTCAATGAAGGAAGGCCTTGATTACTCTCAAAGAAAAACTCTTTTATGACCAGCTTTGTTATTAAAATTTCATAAGAATAAGAAAGTTCTTTTCTTTCTCTTGGTGAGTGGGAGCAGGGTTAGTTAGCAATGTATGTCACAAGGAAACAGGACAACCTGGTGTTCTGGTTTTATGTGAACCAAGGTATAAAATATCTAATAAAACAAAATGGAAGTTATCCTTGGAATTGCCAGCCTTTTGTACTTTTGGATCCTTCTCAGACCTAGAAAAAATATTATTTTTGTCCAGTTAATTTTTTTTATCTGATTTTATATGATAGAAGTTTATAACTTGAATTACATACAGGTTTAATGGGGAAACTCACCCAGGACTGACAACCTGCAGAGGTGCAGCAACGAGATTAATCGATCTGGTTCTGGTCTTCATACCAGTTGAAGATGCTGTCCAGGACACAGTGGAGAGCATCAAAGCTAAAGGCTTCCTGAACCAGAAAATGCCACAATCTTAGGCTGTTTCTTTCTATTCTTCTTTTTTATTTATTCTATTATTAGGTACTATACAATGTAAAATTTTCATTGTTTCATTGCTTTATCTTTTTTTTTTTTGATGGGACATTGCTTTATCTAATAGTTGGTAGTAATAGTGAATGCAATAAAGTTATGTTTATATTTAGTGATCCAATCACATCTTTTTTTTTTTTGGTTTCCCTTCTTCAAAACTTTCAACCAGAGACGAATCATTGTTTGCGACGGGTGAACCCATAGTGGGGTAAATCGCTAGCCCATGGAGTTTTTTTCAAAGTGCTGGTACCTAGACTTGAACTAGGGAGCTCCTAGTTAAACCCAAGACAACCACTTTGAAATCAAGTGCCCAACCACTCGGCCAACCCCACTGGGTTGATCCAATCACATCTTTTCATCATCCTTTTCTCTTTCATATCTAAAAGTAACTTTGATTGATCAGAAAATCATCTCCCTACAGTAAGGCATTGCTATTTAATCATTTAGCCTTATTACAACTTTGTAACGCTTAATAGGTTACAAGGGACCAACACCTTGTGTCTTTTACTGCACAATATCCTGCAAGCATATGAGGATGACAGAATTGGTCCAATACCAGTGATTCAGTTGCAGGCCCGAATATTAACTTATTATTTTTCATGATATTAAATTATAGCCTCAAAATAATACACATTTATATCTGAAGCATGAAATGGAAATGGGTTTAGTACTATAGCTACCATTACAAAAGGACTGTGCCAAAGCAGTTGATTGGGACCAGCATTATCCATCTTGATGCTTAGTGTGGCATTTCAGACTTTTTCTGTGGCATGTGATTGGGGGCCTCAGAATAGTGTTTTAAGTTGGTCCAGGGTCCACCCATAACCAAGCGGTCAAGTCAAGTTTGATAAATACAGACTTTTATTTTTGGCTCTGAATAAACATAGAGTGAGTTTAACTTCTTTCTATTCTGGCTTTAGTTTTTAGTCTTTTCTTCGTCTCTCTTTCTGTTCTGTTTTTTAAAAGCCACCAACACTCCATGTGCGTCGTCTTTCCTACCCTTGCTCTTGCTCCTTTTTGGCAAGGAAGAATCTATCTTTTATGTAGAGAGAGAGAGAGAGGGTTGCAGTTCTAATCATGGAAGTTGTTCTGGCATTGCATGTGCTTCAATCACCTAGGCCCACTTCACGTTATATTACACTTCTCAGCTTCCTCCTCAAACCAATCTTCAACCTATAGTCTCTCTCTTCTATATATCCTTCTCCATTTTTACTCATTTCCTTAATGTGATAAGAGGACTTAGAAGCAGCTAGCTGTTGCCACGAGACATGAGCAGTCCAGCTCCAGCACCTTGCAGCCGATCTTGGTAAACGTAACTTTAATTTTGATTTATCCTTTCATTGTTCCACTCTTTAATGAACTAGATTTTCAATATTACTTTCTTTTGGGTTTCCAAAGGTCCATAAGCGAGGACTCCCTGAGAAGGTACGTGGATTTTGCGAGTGAGAGCTGCATACAAGAGTTGCTGTCAGCTTCAGACTCAAATAGGGCTGCAAATGACAATGATGGTTGGAAGGTTCTTACTCTAGAAAATGGAGTAGAGATATCAAAACGCAGGTCTGGATCACTTCACACTTTTCGTAGCCGTTGGCTACTCAGATCAGTCTCACCTCAACAATTCATCACTGTTGCTAATGCCATAGATGCTGCAAAGGTAAATCTTAACTTTCTCATAAATGATGACAAGGAAAAAACAAAAAAACAATACTTATTGATTTGGAACTGAAGCTTTTAGATAACTCTTAACTTCTTGTATTGAGCTCTTACAATTACAAAAGACTTCCCATGATGTTAATTCTTAATTCTTACAAACCTATGATCCCAACACATGGTAGTAGGATGGTGGATTAGATACTTTAATTCCTTCCCAATGCTTCGAAAAGAAAAGTTTTGTCCCTAGCAGTGTCTGTATGACCCCTCTTTCTTAATTTGTTGTCTTCCTTGAAAATGACAAAAATATGACTATTTTAATTTGGTTATTATGTGCAAGGACAAATGTGAC
The DNA here is from genome assembly GCA_030445155.1 of Quercus variabilis. Classification (NCBI taxonomy): domain Eukaryota; kingdom Viridiplantae; phylum Streptophyta; class Magnoliopsida; order Fagales; family Fagaceae; genus Quercus; species Quercus variabilis. Next base: position 97,702,865 of record CP129446.1, read on the forward strand.
AACTAGTAAGTACATTGTTCTGGATGGTACTTAGATTTGAGTAAGGAATACATATATAGTTACATACACGAAATGCAAAATCAACAAGATTCTCTACGATTATTGTTAACATAATAACATGACAAATTTTCATTTTATTGGACAGCAATGGGACCCTGATTTGGTGGAAGCGAAGTATATAAAAGATCTTGAGGATAATCTCAGCATCATACGTCTCAGGTTTGGAGATAGCTCTAAGCCTCTATTTAGGAACAGAGAATTCATAGTTTATGAGCGACGTGAAACCATGGAAGACGGCACCTTGGTAATTAGCAGAACATATTATATATTTTATTTTTTAGTGCAATGAATTTAACTTTGATTGTAAGAAACCAAATTTTGTGTCTTTCAATCAGTGAGAAAACTTAATCTGGGTTTTGCAGGTAGTAGCAGTTGCTTCACTGCCAAAGGAGATAGCTGCTGGATTGCATCCAAAGCAAAATAATGCAATTAGAGGACTACTGCTTCAGTCAGGGTGGGTTGTGGAGAAGCTTGAAGATGACTCCTGCCTGGTAACTTATGTTGTCCAGGTAATTAACTTTGGCAACATTGTTTTTTTCACTCCAATGTTATATGCTTTCTTAATTGCCATGTACAAAGCAGAAGTCCAATTGACTAAACCGTTGGTTTTTTGCTTCATTGTTATTCAGCTAGATCCGGCTGGGTGGCTGCCCAAGTGTTTTGTTAATCGGCTTAACACAAAGCTAGTTATGATCATTGAAAATCTTAGGAAACTAGCGCAGGCTTGTCCGATTGATGGTGATACATAATTACATCAATGTGGATTGGGAAAAGAAAAGAGACCACTGTATAATGGTGATACAATTATTCATCAATAGTCCTGGTGCCCTCTCTTTTTTCACTTTCTCCTGGACTTGGAATTTACTACTTTCAGCATGAATGAAAATGTGCATATTTGAACATTCATTTCCTGACGTTCAGCAGGTATGCAATGAGTCTTTGACATTTGTTTCGAACTACGAGCGTTATGATTAAAACAAGTTATGTGCGCATTAACAAGGGAAAGGGGGTGACCACTAACCAGTTTGTAAATGGGAAAATGATCATCTCCATTGAAATGGATCAATTTTATGGTTCAAATTCTATTTTACAAATCTAAACCTGTATCCATTACCATATGATTTAAAATTCTAAATTATTAGATTTTAGAAAATAAAATTTTAATTGTGAAATGGACTTTTTCTATTTTAAGTGAAACGGAAAGAATCCTACTTCCTGTAAAAAGTAAAAGATTTTATTTACCACCCCCCCCCCCCCCCCAAAAAAAAAAAAAATCCAATAGTGGCTCAAAAACAAAACCAAACCATGTCTAATAGTCCACAGTGTCAAGCACAACGCTTAGCTCATCCGCTTCAATTGAATTTTGGGCAAATGACAGAATATAACACCCCTGTGGTAAACCCTTGATGATGTGACAAGCGCCAAAAAATCTATAGAAAAAACATCCCTGGGGAAACAATTAAAGAAAAAAAGATGGTTCTACCTTAGAACTTATACTTTGTAAATATACAAAAACGCAAATGAGGATTAAATGAGAAAGGTTGAGACAGAAATAAAAATGTGAGGGTAGATTTTTTTTTTTCTTTTTTCTTTTTCCTTTTCTATATGTAATGTTGGCACTTGTCACATCATCAAATTCTGTTAAAGTTACAGAAAATGGCTTATAAAGCAATCTTAGAGGACAGGGACGGAGCCAGGACTTGAAGTTAGGGAGGCAGCTTTGCTGTTGGACAAAATTATTTTGTTTAAAATTTTTTAAATGGTCAGGTTGTTTGTTTTGAGTAAAATTGGTTGATTGAGTTTAATTGTTTTTAACTTTACTATTGATAATTTTTGTTGTTGAATAATTTTTTTGGGTTTATTTATTGTGCTTTAGATTTTATATCTGGCCTTTAAAAGGAGGAAAATGCTAGAAATACAAATTTTTTTACAAATTATTAATGTGGTAAGTGGTTATTAGTAAGTAAAAATGTGATGTAAGTGATGGGTTCAGATGCAAACTAATAAAATTTTACTATCTCAACAGCTTGTAAAAATGTTATAGAAAAGTTTGTGGATAGAGTAGTACTCTTAAAATAATCAATAATAATGTTAAGGGAGGCAAAGTGTGATTTTATAGAACAAAATTGCTAAAATTAGTGCCTATGAATATATTAATTAAAAAAAGAGACGAGGTAATTGCATAGAGGAGGTAATTGCCTCATAAAACAAACAAGGGAGGTATTAAGTGTCACAAAATATTCATTGGGGTAGTTCCATGTATTATGAGTATACCAAATTGGCATTACACGACATATTTTCGAACTATTAGCAATGCCCATCTCATAAATAGCAATGAACACCTCCCAACAATAATTCACTTCCAGTGTCGGTTTGGTACGACTTAAATTTTGTGACTTTTTTTTAAAAAAAAAGACCTATTTTATAAGTAATATTTGAATAAATTATACTTAAAAAAAGTGATATTTCATAAAATTATGCTTCTATCTAACTGAATAATCGTAAGCTTAAACAAATAGATTTTTTTTTCTTTCTTGTAATTACTTGATTTTTGTGAGCCAATGGGACTATATGCATATGAGGGAATAATTAAATGTTGAAAGAGTTCTTGACACCCATGTCAAAGAGGTAGTGAAGGAGGATAGTCATGAAATGACCAAAACTTCCAAAGCTATTTTAAACTCCAAAATTGAAAGCTTGTATTTACTTTTGGTTTTTCTAGCTAGGATGGATATTCCAGCGCATGGAGGATGAGCCATTAAAGTTGTCCTTAATTGCACGTGTTAATGTGTATGAAATAATTTATTGGCTGATTCTACGTAGATCGATCTGGTTTGTAATTGAATATTTGTATTGACTTCGTGTGAAGTGTGAAAGTGCATTTCCAAATTCCAATAAAAGATTGCATCTTGTGATTGTGACCAGACCCCATCCAAATGGAGCTTCATTTTTACCAAACTGTCTTGAGTCTGAGTCTGAATGTGAATGTGAATGGTTTGCTTCAAACGTAATCCTCCTAACTAACAGGAGAATGTGCTTTTTTTACCATCCACCATATATATTCCGTATGTTTTCTTTTTTTTGAGTAAAATATATTCCGAATGTTTAAAGATAGATAGAGCCAGAGCCAAAAAGGTTTCTAAATATGAGTTCAAAACTTAGAGACGGAATTAGATGATATTCTATATTTAGGGGTCATACTCATATGAGAAAATAGGCAAATTTTGAAAGAGACATCTATGCACTACACTAAATATTGTCTTAAAATATAACATATAAAACAGCAAACACTACGCAGAATGAAGAAGAGATAGAGATTAAAGTTACATCATAATTAGTTATCAACAGAATCAAAGGCCCTAAAAAAAAAAAAAAAAAAAAAAAAAAAAAAAAAACCAGAATCAAAGGTCCTTTTACTACCCTACAACATGGAAACGAGAGGTTTTAATGTGAGAATCTTATATTGATTAATCTATGCCCTTTTGTTTTCAATCAATTTCTTTTAACAGAATAAGAAAACCTTTGGAAGTGAAGCAATCTGCTTGTAATTTATGAAAAAGACCAACAAAATATATATATATATATATATATGTATATTTATGAAAGAACCATATGATATGAACCACGTTTTCAATGCTTATTCTTAATTAAAAATTTGACATGGGGATGGCATGGCAAAAAATATAATTAAGATCCAGGTGTTCAAAATCCAGAGAAAGTGCAGATTGACATTCAAATTGACTTGTAAAATCTGTAGTGTCTAAAACTGATCTCTCTCTCTCTCTCTCTCAAAGGTTTGTTTTTTACTCTTTGAACTAAACTCAAAGAGTTCAGAGAGAAAAGAAAACGGGAAATGGAGCTGATCAAGACTACCAAAGCCAAAGAGAGCAGGCACACCAACAACAACAGTCCCATGACAAAAAGTACAAGCTCATCAAGATGCTTTTGCTTGTTATAATCACCAATCTCCTCACCATATACATCTTCACTGCTTCTTTCTACTTCAACTTATCTGTCTACTCCTGCACCTCTCTCTTGCACGACCTTAACTCCACTAAATCCCAGCTTGCTACCGGTCACTCTCTAATTGTTGAGCTGCACCAAAAACTCAGTTCCACTAACTTACTCAGCCAGGCCTTACTCGTTGAGCTTACATGCCAACATGACGAGTTATCTAGTACTAATCGAGCACACGAGTCCATCAAACTTGGTTATGATATTGATTCAAGCATTCACATACCTGATGAGCTTATGCTTGCAATTGGCCCTCACAAGCTTCCACTGGCGTACTTACCACAAATGGGGTTTGATGAGGTTTACCTGCCAGTTGGAGCAGGCTGCTTTAAGTTTCTAGAGGAGTTGGTGTAATATATGACATACGACATTGGAGACCAGTGTCCAGTAGAAGATGGTTTAGTCCAAAGGCTCATGCTTAATGGGTGTGAACCACTTCCACGCTGGAGATGCCGTCCCAAGTCCCCTGCCAATTATGTAGAGCCAACACCATTTCCGAATAGCCTCTAGGAAACCCCACCTGACACCAGCATCATTTGGGATCCCTACACTTGTAAAAGTTACCAGTGCCTCATAGAGCGCAAGAATGCACTAGGATACTTTGACTTGAAGGGCAAAGAGACAAGTTAGTGGCTCTTTCACAATGGAAGGCTTGTTTATGGGATTGATCATGTTCTCAACACAAAACCTCATGGGACAATCCTATCGGACTTGATATAGGAGGTGGGACTGCCACATTTGCTACCAAAATGAGAGAACGGAATGTCACAATCATCACTAGTACATTGAATTTGGATGGTCCATTCAACAGCTTCATTGCCTCACGAGGATTGATCCCAATCCATGTAAGTGTCTCCCAAAGGCTTCCTTTCTTTGAGAACACACTTGATATTGTGCATTCCATGCATATTCTAAGCAACTGGATTCCGAAAGCCATGCTTGAGTTCACACTCTATGACATATACAGAGCGTTGAGGCCGGGGGGGCTATTCTGGCTTGACCACTTCTTCTGCATGAGGTCATAACTCAACACCACTTACATTCCAATGTTGGATCGTATTGGATTCAAGAAACTAAGATGGAATGCTAGCAAGAAGCTTGATTGTGGAATTCACAAGAATGAGTGGTACATTTCGGCTCTGTTGGAGAAACCAATGAAGTGGGCCTACACCTAAGGTACAAGTGTAGTCTATTTGCTCCGCCAACATATTTTGTATGATAATCATGTTTATTTATTTATTTATTTATTTATTTATAATCTTGACTGGTTTGGCAAGTGAAAATCTAAATAGATTTAAAGTCTTACTTTAAGAGGTGAGAAATATAAATAGATTAATTGAACAAAAGAGTATAGAGAAGCACCATAATACTTGACAATTGATATGACTAAGGTTGCAATTCGTGGCCTATTTTGTTGCTCTTGTAAATTATGCAGAGTTGTGATGAAGCAAGGATACAGATTTAGAAGATTGATGAATAAGTTTCAAGGAAAGTCAACCACATCCATGACCAAAGGATTACAAGGTTCAATCATTTTAGCAACCATGCTAAAGAGCAAAAAACAAAGCAATAGTTTCAGTACATGACCTTCAAAGACTCTGTCCACTACACAACCAAAACAAAAAAAAGCTAATTAAGACAGCCAAAAAAACTCTACAATTATCTCAACTGAAATAGGAAACTGTACATATTTTCTCTTTGCAAAAGTATTGTAGAATTGCATACATAGCATAGAAATCAAAAGTACCATCATAAACACGGTTCTGGTAACTTACTATATGAACATAAGCATTAGGATGTGCAATACTAACTGGATATTCTACACAAAGTAGATCAGAATATTTTATTTGAATAAATGAAAAAAATAAATCTTGCTTTTACGATGTTTGGAAAAACCTCATTTCATTTCTTTATATTGGCAGTTGTGGATCATTTGATTGGAATGAAATTTGGAATAGGGCTCTATCTTGGAAGGTATAATCCACTATAAAACAAGTGCCTTAACGATAAGGATAGCCTGGATAGGAGGAATTCCCCTTACTTGTCTCCTCATAACTTGCAGAAGTGGATGTGGAATTAGCATCGGGATTTACACCAGCGAGCTCCATAATGTTTTCAATCTCTTTAACCACCTCAACCATCATAGGCCTGTCGAATCCAGGTTCTTTCACACACCTCATTGCCAGGTCCACAAACTTTTCTAAACCTTTCAGGGTTGTTCCTAAGCCAATGGCTGGGTCAAGAAATTCATGAAGGTTGTATAAATCTTTTGTCTTATCCATTGTCTCCTGAACCTCTCTCACAATATATTTCCCATGCTCTATTGGCTTTCTTGCTGTTAACAGCTCCAACATTAGCACTCCAAAGCTATATACATCACTTTTCTCGGTCAACTTATGGGTCATGTAATATTCTGGATCCATGTAGCCCTGCAGTTGATCAAATCCATTCTTAGTGCTAGATTTTGATGTATTTTTGTGAAATTTAGATAATATTAAGACAAACATTTTGAAACTTAAGCTTTTCTTCTTTAAATCAGGAATGCCTGAACTACCACAAACTCATACTAGTACTCTTATGGTCCAACAGAAACCACCCGTACACTGCAATGGCAGATTGTGGGATCATTAAATGAAAATCTCTTCCCCTTCAAATATATGGTGGTTCTGGCAGTAATAGTAGGCAGCAAGAAATGCTTGCCCTGCCTATAACACTTACATAAATTTTTGTGCAGTATATAGTTGGTGTGGTGAACAGCTCCTACCGATTGTTTTGTTTTCCTAATTAGTTTAAGTCCTCTAGGTATTAGTAGAAGTATGTGTGTGTTAGTTTGAAAAAATCCCTTGCCAATGGCTGGGCCTAAAACTTCAGTAAAAGAGGGAAAAAATAGGTAGCTATCTCTACATTTATCTACTTCATTCCTTGAAACATTCCCAGAAGCTCCACCTGGAATTTCAAAAAACTCAACTTGATCATTCCTGAAAAATCTTCAAAAATGTTCCTTTAACCATGTTTATCTTGCTATTACTTTTACTTTAGAAAAGATACTTGACTAATGTTGATTTTCATTTTATATTTTTGGGATCTCTTTTTTGTTGTTGTGGGTTTGCAAAATTTGGGACTTTTTAAGTCCAGCCGATGAAAGAAAAATTTTGGAGTTTTCCAAGTTGGTTTTGGAATCCTATATTAGCAAGAAGAATAATCAGGAGGTGCCATAGTCCTTATAAATAGAGCTGTGGTGTAGCCTTTTTTGTTTTTTTGGTGTGCGTAAGAGTTAATTAGAAGACAGTTTGCCTAGAGAGAGTTGGAGACTAAGCTTTGTCTAATACTTAGTGTGAGAGCACCTTTAGTTGTATTGGGGATTTAGGTTAGTTTATATTTGTGAGGTTTATGAGAGTTTGGATTGTGGTAATTATCATTAATAGTGGATATTTTTGGTTGGTTGGCTATGGATGTAGACATGGAGTTTGCCAAATCATGTCACATTTTATGTATTGCTTTGCTTACCTTTTATTATTTTATGTGTTTTTCACAAGGACAATCCATTGAAGGTGAGCCATATACTATTAGAGCAGATGACTAGCTAAAGAATGAGAATCATTTCTAAATTTGATACAATCCAGTAATACTTTTATACAAGACCAGAGAGCATTGGGTTGAGTTTCTGTCCAAATCCTGATCCAGTAATTTCATTGTTAGATGCTTTTGGACTGACCATATTTTGATGCTTATATTATCAATTAAAGAACATAACAAATGCATTATTTTTGTTAAAGTAGAGGTAAAATGATTTTAAACTAACCATTGTCCCTTTAACTTGAGTGGTAACATGACTTCCTTCACTGTCATCAATTGGCTTGGAGAGTCCAAAATCAGAAACTTTAGCATTTAATGACTCATCCAGGAGGATGTTGTTTGATTTTATGTCCCTATGTATAATAGGTGGATTGGCAAATTCATGAAGATAGGCCAGACCTCTGGCTGCACCAAGGGCCACTCTAAGTCTCCTCATCCAATCTAACCTGATCCCTGACTTCCCTGTAGACAATATGTTAGTTTTCAACTAAGAGAAAAAATTGAATTAGGATTCAATAGCTTTTGACTTCAAAAACTTTGTTTGAGGTTTCAGGGTGGTTCATTATGTACTGACACAAGAATGAGAATTTGACAAATACTTCATTGGTGCATGTCAAGCTAGATGTCAGCATGTCAATTTTGCAATTGGACAATGAGGTACAGTTAAAACATTTAAACCCTTATATTGAATGGCAAGTGGAATTCTGATGCATGGATATTGTTACAAAGGGAAAGGGTTTTGGGTGGCAAAATTCCCAACATATAGTCATCAAATCCTTTGGCACAATTTTATCAGGATTGTCTACCAGAACTCATTTTATTCTCTATGGGAGAAGTGATCAGGGTCAGGCTAAAGACAAATTGCAGTATTTGCCAATTTATTTAATTCCTCTCATGTCATCTTTGGATGAGAATATTACTGGTAGACTATAGAATTCTTATGGTTGTGCTACTATCAGAGTTTTCTATTGCTTTTGTTGGTAGATGCAAGGTGTATGGCCTAACAATTATTGACTTAATGGTAATTACTACAAATGCCAGTGAATTGAATAATTCCATGTGATTATCAATTACGTGAAAAATTGAAGTGTCAACAAATACTGTAATTCTTATTGAGTGGAGGAGGAAAGTGGATGGAAGTACCTGAAAGACTATCCTTTAGACTACCATTTGAAACATACTCATACACCACAATTTGTTCACCTTTCTCAAAACAAAACCCCATAAGGCTAACAAGATTCTTATGATGCACCCTTGATAAAAGTTCAATCTCAGTTTTGAACTCAAGCCCTCCCTGCATAGATTCTTTTTTAGCACGTTTAATGGCAATCAGTTGCCCAGTAGGAAGAGAACCTTGATAAACCTGTATAAATGTTGACAAACATGACATTTAGTGACAGCAATTGTTTGGAAAATTAGCAACAAGGTTCAAAAGCTGGTCTTAAATAAAATTAAAAGGTTAAAATTAAAATTTTAAAAATAAAGGAAGGATTACAAGTGGCAAAAAGCAATACAAATTTGAAATTTGAAAATGATTTTCATATTTTTGCCCTTGGAATATAAAAGATTGGTCATGCATATTGACATACATTTATATGATATACTACTGAGGGACAATCAAAACTGACCTTCCCATAGCCGCCAGATCCAATCTCATTGGCTACTGAAAAATGATTGGTGTATTTCTCAAGTTCTTTAAGGGAAAACCATCCCACACCTTTTACCTTAATAACATTGCCACCCTTATTGCTCTGGTCCAATTGTGCTGCTTTATTTGACATGAATTAGAAAAATAACCCTACAAATCCCATATGATTAGCCAAAAAGTGCAAAATATAAACAAAAACCCATCTTACAAAAGTGACTGGTGTGTTCAATTGCTCTTTCTGCTCTTTTCTTTGTGTGGAGAACATAAACCCCTGCAAGGAGTATTACCAGCAGTAGAATGGAACCGCCAACTACAACTTCAATCACAATACTACTTCTTGATGACTTTTTTGATTCTGTTGGCAGGAAGAGAGATGCATCAAGATAATTACTTAAAAACATAGAAATTATTATCATTTAAACACAGAATTACCTATATATTTCTCATACTTATCACCGATAAAATAGAAAGGTCCAAAAGGTGGTGGCGGCTTGAAAGTCTGGTTGCTAAGCATGAACCCAATACTATAAATTCCCGTGAGATTGAAACAAACTTGGCCATAAGGAAAGACTTTTAACTTCACTTCCAGGTACTCAGATGAAGCCTTAATGGGATTACTCAGAGTTAGAGAGACTGAATCCACAGGAAGTTGACGGGAGTGAAAAGAATGCATGAGAGATTCCTCAAGTATGATGTAGTAAGTATTGTTCCCCAAGTCTGAGAAGGACAGAGCTTCGAAGAAGAGGCTTCCTGTGTAAGGATATGCACACCTACAGGAGGGGCTTGAAATCTGATCTGAACTGCAGGGAACAAGCTCGCAATCAACTTTTTGTGTCGAATATGAGGCATTGGAGAGGGAAACCGTGCAGTAACTATTTAGATTTCCTTTCACCCCACAGATTGGGTTGTCCTCCAGTCTGTAGAAGATAATACATTGTTACCACAATAATGAGACATAACTATTATAGGCTATAAAACGAGTATATTGTCTTGGAAATTTAACTTCCAAAAAAACTAGTTGGTCCTTTTAATACTCTAAAATAGAATGGGCGAAAGTTACTAGGAAAGTCATCTTACTTCAATGTACCATTGTATGCTTCCTTTCCTTCTAAGTCAGAAATAGAATTGAACTGCAAATCGATGAGTTTGAGTTGGTTGCTATGGCTGGTGCCAATAACCAAGGAGCCATTGAGCTGGTTTTTCTTTAGTACCCTGTTATGATATGTCAAAATAATTGCCTTATAATCATCATCCATTGCAATGAGTGTAACTACCCTACTTAGGCTTCTTACAAAGGAATTACTAATTTATTCAATTTGGATTTCTCAACATCCATTGCAATGAGTGTAATGCTACTTTTGACAAGCTGATAGCCCGATACTCACACAGTCTGTAGAAGAGGTAAGTTGAATAGGGCAACTGGAAATTGTCCTTGAAGTTGTGTGCTTTCCATTATTCTGCCATGCAAGGTAGACAGGTTTTACATTAGTACTGAATAGTTTAAACCTGAGGCCAAAAAGAAAAGCACATTTCTCCTCATATCCTGGAAAAATAAACACCTTTGTTTCACACAAATGCATGTTTGAGTAGAGACAAACACATTGAGAGAGAGAGAGAGAGAGAGAGGAGGGGGAGAATACAATGTTGTCAAAGACTGTAAGGTTGGGAGCCATGGAGGAGCATCTGATCCATCAAAGGTATTATTGCTGATATCCCTGCTAAAATCATCTTAGTCAACAAATGAAACTCAAAACCAAGAGAACTAGATATTGTTAGGCGACTGAGCATCTTCTTTGGTGGGCTGTAAAGGCTTAAATGATCATTTTTGTGATAAGTCTAACAAATGGTTTACTTAAGCCCACACTAACATTGATATTCATATGTTAGTAATGTCATTATTACTTACACGTAGCTGAGGAAGACCATGCCAGTAAGGTTAGGCAGAGGACCAGTCAGTTTATTGTTGGACAAGAACCTGGAAAAAAACTATATATCATCAAAAAGCAAGCCTTATAAAGTTTCCACACCAGGTCATAATAACCTTTCTCAAGCAAATATATAGCTGAATTTGGCATGTCGCTTTTTCCTTCTTACATCTGATTAAGATTTGAAAGATTGTTGAAGTTTGAAGGCACAGGTCCACTTAATGCATTCCTATCAATGCGCCTATAGCCAAAAACAAATATTAAACAACAATAATTTATCAGAAATCCATAGCCAATAGAAATCTCTGGTGAATTTTCTGGAGTGTGGGACAGGTACTCACAGCACCTCCAAGGTTTGCACAAGTCCAAGGGTGGAAGGAATGCTGCCAGTTAGTTGGTTGCCATCCAAAAGCCTGCCAGAAGAATCAATGAGTTGATAGAATGTAATGTAGAAATTCCAAGATATTTTTTGTTGAAAAGCAAAAGATGATGCAAAATATCTACTCCGCATGCATGCGTGTGTGTGTTCTCTCCATCTAAGGGAGACTACTGCAAATAAAGAAAGTCATGGTTAACATTACCACAATATATCAAGATGCAATTTTAGGAGACAATACTTATTCACTAAAAAATTAAAAGAGAAAAAAAAGGTGTAACATGTGAAAGAAGCTATTAATGAATAATGATTAAACATGAAACAGCAAAATAATGTAAGTTTAGTGGGGCTATTAGATTTATATTATCTATATACATATGCATTTTAACAATATTGAAGTAACCGAATAATGCATAGATCTTCTCATGTAACTTGATTATACCAAGAGATTCCAGATATTAGAAGTATAATTAATCTTACACATGTATCAAGGTCATTTTTGAGCTGAAAAGCCGAGGTGAGATCGTTCCTGAAAGATTATTCTGTCCAAGATGACTGATGATAGGAGACAAAATCTTAGATGGTTGTTATAGTTGAAGAAAATAAAGTCATAGGATGAAAAAAAAATCAAATCAAATTTGATAAATTATTGACCACCCCCAAAGCTTAAAACTGTAATAAAATAGTGAATTCAATCATTTAACCATTATTCTAACACTCTCTACGCGTGTGGGCCCTAACTCCCCTTTTATGAGTGGAGCCCCACGTGAGGTTTTTAACTTTTTAAATGAGAGGTAGAACAGAGATGGAGTTCAAATTGAATATCTTTTGCTCTGATACCATAATAAATTAATAATTCTCCCAAAAACTTAAGCCATTAGGAAATGGTGAATTTAATAACTTAATCGTTATTCTATCAAGCTCATTTCACAAAGAGAGTAAGCTCATTTCACAAAGAGAGTTGACATACAAGTGCCTGGCATTAAGTAGCATATCAAGACCAGGTGTGATCCCATCAGAGATTGGAATGGGTCCATTAAGCTGGTTGTCAGTTAGATCAAGCCAAAGAAGACTGGATAGATTACCAATGGAAGGCGGAATCTGTCCACTAAAGTGATTAGAATTCAGAGATCTGCGGATGAAAGCAACAAAGTGTTTCAAATTTCACAGTATGTTAGCCCTTTCATTTTACTGCACTAAAAATAGAAACTCACAGTGAATTATGTGTATATATGTACACAAACATACATTACAGACAGAGATGGTAAATTTTCAGGACTTACTAGTAGACCCTTCATCTAAAGTTGTGTCATTTATTACATGAAAGATAGCATCCATAAGGAATTTGATTCATATTGTCCTTTGCAGTAAAACATTTGAATTACTGAAGAAATTACAGAGTCAGAATCCTTACAGATAGAGTAGCTGCTTTAGAGATCCTATTGTGTCAGGAATAGGACCTGAGAAGCTGCAACCAACTAGGATTCTGATATGCAAATATGAAAGAAACATAGTAAATTAGAAGATCTTTACCATCCTACTTGAGTTCCAGCACAGACTGTTAATAACAATCAATATTTTCTTACAAGTTCAATAGTTTCTTCAAATTCCCAATTGATCGTGGGATTGGTCCTGTCAGGCCCTTGTTGTAAGATAGATCCCTATATGAAAGAAGCTAGTCAGGAAGTTGTAAGATAGACCCCTATATGAAAGAAGCTAGTCAGGAATGCATTACTAAACTTACTGATCAAGATACTACCAAATAAGCATGAGGAATTGAGATTTTCATTTGATTTAGTTAGAACATTTTAAAAGAAAGTAAAATCCCCAATCATTGTTTTTGTGATATAATTGCCTAAATCGGCCACAGTGAGATCCACATCTCAATGACCATGTGGCTGGAGGCATGAGTAATACTCCCCATAACTTCCACAAACATGAAGCAGTGAATTTTTATATTTTTGAGCACTGCAGTTTCTTGTAGCAGAATGGTGGTTCAGGGATATCGGTTGGAAATTGAATCTGAAGACTTAAATAACAAAGGCAAAGTGAACATAGAAAACATACAGAGTCTGTAATTCAGATAACATTACGAAATCTCCAGACAGCGAGCCTGTCAAACCAATGCTTGATAACATTCTGAAATGATACAAAGTCAGCTTTATACCAAAATTTGGAATTGTCATGAACAAGCAAACGTGCCAACAAAAACTAGAAAGCGAAAACCACGCAGAAAGCTTACATGGAGGTCACACGTGAATTTGTGCACCCAATTCCTTCCCATCCCTTGCCACAAGGATCCGGACCCACCCAACTGGGTGGTGTATTCTGCCATATACTCTTGAGAGAAAGCAAAGCAACATCTGCATACGGATATTAAAAACATCATAACTCTATCTCCAAATTATCAAACAAGACTATCTAATATATAGTTCAAAATAGATTGAAGATTCACGAAAATTGGAAGGACGAGTAACATTAGCTAAGGCCCTGTGATGGAATTATGGAAAAAAAATATACATAACGTGGCAAAATATATATATATATATATATATTGATACCAAAATTTATGTCACTTCAGCAATCCAAATAGCCAAAATAAAGAACCTCTTTATTCGTGATGCATCTCAGTGTTGACTAAGTATTTCCTAGTGTCAAGTGCTGCCGAATAAATAACCATACGATTTGTACTGCTCAGATTCCTAGAAACTGACATGAATCTTGAGTAGAACAAATCGTTGTTCAAACTACAAAAGCTTTGTCTCTCATATTCTAACCAAACTAAGAATATACAGTTACACAAACTAACAAGAAGACAGAAATGAATTTTTCCTCAAAAAAAAAAAGAAAAAAAAGAAGAAGAAGACAGAAATGAACTGAACTTACAGTCCTGATTTCCTGTCTCGGCTGCTATAGCTGAAAATATGATGAAAACAAGCAGTAGGAACAGCTGACTTCTTTGAACCATTACTAAACAAACCGTAGTTATTACTCTGAGGACTCTGTCATGTTGGATAACAAAATCTTTCAGAAACTGTGATCACCCATCTAATATATTAAGCAGAGTAAAGCTATCATTGTACAAAACTCAATAGCTAGTAAAGTTTGTTTAAATTTGTAACCAACTATTTCTTATATAAGAACTTGCGAGGAACTTCTCTGCTCACATATATTGCAATGCAGAACAATTCACCAGTCAATGATCACATATTGCTTGATTTTAATTGGTAGGGAAATATATATATGAGATGAGTTTAAGTTACGCTTGGTATAACTTGATAAGAGTTACATCATTTGTAGATCGTAGATTTGTAATTAATCTAATGGTTAAAAAAAATAGCATTAAATGTTAATTGATTTACACCTCATTCACCTGATTAATAGCAATTTTGTTTCGCTCTCCTTATTTATTATTTAAAACATTTTACATATATTCCTTTTATTGCTAATAACTTTACAAATATATTTGCAATATTTTGTTTTTTTTTTTTTTTTTTTTGTTGAAGTGTTGTTTAATGACTGACCAAGCTTGTAATTTTTTGATCTGAGATAGAATTTAATCTTCACAGAAACAATGCGAGACCAAGGTACTCTATATTTCCCTCAAAAAAAAAAATATTCAATGTTAGATTTGACATTGAACATTTATATTTGAAATTATTTGTTAAGTTGATGACAATGTATTAATATATTTTTTTAATAAAATACTATTAGTATTTTAATCTATAATATACAAAGTTTAATATAACTTTTTTTTTTTGATAGGAAAATTTTAATATAACTTAAATATACAAACACACGTTAAAAATAGGTTAAAAATTTTATAATAAAGACTTTATGAATGGATTGGATTAGATCAATCACCTAGTCAAATTGAGTCAAAACCAAATACCGGAAAAAAACTTTTAAGACAAAAATAGAGTGCTATAACTATTATCTAAATTTTAATTTTTTGCCTTTGATTTTTTTTTTTAAGTCATTGGCAAAAAAAGGAATATATTATAGTAAAAGGTTTTAAATAATAAATAAGGAGAGAGAAACAAAATTGCTAATAATTAAGTGAATGAGATGTAAGTCAATTAGCATTTAATACTATTTTTTTAACCATTAGATCAATTACAAATCTACAGCCTACAAATAGTGTAACTCTTGTCAAGTTACACTAGGTGTAACTTGAACCTATATATATATATATGTAAAGTTGTGATTTACAACTATATTTTATGTTAGCTTTATTCCATGACAAAAAGTGTTGTATTTGCTTTAATTTTTGTTTCTTGTATTTTATGGGATTTTATTGTATTGAGTTTAATATTAAGTTGGTGAAGACTCAAACTTAATTGAAGATCAAGTGGATTTCGTGAAAAACTTGAGAGAAGCTAACTCGCGAAGTAGCCACGTGAGAAGCACATGACTGGAAACTGAAGAGTTGTGCTAGGCTGTCAGTTTCACGAGTGTCTTGCGGGTAAGACTTTCCCGCGAGATAGTCATGAAACATTCTGCCTTGAAGATTTTTAAGTATGACTTTCTTATTCTTTACTCATACTATATATATACTCATTACCCACAAATATAAAGGAGACCATTTAGAGAGAAAAACTCTAGATAGGTTTTCAACAACACGCACATCTATCTTTTAGAGAGCAGCTATACATCCTTAGTGAGAAATCATTGTAGTCTCTTCTCCTTCCCTCTCCCATTGTCATACTTTGAGAAAAGATTTGTATCCAAACACAACCCACACATTTTCAGAGTGTAGATAGTATTTTAGAGCTTGGGAAGCTTTGGGAATTTGCCAAAAAAAATTGGTGAGGCTTGGCGGATGCAATCAGGCATATTGCGAGATCTGAAAAGCTAGATAAGATATGGTTCCGAGAAGCCTTATTGGAGTAGGAGTTTGGAGGGTTTAGGTACATTGGGTAGATTAGACTTGGAGGGTTTCTTGCTATTCGTGTATCCCAATTTATTGTTTAGTAGATTGATTTACCGCTTGGAGGGTGGCGAAGAGCTTTTTTGCCGAGTTCTTTGGTTTCCTCTTCGATAACACATCGCCGTGTTATCTTGTTTTTGCATCTCTTTTCTCTTACTCTTGTATTTTACTTTTATTGTTTGTTGTTCATGTCTATGCACTAGAGTAGTATCGGTTGTTTGCACTTCATTTACTCTTGTTTTCGTACTTAGTTTAAGTTAGAGTAAAATCAACCGAGCCGTAATCTTTTAATTTGGGGTCTGAATAGCTCTTGTGTTTTTAACACATTTTCGAGCTTTCAATATATATATATATATATATATATATATATATAAGGACCAAGAGTCTTATGTACTTGATACAAGTCAATGGATAGATTATCAAAATAAAATCTGCCACATAAATGATTAACAAGGACATAAAATTATCTTTAAACCCATGATTTAGTGTGGTTGAAAGTTATTACACTACTTATTTCACCAGAAATAATACACAAAGCTAAATTATAATTGGTTGGGTTCTTGAGGAAGCCATCATTGTTACTTGAAAAAAGACGCAGTAGTAAGTAGGTGCTAATGAGAGGCCCCTTACATTTAGATACACTAAGGCATCTTTACTAATAGGAGGGCACATTTTGTTACAAGATCATGCCGTTTGGCCTAAAGAATGCTTGATGATGTACCGGTGGGCCATATTGTAAATACTATAATTACAAAGTTAGTCTAGAAGTAGCCCCTACTATAGGTTCTTTGTAAAACACAATTCATATGAATAGCAGAGATGTAGATGATGTGATATTTCATTATTAAGAGTTTGATTTACCGTGATATTATATTACGCTATAATATTACGTTATTGTAATTTTACATTAATTTAATCTCAATACAAGAATACAATATTACATTGTTTAGGAAGGTGATGAGATTAAAATAATGTGATATATTTTTTAATTTTAAATTATTGTAATGTTAGAAAAAATAAAATAAATCAAAAACTTAAATTTCACATCATCGTAATGTGCATCATATCAATAGTACATCACAACAAGTCAAACGCCTTGAGTTTTTGGTTGAGTACATGGGCTATATATTAACCAAATCATGATAATTCTCAATGCATTCTTTCTTTTTTCTTTTTTCTTTTTTGCTTCCGTTTTTTGTATATTTATTTATTTTATCTATTTCTGCGTTCTTTTTATTTTAACACATTTTAACCTAATACAATAAATATAAAATTTAGTTCCTGTGCGTTAATATATATAATTGGGTTAACTAAAATGAGTATATACTATAGTGCAAATTTTTAACCTACTAATAGTATTAGTCATTTTTGCATAGAAATTTTTATAGAGAGGAGAGACTTGTTATTGATTAGAGGTGAAGACACTCATGGTCAATAGTCATAGGGTCATAGAGTCATAGTCCATATGATTCTGGCTGAGTCTTTAAACGTTTCAGTTTCAACGCTAGCGATGTGACCTTTTGGCTTTTGCAATTCCATCAGTTTCATGGAATGAGTCAACTTTGTCATCTAATAATATTATAATATAATATATATATATATATATATATACACAAAATCCAAATCAACAAGTCCAGGCCTGGCCATCCGTAGTAATGTTACGACGTGATCTTCTGGCCGGGATTACTCAGTCAAATCCAAATTATGGGATTCAGAATCCCAATAAATTATAATACTTCTGTTATAAAAAGCCAACATCGATTTAATCAAAGAGCTCTCGTGAATTTACACGTCAATATGTATTAGAATTTAGAAGCTTTGATTTGATCAAAGCAACTGTGTAGTCTTGAGTCTCTTGATTTGATTCTTGAGGGAGATATATTTCTCATATTGATAAATGGACCAGATTACCATTTGAATTGGTCGATTCCATTCACTTCCTACTCATAAAATTAAGATAAGGAAGCAAAGGTCAAGAATTAAAAAAAGAAAAAGAAAAAAAAAATGCAAGACCTCTCTCTAGTCCCACTAGTGTCGGACACCTTGAAACAACAAAGTTAGAGATCTTCTCGAATTTTGTGTTGATGAATACACGGTACCAGCTTCTTTGGCATAAACCGTTATTAAATGGACACATAATATATATAATTTTGTTTTGCAAATAGCATATTGTAAAGAAGTCCTATTATTAGCTGCGTCTTAATGAATTTCCCATTTTTATCTAGTTTAAATGGGGTTGTTCTTTTGAGCCCAAAAAACAGAAGAAAAGAAAGGGGTTGTTCTTTATATATGCTAGGGGGCAGGCCTAAGGCCTAAGACCCCCAATACAAAATGTTTCTTTCTTTTTATTAAAAAAAAACGCTTCATCCCTATTATAAAAGAAATCCATAATTTCATAATAATAATATTTTGATAAATTATAAATTGCATCATCTAATTTAGTCATATTACTCTTATTAAGAATTACAGTATGTATATGGTACAAATGATGTAAGTGGTGGACGCTAGGTAATTTTCTTATTTTGGTAGTAAGTTGATAGATAAGAATATATATTGATGCGGATAGATTTCATATCATATATGCACTAAGACTAAGGTTGTCTATATTGTGTTGACCATGACTATTTTTTTTTTTTAATTAAAAAGTTTCAATTACAAACAGACCAAGAGTGACTTTTAGTATTTTCTTTTATAAAAGTTAGTTTCTTTTTAAAAAAAAAGTTTCAAGCACTAAAATTATGGTCGTCTATACCGCGTAGACCATGATTTTTTTTTTTAATAAAAAAGTTTCAAGTACAAAAAGAAGAAAAAAAAAAAAGAGTGACTTTTACCATTTTCTTTTATAAAAGTTTATTTAAAAAAAAAAAAAAGTTTCAAGCACTAAGGGTGACTTTTATTAAAGTTAGTCACATGTCTTGCCTTTCCTAATCGCCAAATAAACAGTCCCCAACACCAACTATGGTCAATAAGTCAAAAATCCAAGCCTCACGGTGTTTTTATTGCACAAATTTAACAGGGTGGTGTTTGCTTTTATAATTTGAAAATATGACTTTAAATTACATTTTGAGTTATAAATTAAAGTGTAAATTGGGTAAAACAAGTTATTGCCTTATAATCATTAATGTTTATTTTGATGATTGTTTGCACTTTTCACATATTTGCTGCAAGTGTAAACGCGGCTATAGTAAACACAGCTATAGTTTATAGCTACGTTTTTTAAATACGGCTAAAGTCCTTGTTTTTTGTAGTGTCTGCTAACATGTAGCTTCTCATATAATGCAATATACGGCACGCAACGTTTTCTAAATTTAACACATGGCATTGAATGGATCGGATTTTCCCTTTTTTAATGCCTAAATCAAGGGTTATATTATGAACAATGTCCATTACAGAATGCTAGAGACAATATTTTTCATAACTATTAACTTGATAAGTTTTGATCGGAACAAGTTTTCACCGGAAGTGGAATACTTATACCCACCACATTTTTTATAATGCATAGATATAAAAATGAAGTTTCATTAAAATAGACGTGGTCTTCAGTTCACACAGTAATGTCATCATTTTCGAGTATGGTAAATAATTATATTTAAAATTTTCTTGTAAATTGAAAATTATGTTACGCTGTGAAAGCTAGGAAATTAAACTCATTTAACATGTATGTATGTACATGCAAAACTTATTATTTATGGCGCAAGAGACAGAGAGAGGTCCCATGATCATCACGTCGATGGCGGCTACACGAATAATGCAAACGGAAAGCAGAGAGAGAGCCACGTGAGAGAGGGACGGACCTGGAATCAAATGGAAATAGCATATTATTAATTATTAGAGATAGAGATATTAATTAAACAATAATCAAATGGATCCCATATCTCAATCTCATAAGAAAGCATTTTTGTATCAAAAAAAAAGAAAAAGAAAGAAAGCTTCATTTTGGTGTCACTCATGACAGAAACTTCACTAGCCCAGCTAATCAATTAATTAATTATTATTATTATGGCCCTACGTTACGTGCCTTCATCATCTTAATTAATTAATTAATTAATAATTTTGGCCTATGTATATATTATATATCGCTGCAGAAAATATCTCTATCTCTACTGGACTATTGGACTAGGCTATGTAATGTAATACAATATAATTATATTTATGCGTGCAATATTGTGTTGTGTTGTGTTGTGTGGACTAGTAACAAACAAGTAGACTAGTTTGAGACCTTGCATATATAGCTTGGGATACAAAAAGTTGACTTTGTCTTTGTCTTTGAAAACTAACTCTAATTATATTAATGCGTGCAATATTTTGTTGTGTTGTGTGGACTAGTAACAAACAAGTAGACTAGTTTGAGACTTTGCATATATTGTTTGGGATACAACAAGTTGACTTTGTCTTTGTCTTTGAAAACTAACTCCAAATTAATTAATTCGTCACAGCTAGATAAACCCTTTAAATTTAATAACTAAATAAAAGTGCATATATAATATTAAGTTGACTATCTACTAATTAAGACAAAATTTAGCTACAAAATTAGTTGTAGTCTTAGACTACAAACTTACTTAATATCTTTTTATTGGAAGTGAATTTTGATAAATCTACCATTGAATTACATCTTCTTCTTATATCTTCCATGCTTGCAAAATTTAAAAAAAATTAAAGATCAATAACTATGTGATCAATAAATTTTTTAAATTACAAGTGTAGGAACTCAGTTTAGAAAGGTTCCCTAACAATACATTTCTAGAGAGTGGGGCGAAGAGTTAGGCCCTAACAGACTAGCAACGGAACACATGCCGCTTTTCACCATTGAAGGGGAGTGAACCCAATTTTCAACTAACGGTAGCTTCTCGGCATTCGTCCGAGGAGGTTCCTTCTTCTCCTCCCTCTTTTTCCCCCCCTAATGCTTTGCTCGCCCCTCTTATATAGTTCCTCTCCTCCTATCTCATTCTTCCTTCTGTTGATCATCCATTTGCCTTCCCTCTGACCGTTCGTCCCATTAGAGGCCTTATCCGTACTCGAGTGGCTCACAATGACCAATGTTACTCTGTTAAGGGGTTACATCCCCATTAATGCGGCCAGGGGGGTTAGATGAGCGCATTTAGGGTGGAGGTGACAACTTGCTTTGGGCCTGTCCCTCACCTGAAATTAGCCTTGGTACGCTGAGGACAGGGATATTCTCGGCAGGGTCCAAAAAAG
Organism: Quercus variabilis; assembly: GCA_030445155.1. Classification (NCBI taxonomy): domain Eukaryota; kingdom Viridiplantae; phylum Streptophyta; class Magnoliopsida; order Fagales; family Fagaceae; genus Quercus; species Quercus variabilis. Next base: position 97,724,590 of record CP129446.1, read on the forward strand.
CATAAGTCTTCATACACCAGCCTCGGACGCTCATCCTCCTCGGTATGGGCCTTAGGCCAAATGCAAGATGGGCCCAGTCTACCAGGCCTACGGGCCCCACAATAGCCCTTTAAAATCCTGTTGCCCGTTCCCTTGGACAGGGAGGAGGGTTTTGATTCCTATGGGTTCTCGTGGTCGATGCCCTGGAGAAGTCTCTTCTTTTTCCCGCCAACATGGCTGAACTTGGGAGCAAGAGTGGGCCAGAGGTAATGCAGCCCCTGACCTAACCACGGCAACGAAGCGGGCCGAGGATTAGACCAAGCGGTGGCAGGATGTCGAGGGCCACCTACGAACTGCCAAAGAGGACATCGCCGACCTGAAGAAAAAGTTGGCCGAGGCAGTCAGCACAAGGGGTATTGCCGAGTATGCCGGGGACGAGGCTGTGAGGGCCAAAGATGAGGCGGTGTTTGCGAGAATAGATGTTGAGCACTCCGTAGGACAAGCGGAAGAGGAGGCTTTTGCCGAGGGGGTGGCCAAGACTGAAGCCACCCTCAAAGCTCAAATTCCTGTAGTGTGTGGGCGCGTCTGTTATGAGACCTGGCATGAAGCTCTCATTCAAGTGGGGGTTGATGTCTCGTCTGACCTTAGGAGGGCGGAAAGAGTATTTTACCCTTCCGCAATTTGCGAGGTTGTTCCTGTTGCTTCCAAGGAGAGGTCTGCATTACCAGCGGCAAGTGAAAGTCATAACGGGGCCGCAGAGGACACATCTGCAGCTGACAGACCTTTTGAGGGGGCCGAGCTCCATAGAGCGTTAGAGGGGGCTAGAACCGAGGGTTAAGAAGTGCCCTAAGGGGTGGTAAGGCTTCCTGCTAGCTCCCTAGCCACACTCACAGTTCCTCCGATTACCCCTACCGTGGAAGGGCCTTCTGAAGTAGCCCCTCCGTGACAAGGTCCCTAGGTGTTAGTAAAAGCCTTTTGACAAGCCTCCTCAAGACAATTTACTTACTGAGTTGGAGGGAAATGGCATATGGCGTAGGACACTGTTATTTGCTTTCTTTTTCATTCCATTTTGCTTCTTGCTTCAGGGGCATTGTAACGAAACTATATACTTTCTATTTGAAATGAGTATTTACTATTTTGCTTCTAATTATTGATGCTTCCTTTTTCTTGCCGTACTTTAATATTTTGCTCAATACCTTGGTTCCGTTTTGGATTTGGTCTCATGAGGCCATCAGCTATCCTTCAGGCATGAATCTGAGGATCGCATCACAATTCGGCTCTAGCTGACGCTTTGGTTCCTCTGTAAATAGCCAGTTTAACCCTTCGGTTCTTCTGTGAGTAGCTAGTTTTTTCATGAGTTTGGGTCCTTGGACCATGCAATACCTTGGTTCTGTCTAGTACCTAGGTATGGCCGAGTGGTTAGCTTCCCCATAGGCTTGAGTCCGAGGACCATGCAATACCTTGGTTCTGTCTAGTACCCAGGTATAGCAGAGTGGTTAGTTTCCCCATAGGCTTGAATCCAAGGACCATACAATGCCTTGGTTCTGTCTAACACTTCCATTCTTCTGTAAGTATCTAGTTTCCCCATAGATTTGAGTCCGAGGACCATGCAATACCTTGGTTTTGTCTAGTACCCAGGTATAGCCGAGTGGTTAGTTTCCCCATAGGCTTGAGTTCGAGGACCATGCAATGCCTTGGTTCTGTCTAACACTTCCATTCTTCTATAAGTATCTAGTTTTCCTATAGGTTTTAGTCTGAGGACCATGCAATACCTTGGTTCTGTCTAGTACCCAGGTATAGCCGAGTGGTTAGTTTCCTATAGGCTTGAGTCCGAGGACCATGCAATGCCTTGGTTCTGTCTAACACTTTCATTCTTCTGTAAGTATCTAGTTTCTCCATAGGTTTGAGTCCGAGGACCATGCAATACCTTGGTTTTGTCTAGTACCCAGGTATAGCCGAGTGGTTAGTTTCCCCATAGGCTTGAATCCGAGGATCATGCAATGCCTTGGTTCTGTCTAACACTTCCATTCTTTTGTAAGTATCTAGTTTCCCCATAGGTTTGAGTCCGAGGACTATGCAATACCTTGGTTCTGTCTAGTACCCAGGTATAGCCGAGTGGTTAGTTTCCCATAGGCTTGAGTCCAAGGACCATGCAATGCCTTGGTTCTGTCTAACACTTCCATTCTTCTGTAAGTATCAAGTTTCCCCATAGGTTTGAGTCTGAGGATCATGCAATACCTTGGTTCTGTCTAGTACCTAGGTATAGCCGAGTGGTTAGTTTCCCCATAAGCTTGAGTCTGAGGATCATGTAATACCTTGGTTCTGTCTAACACTTCCATTCTTCTGTAAGTATCTAGTTTCCCCATAGGTTTGAGTCCGAGGACAATGCAATACCTTGGTTCTGTCTAGTACCCAGGTATAGCCGAGTGGTTAGTTTCCCCATAGGCTTGAGTCCGAGGACCATGCAATGCCTTGGTTCTGTCTAACATTTCTATTCTTCTGTAAGTATCTAGTTTCCCCATAGGTTTGAGTATGAGGACCATGCAATACCTTGGTTCTGTCTAGTACCCAAGTATAGCCGAGTGATTAATTTCCCCATAGGCTTGAGTCCGAGGACCATGCAATGCCTTGGTTCTGTCTAACACTTCCATTCTTCTGTAAGTATCTAGTTTCCCCATAAGTTTGAGTCCGAGGACTATGCGATACCTTGGTTCTGTCTAGTACCCAGGTATAGCCGAGTGTTTAGTTTCCCCATAGGCTTGAATCCGAGGACCATGTAATGCCTTGGTTCTGTCTAACACTTCCATTCTTCTGTAAGTATCTAGTTTCCTCATAGGTTTGAGTCCGAGGACCATGCAATACCTTGGTTCTGTCTAGTACCCAAGTATAGTCGAGTGGTTAGTTTCTCCATAGGCTTGAGTCCGAGGACCATGCAATACCTTAGTTCTGTCTAACACTTCCATTCTTCTGTATGAAGGGGTTTGTCCTCGGATCGCTTTTCTGGAGACGGTTCCTCCTCGGGTCGGACTATTAACTCTACGGTGCTTTGGGCAGGGGTGGTTCGGACTCTGATCTCACATGTGGCATTGACCTCGCCTTTAGTTCAAGTTCCCATCTTCTTCATTTACGAGGCGCCCCTTGGCCGTTCAAGCTCCGTGCTTGACGCTTTGATGCGCGAGACACACCTTCATTAATATCCTCGTGAATTGATACAAATCCAGTGGTCTATGGTCTCGTTGGGATTTGGTATCCTCGTGATTAGTACCGCTGATAATTCTCTTTTCGAACTTTGTGTGGATTAATTCCCACCAGTCTTCATCCTTTATATAAGGCTTTCTGGGGAAAACGTTTCTCCACACTCCATGAATTTCCCAACACAACTAGAAACACGTCCCCTTAGCTCCCCGAGCCCCTTCAATAACTCTGCCAAGATTGAAACCCGAGTTGGGAGATATGGGGCGACCTTGGGTTGGTGTGAGGACACATAAGCCAAAGGCCCTACCGCCCCGGCCAAGAGCCTTTGCGACCGTAGCCCCCACCAGGTTTCTGGCGCGGCAGAGTCTAGGCGTAACCCTGATAGTGCCATGCGTGGTGGCTAGGAGAGATGTCCCTGAAGTACCTAACGCTCCTCCCTGGGGTGCACCCCTGCCGGAGGAGACGCACAAAATCACGTCATGGCTGGTGCCCAAGTGTCACCGTCTCCAACTACCAACGCTCGTGAGGATTGGAGAGAATCAAGGGAACATCATGAGGGAGGGTGTCCTGGTGCCCTTGCGTCGGCTCCTCTCTTTGTTCCAGCTCCACCGCACTAGACAAGGAGTTGTTGGTGGCCTTGGAGCATGCTAGCCTCAGCCCCATTCCCTCTAGCTAGTTTTAGAACAGGTCCACCTGGGCCTCTGTTTATAGAATTAGCCTGTAAAATTGGTTTTAAAACATGCCTGCCTGAGCCTTTGTTTGTATCTTGTACTTTCCATTTAATAAAATAATATGAAGTTCCTTTTCTTTTCTGTTGAATCTTCTACTTTTCTGCAATGTTTGTTTGTTGTTGTTGTTGTTGTTTTTTTTTTTTTTTTTTTTTTTTTTTGGATGCGTCGCTACCAACCTTCCGTGAAATAACTACTTAGGAACAATCGCCTGTTGCGCTTGCCAGTGCATTAATCCTTCCCACAGACGGCGCCAATTGTATGGACTAAGTTTAGAAAGGTTCCCTAACAATACATTTCTAGAGAGTGGGGCGAAGAGTTAGGCCCTAACAGATTAGCAACGGAACACATGCCGCTTTTCACCATTGAAGGGGAGTGAACCCAATTTTCAACTAAGGGTAGCTCCTCGGCACTCGTCTGAGGAGGTTCCTTCTTCTCCTTCCTCTTCCCCCCCCCCCCCCCTAATGCTTTGCTCGCCCCTCTTATATAGTTCCCCTCCTCCTATCTCATTTTTCCTTCTGTTGATTATCCATTTGCCTTCCATCTGACCGTCCGTCCCATCAGAGGCCTTATCCGTACTCGAGTGGCTCACAATGACCAATATTACCCTGTCGAGGGGTTACATCCCCATTAATGCGGCTAAGGGGGTTAGATGAGCGCATTTAGGGTGGAGGTGACAACCTGCTCTGGGCCTGTCCCTCACTTGAAATTAGCCTCGGTACGCCGAGGACAGGGATATCCTCGGCGGGGTCCAAAAAAGTATAAGTCTTCATACACCAGCCTCGGACGCTCATCCCTCCTTGGCATGGACCTTGGGCCAAATGCAAGATGGGCCCAGTCTACCAGGCCTACGGGCCCCACAACAAGTTTTTGTAATTTAAAATTATGTACAAAATATAAGCTTATAGATCATTTAGTAAATGATATTTGATTGAGACAAAATTTAACGTGTGTATTAAGGGCGTAAAGAACATGCAATTCAACGATTAGATTTTCAAAATGTGTTGTAGTATTTATTTTATTGAGTGAGTTTGTAGCCTTAAGTTACAACCAATTTTATAGCTGAACTTTGTCCTACTAATTATTCCACACATCAATTTACACATTCCTATAAAAACTCTAACTAAATTCATATTTTGAAACATGATTGAAGTTATAATTAATAACTTATAATTGTGAAATGATAAAATTGTGTTTTAATTTTAAAATGGACTAATTACACTTATCTCCCTTGAGATTTTGGAAAATGACACTACACTCCAAACCTGAAGAGAAAAAATGCTCTCCTCTCTTAGAGTTTGAAGAAACTAACACTCTCCCCTTTTTATTATATTATATAGTAACAAAATATTATAAATTTCTATAAGAATTTATTTACAAAATTTTAAGCATGGTTGTTAAAAAAATAACTGATAAATTTAAAATAAAAAATGCAAAATTTATCAAGCACCAAAACACTTTTTTTTTTTAGAGTCAAAGCACCAAAACACTTGCAACAACAAATCTTTCCATAAATCCGTTGGAAAAAAGGAAAAAATAATTTGCAAAATTCATACTTAATATTTTAAAATACACTTTAATTAAAAATTTAAAACAATGAATTTTAATTCTAAAATATAAGATAAGTTTTGAAACATGCCTTCAAGCAAAAGGCATGTTAATACCCAATATTTTTAATATTAATTAAACAAAATTTAGTCAATCAAATGTTAAAGGGGAAAGTGTTTTTTCCCTTAAAATTTAGGATGAAGTGTCATTTTTTCAAATTTCAAGAGAGAGGAGTATAGTTACTCATTTTAAAATTATAACTAAAATTGTATCTTAAAACACAATTTCAGCCTTTTGTCTTGTAAACAGTACGTAACTATCACAACTCAACTCATAAGTTAATTAATGAAAGAATTAGCTAGCTCCCAACACTCAACTCAGCTCATTAATGCGGTTGTGGTGTGGATTTGCATATATGGTTGATTCCCATTTCCCAACAATCAATAACACAGTACCATAATTTTATGTGGTATAAAAATTACAGGGAAATGTTAATGAATGCCCTTAGAGTATTGGTTAATAATCCATTTAAAAAAAGTTTTTATGAGGAAAAAAAAAACAAATTAATATTTTGACATCTTTTTTTTATTTCCCATAAAAGTTGTGTTGAAACTTTCTTAAAATGGATTGTTAACCAATGCCCTAAGGGCACTTCTCAGTATGATCTAAAATTATAAAGTGAAATATTAAGAGCATTGGTTTAGAAACTATTTTTTGAAGCATTTTATGAAAAAAAAAAAAAATGAGAAAGTAATTAATTTTGTTATTAGTTTTTTATATTTTTCATTAGAGTCATGTTAGCGGATGCCCTTAGGGCAATTGTTAAAAAAAAATAATAGGAAAGTTTTGACACAATTTTTATGAAAAATATAAAAAGCTATTAACAACATATATTGTTTTATCATTTTTCCAATAAAATGATGAATGCATATATTAAAAATGTATGATTGTGTTTGGCGGTTGAACATGGACTATATAATAAGGTTAGTGTCTTTCGAGTTGTTTTAATGAGAATTTTTTTTTTTTTTTTTTTTTTTGAGAATCCAAGTCCAAAGGTCAAGTTTATTTCACAAAAGTTTACAAAGCATCACAAGTCACTAGTGGAGCTATATCATCAGGAAAAGATTCAATCCAGACCTGTAGCTCACTGCCATACATAGCTTTCCTAGCAAGAAAATGAAATAACCTTCGAATTTTACAAAACAAACCTAAGGGGTTCTCAGCTCTCTTATATTGTCTGGAAAACAACCCTTTGTGGTATTAGGAAGCGAGACAACCAAAATGAAAAACAAACAAGTGAAAGTGAAAAGGTATTATACAGAAGACAAGGGAACTTTGCATATATATGACAATGTGGTTGGAAATTTAATTTTTTATTAATACAATTAAAATTATGCAGGTATAACTTGCATTGTCATTCTTTGGAGTGCAAGTACCTTTTAGCCTCAAATGAATAATCTGTTTGTATTGGCTTTGGCGACTCAGTAATTGGCTGCACGGATTGTACCAAGTACACATTCAAAAGTACAGGTAGTGGATATGACAGTTTTAGTGAGTTGTAGGTTTTTCTAATTTAAAATAAGTGCCCCATAATTATTAATTTGTCAGTCCTTATCACATAAGTATCACCCTTCAAGGAATATTCACCTTCTTCAACTTTTTCAAAAATTATCTCTATAATCCAACAAGTTGAAAACTTGATCATTCATCAGATATTTGTTCCACAGTAAATAATGTAAAATAGATATGATAATGATGCATGTATTTCAATTACAATTCTGCTTCTTTGTCATGTGAAGCAAGCAAGCATCACAGTATCTTCTAGCTAGCTATCCAACACAATTAAAGCAGCCAATTAGCAGAAGCTCAAATGTAAAAAAGATACTCAATGATGGTCAGTATTTGAAGTTGGAAAACTCTCACTGTACTCAAACTCAAAGCCCTCATTGCTGTAAGGATGGCCAGAGTTCCCCTTACTTACCTCCTCATAACTGGCTGAAGTGGATGCAGATTCAGCATTGGGGTTCAAACCAACCATCTGCATTACGTTCTCAATCTCCTTCACCACATCACCCATTGCCGGCCTGTTGCTTCCTGATTCTTCAACACACCTCATTGCCAGGTCCACGAACTTCTCCAGACCTTTCAGTGATGTTTGCAAACCAATGGTAGGGTCTGGAATTTCTTGAAGGTTGTATAGATCTTTCATTCTATCAATTTCCATTTGTACCACTCTTACAATATATTTCCTCCGTTCAGTTGGCATTCATGTAGTTATCAACTCCAGCATTACCACTCCAAAGCTATATACATCACTCTTTTCAGTCAATTGCTGGGTCATGTAATACTCAGGATCCATGTACCCCTACACTAGTATAGGAATCAAGTCACAAAGTCAGAGGTTTTTTTTGATAAATAATAATTTTTATTGAGCTAAAAAAAAAAATTAAAAAAAAAAAGAGTCACCCACATATACTTGATGTATACAAACTAGGGACCAAAAAAATCAAACACACAAATTACAAATATTAATAAAATCAAAAACCCCTAACATAGTGAATATCATCATACAACTGACATCCAATTCAACAAAAGGATCGGGTACGGTGACAATGGGACAGTTTTGTGCAAAAGTCTTGATCTGATTCTTCCATTACTAAATGTAGCCGGATTATTATAAGCTCCTGATGTTTATTTTCTTTTGCTAAAAAAGTTTTGCAAAAGTATTTTCCACTGACCATTGTGCCTTTAACTTGAGTGTTGGCATGGCCCTTTTCTCCTTCACCCATAGGCTTAGACAGTCCAAAATCAGAAACTTTTGCATTTAAGTGTTCATCCAGGAGAATGTTGGTTTGACTTGATGTCCCTGTGAATAATAGGAGGGTTAGCAAGTTCATGAAGATAGGCCAGGCCTCTAGCTGTACTAAGTGTGATTTTTAGTCTCCTCATCCAATCCAACCTATATCCTGACTTCCCTGCACAAAGAACAGCTATCTCATTAAATGTTAAAGAAAAATTATATCAGCATTATCTACATGATAATCTACATTGCCTGGAAAGAGGCTATCAGAGTTATGACATATTATGTTTTCCTCTAATATTGTCTCTGGAGGAAGGCACACTGTTGAAGTATAAAGAAAACTTACTGAAAGCCATTTTAATAGTGGTTGAAGTACTTGAAAGGTTATCCTTCAGGGATCAATTTGGAACATATTCATATACAAGCATTTGTTCACCTTGATCAAAACAGAAACCAACCAGGCTGACAAGATTCTTATGATGAACCCTTGACAAAAGTTCAATCTCGGTTTTGAACTCAAGGCCACCCTGCATTGATGCTTTCTGAGCTCGTTTGATGGCAATCAGTTGACCAGTGGGAAGAGTCCCTAGATAAACCTGTAGTAATGTTGACATATTAGACATTTGGTAACAAAATTTATCGATAGGAACAGTTCAGAACTACATTGAGAAACTTAAGGAGTTGTCATTAACCAAAAAAATTATGGGGAGAGAAAGGAAAAGATTTTGTAAAGGTAATTAAACATTTGAAGTGGCAGAAGAACAGAACAAATTGCATTAAGTGAAAAATATTTCTTGTAATAAAATTAAAAAATCTTCTTGTATATTCTTGGAACTTTCGTGAACAACCAATATTCTAGAGAGAGTATTCATATTTAAACCTTTCCACAACCCCCAGATCCAATAGAAGTTTTTTCAGAAAACTTGTTGGTGTACTTCTTAAGCTCTTCAAAATAGAAACATCTTGCTCCTTTCAACCGAGGAACCCCACCACTGCCATTATTTGGATCCCAGCGTGCTGCATTTGTATGGTGTGAAAGTGAATATGTCCCTTACAATTTTGCATTAATAGCTCTGAAGAACAAAATTTATGTCATAATTATTTTACCAAAAGGGTGTAAATGATCAGAAGCTCTTTCTGCTCTTCTTTTTTGGTGGAATGCATAAAACCCTGCTAAGAGTAATAGAAGCAGCAGGACAGTGCCACCAATTGCTGCTCCAATAATAATGCCTATGCTTGACTGCTTTTTTGACTGTGTATTCCTCTAAATGATGCACATGTGCAAGAGAGAGAGAGAGAGAGAGAGAGAGAGAGAGAGAGAGAGAGAGAGAGAGAGAGAGAGAGAGAGAGAGAGAGAGAGAGAGCCAGAGAGGTCATATTAAGATGAAGCTAACATTGTATCAATTTCTTTTTTAAGAGATGCATCACAATAAGAAAAGGAAAATATTCCAAGCATTACTTTTTATTATAGAATGCAAATTTGAAGTTACTTGAAAAGGGTCCATATGGCATAGACTTAAAATAGAAGAGTCCAAATTTATCTGGAGGCTTAAATGTCTGGTTGCTAAGCACAAACCCAATGTTAGAAATTCCTGTTCAATTGAAATGATTTTAACCAGATGGGAAGACTTGTATGCTCATTTCAAGGTTCTCAGATGAGTCTTTGAAGAGGTTATTTATGGAAGCTGAATCCACAGGCAGTTTGTGGGACTGTGCAAATTTCATTGAGACCCTTGAATATCTATGTAGTAACTTGGGTTTCCTAAATCTGAGAAGGAAGGTGCTCGAAAAAATAGAGTTCCCTTGTATGAATATGCACATTTACAATTGGGGCTGGAATCCTGACCCAAATTGCAGCTTATAGGCTGACAGTTATTTGGTGGAGTTGAGAATGTACTGTTTTTTAATTGGGGAACCATGCAGTAACTCTCATTATTATTCTTACAAAATGGGTTATCCACAAGTCTGCAGAAAAATTATGGATAATTAGTCCAATGATGTGAAAAACTGCTTAAAAAAACTTGAAGATAGTGTACATATCAGGGATATTTGACTCCAACAAACCAAGAGTCTTATGATGTAATGGAATTGCCCAATTCTCTTCATGGAGGAGAACCTAGGTGTGGAACCCCTACCCCCCCAATTGTCAGCAAAAATGAAAAATCCAACAAGAAAAAACAAGTTATTCTTTTAACAGTGCAATTAAAATAAAACAACCAAAATAACTAAATATGGCTTACATCAACTTCTTGTTGTATCTTATACCACTTCCTGTGAAGTTTTCAATTGAATTGTTCTGCAAATCGATAAGTTGCAGTTGGTTGCTATAGGCGGTGCCAACATCTAAGGTGCCATTGAGCCAGTTGTTCCTTAATACCCCATCCCCACATGTCAAAACAGTCACATCATTGTGTGTAAAAATTTCTTAGTCACTATTTTTATGATAATAATCCCATGAAATAGTTGATTTCTGGGATGCATGTCTCAAAGATAAAGGGCTCCCAGGCATGAGGTATGTGCTGCCTCAGATGTTGTTGAGCATTGAATCTTTAGACATCTGAGTACTGAAAGCCTATGCAAACAGATGGTAGCCAAGTTTTTCCTCAACACAATAGTTCAATTGGATTACCATAAAAACAGAAGCAGCCAAGTGCAAATAAAAGCAAATAGATGACCTACAAAGTCTGCAACTCAGACAGCTGGCTGATTTCACTAGATAGTTTCCCCATCAAATACATGCTTGTCAATATTCTGGAATAAAGAACAGTCACATTAATATATATAAAAATAAAAAGAATGGACAGAATTAGAAACCTTAAAAAATCATTATAGGGTGAAATTACAAGGAGGTCACACGCGAATTGGTGCACCTAATCCCTTCCCAATTGTCACAAGGATCAGCACTACCCTTCCAATTTGGTGTGTTCTTCAACTCATCCTGGAGAAACAGTAGACCTTTAACTGCAGAAAAAATTATGAAATAGTATTAATAATTGAATCACCAAAAAAGGCCATGGAATAGAAACAATATGAATAGTCAAATAAAACTATACAAGGATTATATATATTTTTTGATGATAAGTTACACATGTAATTATGGGAGAATGAAGTGCCATTTGAGGTGGAGTTCATTAGCAAGCATTATATTTGAATATGTACTAAACTGAGAGGAGGATTAGGACTGGCTTTATTCTATTTTAGGCAAGAAATTTTCAGGACATGGTCACAATCTACTGTTATTCAGCAACCCAAAGAACAAAAATAAAGCCTCATCCAAGAAATGATCTTCTTGTCAAGGTTGACTGAGTACTTTCCAATTCCAAGTGCTGCAAATTAACTCTAGAAGTACCTAAATCATTATATCATGGGCTAAGTAACTTGAATCAAACTATACACTATCAAATCCTAACTTATGAATGCTACCAGATAAATGTGCCCTGTGCCTGTAGAAGAGGGAGTGTGTCAATCTATTGTGATATGCAGTTAATGGGACAAAGGGTAACTCTCCAAGGCACTGATCCATAACCTTCACACTGGAGATCATTGATAATCACCTAACAAAAACAGTAATCCTCCGTGTGCTGTGGAGGAATTGCATATCGCGCATGAACCACATGTTGTAAACACGTTAGCCTGTTATTGTGCTAAAATCAAGGGATCCTCATAGGCAAAGTCTTGTGTGTGTGTGTGTGTGTGTGTATGTATTCACACACACAGTTTGTATAGCACCTCATTGTACAGAAATTGCAAAAGATAGACAGAGGCTGAGTACCAAGCCCTTGCCACTTGCCAATACAATTTAGAACAATTTTGTTCTTTCTCCATCTGCTTACTACAATAAGAACAAATGAAAATTCATCCCAGGTGGGTCAAATTATTGTCCGAAGGTCACCAAACTGAACGTATTTTTCTGTTTGCTTAAATTATTAAGGAGAAGAAATTTCAAGAATCAAAAATCCAATTTATAGTGTTTGCCATGTTTCTGTCTCAGCAATTCATTCACATATGATAACAGCGAAAAATTGATTAACAAAGAAAGAAAAAGGAGAAAGCAATTGAAGTGAACTTACAGTCTTCATTGAAGCATCGTTGGCTGTCAGTGCTATAACCAAATATTGCATGAAAAGCAGCAGCAGCAGAAATAGCTGAGTTCCTGTTCTTCCACCCATTTCGCTTCAATGTCACTGAATTGAATAAGGAATGATAATAAATTATGTAAATCCATCTGAGGTAAGATTGATACTAAAACAAGTCAAAGGTGCAGAACTAGTGATTACAACACATTAATTACGACACAACCACCAGTGTCCACTGACTGGCTAAAGTGCTGGTTTTTTTTTTAAAAGAAAAAAGACGCAAGTGTATATATATCATAAATGATAACTCCATGACCACAGGTTGCCTGCAACTTATTAAATGGAGATATAGACATATATAATATAATATAGGGGACCTTCTTCTCAGAAATATCTAATCTAATTACATGAATAGGAGGGAATAGTATTGTTTACAATTTGCTTGAGTAGTAAAATTTATTGTTGGCCTTTCTCCTTTGATAGTTTGGTGCTAATTCCTAGGTTCTGTTTTCTCTTGCTTAGTGTTAATTCCAAGGAAGTCTATATGTTGATTCCTAGGTTAATTTTTATTTTTCTGTTCTTGGGTTTTTCTGAAATTCTTTGAGAATTCTGTACTGCATCAAGAAGACAATAAGTTAAACCCAAATGAATTTATAAATTTAGAGAGAGCAGGGTCAGAGCATAGCTGGCTAGTCAATGAGTTTGTAGTTTCAACAGAGCACAAGATAAGCCTAGGAATCAATAAGTTTGTAGTTTCTACAGAGAAAGAGTATTTACTGCCTTTGCTTTCCCGTTTACAAGAATATCATAAGTAATCTCATCAAGTACAAGATCTCTGTCAAGCATCTCATCATGTAGTCTAAAAGTTTCTTGCAGATTCCCATCCTTGAAGAGTCCAGCAATCAAGGTGTTATAAATAAGAACACTAGGAGTCATGCTCTTCCCATCCATGTCTTCCAAAATCTTGTGTGCATTTTCTAGCTGTCCTTTGTTACATAGGCCATTTATCAGAACAGTATATGTAATGATGTCTGGCACAATACCCTTGGAAAGCATCTCCGAGTAAAGATCTGATGCAAGTGGTAATTTCCTATCTTTTAACAATCCATCAATCAATGTAGTGTACATTTGCAAATCACACGGAATTCCCTCATTTATCATTTTCTTGTGCAAGTCAAGGGCTGCTTCCATGTTATCTAGATTCCTAAAGCCACTAATCATGCTATTGTACACAATTGTATTTGGAGACGATCCGAGTTCACGAAGTTCAGAAAAAAGTTCACATGCACTTTCCATGTCTCGCCTTTTGCGAAACCCATCAATTAGAGCGCAATATGCCATAACATCCAATTCAAAACCCTTGCTTTTCATCTCTTTCAGCATTTTCAGAGCAAGATCAATATTATTGCTTTTGCAAAACCCATTAATCAAGCTGGTGTAAGTGACCACATTGGGGGAAATTCCACTTTCACACATCTCTCTATAAACAGACAATGCAGAATTGATGGCAGCCTCCTTGAGGAATCCATCTATAATGCTATTGTAAGTCAAACAGATGGGAATGAAACCCCTCTCAACAAAGTTCTTCAACATCTCCTTTGCCTCAGATGTGCGGCCAACTTTGCACAAACCATTGATAACAGTGTTAAATGTGAAGTCTGTGGGAACAATATTTACACCCACCATTTGGTCAAACACATCAAAGCCACGTTCAGTGTCACCTTACCTTTTTCAGAGAGCCATGACAAAAGATAATTATATGTAAAAATATTTGCAATTCCACATTCAGCTGCCTCCTCAAATAGCTTGAATGCATTTTCCAGTGACCGAGATTTCAAGAACCCAAGTATTAAGGAATTCACATTGAAGACACGAGGCTGGATACCCTTTTCTTTCATTTGGGTGTAAAGCTCATAGGCCTTTTCCATGTTCCCATTCTTACCTCACCATTCAATCAAAACTGAGTAAGTAACCTTGTTCGGTGAAAGTCCATCCTCACCAATCCTATTGAACAAATCCAAAGCACTATCCAAATTCCCTTGCATGCAATACCCCTTCATCAAATTTGTCACCACAACCAAATTCATTGACTTCCCACAACTAACCATCTCATCCTTAAGCCTCAATGCCTCTACCATATTCCCATGCTTCACACAAGCTCCTATAACACAAGTATACGTACCCTCCAAAGGAACCCATCCCATTTCTCTCATCTCCTTCAATAACACAAAAGCCAAACTTAAATTGGGTTTCTTACAAACAACCTGAATAACAATACTATACACTTGTGCATCAAGTTCTATCCCTTTAGTCTTGGCCTCTCTAAAATACTCCTCTGCCTCCTCAGGCTTCCCGTCCTTCAAGCACGCATGCATCATCACATGTACAGTATAGTAATTGCCACTAATTCCTCTACATACCATCTTATTGTGCAATTCATGTATTTCACCAAACATGTTTCTCCTAGGCAATGCAGCCAAAAGAATATTGATATATGGTACCCAAGGAATTATATCACTCTCAAACTCAACCATTATATTATAACAAAGCATAGCATCTTCAATTCTATTAGCTCTAACATAACTATTCAACAGATGATTAAAAAGGCGCGAATCCAACAGGAAATCAAACCTGTTGGCGCATTGGACTAAGTGATGGGCAAAAACAGGCGGAGCCGGAGCTGAATCCCCAAAAACACACTGAGCAAGTTTTCAAGTCTCCGGAAAGCCCACCAAAATGTGAAGCAAAACACAGAAAGCATGGACGCTGCTTTTGACAAAGCCTCGCTTTCTCTCAACCTGTTTGAAGTGATTGAAAGCCGATCTTGGGTTGTTCTTGTGGGTGAGGAGGGTGTTTATGATTATGACATGGGTTTGAGAAATGGGTTCGGATTGGAATTCTTAAGTGGGATTGGGATTCGGTTTATTGAGAAATTGTGGCTGTGAGCAGTACAGTGAACCTAGATTACATTAGGAATAGTTATTACTGGGAATAGAAAACATTGTGGTGGAATAATTATTACTATTCATAAGTTTAATTATTACATATGGAAAACTTGTAAAATAAGATGTATAAGAAAACTTTACATTTTTGGAAATATATTAATTTTAAAATTTATTATATATACTAAGGAATAACTATTACATCTATTTTAAATAGGAATAACTATTCTTCAATTTAAAGAATAGTTATTCCAATATAATAATTAATCCATGTAATAAAAATGTAACCAAATGACCGAATTGATATTACACATGAATAGCTATTCCATTACAGGAGTTATTACAGCGTACCAAACATACCATAAGGGTTTAACAGAAAGAGTGGGGGGATATTTGGCTTCTAGCATAGCAAGGGAGGGCAATATAGTAAGTTAACACACGTTTAAAATGTTTTAGCAAATTAGCATCTCGAGTTTCTAAAACTCAAGTTCTATTTAAAACTCGACTCACAAAGACTCGCTTTGTACTTGATGACTTGGACAAGAAATGCTAGGAGATGCCACATAGATCTTGGGGCTTAAGGAGTTGAGTTTTACCATCAAAATCAAGTCTCTAAGACTCGATTTTCTTAGGCAAAAACATTTTTGACATAGCTTTTGGATGATAAGGTTTTAAAGCAAATTCCAAACAAGGAACCTAGAGAAAAAACATCATCAAACAATGAATTCATCAACAAACCCATAGAAGAAAAACATCATCAAACAACGAAAATTCATCAAACCGAAGACCCAAAGAAGAAAAACCTTCGCCTAGAGCTTCGCCATTGCTGCCTCTGTCGCTCCTGGGTTAGGAAGATCTGGGTTTGTCAATTTTGGTACTTGAAGAACAACAGGCCTGAAGAAGACCAAGAAGAACAATCTGACGATGAAGAATAGAGGAATGCTCTGATGACAAACAGAGATGAAGTACAGGAGGGATCTTTCTCTCGCTCATGAAGTCACTTTGTGTCACTTGCGGCAGCAACGTCGACGATGGGACTGAGGAGCGGCTCAGATCGTTGTTGATTCTCACGTGCTTTTAGACGTCAGTGATTTCGTTGGCGATGTTCTTGATGGCCATGGCTGCAAATCTAACTTTGAACACGATCAAGAACGCTGGGTCAAAACTAAGAAGAACACGAGGAAGGAGAAGTTAAAATGGTGAAACTCGAGTCTTCAAAACTCAAGTCTTAAAAGTGAAACTCGACTCTTATAAACTCGAGTTCCACGTGGATTTTCTTCCACATTAGCTCCCACCACTTACAAATTAAGACTTAAAAACTTGAGTTTTATCTTGGAACTCAAGTTTTAGACACTCGAGATGATAGTTTACAACATTGTTTTGAAACGTGATAGCTAACTAAATTTTTTGATATTTAATGTTATTTGGAAAAAAAAAAAAAAAATTCAAAAGAGTGAAGAAGAAATGGAGGAGGGATTGGAGAAGAAGTGATTGAAGATTTCATTATCATTATCATCATTCATTATTGTGTTTGTTGTGTCTGTGTTTGTGTTTGTGTTTGTATGCGTGCTCCGTTTCATTAGAGTTCTCTGATATGATATGAGGAAGGAATTGTGAAATGTAGATGGTCCAGCCACAATTCCTTTTTTTCATGAAATGCCTTGTAGCACAATCTTATCTTTGGCCCAATTAAGGGTCCATTCAAAGCCCATTTGATCTTCGATTAAAGAGTAACACCTCTAATTGCTATTTTATAACCAAAACTTCAAAAACACCCCACATCCAGGTATGGATTTCTAAAAAAATTTGGCAATTGTGAACAGTCAATTGGTGTCTATGGAACCTACTGTACATGAGGATGCAAAATTATTTTTCATTATCTATACTATTATTTAAGGGACTTCTCCTATCTGGGATTCTCATTTTTTGGGTTCAAAAATGCCCTTACACCCCTATGTTTATGTAGAGATAAAGCTAAAAAAAAAATTTGGTAAAAATACAACTCTAACTCCCACTAAAACATTGCCTAAAAAGTAGGGTCTTTCTCCTGTTGATTTTCAAATTACTTTATCCATTTATAAATTAGATTCTCAATATATATATATATATATATATATAAAGACAATTTTTTTTGGGCTATAAAGTAGGACCACTAAGCCCAACGTTTTCACTAAACCAAAAAAAAAAAACACTCATCACACGTGCGAAGCGTGTGTGATGAGGCTAGTTATATTAATCTCTCTCCTTTTTTTTTTTTTTTTTAAATAAAAACCATTCTCATCTCACAAAAACCTATTGCTCTCTCTCTCTCTCTCTCAAACACTCTGTTCTCTCTGGACTGAAGGCTATCTCTCAAACTCTATGTTCTCTCCAGGCCGAAGCTCACAAACCACCAAGGTTTAGGGTTTGGTGCATTGGGTTGATTCAGTGGTTGCTAGGTTGGGCAGCAGTGGTGGAGTTGAATTGGTTGTGCTGGTGTGGTTATGTTATTGTTTTTCTGGTATGGGTATGTGATTGTTTTTCCAATGAGTTTGTGGTGGGTTGTTTAGGGCTGGGTAGCGGTGGCTCTAGGATGTGGGGTTTTTTTTTTTTTTTTGGGTGGTGACAAAAGAGTGTGGTTGAGTTTTGGTGTATAGTGTTGTATGGGTTTGCTGGAGAGAGACAAAAAGACAAATAGGAAATGGAGTTAAAAGAGAAAGGAGAGAAACCAAATTTTTAACATTATCTTTTGGTAGATTTTATATTATTTTAATGAGTTGTTTGCAAAAATAGAGACTATGATGTTGAGAGAGTTGTAAAATGAGATGATAAAATAGATAAAGTAGATTTTTTTTTTTGGGTGTAAAATAGAACATTTTTGGCTTTTTGGATGCTAATGCTATGCAACACCATAAGAAACTTTTGTATTTAAGCTTATGATGATACACCAGCCGATTCAATTCATTCCCTTATTATCCCATTTATCTCAAAAGACCAATTGGATATGTTGATGTCTCTTCTTCTTCTTCTTCTTCTTCTTCTTTTTAATAAATAAATGAATGAAAAGAGGAACACGACTTATTGGCATGAATATATGTTACTTTTTAAACAATTAAAATTGCTCTTTTAACACGTTTTCCTCCTTTTTTCTTTTTATTTCCCACCAAATCTTATTTTACAAATATTTTACTATTCACTTTCTTTTACTTTACCAATATCAAACTCACTTTCTTCCTCTTTACCAATATCAAAGAGAAGAAGAAATGAAGAAATGCCAATGAAGGATTGAGGAATTATTAAACAAGGTACCCTCATAGTATTTTATTTGATTCATATTTATTTATTTTTAAATATATTAAAATTAATATGATGTTAATTTTTATTTTTAATACATGCATATTATACCACCAATGGATGTGAATGTAATTGCAAGTGGCACTCACTACTTTGCTCCCAAAAAATTGCTTGGACTTAAATGAACCACTTCAAGAAGGTATTATAATTTTATTTTATTTGTGATTTATATTTCCTTTATCATAAAATATGATGTTACTTTTTTAAACTCTTGTTATAATATAGCACCAATGGATGACAATGTAGTACCCTAAGTAAAATCCTTTGGGTTCTTTGTACTTGTTACAATTAGCATTCATCAGAAACAACAACTATGGCCTCGTTTTTGACATTCAACTCTATGATTTAATTCAATTTTATGACAATGTGATGGGCTTTTCAGAAAGGGATTTTTGTTCAGTTAACTAGGGCAACAGATTAGGCCCATATAGGTAGGTTGGATATGGTTGGCCCATATAAGGTCTTGAACTTAACAAGTAATTTTTTTTTTTTTTTTTTTTTTTTTTTACATCGATAATTTAGGGTGTGAGGATTCAAACCTTGATATTTAGGTTGAAAACACTAAGAAGTTTCAATTGAACTACAATACGCTCCCATTTTGCATGATGTCATCCACTCACTGCGTTTTGCTCATGGTCTCTTATTTGATTAAAAAAACCACCAATTGATCTAACTTGAACCTGCTATTGAGTAGTCATTTATCATGGTAGAATTAGTGAAAATTGGGTTGGAGGTTTGTTTGGTGCAAACTATTTTGGAAATGATTGAGATGAAGAAACGGGGAGGGGGGGGGGGGGGTCCAGATAACTAGGAAAGCACCAAGAAAATATAAAGTAAGCTACTAATTTGTTAGCTTATTAATGGTCTGTTTGGATTGAGAGAGAGTAGAGTAGAGTAGATTTAGCACAAAATTAGCTTATTTTTAGCCAATTCTACTCTACTTCCCTCCACTCTCCTACCTTCCCCCCTCCATCCAAACAGGCCATAACTTATTTACTTATGTATAACTTTTTAAAGCCTTATTCTTTTCCAGGTAATAATCAAACAAGTTTTCAATAAAAAGTTAATCCAAATACACAAAGCCAATGAAAATAAGTTTTCCCAAACAAGCACTAATAATCAAGTGCACTACAAAAAACAGAGTAAATTAAGCAGGCATGAATATAAGAATAGTATAATGTGCATGAAAAAATGGGTCGCTTTCAAATTGAGGTTTTGCTAATAGTCATCATTACAAGCTGTAAAATCAATTTGCAAAAGTTAAATCTTTCATCAATGGAATTGATTATAAACTTGTCCAAGGATGTAATGACAAGAGCACATCTGAACCAAATTCTTATCCTCTTCCTAAATCAACATCACTAAAAAAAAAAAATGTTATCCTTTAAATATGGTAATCAATTATGTAGTTGATTGATGGGGCAGCCTGAGCAAGAACAATTCCCACACCTCCAATGATGTTTGACACAACCAAAATTTTATTTTTAAAAACAAAACATGAAATATAAAAGCCACAGCAAATGGCTTCTAAAAGACAATAAAAACAACAAAAATTAAAATAAAAATGAATGGAGTTCAAGTTTCCTATGGTGCATGCGCAACATTGTTTACAGGCAAAAGAAGAGTGCAAAAAAAGTGCTGCAAAGATAAAAGGACATATAATAAACCTTCAGTTAGATACTTTTTTTTATTTTTTTTTATTTTTTTTATGACATAGGAGAACTTCACTCAGATTAGTTGCACCTTGCAGAGCATACTGTACAACAATCCTCACTGTTAATCAAACTTTTATAGGCAACTGACCCCACCCACCAGAACCAGTTACTGGGTAATCCAGGAGCTTTTCACCCCTGACGGGCTAAGCAGTTTATCCTCATGCCCAGGAGGCCCTTTAGTCAGATACTAACACCAAAAACATAAAGACTAAAACTAAAGGACAAGATATCTAAAGAGTAGATGAGGATTAGCATTATGTAAATAAAAAGTAAAATACAGCAATGCAATACATGTAACATCTAAAAAATAGAGCTTCTTTGAGTTTCAAGACTAACATTTGTCTGGCCAAAACAAGCCCAAGTAGCTAACATTGCTCGAATAATGCAGTAATGTTGTGCTTGTGAACAAGATCTGTACATTAATCAAATAACCTACATATTCAATTGATGACATAGGTACATTAAATGTGCTCAATTAACCGAGGGATGGGGTAGAGATCTGTCCAAATGAAGCAGTCTCTCTAAGGGTAGAATTCATTTGCCTAGCTAAGGGTGCAAAACTCAAGCCAGTAGTAGGTGCTTGAGGTGCTCTAGCCTCCAAGAGCCAAAGCATGAGCATGAGCATAGATGGAAGGAACCAAACCAAATGCATTGTGAACTCATTGTGTGCTACAAGGAGATAGGAATTGATTCTTGATGTAGGGCATGATGCCACTTCGGATATACATGACATGGTGTGGTCAGTGACGTTGTCAAAGAGCAGTTTCCTAATGCAGATATAATTAATTATTAATTATAATAATTAATTAATTATTATAATGGTCCTAGGTATCTTCATCTTAATTAATTAATAATTTAGGCCCATGTATAAATCACTGTAGAAAAGATCTCTCTATATCTATCTCTCTTCAATACGCTACTGGACTATTATTTTGTGTTGTGTGGACTAAAAACAAACAAGTAGTATGAGACTGGCATATATGGTTTGGGATACAACAAGTTGTCTTTGTCTTTGAAAACTAACTCCTAATTATTTAATGGCATCCTGCTTGAGCTAGCCTAGCTAACTATATATCTTATTAGGAGGAGGAGGAGGAGGAGGAGGGAGTATTAATCAATTCGTCGTAGCTAGTTAAACCCTTTAAATTTAATAAATAAATAAAAGTGCATATATAATAATAAGTTGATGATCTACTTATTATTCCACATGCCAAGTTACACATTCTCATTAATACTCTTAACTAAAATCATATTTTGAACACAGATTGAAGTTATAATTTTAATAACTTATAATTGTGAAATGATAAAATTGTGTTTTATTTTTAAAATGACTCATCTCCCTTGAGATTTTGGACTCCAAACCTGAAGAGAAAAAACACTCTCCTCTCTTGAGGTTTGAACAAACTAACACTCTCCCCTTTTTATTATATTAGTAACAAAACATTATAAATTTCTATAAGTATTTATCTACAAAAGTTTAAGCATGGTTAGTAAAAAAATAACTAATAAACTTATAATAAAAATGCAAAATTTATCAAGCACCAAAACACTTGCAACAACAAATCTTTCCATAAATCTTGAAAAAAGGGAAAAAAATAATATCCAAAATTCAAACTTAATATTTTAAAATACACTTTAATTAAAATTTTAAAACAATGAGTTTTAATTCTAAAATATAAGATAATAAGTTTTGAAACATGCCATTAAGCAAAAGACATGTTAGTACACAATAATTTTAATATTAATTGAACAAAGTTTAGTTAATCAAATGTTAAAAGGGAAAGTGTTTTTTCCCTTAAAATTTAAGATGAAGTGTCATTTTCTCAAATTTCAAGACAGGGGAATATAGTTACTCATTTTAAAATTATAACTAAATTGTATTTTAAAACACGATTTAAGCTTTGTGTCTTGTAAACAATATGTAGCTATCACAACTGTTGGGAATATTACACAAAGTAATAATGGAAGAACAAGATTAATAGAAAAGACAAAAAGAAAGTAGATAACTTGGAGGCACTATATCGTTTTCCTTATACAATATTTTCCCCCCACACTTTTGTTGCTAAAGGGTTATCGCAAATTTGTCTTCAGAATACAACCAAGATGTTGGGTTCTATAGATAGCAATTCTAGAGAATGACCACGGGATTTCTTGTGTTTCTCTTCAACTTTTGATTTTGTGAAGTAATTGTGATGAATATCTATTATATAGAATATTCAAGTTTAATTCTATTATTGATGTGAGTGATAATATCTATGTCTAGTTAGATAATCACTACATGTGAGGGTGGTATGTGTAAGCATTAAAGAAATAAGGTGTATTTCTTACTCTACTATATAATTAAATTGAGAGCATTAATTAAAATGGTAACAGGCAAGGAAAAAAAATGGCTAAGGTTTTGATAAAGCGTCGTGGCCACGAACATAGTAAGCCATTCCTTGTACTATAGTTGTGAAACCACAATGCATATGGTATACATGAGTTGTATACAATGTGAGCTTAGACTTAAAAGTCTAAGACAAGAATACATAAGGCAAGTCAAGTGTGGTTGGACTAGTCCATTGCCTACGTAATTCTATATAAAAAAATAGGTCTTTTAAGAGAATCACCAATAGTGGGAACCCAAACTTGAATTGATTTAATCAAAAAAGGTTTAAAGGGTAACAACAAGCTATTGATACATGGTTAGTAAGAGCACTAATTTTGTGTCTCATTCAAGATGGATTAGTGTAGACTGTTACAATGTAATTGAGGATGAATTTTACACTCTTAATGAAGTTCATAAAGAATAAATGTCTGTGTTTTAGGGACATAAGAAGGAACTTCACATTTGTGAACATAGGAGTGGTGCCGCGTCTAACAATAGTAAAATGGCTATTCTCTTGTACATGGTCACTAAACCAAGAAGAGCACAAGGCCATAACAGTGCAAACAATAGTGGATTTCTAAATGTGTTGTGGATGTTCTCATTGTGTGTGTTGTTTCCGATTTCAACACATAAGAGTTTTGGTTTAAACACTAAGCCACCATTAACTCTGTTGATTTCTTGAGCAATTACACTAATGGGAGGTTTAAGTTGAAAGACACCTTCCATTATGCATGATAAGATATCAATCAAGTGAGACATATATTATTACAACCTAGTGGGAGATTGTTGTATATATAGGTATATACAAGGATAGGTTGTAATAATGATGGTTGAGTTTGAAGAATATAGTTTCATAAAGTGAAAATTCAAGTTCTAGAATTTTCTAAATGAAAATTTGAAATATGAATTTTTTTGAAATTTTCTTGAATTTTCTGAAATTTTCTAGAATTTTCTGGAGACTATTAAGAAAGATTAAAGAGGTTTCAATATTTGTTCAACCTCAAGTTTTAGAAACTTTTAAAGTCTACATACTGTGAAGGCAATGTCTAGTTTAGTTCCATACATGATACATAACATGTACTTAATTCACTAGCAAACTTGAGCTGTGCATTCACCCTTCCAGTAATTTCTTAATTATTATTGGAATCAAAGTGTCTTTGCCTCTTTAAAGGTATTAAAATCTAAGAAGCAAGTTCTCAACACTAATCTCAACACAATGAGATAACACAATTCCCAATAGAATGAGAAATCACTAATCTTAACACAATGAGATTACTCAAATCTCAACAAAATGAGATTAATATAGTGCACATCTCCACTATATATATATATATATATTTACTTGATTCTCATTCAAAATAGACTTTCATTTAATTAATTAGGGAAGTACAAACCCATAGGTCTTTCAAGCAAACTTCCTTACCAAGATCACTTTTTAAGAAAGTCATTTCACATTTATATGATGCATACTCAAATTATATGTGGAGACATAATCCAGTATTTCATTATTGATCCTTAAATGTTTAATTAATGAACTCACTTGTACTATCTTTATTTCACAAAGAGGTACTTTCAAAATAGGATCACAATATGTGCTTGTTTAATCACAATGAATTTAACATCCCTCGATGTTAATTCTCAATACCTTTATCAAGCACATCTTTGATGCACATTAACATTCTTTTGAGTCCATGACTCGTTTAAAGGTTATACCCCCACACTTCTTGGATATCATAATTCCACAATTTGAGTTTCTAAACCCCGCAATTTGGGTTCTTAACCATTCCAAAATTCACATACATACACACACTATAATTACATTTATCAAAATGTAATAATAGAATATAGTGAATTTCCTTAAAATTATATGAATGGTTTTAAAGATATCAAACTAATAACACAAATAGTTACTAGTGTATAGATATCAAAAATCTATCATTTTCCCTTTGTTTCAAACCTTTTACTATTAACCTTAGACCAAAAGATTTTATATCTTATTCTAATACCCACTCACAATCAATTTGTTTTAAAGCTAGATGTAGATCCATTGATACCCAATTACTATTAAATAATATCGAGTCTATCTCATCATTAATAGCTTTTACAATAGAAAGCTACATCTTTTTAGAAGCACAAAGCTTTTTAAAACTTTAGGATCACTTCCCTCAAAGAATACCATGGGTATTTAATTAGGACTACACTTTTATTACCTTTAACAAGGTAAACAAGAGCTTCACATGAAAAAAAATTTGGATTAAAATCCTTTTTTATTCTTTAAGAACTTACATTCTCAAATGTAATGGTTTTTCTTTCCACAAAGGAAACATGCATTCTACTTGTCATTGTTGGGATCCTTAGAGTTGTTCTTCTAAAACCATTCACACTCTTATTCACATTCAAGTGCTTATTGGTTTTACTTGAACTCCCATTTTGAACATTGCTCACATTGTTCATATTTGCTTTAGAATTGGTGTTAGTCACATCTCTAACCCGACTTTCCTCTTCAATTCGAAGATGTTGTCCGAATTGTTCTTAAGTGAGATCTTTCGACATATGTAGAAGCTTCTTCCTAAAATTATTCCAATTTGGTGGGAGTTTCGCAATGATTGCACCCACTTGGAATGATTCAGGAATATTGATTAACAAATCATGAAGTTTATTGACCAAGATCTGTAACTCATGCACTTGATCTAAAACTGAGACATTATCAAGCATTTTATAATCAAAATACTTTTGAATAATAAACTTATTTGTACTTTGCCTCCAAAGCATTCCAAATCTTCATTGGTGATTTCATTAATGTGTAGTGTTGGGAAATTTAGATCTCGGTTGATAGAATTAACAAGTTTTAAATCCAAGTTGTTAATTAGATTTATTATCAATAAAACTTGTTAAAACAAATAAATATCAATATCATGTCAAAATCATGCAGCGAAAATAATAAATAAGACAAGATATGATGACCCAGGAAAACCAATGAAACCAACCAGCTTCACAGTAAAAAACCTAGGGGGAAACCTTCCTGAAAAGCAATCCACTATAGTAAAGAGAAGTTTCAGATCTAGTACAAAACCTTTGTCCTTAGACTCTACAATCCCCATAGATGAACTCACAGCAGAAATCTTCTACCGTTTCAGAACCTCTGAACTCTTCAATATATGAACGCCACCCTTTGATGTTGCATGGATCCCAATACGTGATTAACTCCTTTGCACAAATCCTAATACGTGACTCACTCACCAACTTGAGAAAGAAGAATGTTGGCTGCAAAGTTCTTCACTTCATCAACAATAAAGATCAAGAAGCACTTGGTTACAAAACCCTAAAGCGCAAAATGTGGCGTTTGATACGGGATAATGTTTTAGGATTCTCAAGACTGTTTAAAGATTCCCATATTTGGTTGCAAATCACATTAGGAAATTAGATGCTAAAGGAATTTAAATTCCTTATTTAATCCCATTTTAGTATAAATGTAGATTTCTTTTAAAACAAGTAGGTATCTAGATTTCTAAACTTTAAAAAAAAAAAATTGTATTTTTTATAAATTGACAATTTTAACCATTTTTCCTTATCATTTAAGCGATTGAGATAAAATATAAAACAAATAATTAATGTATTTTCCTTTGTCTTTATCTTTTCCCTGCAAAACAACATTATCTTTTCCTGCTAAAACAACATAAATAGGATAGACAACTCTGTTGATATATTCATCTTTTCTTCTTTTAGACTACAGTTTTAATGAATTTATTATAATTTATAGTTTATACTATTTTGTTTTTCATTATTTATTTAGAGGAAGATTTTTTTTTTTTTTAAAGACTTATATTGGATTTACAAATCTAAGGATAGAATGGGAAAAATAAATAATTCAGCTTAGATTTCTAGGAATAAACCAAACATTATAATATCACATTCTTAGAAATCTTATTAGATTCTTAATTAAACCAAACATAAGAATAATTACATTCGCATCCAGATTACAAGGCATCACATTTCTAGAAATTTGGTTGCTAGGAATAACGTGGACTCTCCCGTACTAAATGCCACCTAATAGGAAAATTTTTACACAATTTTCATGGGAAATATAAAAAGTTGTTAACAACATTTATTATTTTATCATTCTCCCAATAAATTTTTTCTAAAAATGGTTCCTAAACCAATGCCCTAAGGGTATAGGGGGCATTGCTTAACATTTCTCTTTTCATAAAAATAATGTCATAACTTTCTTAATATGGTTTATTAAGAATTTCCATAAAAGCACTTGTTAATATGATCCGATTACAAATACTAGAATAATTAAGCGTGGGCGTGCAGTCTAGTTTGTCGACGACTAGAAATTATAATAGTCCAATAATGGTTTGGTTTTCAAGCAATAGGATCTTATATTATATATATATATATATATATATATCATTGTTACTACTTACTAACATGCATTGCATGCATGTAATCACTCACTACCAAAACTTATTCCTCCCAAAGATTTTCTCACACTCATAGAAAGTTATAGACAAAGAGGAGGTATTAAATATATATAGTCTAATTCTTTACTTATTCCTCCAAATTCGAGGCAGCTGCCAATCGAGAAATTAAGAGAGATGGAATATATATATATATATATATATGGGAGATGTAATTAATTATATAGTTGTATAGTTGTGATTTACAATTATGTTTTACGTTGGCTTTAATTCCATGTCAAATTTTATTTTAATTCTGTTCAATCATTTCCCTGTATTTTTGTGAGATTTAATATAAGGGTTGTGTGTGAGAGTTTTGTGAAGATTTTGTGAAGATGATGATTTCTCGACTAGCTTGCAACTGGTTCACAAGTGCCAACCCGCGAAATAGGCCACATGAAAAGCACATGCTAGAATTTGAAGAGTCTTTGACAAGTTGGATTTCGCTAGTCATTCATAACTCAAGCCAAGTTGCAAGGGACCCGCAAAACTTTCTTTTTGATT
Source organism: Quercus variabilis (assembly GCA_030445155.1). Taxonomy (NCBI): domain Eukaryota; kingdom Viridiplantae; phylum Streptophyta; class Magnoliopsida; order Fagales; family Fagaceae; genus Quercus; species Quercus variabilis. The sequence continues at coordinate 97,752,238 of CP129446.1, forward strand.
ACTTTTGAGTGTGCTTTTTCTCATACCTTTACCAATACTATATAAACCTTCATTACTCACGAAATGTAAGAAGAACAAGGAGTATTCAAAAGAAACTTTTGAGAGAGAAAACCCTAGCCAAACACTTGAGAGTTAGAGATTGTTTATCCACAATCCTCTACATCATTTCTCTAGAGTTTCCACTTACTCCTACCTCTCTATCGACACATCATTGAGAGGTTTTTAACCTAAACACTTACCTCACTCATTCTAAGAATTGAGAGAAGTTTTGGTGCCTATGGAAAGCATTGGAAGAAGTTATTGAGTGGCGGATGCAATCAGGCAGAATTGCAGGATTTGTATTGTTAGGTTCTAAAGATTTAAGAATTTATGTATTTAGAACTTTAATATATAATGTTGGAAAACCATGATCAAAATAGGTTGTTTGGTCTTGTTTAGGCTTGCTCAAAGTTGTGTCTTTTATGTAAAATTGGAATTGAGCTAATGCAGAATTTACTATGCATTTTGGCCTGGCTCAATTGATTGAAACTTAGGCTCGATCAATCGAAAATTGGGCAGAATGCATTTTTCTGCAAAATTCCAACTCAGCCTTATTTCATTTAAAACATTTGGGGTTTTATGTTTTGCCCTAGGTATATAAGGCAAACCCTAGCCACGTTTTAGAGATTGTTCATATTGCTATTTGTGTGAATCTCTTGTGAGATCTGAGAGGTGTTTGCCTTCACACAAACTTAGGATTATCAAGAAGGAGATTTCTTCAAGAACTTGATGATCATTCAATTGCTACTATAAGAGCTTAAAGATACATAAGTGAGTGTGCTTGTACTTGTTAGAGAATCCAAGAAAGAAGGAGTCCGTGGTCTCGGAGTTTGCACGTAGTCGTGTCAGTAAGTTTCTATTGGTGGGTAGCAATAGAATGTTAGTGGTCTAAATTTTATTGTAAAACTTCAATTCTTTCTATAGTGGATTCAAGTTTACCTTAAAGATAGTTAGGTTAAATCTTTCCCAGGTTTTTTACCAGTTTGGTTTTCTTAGGTCATCATATCATTGTGTTATTTATTTTTTTCGCTGTTATGCATGATATGATTGTTTGATTGTGATAACCTAGATCTGGAATTTGGACTAAGTAATAACTTGGCTTGTTAATTAGGTTAATCCAATTGTGTTTTAAAGGGTCTAAAAACATACAAATGGTATTAGAGCGGGTAGCTCTTTGTCTGTAGATCTTTTGATCTCTGAGCTGATCCTTAACCCTTATTGTCATGGAACATGGACACTCTCTAGTTATTTCTCCTCACTTTGATGGGAATAATTATGCATATTGAAAAGTAAGAATGAAAGCATTCTTGAAATCTATTGATGAGAGAGTTTAGAACTCCGTTGAGTACGGATGGGAGAAGCCCACTACTTTTGTGAGTGAGTGGCAAACTTCTCAAAAAGAAGCAGCTGCGTTCAATAGAAAAGCTATGAATGCTATCTTTAATGTTGTTTCTATGAAGGAATTTAAGAGAATCTCTAATGTTGATCTTTAATGTTTTATGCTAAACTCAATGACATTGTTAATTCTGCATACAACATGGGTGAAATTTATGATCAACCTAAAATTGTTAGGAATATACTTAGATCTTTAACTGAAGATTTTAGACCTAAAGTGACTGTCATCACTGAAAGCAAGGATGTAGACTCCATCACTGTTGATGAACTTGTAGGATCTCTTCAGTCTTATGAGTTAGACCTATCCAAAACTAGCAAATCCAAATCAATGGCTCTTACGTCAGTTGATAATGTTGAGGTTGGTGGATTTGATGATGAGCTCTCTGCTACAGAGATTGCTTACATTGCCAAGAACTTTAGAAACTTTCTTAGGAATAGTTATAGAAAGGCAAGATGTATGAACACTGTTGAACCTAAAATTTTTAGGAAGAATGATCCCACTAAGGTTAAAAACAATGAAAAACCTAGAGAAAAAGTTAGTAAATCTTCAAATAATTCTATGGGTCCTCAGTGTTTTGGATGTCAAGGATATGGTCATATGAAATCTGAATGTCCTACATACTTGAGGTCTAAGGGTAAGGCTATGGCTGTAACCCTTAGTGATAATGAAGTTTCTAATGATGAGTTTGGATGTGACGAGGATGGAAACTTCATTACTTTCACTGCTATTACTTTAGTTAATGAAAGTGTGTCTGTTAAAGAGAACCTTTCTGATGGGAAATTCTTTAAGGATATAGATCTTCAAGAAGCTTATAATAAATTTTACAAAGGTGCTACAAAAGATGCTATGGATGTTGAACTTGGCTTGAAGAAAATTGCATCTCTTGAGCTTGATAAGAAAAATTTGCTTGTTAAACTGTTTGATGCTAATAAAATTTTGAACAATGTGAAAACTGAGAATATGATTTTACTTGATAAAGTTAAGAAATTGGAACTTGATTTATTTGTTGCTAGATTTGCTAGTTCTAAACTTGATCATATGTTAAGTGTTCAAAATGCTCCTTTTGACAAATCTGGATTAAGTTTTGTTGAAAGCATCACTGTGTCTGCACCAAATTCCACAAATTTTGTTCCTTCTTCTTCCTCTAAACCCCCTGTGAGTGAGGTTGTGAGTGAGACTGTTAAACCTGTAGAGGTCACACCTCCTAGAAAGATTATGGTTGATCTGAAAGAGTCTAAACATAAGGAGTCTACCCTTTCTAAGGACATGATGCATGGTAAGCCTACTTGGATTTGTCATTTTTCTAGAAAGTATAGGCACATTCGTCCAAACTGTTACAAGCTGCAAGTTGCTAAAAGAGCAAACAAATCAAAAGTACCTGTGCCTTAAGTACAAGATCCTATGGTACTCATTGGTAAATTGGTAAAGGCTCTAAACCTTTATTCCAATCCTAGAGTTAGAAATCACTATAATGTGAATAAGAATTTCAATGCTCGAAGTGCATCTAAAAAGTTTTGGATGCAAAAAACTCGATCTAATTGAGTCTTTCTGACATGGTCCTTGTGCTTTTTTGCTCTACCCTTTGTGATCATTGTTCTTTGGTTTCGTTTTTTCTTTTTGTTTCTAGAATTTGCATTGTATAACATTTATGCATTTCATTCTAGGACTGTTTAAAAAAAAAAAAAAAGAGAGAGAGAGAGAGAAAAGGAAGCAAATCGTGTTTTGTATTTATTCTTTTTTTTTTTTTAACAAGGTTGGTCAATTTATTTTCACATAACATGTCTTTGTACCTTGTTTAGCTTGGATAAGCTTATTTATTGCACTTTATTAGTTGAAACTTTGTAATGCATGTTGTGTGGGAAAGATATTTATGAATTTTGATCACTTTGTCTTAATCTTGAAGTCACATGTCTTTGACTGTCGGACTTAAACTTTTTGAGAAATACATAAATAACCATCTCACCACTGTTCACTAGCTAATCATGAACACCTTAGTGCATATCATAAGATTTTGTGCTCGAGAAAGTGTAGTACATGCAAAAAAAAAAAAAAAAAAATAGGTGTAGCCTCGATTTGAATGCTTAAAATTGGTGTGTACATTATTGGACTTCAAGTTAAATCAAATAATTAAAATTGGTGTGTACATTATCCTGGCTATTTTATTAAGTTTCTAAACAACTAAAATTGTGGACAATATGAGGCAAATTCAAGAAACTTACATGATTGCAAACTTATGATCTAGGAGATGTGAGAGTTATACGATGTAACTCTTTAGGTGATAGTCTCTTTCAAATTCTATGTGATGAATTTTGTAGACTTTGTGTTTGATTTTTATTCACATATCACCTCATATGTATCTTAAGCTTTTACTAGTTGCACACACTACACAAATTACTCTTTGCTAAACTTTGTACATGTTATTGTGTGTATTTTTAGTTTGACCAACTAAGTTTGAAAATACCTTGAATTTTTATGCAAAACATATTTGATGCTTGAGTTCCAAAGGAAAATGTGTGAAAATCTTAATTTTGAGAAAACTGGATTTACAACTTGTGTTTTTGAAAAGCATCTCACCTCATACTCATGCATTTTACTCATAAAATTCAATGCTTTGAGTGTTTTTAGTCAAAATTTGTTGAATTTTTCAAAAATGTGTGTGTGTGTGTCTGTGTGTGCGTTTTTTTTTTTTTTTTCAAAATTTCGATTGATCGAGGCTATTTTTCAATCAATCGAAATTGCGATTAAAAATTGAAGTGAGCTTCTGTCTGTTTTGATCAATTGAATCTAAAATTTCTATTAATCGAAAATCGTGAATAAGGTTTTTAAAAATCAGATTTTGACTGGTTCTTCATACATTTCCAAAAAGTTTTCAAACTTCTCTCTCTCTCTCTCTCTCTCTCTCTCTCTCTCTCTCTCTCTCTCCGATTCGGACTAGGCTCCACGTCAATTTTTTGTTGTTTTCGTCATTTTCTTTTGCAAGGTTTTCCTCTTTCAAGGCCGGTAAGTCCATTTTACCCTTCCTTTTGCATTTTATTTCATGTTTTCATGCATAAATTCATGCATTTGTTTGGGATTTTCAGACCTATTCACAATTGGGGGTTTTTGATGAATCAAGCCTTATTTTCTGAAATTGATCATTTGGTTTTGTTCCTATGGTGTTATAAACATGTTCTTAAGAGTTTAATTTGATCAATTTTGTGATTTGTGAGAAATTGGAAATTCTAGGGCTTGAATTAACCTGAATTGGGGATTTTGTTCAAATTGGATTTAATTGATAAAATTGGTTTGTTGGATTGATGTTTTTGATCATTCTAAACTGTATTCTATCTTGTGTGATGATTAATTAGTCAATTATTTATAAAAACAAATAAGTGATTTTTCAAATTTTGGGTTTTTTGTTAAAAACTCTATGCTCAAGCCAATTTTGTGAATTTGAACTTAAATTGAACTTAGTTTCACTACATTAGAGCATGCATCATGATATTTAACTGTTCATGCATCATATAAATTTTTGTTCTGATAGGCTACAAATTGAATTGACTCCTTATGATTAAACCAATTAAATTAGCCAAGTTATTAATTAATCAATTTAACATGCAAACGCGTGGTAGCACAAACAAATCACCAATTAACTAAATATGCAGCAGAAATTAAATGACACGGTGATTTGTTTATAAATGGGAAAAATCTGACAGCAAAAACACCGTTAGGTGATTTTCAGGTCACTACTCCCGAAACTCTACTATTATCACAACAAGCGGTTATAAGTAAAGGAATCTTAAGTACCTTACCAACCTACAATTGAACCCCTTACCCCAATACCTAATTGGACTTGTTATGTAGTGACAGTTCCCACTTTTGATGCACAGCTCCCAAGTACGTGACTAACTAATGTGCGAATCTCAGTACGCAACTTTAACACCAACTGAAAGAGAGGTTGGATACAAAGTTCTTCAGTTCATCCTACACGATGAAGATCAAGAAGATGCTTGGTCACAAAACCCAAAGGTCCACATACATAGCAACTTCTTCAAGAAGTGATGAATTAGGTTAAGAATTTCGTCTCTAGTCACAATTTGCTTCAACAGAGTTTTGCTCAATGTTTGTGCAACTTGTGAATTGTTTGACGACCTTTAAAACAATCCTTTTATATGTCTAATGTTAGGAGAAAAGAAGGCTCAAAGACACATTCACTGATTCCAAGAAATCAGATCAGAATTTTGAATTTCTTAAATCTCGATAGACAGGAGGTGTCGAGCTTACAGGCTTGAGACAGCTTTCTTAAGCTCGATAGATGCAGCTGTCGAGTTTTAATGAATTTGCACTCTCAGCTTGTTTTTTTTTTTTTTTTTTTACAAACTTGATGACTTCAACATTTGATTTTGAAACCTTATTTCTTGAAGTATTAAAAATATCTAGAACTACTCATTTACAAGTAAAATGCATTTTGTCAAAAGATTAGCCAATTACATAGAAAAATGACATATGTTCTTTAACAAGTGAAACCACATATGTCCTAACATGGGTACATGCGCCGCCCTTACGGCCTCCTCGTCTACCAATCTACAGAACCTGAAATTTTGGTAGCCATTTGACCCTGCACGCGCCCTCATGTGCCTCTAGGATTTCGGGCTTCTCCTCCACGCGCCGGTAAACATCGCACGCTCCTGCCACGCGCCGGAAAACTGATGCTGATGTCATCTGACGTCATCACTCCACGTCAGCAGCCATGCAGCACGTCCACATCATTGACACGTCATAGGATGACGTCAGCGGCTCTGCTACCCGATCCGTGACCCGATCCGGAAACCCGGAACTGACCCGGACCAGTATCCGTTGACTTTGACCATGGACCAGTTGACTTTGACTTTTTGTGCTAACTTGTAGTTTGTCCTTGGTGTTCTTTTTTTATTTATTTATTTATTTTTTATTTTTTTGGTGTTCTGCTTTGTGTCTTTGTCCTTTCCTTAGCTCCATGCCTAGGAAAACTAGAGCCCATAGGACTCCCTCCACTTCTTCTGATTCTCCTTCTAGGAGTGAGCTATTTAAGAACGACAAAAGTAGAGAGTTATATGATAAATTGAATAGTAAGAGAAAAATATGGGTTGAGCGATCTGTTGTGTTAGATAAGCTAGAACCTGCAATTAGGGCAAACTTTGAGAGTAGAGGCTAGTTGACTCTATTGGAGGTAGATTATCCATCCCTGACTACCATGATTAGAGAGTTCTATTCGAACCTCTCTTGCCACATCTATAATTCCAACACCCTTGTTAGGAGCTGGATACGAGGTATTGAGTTTACCATTACCCCTAGGGTAGTGGCTAAGGCTCTTGGGGTTTCGGTCGTTAGGCAGCCCGTCTATCCTTATAAGGAGTCTCCACCCCTTGATGACATTATGTCATACATCGTTGGGTCTCCTATCCAGTGGGGTTCTGATCCTCGGATCATGTCTGTTGAGCTTACTAAGACTACTTATCTTTCCTTAAGATAGCGTATCATTCCTTGTGGCCTATTTCTATAGAGTTTTGTTGATAGGGGGAGTTTTGTTTGTTTGGAGCCTGTGATAATTAGATTGTATCTAGGAGCTGTACTTTGTTTTTACATTTTTTGGCTCTTGATATATTTTTGTTAGGCTATTCATGTTAGGGAAAGATACATTTATCTTGTTTCTTGTTTCATTACTTATTGATTTATATTTATGAGTTATTCATTGATATATGTCTTTATTTTGTATTTGGTGAAATCAAGAATTTATTTTTTTTACTTGTATTTTCTACACATACGTTTATGCATCTTGTTTAGTGTTTCAGGAAAAATACAGGTTGATTCAATTGAGCTGCTGTCTACACTTGCAACTGATGGATAGTAGTTAGGATTTGATTTGTTGTAATGAGCATTTTTTTTTTTGTAAAAGACTTTTATTTGTAAACTTTGACCTTTTAGTTTGTGTTTTGTCACGGATTGTTAAAGTGGGAGTTTGTTAGGTTCTAAAGATTTAGGAATTTATGTATTTAGAACTCTAATGTATAATGTTGGCAAACCATGATCAAAACAGGTTATTTAGTCTTGTTTAGGCTTGCTCAAAATTATGTCTTTTACGTAAATTTGGAATCAAGCTGATGCAAAATTTACTATGCATTTCGGCCTGAATCGATTGATCGACGCTTAGGCTTGATCAATCGAAAATCGGGCAGAATGCGTTTTTCTACAAAATTTCAACTCAGTCCTATTTCATTTAAAACGTTTAGGATTTTATGTTTTACCCTAGGTATATAAGGTAAACTCTATTCACGTTTTAGAGGTTGCTCATATTACCATTTGTGTGAATCTCTTATGAGATTTGAGAGGTGCTTGCCTTCACACAAGTTTAGGATTATCAAGAAGGAGATTTCTTCAAGAACTTAATTTCTTCAAGAACTTGATGAACATTCAGTTGCTGCTATAAGAGCTTAAAGATACACAAGCAGGTGTGCTTGTACTTGCTGGAGAATCCAAGAAAGAAGGAGTCCATGGTCTCAAAGCTTGCATGTGGTCATGTCAGTAAGTTTCTACTGGTGGGTATCAATAGAATGTTAGTGATCTAACTATTGTAAAACTTTAATTCTTTCTATAGTGGATTCAAGTTTACCTTGAGAATAATTAGGTTAAATTCTTCCTAGGTTTTTTAACGATTTGATTTTCTTGGGTCATCATATCATTGTGTTATTTATTTTTCCATTGATATGCATAATATGATTGTTTGATTGTGATAACTTAGATCTGAAATTTGGACTAAGTAATAACTCGGCTTCTTAACTAGATTAATCTAATTGTGTTTTAAGGTGTCTAAAAACATACACATATAACTAGTGAAGACAAGACTCCAAGAAGTCTGTTAGTAGCTAGAACTTGGAGAGCTCAAGTACATTGAATAGATTAGGCTTGTAAGGTTTTTTTGATATTCATATACTCCAATTTATTCACTAGTGGATTGATTTTGGCTTGGAGGGCCGCAGAGAAGTTTTTTGCGTACTTCAATTTCCTCTTTAATAACATATCTTGGTGTTATTTTGTATTTGCATTTCTCTTTTCTACTTTTTAAGCTTTACATTTATCACTTATTGTACTTACTTATGCATTAGAGTAGTGTTCCGGTTTATTGTGTATCTTTTACTTTTGTTCTACACTTAGTTAAGTTAGAGTAAAAGCACTTAAGTCGTAATTTAAAATTTGGGATCTAAACAAACATTGATGTTTCTACACTAATTGAACTTTCAATAGTAAACTAGAATATGTGATTGTGACTAGGCTAGGATTATTTGTAATTTTACAACATAAAATAAGTTTCTTAATTTGAAGAGTAATTTGATAATTTTTTCAAAAGTTTGATAGGTGCATATATTAAAAATGTATGATTGTGTTTGGTGGTTGAACATGGACTATATAATAAGGTTAGTGTTTTTCAGGTTGTTCCAATGAGATTTTTTTTTTTTTTTTTAATTTTAAGAATCCAGATCCAAAGGTCAAGATTATTTCATAAAAGATCAAAGATTACAAAGAATTACGAGTCACTAGAGGAGCTATATCATCAGGACAGGATTCAGTCCAGACCTATTGCTCACTATCATAAATAGCTTTCTTGGCAAGAAAATGAAATAATCTTCAAATATTACAAAACAAACCTAAAGGGCTCTCTGCTCTCTTATATTGTTTGGAAAACAACCCTTTGTGATATTAGGAAGTGAGACAACCAAAATGAAAAATAAACAAGTGAAAGTGAAAAGGTATTATACAGAAGACAAGGGAACTTTGCATATATATGACAATGTGGTTGGAAAATTTAATTTTTTACTCATACAATTAAAATTATGCAGGTATAACATGCATTGTCATTCTTTGGAGTGCAAGTTCCTTTTGTTAGAATTATTTGCCCTCAAAAACAATATCATGCATTTTTTATTTGATAATAAAAAATTTATTTTCACGTTCATTATTTTATAGGTATATTTCATTGTTTAAATGTGGCATATGATGTCACTTCTGTAGAAAAAATCATGTTAATGGTTAAGGAACCAAAGACAGGGAGTAATGATTTTTCATAGATTATTAAATTGTTCTAGGCTGTGGATATTAATTGAATATTACCACTAAAGCCTACACTTGTTGTGCTGCTATATGATAGGATGATTTACTCCATCATTGAGGTAGTGACTTTAAGCAGACAAGTGGGTGTAATGTAACAAGTACATACACTGAATTGGATCCGATTAAGGACACCTTATGGAGCGATCACTATTAATTAAAAAGTTGTCTTATCACAATTTTTCTATTGTCCTTAAACATGAGGGGTTTGTGTATATTTTTTTAGTATGCACATAACTTTGAAAATGTCAACTAGTGATGTTGATTTTTAAAGGCTATATACAGACACGTTGGGTTATGTGTGTAATAAGTAAAATATATAAATGCTCAACAATGAATCCACCAGTCTCTAAAGAAGATAGTATATTCAGTTGATTTTCATATTGAAGTTGGGCTCAAAACAAAACCGGCCGGTGACATTTTTTCGAAAATGTTTTTTCATATATATATATATATATATATATATATAATATTGTATATATATATATTTAAAGAGTTTTTAAAGATATTTTGGAGTCCAATAGAAATTACGAAATCAAGAAATTAAGAGTTACATAAGCTAGGGACATGACAGTGATATTAATCCAGTCCTAGTGGCTTGTGGGAATATAGTATGGTGGAAGGACATAGATATAAAATTGTAAGTAATGAGACCTCATTTGTAATTCTTTAATCTTCAGGGGTCAATTGCAATGTGTTGATGGACATTATTGCAATTTGTAGAAGTTCAAATATTTTCTTGATATGATTGAGAAAATTAAGGAATATTTTTGGAAAGAGTTTCAAGAAAAGTCAATAACGTTCAAAAAAAGTTATTGATAAAATCCTACGGCTGAAGATTAGGATCCCTAAGGATCCCACGTCCAATCTCTCTCTAGGGTTTTAGAAGTCTACTATAAAATAAGATTTTATAATATCATATTCAGTGGTTGGCCATCAGAACTACTGTGTGATATTGCAATCTTCTGAAAACTCAAAAGAAACAGAGAGAGAGAGACGTGAATACCTTGGGAGGCAACACGCTTGGGTTGCTAAGAGAGGTACGCAATTTTGTTTTATTTAGAATCCATGGTTGTGTGGTACAACGATCTTTAAATGAAATATGATTTATTTTTGTTCTATATTGCTTCCGCAAAACTTTCAGTGGTATCAGAGCAAACCACAACTAATCATGGATTTTAAATTGTTATTTAACATAAATATGTTTGCCGAGATTTTTCCTATATGCCGTGATTGATACATATATGATATGTTAATTGTTTTTGTTCGGAGAAGTGGCATATTGATATATGTGCTATAATTGATATTCGGAGAAGTGGCATATTGATATAATCTTGAGTTGTGCACAGTAGCGCTACTATTGCTTTATGGATTGTCTGTTATGTGGATTGCTTTATGGATTGTCCATTACGGTTTCCTGTGTATACTTTATAGATTGTCTTTTATGCTTTATAGATTGTCTTTTATAGATTGTCTATTATGAACCAATATACACGTATATGTGCTTATCTGTGTAACCATATTGATATACATTGGTTCAATGACTCACCTTTTTTATATTGGTAAAATCTTGTGCCGAATTGAAGTTTTGAATCCCAATTAGTGGGAGTTGTATTAGATACATAAAAGAATAATATTTAAATAATCCCAGTATTGATATATATTAAGTGCTAAATAGGATTATTTTATAAAATAATTCCTATGGCCCTCCATTGTCGGTAAATAAAGGCTCTATTAAATTAAAATTTTGTTGAAGCCAAAAGGATAGACTTGATTTTGGTTTGGTAGTTCCTCTTGTTTACTTCTTGGGAAGACAAGTGTGTGTATGACTGGTGAGAGTGTGGCTAAAATAGCAACATAATCATACTAGTACATATATCACACTCAGATAATGGTTTGCACTTATCCAAATAAACATGACCACTAAAATAGTGTAAAACATGTTTGATTTGGAGGCCAAAAGTAAATCGGGAGTCATAGATAAATTAAATAAAATTAAAAACATGAGATAAAATTATGATGAATAGTATCTATTTGCCTTTATATGGTGTGCACAGTATATTTCAAAAGAAATTATTGGAGCATGCAAGGTAAGGGTTCCCGATGCCCACTTTGAACTATTTATGAATATAATTGTTATATTCTGTTCTGGGAATCTATGAAATTTTGTTCTTGTGGGAGGTACCATTAGTTATTCAAAAACCTGAATATGATGGATATATGTATGTGAAAATATTATTTTATATTATTTTGCAGATTTATTATGACCAATTTTAATCCCTTAGCTAAGATTTTGGATGAAAATCTCTATAATCTAACAAGTTGAAAACATGATCATTAATTCATCAGCTATTTGTTCCACAGTAAATAATGTAAAATAAATACGATAATGATGCATGTATTTTAATTATGTAAAGTTGTGATTTTCAACTAGTCTTTGTTGGCTTCAATTTCGTGCGAAATTTGATTGTAATTCAGTTAATCATTTTCCTGTATCTATATGGGTTTAATTGTAAGGGATGAGTGTGAAAGATTGGTGAAGAATCAAGCATACAATGAAGACCAGTGCAAATTCGGGACTAGCTCGCGAGTAAAGCAACCTGTAAAAATGTCATGTATGAAGCACAAGATTAGAAGATAAAGAGTCATGCTAGCTTGTCATTTTGCAAGAACTTCGCGAGAAAAGCCATCTCGCGAGGTACCCACAAAACTCTCTGTTTGACAAAAATAAAAAAGTGTTTTACTAAATTCTTTACACACATTATATATACCCTCATTACCTACGAAATTGTAAAGAATGTTTTTCAGAGAGAAAACTCTAGCAAAACACTTGAGAGTTAGAGATTGTCATACCCACAATCATTTACATAAATTCTCTTGGTTTTCCTTTACTCCTACCGTTTCATCTATACATCCTTAAGAGGTTTTTAACTCAAACACTTACCTCACTCATTCTGAGTGTTAAGAGAAGTTTTGGTGCATTTGAGAAGTATTGGAAGATGCCATTAAGTGGTGAATGCAATCAGGCAAAATTATGGAATCTAGAAAGCTAGTGAAGACAAGAATCCGAAAAGTCTGTTGGTAGTAGGAGCTTAAATGGCTCAAGTATATTGGGTAGATTAAGCTTGGAGGGTCTTTTTGATATTAACTTATTTACTAGTGGATCGATTTTAACTTGGAGGGTCGCGAAGAGGTTTTTTGTCAAGTTCTTCAGTTTCCTTTTTGATAAAACGTCTCGGTGTTATCTTGTATTTGCATCTCTCTTCCCTACTCATTGAGCTTTACTTTTATTGCTCATTGTGATTTGCTTATGGCTTAGAGTAGTGTTACTGATTTATTGCACTTTTTTTACATTTGTTCCGCACTTAGATAAGTTAGAGTAAAAGCAAGTAAGCCATAATTTAAAATTGGGGGTCAAAACAAACATTAGTGTTTTCACACTAATTCAACTTTCAAATTACAATTCTGCTTCTATATCATGTGAAGCAAACAAGTATCACAACATCTTCTAGCTAGCTATCCAACACAATTAAAGCAGCCAATTAGCAAAAGCTCAAATGTAAAAAAGATACTCACTGATGGTCTGTCTTTGAAGTTGGAAAACTCCCACTGTACTCAAAGCCCTCATTGTTGTAAGGATGGCCTGAGTTCCCCTTACTTACATCCTCATAACTGGCTGAAGTGGATGCAGATTCAGCATTGGGGTTCAAACCAACCATTTGCATTATGTTCTCAATCTCCTTCACCACATCACCCATTGCTGGCCTGTTGCTTCCTGATTCTTCAACACACCTCATTGCCAAGTCCACGAACTTCTCCAGACCTTTCAGTGATGTTTGCAAACCAATGGTAGGGTCTAAAATTTCTTGAAGGTTGTATAGATCTTTCGTTCCATCAATTGTTGTTTGTACCACTCTTACAATATATTTCCCCCTTTCAATTGGCATTCTTGCAGTTATCAGCTCTAGCATTACCACTCCAAAACTATATACATCACTCTTTTCAGTCAATTGCTGAGTCATGTAATACTCAGGATCCATGTACCCCTACACCATTATAGAAATCATGTCATAGTGTCAGAGGTTTTTTTTTTTTTTTTTTTTTTTTTTTTTTTTTTTTTTATAAATAATAATTTTTATTAAGCTAAAATTAAAAAAAAAAAAAGTTAAAAAGTCACCCACGTATACTAGATGTATACAACTAGGGACCAATAAAATCAAACACAAAAATTACAAATATTAATAAAATGATAAACCCCTAACATAGTGAATATTGTCATACAACTGACATCCCATTCAATAGAAGGATCAGGTACCCTAACAATGGGACAATTTTGTGCAAAAGTCTTGATCTGATTCTTCCATTACTAAATGTAGCCAGATTATTATAAACTCTTGATGCTTATTTTCTTTCACTAAAAAAGTTTTGCAAAAGGATTTTCCACTGACCATTGTGCCTTTAACTTGAGTGCTAACATGACCCTTTTCTCCTTCACCCATCAGCTTAGACAGTCCAAAATCAGAAACTTTTGCATTTAAGTGTTCATCTAGGAGAATGTTGGTTGACTTAATGTCCCTGTGTATAATAGGAGGGTTAGCAAGTTCATGAAGATAGGCCAGGCCTCTAGCTGCACCAAGTGCTATTTTTAGTCTCCTCATCCAATCCAACCTGAATCCTGACTTCCCTGCATAAAGAACATCTATCTCATTAAATGTTAATGAAATTTTTTTAGCATTATCTACATGATAATTTACATTTCCTGGAAAGAAGCTATCAAAGTTATGGCATATTATGTTTTCCTCTAATATTGTCTCTGGAGGAAGGCGCACTGTTGAAGTATGAAAAAACTTACTGAAAGCCATTTTAATAGTGGTTGAAGTACCTGAAAGGTTATCCTTTAGGGATCCATTTGGAACATACTCATATACAAGCATTTGTTCACCTTGATCGAAACAAAAACCAATAAGGCTAACAAGATTCTTATGATGAACCCTTGACAGAAGTTCAATCTCAGTTTTGAACTCAAGGCCACCCTGCGTTGATTCTTTCTGAGCTCGTTTGATGGCAATCAGTTGACCAGTGGGAAGAGTCCCTAAATAAACCTGTAGTAATGTTGATAGATTAGACATTTAGTAACACAATTTATCGATAGGAATAATTCAGAACCACATTGAGAAACTTAAGGAGTTGTCATTAACCAAAAAAAAAAAAAATATATATATATATATATATATATATAAATATATGGGGATAAAAAGGAAAAGATTTTGTAAAGGAAATTAAACATTTGAAGTGGCAGAAGAACAGAACAAATTGCGTTAAATGAAAAACATTTCTTGTTATAAAATTTAAAAAATGTTATATATTCTTGGAACTTTCATGAACAACCAATATTCTAGAGAGAGTATTCATATTTAAACCTTTCCATAACCCCCAGATCCAATAGAATTTTCTTCAGAAAACTTGTTGGTGTACTTCTTAAGCTCTTCAAAAGAGAAACATCTTGCTCCTTTCAACTGAGGAATGCCACCACTGCCGTTATTTGGATCCCAGCGTGCTGCATTTTTATGGTGTGAAAGTGATTATATCCCTTACAATTTTGTATTAATAGCTCTGAAGTACAAAATTTATGTCATAGTTATCTTACCAAAAGGGTGTAATTGATCAGAAGCTCTTTCTGCTCTTCTTTTTTGGTGGAATGCATAAAACCCTGCTAAGAGTAATAGAAGTAGCAGGACAGTGCCACCAATTGCTGCTCCAATAATAATGCCTATGCTTGACTGCTTTTTTGACTCTGTGTATTCCTCTAAATGATGCACATGTGCGAGAGAGAGAGAGAGAGAGAGAGAGAGAGAGAGAGAGAGAGAGAGGTCATAATAAGATGAAGATAACATTGTATCAATTTCTTTTTTAAGAGATGCATCAAAATAAGAAAAGGCAAATATTGCAAGTTTTACTTTTTAATATAGAATGCAAATTGGAAGTTACCTGAAAAGGATCCATATGGCATAGCCTTAAAATAGAAGGGTCCAAATTTATCTGGAGGCTTAAATGTCTGGTTGCTAAGCACAAACCCAATGTTAGATATTCCTGTTCGATTGAAACGATCTTGACCAGATGGGAAGACTTGTATGCTCATTTCAAGGTTTTCAGATGAGTCTTTGAAGGGTTTACTTATGGAAACTGAGTCCACAGGCAGTTTGTGGGACTGCGCAAATTTCATTAGAGACCCCTGAATATCTATGTAGTAACTTGGGTTTCCCAAATCTGAGAAGGAAGGTGCTCGAAAAAATAGAGTTCCCTTGTATGGGAATGCACATTTACAATTGGGGCTGGAATCCAGACCCAAATTGCAGTTTATAGGCTGACAGTTATTTGGTAGAGTTGAGAATGTACTAGTGTTTTTTGATTGGGGAACCATGCAGTAACTCTCGACTTTATTCTTACAAAATGGGTTATCCACAAGTCTGCAGAAAAATTATGGATAATTAGTCCAATGATGTAAGAAACTGCTAAAAAAAAACCTAAAGATAGTGTACATATTATGGACATCTAACTCCAACAAACCAAGAGTCTTATGATGTAATTGAATAGCCCAATTCTCTTCATGAAAAAGAACCTAGGTTTGGAACCTCTACACCCCCCCCCCCCCCCCCAACAATTGTCCAAAAAAAACAATCCAACAAAAAAAAAAAATTTTATTCTTTTAACAGAGCAATTAAAATAAAACAACCAAAATAACTAAATATGGCTTACATCAATTTCTTGTCGTATCCTTTATCTCTTGTTGTGAAGCCTTCAATTGAATTGTTCTGCAAATCGATAAGTTGCAATTGGTTGCTATAGGCGGTGCCAACATCTAAGGTGCCATTGAGCTGGTTGTTCCTTAATACCCTATCCCCACATGTCAAAACAGTCACATCATTGTGCGTAAAAATAGACTTTGTTGTTTTCAAATCTAACAAAATTACATGCTTTTTCATTTGGATTTTCTCAACATCCATTATGTTGAAAATGGTGCTACTTGAAATTGAATTGATACTCACACAGTCTGTAAAGTGGTAAGGCTGAATAAGTTAACAGGAACTTCTCCTTGACAATGTGTGTTTTCCATCATTCTGCAAACAGAAGATTTAAAGGTTGAATATTGATACCAAATACTTTAAACCTTTTTCTACGCATGAAAATTTTCTTGAATACATTCACACACACACAAACACGCACAGAAGCACCACTGGTTTCACATGGAGGGGCCCAAGAAGGACCATGGTCTATCTTGCTAACAACATTAACTTAAAAGACAAGACTAGATTAGGGACCCACTTAGTGCCCGTAATGGGGGTGGATTACGAAGGACCAAAGGAAGAAACGATCTTGGAGTCACATCTCCTAGAGAAGCACATGGAGATGTGCTTATAAGGGGTAATCTCCATTACACTTGCTCTTTTTTTTCTTTTCTTTTTTTTTTTAATAGGTGACCCACTTGGTTAAAATTACAATGAGATGCAACATGGCAATCTAAACAACACTAGAAAGATGTGAAAGATTTTTTTTTTTTTTTTAACTTAATTATTTTTATAAGGGGAGGATAGTGAGCATATGTTCATATTACCAAACATATGCTATTTATGGTGAAGATTTTAATAGAAATCCAGCTGTATATATTAGTTCAAGGATTTATTGGCTGGTATGACCTAGGAAGCACGGGTGCGTTTCGGGACTCGGGTGCGGGTGCGGGTGCGGGTGCGGGACTCGGCAATTTTTAAAAAAGGTGGGTGCGGGTGCGGCGGGACTCGGCGATTAAAAAATTATTAAAAATATATTTATTTATATTTTTAATATATTGCTAAGCACACTTTTTCACATTATATAAACATATACCAAATTTAAGAGCAATAGTAGATAATAATTAAAACAAGATGTTCATAAATTCAATACAACCCACAAGATTAAAACTAAAACATTCCATAAAAAGTTAAAACATTCCATTAAACCCAGCACAGAGAAAAGAGAAATAGAGACTAAAAGAGAAGTAAAGAAAAGAGAGAGCAAACCTGAAGGAAGAACACAGCAGAGTGTCTGACTTTTTTTTTTTTTTTTTTTTTTTTAAATTTCGGCCGGAACCGGAAATTTCGGCCGGAACCGGAAATTTCGGCCGGAATCCGAAATTTCGGATTCGGCCGAATCGGCCGATACGGCCGATACGGCCCGAGTCGGCCCGATTCGGCCCGATTCGCGCCGCGTCGGCGCGCGTCGGCGCTGCCACGTGGCAGGACGCGGCCCGACGCGGCACGGACTCGCGGTCAGCGGCGTCCCTGCCGCGTCGCCGCGTCCGGCCGAGTCCGACACCGGTGCGGCTCCTCTGGAGCCGCGTCGGTGCTTCAGAGGGTATGACTCTAGCCAATAAAATGGATGAAGTGAAAGCCAGTAGCATTTTCTGGAATGTTTCATTATCAACACATAATATGTAATACCCCGGATGGTGTGGATTAGATTGGTTAAGTATGTCTTGTGTGGGTGTTTGTTGAGTCCCACATTAGGTGTTTACTAGGTCAACTTGGGCTACATAAACTGTTGAATATTGCCTCAAATTCCTAATTAGTATGGGTTTGGGTTTCCTTGGTGTAGAATGAAAGGTTTTTCCTTGGTGTGGAAGACAAGGATTCTCTTTGTCATAGTAGGAGAAGTATTCATTATTGAAGAAGTAATGGGAATTACTTGTCCATTAAGGAATAAAATTGAAGCTTTATAAATAGGCATTGTTGTAAAAGGTTTGGTGACTTTTGCCCAAGGTTCTTCCATGTGGGGAGAGGTCAAAAACTCCTAGAAGAACATGTTGGGTTCATAAATAAGCATTGTAATAAGTATCGTTGATAGTGGATATTTTTGTTGGTGTTGCTGTTGGATGTAGAACCAAATTAAGTATTGGTGTCTCTTGTGAATGTTTTATTTTCTTGTTCATGTGAATGCACTTCTGCTAGTCCCAAATCACAATAATTAATGTTAGAGCTTCCGTAGTTGCACAACTAAACAACTAAGAGGAGCTTCAATTGTGATAGACTAGATCTTTTAGGGTATATCATAGATGTGACTAGTACTTTCTTTGGATACTTACATAATTAAGTCAAAAAAAAAAAAGTCCATGCATTGTGTCGATGAGAATAGTGGTGGGTATTGTTGAGAGGGCATCAAATGAGATATGATATAACAAACATCTACAAATCTGCCAGAAGCTAAAAATAGCTGCAGGCTGCAGATGAAGACTAAGTAGACGAAGTTGTGTGAGTTCATTCAGTTGTGCAGAAAATACCAACAACTGCATATTAGAAGCCAATCACTCCTAAGGAGCTACAGCATAGCAAGGTCAAAATTGTGAGACAAGACTAAATAAGCTATCAATATGTTGATGACAGAGAAAGGGGTCAGGGATATGGAGAAGGGAAAATGAAACTTACAATGTTGTCAAAGACTCTAAGGATAAAATCCATGGAGGAAAGTCAGACTCATCGAAACTATTGTTGCTCATATCCCTGCAGAATACACTTACAAACTCAACAAAAAAACATATTGATAGCAGTAATATTAAATAAATTTAACCTAGAAAAATGAAGATGGCAAATACTATCCACTTTGGAGTTCAGAAAAAAGGATAAATACATCAACAACAACAAAGGCCTTAGTCCCAAAAAATAGGATAATTAACTGATCATAAATTATAATGGTCTGACACTACTCACTTAACCCTGCAACACAAATGAAATTCATAGTCTTTTAGTAATATTATTGTAACTTACACATAATGGAGGTTGTTCATGCCAGTAAGGTCAGGTATAGGACCAGTCAGCTTATTGTTGGACAAGTACCTGAACAAAGAGCATCAACAGCTCTATTTGTAAAGTGAAATTTCCCGCAAAAGATTATTTAAAAAAAAAAAATCATTATAAGTTCTGTATTTGATGTGTCTATCATCTTTACTTACAGCTCGCCAACATTTACAAGATTATTGAGGTTTGAAGGTACGGGCCCACTTAATGAATTCCTATCAAAGCGTCTGTAAACAAAACAAGATACTCAGTACAGTAACTTGAAAGAGGTTCACAGCTCCAACAATCTTAGACTGAATTCACTTTAGCATGTGAGCTAGATACTCACATCACCTCCAAATGCGTCACAGATCCAAGGGTTTCAGGAATGTTGCCAGTGAGAAAATTGCTGCTAAGAAGCCTGTAGGGGGGGCAGGGTTAGAAATAACTACTAAATTGACAGTGTTTTGCTATACAATTGAGAATATCAAAGTGAACTTCTTAGCATCTATGTCAGAGACATTTGAGTTCATATTTGGCATTAGAGCTGGAGACTCTAAAAATGAAAACAATGTTGTGTGTGTAACCAAATAATAGTGGTTTGTGAAAAATAGAAAAGACAATCACACATGAATACAAAGATTTACATGTTTTGGCTTAGGCTTGTGTCCATGGGCGGCATCTAGGAGAAAGTTTGACTAAGAAAATAGGGATATTACAAAGGTGCCACAAAAGCATGCTTACAAACCAAAACCTTAATTACACACAAATTACTCTCTATCTCAAACATCAAAGAATAGAGAAACACCTATTCTCCACATATAAAACATGAAAATGGATGTAAAAAAGTGGATGTCAAAAAACAAGTGTGAGAGTATCATTGCCCTAGATTGTCTATAACCCAAGTCAACTATGTGAAAATCCGGTTAACACCTTTGAACACGAAGTACACAGAATTGAATTCAAGCCATACATGCGAAAAACAAAAATATAACCAAAGAGAGGTCCGTTAGACATATTTCAAATGTCACATATGAAGTCTCATAAAGCTTGCAACATAGCTGTACCGACAAATTTTAGACAATGGCTCGGATTCAAGAAGCTTACAAATGTTTCAGAACCATATTTGAGCTGAAAAGTTTAGATGGAATTTCGCCTGAGAACTTATTCTTTTCAAGATGGCTGTAGATGATGAAAGAATCTTAGATTGTGATTAATTGGAGAAAATGAACTATTTAGCTTGAAATTACACAGACTTGACATACAAGTGCTTTGCCTTAACTAGCATATCGAGACCAGGTATATTCCCATCAGAGACTGGTAGAGGTCCATCAAGCTGGTTTTCAGCTAGGTCTAGCCAATAAAGGTTGGAAAGACGACCAATAGAAGTAGGAATATGTCCACTGAAGCTATTATTATTCAGAGATCTGCATTGATAGAGAATGAAAGTTCCAGAAAATTCAGTGTACATTGGCCCAAAAATGAAACTGTAATAGATATAGCTTCGTATGGGAGATTTACATGATGCAAAAATAGATCCTTCATCCAGAACATTGTGTGCAAAATGGATGATAACTTAAGAGCCATAAGTAATCGCAGACATGCATTAAAAATTATAACAATTGGAGAAAACCAAGTCAAAGCCTTACAGAGTAATTAGCTGCTGTAGATTTCCTATTGTGTCTGGAATAGAGCCAGAGAAACTGCAACCTATCAGGTTTCTAGTGTGCAAGCAAAAAGCAACAGGTTAACTGCAAGGATTTAAAACACAAGTTTAGTATGAGCTAATCCTTTGGCAGCAATTGATATTTCCTTACAGGTTTATTAGATTCATTAAATTCCCAATTGAACTTGGAAGTTGTCCTGTTATATTGTTGTTGTAAGAAAGATCCCTGTGTGAAAAAAAAAAAAAAAACTGATAATTAGGAATGAACTTGCAGATGACTAACTGAAGAAGCAACTAGTGAATACTCCATCATATAATGGAGTAATTGACTTCATCTATTTGTGAAATTTCATCTATTTGTGAAATAAAACAAAAAATAAAATTTCATAGTCACTATTTTTATGATAATAATCCCATGAAATAGTTGATTTCTGGGATGCATGTCTCAAAGATAATGGGCTCCCATGCATGAGGTATGTGCTGCCTCAGATGTTGTTGAGCATTGAATCTTTAGACATCTGAGTACTGAAAGCCTATGAAAACAGATGGTAGCCAAGATTTTCCTCAACACAATAGTTAAATTGGATAACCATAAAAACAGAAGCAGCCAAGTGCAAATAAAAGCAAATAGATGACCTACAAAGTCTGCAACTCAGACAACTGGCTGATTTCACTAGATAGTTTCCCCATCAAATTCATGCTTGTCAATATTCTGGAATAAAGAACAGTCACATTAATATATAAATACATATAAATAAAAAGAATGGACAGAAATAAAAACCTTAAAAAATCATTATAGGGTGAAATTACAAGGAGGTCACACGCGAATTGGTGCACCTAATCCCTTCCCAATTGTCACAAGGATCAGCACTACCCTTCCAATTTGGTGTGTTCTTCAACTCATCCTGGAGAGACAGTAGGCCATTAACTGCAGCAAAAATTATAAAACCGTATTAATAATTGAATCACCAAAAAGGGTGGTGGAATAGAAACAATATGAATAGTCAAATAAAACTATACAAGGATTATACATATTTTTGGATGATAAGTTACACATGTAATTATGGGAGAAGGAAGTGTCATTTGAGGCGGAGTTCATTAGCAAGCACTATATTTGAATATGTACTAAACTGAAAGGAGGATTAGGATTAGCTTTATTCCATTTTAGGCAAGCAATTTACTGTATTTCAGCAACCCAAAGAACAAAAATAAAGCCCCATCCAAGAGATGATTTTCGTATAAAGGTTGACTGAGTACTTTCCAATTCCAGGGGCTGCAAATTAACTCTAAAAGTACCTAAACCATTATATCATGGGCTATGTAACTTGAATCAAACTATACAACACTATCAAATCCTAACTTATGAATGCTACCAGATAAATGTGCACTGTGCCTGTAGAAGAGGAAATGTGTCAATCTATTGCCATATGCAGTTAATGGAACAAAGGGAAACTCTCCAAGGCACTGATCCATAACCTTCACACTGGAGATCATTGATAATCGCCTAACAAAAACAGTAACCCTCCGTGTGCTGTGGAGGAATTGCATATCGTGCATGAACCACATGTTGTAAACATGTTAGCCCTTTATTGTGCTAAAATCAAGGGATCCTCATAGGTAAACTCTTGTGTGTGTGTGTACAGAGTTTGTATAGCATCTCATTGTACAGAAATTGCAAAAGATAGACAGAGGCTGAATACCAAGCCCTTGCCAGTACAATTTAGAACAATTTTGTTCTTTCTCCATCTGCTTACTACAACAAGAATAAATAAAAATTCATCCCAGGTGGATGAAATTATTGTCCGAATGTCACCAAACTGAATGTATTTTTCAGTTTTGTTGAGAATGATTAAATTATTAAGTAGAAGAAATTACAAGAATAAAAAATCCAATTTATAGTCGTCTTTGCCATGTTTCTGTCTCAGCAATTCATTCACATATGATAACAAGGAAAAAATGATTAACAAAGATAGAAAAAGGAGAAAGCAATTGAAGTGAACTTACAGTCGTCGTTGGCTGTGAGTGGTATAAGCAAATATTGCATGAAAAGCAGCAGCAGCAGAGTTCCTGTTCTTCCACCCATTTGGCTTCAAAGTTCCAAGTCACTGAATTGAATAAGAAATGATAATAAATTATGTAAATCCATATGAGGTAAGATTGATACTAAAAAAAGTCAAAGTTGCAGAAGTAGTGATTACAACACATTAATTACGACACAACTACCAGTGTCCACTGACCGACTAAAGTGCTGGTACTTAAATATATAAATCACCACTCCTTGAGACCACAGGTTGCCTGCAACTTATTAAATGGAGATACAATAGACTAATAGTATATTGATT
This sequence comes from Quercus variabilis, assembly GCA_030445155.1. Taxonomy (NCBI): domain Eukaryota; kingdom Viridiplantae; phylum Streptophyta; class Magnoliopsida; order Fagales; family Fagaceae; genus Quercus; species Quercus variabilis. The sequence continues at coordinate 97,775,605 of CP129446.1, forward strand.
ACAGGGGACCTTGACCTTGACCTTCTTCTCAGAAATTAATATCTAATTACGTGAATAGGAGGGAAGTTGAAAATTAATATCATTCTTATCCAATTGCGCATGCGTCGTCTTCTACTTACTTCCTTTAAAATGAGTCCACTAGGACTGCCCTTCTGTTACGGTTATCACAGAATATTCAACTCTGAATTAATCAATGCTGTCTGTCAATTGTAATTGTTTGGGACCTTGTGTCTTCATCCAAAACCTAACTTATCTAATTCCAAAAAAAAAAAAGGTACGCCCATTTAAACTTTTTAAAAGTCGTCTCACGCCCAAAAAGTTTGTCCCAAATCACAATAGAGCTATTGTCCTCGACCCACTCTATGCTTATTGAAGATATTATTCATGTGTTTTACTCACATGATTTTTTAAATAACAAAATTTAGCTACATGTAGCCTTAGGTAAATTTTGACAAATTTATCATTAAATTATATATTTTTCTTATATTTTACATGCTTGTAAAATTTCTATAAAATTAAAAATCAATAGTTATGTTATTAATAAATTATTTAAATTGTAAGTTTTTGTAATTTAAAATTATGTATAAAATATAAGTTTATAGGTTATATAGTAAATAATATTCGATTGGTACAAAATTTGACATGAGTATTAAGAGCATAAAAATTCCAAAAAACCATGTAATCCAATAATTAAATTTTTAGAATATGTAGTAATGTTAACGATATTAAGTAAGGTTGTATCCTTAGGCGTTATAACTAATTTTGTAGTTAAATTTTGTTCATTTTTAAATAAATCATGTAAAATTTTTAAATATAATATATGTCTTATAAACCACCATGAAGTGGAATGGAGGAAATAGCTTCAATCGTTCATCACATGGGCACCAGTCTTGCCCAACTTTGAATGGGATGATAAAAACTCATTCCCAGTAGCAAATGAGACAAAGATGGGATGAGGGTTAAATATTTGCTTTGAATTAGGTTAAGATGGTTTAGGTATATTGGAGACCTTGACTTGATTATATATATAGTATGATTTTTTGTCTCTAAACTTTGAGTTTTTAATATCTTTTTCTATTGATTTATTGTATTTATAGTATTTATATTTTAAGATTTGAAGTGTTTATGATCTTTAATTATTGTATTGTTATGCTTTGAGATGTTTTTGTAACATTGAAACCTGATTTTAAATGTTTTATGAGTTATAATTTAATGTATATAATTTAAATCAAATTTCAATAAATTATAAAAATAATTACATATATATTTTTTATGATGATGACTAAGTGTATGTCATGCTAGTCAGCTGCCCACTTCCTATATAGCAGGGCTGTGCATTAATTTTCAAGTAGATTTGTGCGAGTTCAACTTTTAAAGTAGCAGATCAAGTTGGACGGCAGGTTGAGTCTTTTTTAGATAGACATAACCCAACCCAACCCAACCCACCTAAATATATATTCATCTCTTTTTACACTTGATCTCATATCTAATTTAAGGTTTTTTTTTTTTTTTTTTTTTTCCTTTCTTTTTTTGGTTTATTCCATTATTTATGCATTTTAATATGAAAAATGAATAATACTTTCCCAACATATTTATAAGCATACATAGTGACATAGATATAGTACCCAACAATTTTTTTTAAAGAAAAAAGTTAGAAAGTTCTCATAGTTAAATACCTATGCGTTTTGATATATGGAAACATGAGTCAATTCCTAAAAATTTTCCAATGATTTATAGATGAAATATAACTTCTTAAATTTCTTTGTAATTAGTAAAATAATTTTTAAAGTTTCGTATATTATATATAACTAAAGCTAACCCGCCCAATCTGTCAAGTCGAAACTATCAAAATTTTCAACCAACCAGCCGTTTTTAGAGGTTGATGGGTTGGCAGCTACTTCAAAAATTTCCAACCTGTTAATGGCAAATTGGTTAAAAATTTTCCCCTTAACTTTTCCAATCTAATACATGCATAGTCCTACCGTGTAGTACCACTCAAATCCTCTAGAAGTAAGAAGATCCTCAAAGAGGATAGAGATGTTTGAAACGTCATGTTGAGATTAAGAGCTTAGATTTTGGAGGAAATGTTTAAATATTTCAAAGAATCAAAGTGGAAACTAATTTTTTAAGGTGGATACATCTTATTCCATTTTTAATCAATTTTTTGAACCAACCTTTCAATGATGATTCAGTTTCCTTAACAAAACAAAAACATAATCATTCCGCTATATATATTATTAACAAGCTAGGAATATTCTCCACAGTATAAAAAAACAAAATTATATCATCCATTTCAATTACAAATTCTGATTCTTTGCCATGTGAAAACAACATCCCCTATCCAATATAAAGCACGTAACTCAACATTCAAAATGTAAAAGAGCACACACTCAATGAGGCTCTATCTTTGAAGTTGGAAAAGCTCCACTGTACTCAAACTCAAAGGTCTCATTGTAGTAAGGATGGCCAGAATTCCCCTTACTTACCTCATAACTGTCTGAAGCAGATGTAGATTCAGCATTGGGGTTCAAACCAGCTATCTGCATTATGTTCTCAATCTCTTTGACCACATCACCCATTGCAGGCCTGTTAGCTCCTGAATCTTCAACACACCTCATTGCCAAGTCCACAAACTTCTCCAATCCTTTCAGTGATGTTTGCAAACCAATGGTAGGGTCAAGAATGTCATGAAGGTTGTATAATACTTTTGTTTTATCCATTGCCATCTGCACCACTCTGACAATGTATTTCCCCCGTTCAATTGGCATTCTTGCAGTTACCAGCTCCAACATTACCACTCCATAGCTATATACATCACTCTTCTCAGTCAACTGTTGGGTCATGTAATACTCAGGATCCAAGTAGCCCTACATCATAATAGAAAATCAACTCTCAGTGCTAGAGTTTGATGCAATGCCATGTAATTCAAAATGATCTTAAGGCTTGAATGCACATCCTTAGTCATAGGGAATCATGTGTGCTGTTTGTTAAGAAAAATTTAAATTCTAGACACATGCATATGACTATATGGTCCAACAAGATATGGTAAGAAGCTACCTATGAAGAAAGACTTGGTGACGGGACAATTTTCTGCAAACATCTTGATCCAATTCTTCCATTACCAAATGTAATTAGATTATAAGCTCCTAATGCTTATTTTTTCATTACAAATCACATGGTAGAGAACGCAAATAAATGTTTTGACTGAGTTTATAACAAACCACAGTTGTCCTCCATCATTCTTATTTTCTTGTTCATTTTTATAGAAACGCATTTATTACAACAGTAGAGGTTAAAAGGATTTTCCACTAACCATTGTGCCCTTCACTTGAGTGGTGACGTGATCCCTTTCATCATCACCCATAGGTATAGAGAGACCAAAATCAGCAACTTTTGCATTTATGCGCTCATCAAGCAGAATGTTGGTTGATTTAATGTCCCTGTGTATAATAGGAGGGTTGACAAGTTCATGAAGATAGGCCAGTCCTCTTGCTGCACCTAGGGCTACTTTTAGTCTCCTTATCCAATCCAACTTAATTCCTAACTTCCCTGCATAAGCAACAGCTACCTCATTTAATCTTTATGAAGAATTATATTAGCATTCTCTATAGGCTAATTTACATTGTCTGGAAAGAAGCAATCAGAAGGTGAGGGAAGCATTATAACACAATCAGTGGCGGCTCCAAGATTTTTTTCTAGGGGGGTCAATAATGGCAGAGCCAAAAATTTATTGGCGAAGGGTAGGCGCAAGTGAAAAAAAATAAGATGATTAATTGTTGTTTTTGGTTTTTCTATATATACAACTTTCAAGTTTTAAAAAATTATTAACAGTTTAAAGATCGTTAAGAGACTTAAGACAACAATCATTGGATGTATAAACAAATAGAATTAAATAACTAATCATACATTTTTTTTTATCAAATTAATAATAACTTATTATATTTATAAATTATATCAATTGAAAAAAAAAATAGAATAAATAAGAATAGTAGAGTATTCTAAACGCTTTAGTGCTTTACCTGTAAAAAAAAAAAAAAAAAAAAAAAGTAAGACGGTTAGGAGTAGGGCTAGGAGTAATTGTGAAACTAAGAAAAATAATACTCCAATAATAAATTTTTTCTTTTGAAGTGTATGGTTTTATAAATATACACGTGATCACTCTTTTAGAATTGGAGTAAGCAGTAAAAAATTTATTGGGCTTGGAAATGTGTAGAGCACTTATCAAACTACTTGATTGAACATTGAGAAAAACTAAGACAACATAAAAACTAAGGATCATGTTCAATCTTATTTCAATTAAGCTTAACCAAAAATTTAAAGTCAGGGTGATCATATTTTTGTTGTACATATTTTTGTTGTAGGGGTCAAAACAAGATTAAAAAAAAAATTATATATAATTTTTTTTTTTGGGGGACCAGGTCAGGGGGTTCATTTGAACCCCCTGGGCTGCTCTTGGAGCCGCCCCTGAACACAATGATGGTGAATCCTCTGAGGTTGTCACTGGATGAACACTGCTGAAATATAACAGATTTATTAATTGCGTCTTATTTTGTGGTTTGCTTTATTTCTTTTGCAAGTAGATACAGGAATATGGCCTCCCTACTAGTGCCTTAATGGTGAGTACAGTATAAATTCTTGTTAGAGTTAGGCTTGTTATTTCTTATATTAGCTTGCTATTTTTTACATTAATGTAAGAGTATTCTTGTATTCTTGCTATATCACTCTACTATTAATATGTGCTAAGGTTGGGCATGTTTGATGTGTATGCTCTAGCTTGAGAGGGAGTGTTGGAGTTTCCTTGTTATTTCTTTATATTAGCATAGGGGTATTCTGGTAATCTTTCCATATCACTCTAATATGACCATTTTTTACAACTTAACTGCGCTAATAAACAGAAGAGTTCCATGATATTTTTTTTAATAAAGTAACGCACATGAAGTGTCAAACAGTACCAGAATTCATATAAAGGAGGTGAGGCATTGGATGGAAGTACCTGAGAGGCTATCCTTCAAAGTACCATTTGGAACATACTCATATACAAGCATTTGTTCACCTTGATCGAAACAAAAACCAACAAGGCTAACCAGATTCTTATGATGAACCCTTGATAGAAGTTCAATCTCAGTTTTGAACTCATGCCCACCCTGCAAAGATTCTTTCTGAGCTCGTTTGATGGCAATCGGTTGACTAGTGGGAAGAGTCCCCCAATAAACCTGTAGAAATGTTGACAGATTAGACATTTGGTTTTTATTTTGAGACAGGCATAGTTCAGAAATATTGTGAAAAGCTTAAGAAGATTTTGTAAACAAGAAAGAAATTAATGGGAGAACAAGGAAAATTTTGGAAAGGAAATTAAGCATTTGAAGTGCCAGAAGAACAAAACAAATTGCATGAATATAAAATATTTCTTGTTGTAGAACTTGAAGAATCTTCTGTTATATTCTCAAAAATTAAGCAAACTATTAATATACTGACAAGAGTAGTCATAATCAAACCTTCCCATAACCACCAGATCCAATAGAATTTTCTTCAGAAAACTTGTTGGTGTACTTCTTAAGCTCTTCAAAGGAGAAGCATCTTGCTCCTTTTAATTGAGGAATGCCACCACTGCCACTATTTGGATCCCACTGTGCTGCATTTGTATGGAATGAAAGTGATAATATACCCTTAAAATATAATATTAACAGCTCTGAAGTGCCAAGTTTACATCATAGCTATCTTACAAAAAGGATTCAATTGCTCGGAAGCTCTTTCTGCTCTTCTCTTTTGGCGGAAAGCATAGACCCCTGCAAGGAGTAATAATAGAAGCAGGACAGTGCCACCAACCGCTGCTCCAATTATAAAGCCTATACTCAAAGACTTTTTGGTTTCTGTAGAAACATAAAAAATGACATGAAAGAGGGAGAGCAAGAGAGAGAGATTGGTCATAATAATATCAAGCTAACATTGTGACAATTTGTGTTTTTAGAGATGCATCACAATAAGACAAATCCAATATTGGAAGTACTACTTTCTATTTAAATGTGAATTTGAAGTTACCTGCATAGCAATTATATGGAACAGGATCAGCTAAAAAATAGTAAGGTCCAAAACCATCTGGGGGCTTAAAACTCTGATTGCTGAACACAAACCCAGCCTGAGAAAGTCCTGTTCGATTGAAACAACCTTGGCCAGACGGGAAGATTTGTAGTGTTATTTTAAAGTCCTCAGAAACGTCTTTGAATGGGTTACTCAGGGAGACCGAATTTACAGGCAGTTTTTCAAAAGAGTGCATTAGAGACGCCTCAAGTTTTGTGTAGTAAACTGAGTCCCCCAAGTCTGAGATGGAAGTTGCTCTGAAAACTAGAGTTCCACTGAATGGATATGCGCATAAACAGTTGGGGCTGGAAACTTGACCTGAACTGCAGGAAATAGGCTGACAGTTCTTTGGAGTCGAGTATGATGGGCCATTATTTGGTTGGGAAACTGGGCAGTAACTTTTGATGTTCTGTCTATCGCAAATTGGGTTGCCCACAAGTCTGCAGATAATAAAGGACAATTAGCCCAGTGATGTCAGACCTTTAAAATCAGTTAAAAAGAAATACCATGGATATTTGACTTCCAATAAATGATAAAATATTTAATTATGGCTTACATCAATTTCTGGTTGTACCCTCCAGTGATTTCTGTGTAGGCAGAAATCGAATTGTTCTGTAGATCAATGAGTCGCAATTGGGGGCTATATGTGGTGCTAATATTTAAGTAACCACTGAGCTGGTTGTTCTTTAATAATCTGTCCCCACATGTCAGATCAGTCACATAATTTGTTTAGTTTTATGTGTGTGTACAGCTAGACAGATTTCATTGTGTTTGAACCTATGGAAATTATATGTTTGTTTCACGTTGAAATCAGTGCTACTTGAGATCAAGCTGATACTCACACAGTCTGTAAATTGGGAAGGCTGAATAAGGAAACGGGAACTTCTCCTTGAAGTTGCGTGTTTTCCATCTCTCTGCCAATAAAAGATTTAAAGGTTGAAATCAAATCAATACTGAAGAATTTAAACCTTTTCCCTGTTTGAAAGTTTCCTGAATATATTCACACACACATGCAAACCCAAGAGAGAGAGAGAGAGAGAAGAGCACCACCAGTTTCACATGCAGGGCCATACTGCCATCCCCAAGCCAGAAGAGAAATGCTTCAGGTTGACAATGAAAACTCTCAAATATACCCTAAAAAACACAAATTCTTGCACAAGAAGCATTTTGGTCTGTCTTGCTAACTTAATTGACAAGACCAGATATGGGTCCCACTAAGTCAAAATTACAAGGAGATGCAAGACTGGAAGTGTAAACAACACAAAAAGAATGACCAGAATATATACTATTGATGGTAAGGTATTAACAGAAATCCAAGTAAATGTTTCACTTCAATAATCTATCAATTGAAAAGGATCTAGATGCTTTTGCACAAAGAGTTTAAAGCTATTGACGGAGCCAATAGCTTTTTTTGGAAAGGTAACTATTGAGCCCAAAGAAATTTAGAAGAAGACCATTAGCAGCCATCCTTTATACAATATAGACTAGCAAAATCATGTCCATGAGTTGTGCAGACACCAGATTGATTCTATAGTGCTATTGATTTTATTGGACCTGATTAATCATGTTTGATACTGATTGGTGCTTTTAGAGACATTTGGTTGCTATTTGATTTTAATTCCCTATTATGTAATCTCATCATGAGTTTATTTTCTTTTCATGTTTGATGTAACTTAGAAGGACCAAAGTTCATTATTATAGATAGTTGATCATGGATTAATGAAATTTGGATTTGAAGGTTTTTTCCCCCCCAATGCTTGGAGGTGATTCCAAGAAGGCACAGGTGCTGATTCCTAAGCTCCTATCATTCTTGAATGCTTGATGTTGACTCCATGCAACTCTTGGTGGTGATTCTTGGATTCAATTTCACAGTTTTCATCACTTGGTGTTGATTCCAAGTAAACCCTAGGTGCCAAGTCCTAGGTCCTACCCATTTTTTAATTCTTCTCTATGTTTCTCAAAAACAAAGTCCCATTTTTAAAGTTCATTGTCCTACATCAAAATAGTAATGGGTATTGTTTGAGAAATATGTGCAGCAGATGATATATGATATAATCAAAATCTACTAATTTGCAATAAATTAGAAATTGCTACACATGCGAACAAAGTAGGCCAAGTTGTCTTCAGTTCATCCAAACACGCAGCAAGGACTAATGACTGCACTGGCAAGGACACATTGTACTTAAACAAGGGGAACAAAGAATGGTAAATTTTTAAGTGAAGACATCATAAGGTCTAATATAAACAATGATATATTAGACAAAGCAAAATGAGCAACCATAAATATTTCAAAAATGTGTTTATACATACATACATATATATGTATATATGTGTGTGTGTGTATACTGTGATACTCCAAATTGTGTGGATTTGATTAGATTGGATTGGATTTTTTTGAGTGTGGGTTGTGCAGATGTGTGCTAAGTCCCACATCAGGTGTTACTAGATGGATCTTGGGTATAAGTGATTGTGAGGATTGTGTAACTTGACTATAAGGTGGGGGGATTTTGAGTGTGGGTAGCACTAGGAAGGGGTGAAATTTACAAGGAGGTCAAGGACTCAAGGTTGAAAACCATGGAGGAATTTCAGATCCATCAAAAACTATTGTTGCTCATATCCCTACAGATTACACCTATAGTCTAAACAAAATAAATGATAGAAATTATATTAAATATAGTAACCATAGAAATAGGACTGGCAAACAGTATCTATTTTGGAGGTTAAAATTTTTTATCATCAGTTATAATGGTCTGACAATGCTCATTAACCCCTGCACCACAATTTAAATTCAATCTCAAGTAATATTAACGCAGCTTACAAATAGTTGAGGGAATTCATGCCAGTAAGGTTGGGAATCGGACCAGACAGGTTATTGTTGGACAAGTACCTGAAAACAGAGCACCAAAAGCTCTCTTTGTAAAGTGAAAATTCCCACATAAGATGATATAAATAATTTCATTAAACAAGTATAGATGCTGCATTTGGCGTGTCAGTATTTTTTGCTTACAGTTGGCTAACATTTACAAGATTGTTGAGGTTCGAAGGCACGGGTCCTGTTATTGAATTCCTATCAAAGCGGCTGTAATGAAAACAAGATATTCAGTACAATAACTAGAAAGAAGTTCACAGCTAGCAACAATCTTGGTCTGAAATTACTTGATTATGTGAGCTAGATACTCACATCACCTCCAAAGACTGCACAAGTCCAAGGGTATTTGGAATCCTGCCAGTGAGTTTATTGCTTTGAAGAATCCTGCAAGAAACATATACAGCGGCAGTAGGAAGGTATGACTAAATTGACTGTGTTTTGCTATACAATTGAGAATATCAAAATGAAGCTTTTTTCTTAGATTCCATGTCCAAGACCTTCAAGCTGACAGCATTAGAGCAAAAAAAAATGACGCAGAGGCAAAATTCAGAAAATTAAAAACAAAGAGGTGAACGAAAGAGAGTCCATTATACATATATTTCAAACATCATTAATATGCAGTCTTTATTGAAGCTTGATACCTAGCTGAAAGTAAACCAATAGAACTTACAAATGTATTAGAATCATTGATGAGTTGAAAAGTTTAGGTGGAATGTTTCCTGAGAGCTTATTATTTTCCAGATGACTGTAGATGATGAAAATATTTTAGATCATCGTTGAGTGGAAAACACAAATTTATCAGCTTGAAACAAAGAAATGACATACAAGTGCTTTGCATTAAGTAGCATATCAAGACCAGGTGCAGTCGCATTAGAAACTGGTAGGTGTCCTTCAAGCTGGTTGTTCGCGAGATCAAGCCAGTAAAGTTGGGAAAGAGAACCAATAGAAGCTGGAATTGGTCCATTGAAGCTATTATTAGTTAGAGATCTGCAATTCATAGCAAATGAAAAGTTCCAGAATTCAGTGTATGTTGGCCTAAAAGCGAAACTGCAATAGAAGAAAAAATAGACCCTTTATCCGGAAAATCATTGTCTACTAAATGGAGGAAAACTTAAGAGCTGTAACTACTTTCATTGCATTTGATATTCCATTTAAACGATAAGAATACTAAGTCAAAGTCTTACAGAACTCTTAGCAGCTTTAGGTTTCCTATTGTGTCCGGAATTAAGCCAGAGAAACTGCAACCAATCAAGTTTCTAGTGTACAGAAAAAGCAACAGGTTAATTGTAGGGATCTAAAACACAAGTTTAGTAATCCTCTGACAGCAATTGATATTTCCTCACAGGTTTTTTAGGTTCATTAAATTCCCAATTGAACTTGGAAGTTGTCCTGTTATGTTCTTGTTGTAAGAGAGATCCCTGTGAGAAAGAAAAAAAAAAAAAAAAAAAAAAAAAACTCATAAATAATGAGCGCCTCCCCTGACATGAGAAATTTGCTGCTTCAGATGTGAGCACTGAATCTTAATACATGCGAGTACTGAAAATCTACATAAATAGATGGTAGATTTTCAGTACTTGCATGTGTTAATATTATCATGACAAAAAGAAGTGGCTAAGTGCAAATAGATGACGTACAAAGTCTGTAACTCTGACAACTGCGAGATTTCGCTAGTTAGCTTCCCTGACAAACCCATGCTTGTTAATATTCTGACGTAAAGAACAGTCACATTAGTATGAAAAACTGGACAGAATTAAAACCTTAAAAAAAAAAAAGGTATTTAAGGCTGCAATTTACATGGAGGTCACACGTGAATTAGTGCAATTAATCAATTCCCAACTGCCACCACAAGGATCAGCTCCCACCCAAGATTTTGGTGTGTTCTGCAATTCTTCCTGGAGAGACAGTAGACCAAGATCTGCACCAGAAATTGTTAGATAGTTTTAATGATTGAATCACCAGAAAAAAAATAAAAAATAAAAAAAAAATAAAAAAGCAATTAGAATTTTTAGACAGAAACATTCAAGGATAAAGCATTATTATTTGTATTGATAAAGTTGCACTCACACATGTACAAAGTGGATCTTGAACTTATAATTTAATCTCCATCTCATTCTAATAGGATGAGGATTTGTCATTTGAGCTAAAGCTCATATGCAAGTCTTATATTGAATATATACATAAACCAAGAGAAAGATTATGACAAGCTTTATCTCCTTTAAGGGAAAGTAATGTTCAGGTATAATTACACAACTGTAATTTCAGCAACCCAAATAACAAAAAAGAAAGCACTGTCCAGGAGCTAATTTTCTTGTCAGGGTTGACTAAATATTTCCCAGTTCCAAGTGCTGAGAATTAACCTTAACAAAGCCATTAAATACACCATCATATCATCATTAACCAAAAAAAAAAAAACAAGGGCTGAGTAACTTGGATCAAACTTGACTTGACAGCTCTAATATCATTCAAACTACCAAAGAATTGTGCTCCCTAAAGATGAGGTTTCCATACACAATATTACAATATGCAGTTAATGCCTTAAAGGCACAGAGGGTGACTCTCCAAAGCAATGATCTGTAATTTTCACTCTGGAGATCATTGATAATCACCAACAGAAACAGCAATCCTCCCTGTATTGCGGAGAAATATGGAAAAAGAATTCCCAAAAACAAACAAAAAACTCGAAAGCTTGTTTTTTATGTTGTTAAGAGAAAATTCAGCCCAAGTTAATCAAATTATTGTCCAAGGGTCACTTTATTGGATGAGTTCTTCTACCTGCTCAAATGATTAAATTGTAGAAATTTTGAATCTCAAAATTCCAATTTTTTTTCCATGTTCTCTCAGCAATCAAATAAATTTGGGTCATAATTAGTGTAAAAGAGACTGAAAAAAAAAAAAAAAAAAAAAAAACAAAAGAGGAAGAAGAAGAACAGAAACCAGAAATGTTGATTTATGAATGGCCAAATAACAGGAAAAATGTATTGTTGTTCTCTTATTTGTATGGCTAAGGAGAAACAAGAGGTTCTAAACAAGAAACCTAATGAAAAACTTGACTAACAAACGATGAAAAAAGACACAGTAATTAAAGTGGACTTACAGTCATTTGTGGCATTGTTGGCTGTCACTGCAATAACCAAATATTGCATGAAAAGCAGCAGCAGCAGCTGAAGCAGCTGAGTGCTTTGACCCATTAAGCTTCAAAACCACAGAATTCTTGGAAGAAAGTTTTTCTAGGTAAGAAAATGATTGAAGGGTTTCAACTACCAACCTACGACAGTATCAACTACCAACCTCTTGCTCAGATTTCCAACCAGCTTATTGATATTTTTTATATAGATTAGATAACTCTAGCTGCATAATAAATGAAGGACCACTTGCCATTATCAGATATTTCGGAAATTTCTTTTCTTGCCTACATGGGATGAAAAATTAATTGTAGTTCGATAAGATTCATTTAAAGAAAGGGTTGAGTGTGTAAAGTATATTGAGCGCTGGTTTGGATAGCGTCCCACGGCAGGCATCTTGCGTTTTTGTGTGGGTCCCATGCACTATTTACGAGATACATACAGTTTTGTGAAAATTTTTCATTAGAACTAGATCTTATGATATTATTTGTACATTTAAAAATTATTTTACTACAGTATTTTCAGTTTTTAACAATAAATAATATCCAAACACACCATGAACCCTATAGGCTGTCTTTATTTTGAACACTTCCAAGTTCCAAGAAAGAGGCAGCAAATAGATAATTTGGGTTTGAAGAATAGTATAGAAAAACCACAAAATGTCATTTTCGCAGAAAGATTCAAACAAAGCAAGTGGTATGGCGTTGTCCCATTCATTAAGGCAAAAGATTGAAGTTAAATATGAGGAATAATGATAATAACAATAATTGAAAGTTGTGCCAGAGTAAAACCTGAGGTGACAGATGAAATATTAGTTTATAATTTGAAAAAAAAAAAAAAGAAAGAAGAGATTCGTATAGGTATAAGATAAGTGGTTAAGGTGCGTTTGAATGTTTAAGCGCATTTTTTAAAATGAGTCCAACGGTTAAAACATAATAGTATAATAATGGAACAAGAAATGGCCGGCCTGGAAATCAGGATAAGCAGCTGTGTGTGAACGTTGTGTCGTAATTTTCTAATGTTTGGGTCATTGGACTTGGAGAGCTGGGGAGTATATGCCCTGCACAAGAGGACAATGACACTTGATTGGTGATAGTGATTAGGCCAAATTGGCAAATTGTGAAGTTGTCAACAATCAGGAGTCGTTGAGTTGGGAAAACTCAATGGGTAATCATTTTAGTGGTCTGACCTTTGACAAACCATTTGTGGGAATTAAACAATTTTTTACAAGTAGAGGGATGCCTGCCATGTAATAATATAATATGGAGTCTCACTCCCATGTCTGAGTTTTATTCATATCAACTAACATGCAACTCTAACGTATGGGAAGACAGAGTTGGTCCAATTAGTAATTCTTCAATCAATCCATTGATTTCGGGGATTCATTGCTCCTATAATCAAGGAACCGTATCCTCACCCAATTTATTTGGTGCCAAAATTAATGGGATTGATTCCGAGCTGAGTAAATTTGATCCCATTAAAGACTCAGCTGAATATAGCAATATTTCCCAAGATGCCATTAGTAAGTCACGTGAGAAGCAAGAGCAAGACAAGTCACCACAAATTCAACGTAAGTGGACCCGATTGACAAGGAAAGACACAGAGAATGAAACACAACAAAACACAGAGAAAAGAGGGGAGGGCAGCGTAGGAACCAAAAGTGCTGAGAAGAGAGTTTTTTCACAGATTGGTGATCTTTCCGAATTACCATGCAAGAAGAAGCAGGTTGTAAGGGAGGATGAAGTCTCAAATTTACCATTGGCAGAGGCTGGTAACCAGCCCTGCCAAGAATCATGAATCTCATTGTTTGGAACTGTCATGGGCTTGGGAACCTACGTACAGGGAAGGAGCTTGGAGAAATTATCCGGGCAAAAGATCCCTCTGTAGTGTTTATAGCCGAAACACTTACAGACGAAGCAAGGCTAGACCGAGTATTGCAGGATATTGATTTTGATAAAAAATGGGTGGTTCCTAAGGAAGGCCATGGGGGTGGCCTTGTTCTCTTTTGGAAAGCATCAATTAATTTAATAGTGGAAGATTCGTCTAAGTATTATATTGATGTATGTATTGACAAGAATACTGAGCAGGAATGGAGATTTACAGGTTTTTACGATGAACCAGAAACAGCAAGAAGAAGTGAAGCTTGGGACAGTTTACACAGGTTAAAGCACCACCCAAATACCCCATGGCTTTGTGCTGGGGATTTTAATGAATTAGTACGACAAGATGAAAAATTGGGAGGAGCAATCCGTTCCAATAATTAGATGCAGTTGTTCAGAGATGTGCTAGATGAGTGTGGGTTTATGGACCTTGGATTTATCGGTCCTAAATTCACTTGGAGTAGACACTTTGAAGATGGACGGTCAATCTGGGAAAGATTGGATAGAGGTTTGGCAAATAATGCTTGGTTCCAAAAATTTCCAGGGTCACGTGTTCACCACCTCTGTTGTGATTCATCAGATCATGTTCCACTATTCATAAATTTGTCAGGCCTAGAACCTCCACCAAGGAAAAAGTGCTTCGGGTTTGAGGAGATGTGGCTTTCAGATTATCGTTGTGGGGAGACAATTGAAGCTTCTTGGTGTTCCTCAATCAGTGAAATAGGTGATAGTGCTATTATAAAAAAGGTGGAAAGGTGTGGGAAAGATTTGGCTTGGTGGAATCGAAATGTTTTTGGGAATGTCAGATTGGAATTAGAAAGGAAGCGGAAGATGTTGGTTCAAGCTGAAATAGCAGCAGTGAGTAGTGGACTAAATTTTCGGGTCAGAGAACTAAAGCATGAGATAAATATTCTCTTAGATAGAGAAGCCCGGATGTGGAAACAGCGATCATGAGTTCTTTGGCTGTCTAATGGTGATAGCAACACAAAATTTTTCCACACTAAAGCAACCTAGAGACATAGGAAAAATATTATTGGAGGCATAAGGGATGATCATAATTCTTGGTAGCAAAATCCTGAAGATATAGAATCTGTTATTCTAAAGTACTACCAAAATTTGTTCTCCACTTCCACTCCAGTAAATCAGGCCGCTACATTGGATCACATACCACAAGTCATAACTGAAGAGATGAATCAATTGCTACTTGGAGAATTCATGGAACATGAAGTTGTAGCAGCTCTGAAACAAATGGCGCCGCTTAAGGCACCAAGTCCTGATGGCATGCCTCCGTTGTTTTACCAACATTTTTGGCAAACAGTGAACCAAGATGTTATTAGCTCTATCCTTTCCTGGCTAAATTCAGGTACATTGCCTCATCCTGTTAACCATACTTTTATTGCTATCATTCCAAAAACAAAAAACCCAGAGTATATTACTGAGTTTCGACCTATTAGCCTGTGTAATGTGTTGTATAAGATTTTTTCAAAAGTACTAGCTAATAGATTGAAGAAGTTATTACCCACAATCATCACTGAACACCAATTTGCTTTTACTAAGGACCGTCTCATCACTGATAATATCCTGGTGGCTTTTGAGACCCTTCATAGGATGAAAAATTATAAATCTGGAGATAATGGCTTCCTGGCTCTTAAGCTTGATATGAGTAAAGCTTACGATCGAGTGGAATGGTCTTTTCTTGAAAATTTGATGAGAAAAATGGGTTTTTGTGAACAATGGATTGGCCTAATGATGGAGTGTGTTAGGACGGTATCTTATTCCATCTTAATCAATGGGGAGCCGAAGGGGTTGGTGTATCCTTCACGAGGAATCAGGCAAGGAGACCCACTTTCTCCTTTTCTGTTTCTCCTTTGCACGGAGGGGCTGCATGGACTCATTAATAGTGCAGCAAGGAGGGGTGATATAAAAGGATTTTCGTTGTGTAGAGGAGGACCTGAACTAACCCATCTGTTATTTGCAGATGATAGTCTTTTATTTTGCAGGTCTACTTCAGAAGAGTGTGAAAAGGTTCTCCAAATCTTGGAATCCTATGAGAAAGCCTTGGGTCAGAAAGTTAACAGAAATAAGACAGCCATTTTTTTTCAGCAAAGCCACTCCAGATACTGTAAAGCAAGCAATCAAATCTGCCTTGGGACTTCAAGAAATCACTGAGTATGAAAAATACCTTGGTTTGCCTTCTTTGGTGGGGAGAAGGAAAAAAGAGAGCTTTAATTTTATAAAAGAAAATATTTGGAGGAACCTGCAAGGTTAGGAAGGAAAATTGTTGTCTCAAGCAGGTAGAGAAGTGCTTCTAAAATCCGTCATCCAGGCTATTCCAACTTTTACTATGGCTTGTTTTAAGCTCCCGTTGGGTTTATGCAATGATATTGAAGCATTGATCAAAAAAAATTTTTGGGGCCACCATGGAGACCGGAGAAAAATTCATTGGGTGAAGTGGGGAGTGTTGACAAATTCAAAATCAGTGGGGGGATTGGGGTTTAGAGATTTGGCTTTATTTAATGACTCCTTGTTGGCAAAACAAGCATGGAGATTATTAAAAAATACAAACTCTCTTTTCTACAAGGTTTTCAAGGCAAGATTTTTCCCCAATTGCTCAATCATGGAGGTGAAGGATTCAAGATCGGGTTCCTATGCTTGGAGAAGTATTTTGCAGGGTAGGGATGTGCTTCTCAGGGGTTCAAGGTGGCGGATAGGGAATGGGAAATCTGTCAAAATTTGGCAACATCACTGGTTGCCAAGAAAAAATCCTCCTTTGCTGTCATCACCTCCACTCCCTTTAATGGAGGATGCAACAGTGGATATTTTGATAGAGGCAGAGCAAAGGCAGTGGAACCATGGGATGATTGATGGCTTTTTTGCACAACAAGAAGCTAAATTAATAAAATCAATCCCCCTTGCACAAGCTGAGTCTGAGGATATAATTTTTTGGCCTTGGGCGAAGGATGGAATTTACACATGTAAATTCAGATATCGTTTCCTGAAGGAGGAGGCAGAGTTGGTAGCTCCGGACGATGGCGAGGGGTTGGATAAAAGCCTTTGGAAAAGGATTTGGTCGCTACATGTTCCAAATAAGGTGAAGAATTTTATTTGGAGAGCTTGTCGAAACTCACTGCCAACCAAGCTGAACTTAGTGCGCCGAATAGTCATCGAAGACCCCCATTGTGATAGATGCCGTGAAGCTGATGAACATACTCTCCACGCTCTTTGGTCGTGTCCAATGCTTGATGTTGTTTGGTCGGACTCTGAGTAGTAGGCATGCCAAATGTCCACACAATTCATGGACTTTAGGGAGTTACTTTCGTGGATCATGAGGGAACACCATAAGCCTGAACTATTTGTAACAACGGCCTGGGCGATATGGACTCAAAGGAACCAAACACGACACCAACAGCCTTGCTGTAATCTGCATGAAGAGTGTGAAGGAAGATTGGCTGAGTTCTTGGATATAAATCCTTTACCTTCACCTCAGCCCCGCTGTCCTCAGCCCCAGGTTCATTGGCAGCCTCCACAGGCAGATGCGGTGAAGATAAACTTCGATGGAGCTAATTTTTCGGAGACAAACACATCGGGAATTGGTGTTATTGTTCGTGATAGTGCTAGCAACGTTCTTGCTTCCATGTCACAACAACTTCGACAAGCATATTCTGCAGAAGAGATTGAAACAGTAGCTGTATGTAAGGCTCTTCAGTTTGCTTCTGATTATTGGTTTTACAGTTGCTGTCCTAGAGGGAGACTCGCAAATTCTTATGAAAAGGTTAGGGGAGAGCGTAGAGATGCTATCCTACAGTGGAGCTTTGCTTAATGATGTGCGTCGTTGTTCTAGTTTTTATAATCAATTACATTACTCTCATGTAAAGAGAGAAGGTAATAAGGTTGCTCACAGTCTTACTAGGTATGCTAAGCATATCTCTAACTTTGTTGTGTGGATGGAAGGTGTTCCACCGCATTGTTTATCTGTCATCCAAGCTGATTTGGCTGGAATTACTTAATAAAAGTTCTTTGTCTTCCTTCTCGAAAAAAAAAAAAAAAAAAAAAAAAACAAAACTAACATGCAACTCATGCAAACGTATAAATATATTTAAAATTAAATACAATTTTTATTTTAAAAATATAAATAATTAATCAAATTATTAAAAAAATAGCATGTAACACATGCATACATATAAATACATTTAAAATTAAACACAATTTTATTATAAAAATATAAATAATTAGTCAAAGTATTTCTTTTAAAGTAAACGCAATAAGTCACATATTAAAATTCTTACCCAAATTTAATACTACTTATGAATTTTTTTTTTCTAATTTTTAATAAAATAGAATGTGTGGTGATCTTTGTTATGTGATGATTTTTATTGAGTATATGTGATTAGTTTTTTTTTTTTTTTTTTTTTGTTTTAATTTAT
The DNA here is from genome assembly GCA_030445155.1 of Quercus variabilis. Taxonomy (NCBI): domain Eukaryota; kingdom Viridiplantae; phylum Streptophyta; class Magnoliopsida; order Fagales; family Fagaceae; genus Quercus; species Quercus variabilis. The sequence continues at coordinate 97,793,978 of CP129446.1, forward strand.
ATTTTTTAATATTAGATTATTAATATTTTGCGCTCATTAACCCACTTGACACAAAGATTAAAAAATTTAAATGAACATATTGCACAAACTTAAGGGTATGTTTAGTTGGGGTGAAAACAAGGAATATGGAAAATAGGGAGATGAGAATAGGGTAGAAAATGACATTTTTCACTGTTTGGTTTAAGAGAGAAAACAAAAAAGACAGAAAATAGGGAGGAAAATTTTCCCTCTGGGCCCACTTTTTTTTATCCTTCCAATTTGAGAGGAAAATGGGGAGGAAAAAGTGTTAAATGATGTACTTTACACAAATACTCTTACTTTATTCATCTCACCTACTCCTCACTTTTTTAATGAGTGTAAATTTGCTGTCCACATTTTTGCTACCCACGTCTTTGTTGCCCAGTTGCCCAATTAAATTATTAGTACAAGATTTGATTTATACAAGTTTTAGTGCAAGTTGATTTGCCCAGTTAAATTATTAGTGCAAGTTTTGATTTATATAAATCTGTGTAAGTTGATTTGCCCGGTTGCCCAATTAAATTGTTAGTGCAAGTTTTGATTTATAAGTTTTGCCCAATTGAATTGTTTAGCTTATTTGTTGCCCACGTTAAAGGAATACCTTGTTTACAAAATCTTTTGCCCAATTAAATTTATATGTACACTATTGTAATTTTTATATTATAATAATAAAAATAATAATATAAATTTATATGTATGATGTTGTAAATTTTATATTATTTAATGAGTACAAATAAATCTATTTCCTACATATTATGCAACAAGAGTATAATAGTCAATTTATATAAACTATATTTTCTATCCTCCCACTTTTCTTTTCAACCAAATAAAAGAGTTTTCCAGCCTCCCACTAATTTTCCATCCCTCCACTTTTCCACTCCTCTAACCAAACGGACCATAAGTGAATAATTACAGTGTGTTCTCCACATAAATTTAGACACATAGCACAAAATTGGATTCTAATTTCAAATTCTAATTAATCTTTCTCTGAGTTTTACCTATATATATATATATATATATTAGCTTGTAACCTCATACATATGCGTAGATACACTTAAAGATATACAATATGATTCATAAAATAATTCCTATATATAATTTAAATTCTATTGATAGTTATTTTTATATTTTGTTAACTCTTTAAAAAAAATTTAGGGATATTATTAGGTATAAAATGTAAACTATCTTTTTTTTTAAAAAAAAAATTATTGTGAAGCACTTTTTTTTTACTATTCATATATTCTAGACTCTTTGGTTTTTGTATTTAATAACTCACTTGGATAAATATTTATGATGTGGTACCAGATTTGATTCTAAAATTAAGAAATAAAACTCTTTAAGAATAAATAATTTAGAACACATGGCGCAAAATTGGAACTCTAATTTGAAATTCTAATTTGAGTTTCTCTCAATTCCACCTATTATTATTATTATTATTATTAGAGAGAGAGAGAGAGAGAGAGACTAACTTGTAACCTCATGCATATGCACGGGGTTACTTAAAAGATATACATTAATATGCATAAATATGCATAGTATAATTTTTACATATGTAATTTAAATAATATTGATAGTCATTTTTTTTTTTAACTCTTTAAAAAGTTTTGTAAGAATATTTAGGTAGAAAATGTAAATTATCCATTTCTAAAAATTTTTTATGTTCATTAATTTTAAACTCATTGGTTTTTGTATGTGTGGAGCCTAAGAATCCGATGATCCTAGCCCACTTCACATTAAGCCCAAGGTCTATGAGAGGAGGAAGCAATGGGCCATCAAAGGTAGCCTTCCTAAGCACCCCAGGAAAAAGACAAGTATGATGTGCCATCCATGGAAGCATGGTGGATGAGCAATTCAAGGAGGAACTGTCACCTCCACATTAAATGCGCACAACTAACGTTTTGGCCGCATTAATGGAGACGCGACCCCTGAACAGTGTTGCCTAGGTTGCTGCAACTCATAAGAGGCTTGATAAGGTGGCTGATGGGACGGGTAGTCAGAGGGAGGCATGGATGGTCAATAAGTGGAAGAAAGAGATCGTTGGAGAAGGACTATATAATAGGGAAAAACAGATCAAAGGAGGAGGATGGAGGATTCATGGAACAAAACTCATTTAACCGTTACTACAAAGCTCCTCAAATTGGGCCGAGGACTGACTTCCTCAGATAATCTCTGTTCGCCTCTGTTTGGTGGTGGTAAACATCATATTAACCGTTGTCCATGCACTAAGGCTTAGTTCTTAAACCCATTCTCTACAAATTCATTGTATTGGGCTAGCTGGATCTGAGTCCACTCGTCCAGTTGAAGAAGTGCTCAGATCCAGTCCCTACAATTGGCACCGTCTGTAGGAAGAACTTGTGCATTAGTGAGTGCAATAGTCAATCATGGTAGGGTCGAGCTCCCATCAGCAGGGGTCCTTGAAAAGGGTCATTTTAGCAGTCCCCTTAAGTATACGCTTTGAGGCACTAACCACATGGAGAGGATTGCTAAATGGGGCGCGATCCTATGGGCTTCTGACGTCAATTATGCACCCCGTACATCCAACAAGGGGCTAGCTCCCGCGGGTCTAGTAGCTCGGAAGGAGTATGTTGACACCTTGGAACCCTTTGATGCGGTTAAGCGGAACCTTAGTCCGGCTGGGTCCTCAGACCTCCTACTTTAGGAAGATCAGCGCATGCTAGCAATATTCTTTGACAATTGTGAGGCCAGCAGTATAAAGCACATGGTTGCGATCCTGATTGTTCCTACGTTGTTAGCCTATTTAAAGTTAGCGGCTGGGTGCGGCCATGGATTTCGTTAAAGTCGAGAAGTCAATTTTTCATTACTGTCAACAACACCAGTTCCAAGTCCCATTGGAGGGAAAACAAAAACACACTCACTCATGAAATAATTGTTGCGGAGAATTGAAAGAATCAGAAAGTAAAGCGAGTAAAAAAAAAAATCCAACTTTTTATTAAATAAAGGAAAGGTACATCATACACCAAGTGATTTTAGGCAGGCTTGTTCTAAAGCTAACTATAGAAACAGAAGCTTAGGCATGTTCGTCTTGAAGCTAACAAAACGAAAAAAAAGAGGGGGCTGAGGCAGGCTTGTTTTAAGGCTACCAATAACCAACAGCAACCGAACTCGTATGGATGGTGCTGGCGATGAGAAAGGAGAAGAAGTGGAAGCGCCTGATGTTCCCTTGGTCCTCTCCCAATTTCATGATAATTAAGCATTGGAGGCGACAACACCTGTGCAGCAACCATTTCGTGATTTTGCAAACCTCCATCGGCGAGTAAGCTGGACGCGAATCGCTACTTGAAGGGCAGGCAAAGACACATACTGGAGAAAAATGTTATATTTCTCACGAACCTTTCTCCCAACCACAAAGTGTCCTACCATTAAGGACCATTAAGGTGGAGCCCAAATTTTGCCGCACCAAAAGTTTGATGCGATTCGCGCCCACTTTGGCTTTTGGTTGAAGAGGGAGGGCTTTCTTCGTCACTCGGTTGAAAGGAAGGAACACCTTTGGCCTCTGCCTTCTTCGCTTTAGTTGCATCATCCAAAATCTGGTCGGCATTCTTGGTTCCTGGGGAGGGTTTGGCTTCTTCGCCCTCGCCTTTGCCCAGGGCCATCCCATTTCCCTGGGCCTCTACCACAATCTTGGTAAAGTTCTTGGAAATGCTTAGAGGGTTAAGAACTTAGGGTTCCTGTAGAACTCAATGATTTGTAAAATGTCAAAGAACAATCCCCCTCGGAGCGCCTTATATAGAAGGAGAAGATAGGTGGAAATTAATCCACGCGAAATTTGAAGGAAGAGTTATGGCCAAAATTAATCCTGACCAATTTCCAAAGAAGCCACCAGCCGCTGGATCCACGTTAATCCACAAAGATATTAATGAGGGCATGCCTTACGTATCGAAACATCAAGATCGAATAGCTAAAAGACGCCTCGTAATCAGAAGTGGCGAAAAGTTGGCGCGATGGGGCTACTGTCACATGTGAGGACGGAAGGCCAAACTGCCCTTGTCTAGGTCAATGCTGGACTGAGGGCCTAGTCTGAGGAAGAACCCCTCCCCCCCTCGGCGAGGCAAGGCCAAGGCTGTTACCATTTCAGAAGCAAACTTTTCAACGTTGAGGATAAGCTCCTTCACTCCTAGCAGTAACGATTAATTACTAGACAGAACTAAAGTCTTGCATGGTCCTTGGACTCAAACCTATGGAAAAACTAGTTACTTCATAAGACTAAGTACTAGATAGAACCAAGGTCTTGCATGGTCCTCGAATTTAAACCTATGGGGAAACTAGTTGCTTCACAAAATATATACAGAATCAAGGTCTTGCATGGTCCTCGGACTCACTTCACAAAAACAAGTACTATACAGAACCAAGGTCTTGCATGGTCCTCGGACTCAAACCTATGAGGAAACTAGTTACTTCACAAGACTAAGTACTAGATAGAACCAAGGTCTTGCATGGTTCTTAGACTTAAACCTATAGGGAAACTAGTTACTTCACAAGACTAAGTACTAGATAGAACCATGGTCTTGCATGGTTCTCGGACTCAAACCTATAGGGAAACTAGTTACTTCACAAGAATAAGTACTAGACAGAACCAAGGTCTTGCATGGTCCTCGAACTTAAACCTATGGAGAAACTAATTACTTCGCAAAAATAAGTACTAGACAGAACCAAAGTCTTGCATGGTCCTCGGACTCAAATCTATGGGGAAACTAGTTACTTCGCAAAAATAAGTACTAGACAAAACCAAGGTCTTGCATGGTCCTCAGACTCAAACCTATGTGAAAACTAGTTACTTCACAAAAATAAGTACTAGACGGAACCAAGGTCTTGCATGGTCCTCAGACTTAAACCTATGAGGAAACTAGTTACTTCACAAGACTAAGTACTAGATAGAACCAAGGTCTTGCATGGTCCTTAGACTCAAACCTATGGGGAAACTAATTACTTCACAAAAATAAGTACTATATAGAACCAAGGTCTTGCATGGTCCTCGGACTCAAACCTATGGGGAAACTAGTTACTTCACAAGACTAAGTACTAGATAGAACCAAAGTCTTGCATGGTCCTCGGACTCAAACCTATGGGGAAACTAGTTACTTCGCAAAAATAAGTACTAGACAGAACCAAGGTCTTGCATGGTCCTCAAATTTAAAACTATAGGGAAACTAGTTACTCCGCAAGAATAAGTACTAGACAGAACCAAGGTCTTGCATGGTCCTCAGACCCAAACTTATGGGGAAACTAGTTACTTCCCAAGAATAAGTACTAGACAGAACTAAAGTCTTGCATGGTACTCGGACTCAAACCTGTGGGGAAAGTAGCTACTTTCGACAAAATGGAGCGTGAGCACTTGCCTAAGTTGCAAGCGCAACTAGAGGGGAGTCTAGTGCCTCGGATCACTTGCCCTAGCCTACTTCGATAAAGATGCGAAATGAATGCGAGCCCATAAACATCACCTCAAGCACTTTAAGTGCTGAAACAATCTCTTAAGCTCGACAAGTTTATGAAAGGCATATGATTGTATAAAGTGTATGTCATGAACCAGAATCCTTTAAGATTCATCTAAAGGGGAAACCAGTTGCAGTGCTGAGACTGTTCAATTTTTGGTTAAAACTTGAAGACAAAATTTATATCATGGGTCCATCGTTTTCAACTATCCAAGTACAACTGGCACACCACTAGGATTAACTAAGTATTAAGTAAGGCAATAAAGCATGGTAAATAAAGGGGAATGTCATTCGAAGAAATAAACGCCAACGATTGGATGCATTACACAAAAGATAGTTTCATTACAATATCACCAATACAAAAAATAGCACAAAATGAAAAGAAATGGAGATTATAATGGTCCAAGTCGTCAAAATAGGACAGTCCATCGAGATGGCCTATTTCTTCAACTTGATAGACAGCTCGTCATTTGGGATTTGACGATATGCTGCGTCTGATGCCTCGAGATCCTGGCTCGGAGGGGCAGTTTCAGGGAGCTTTTTCTTAATAAGAGGAGCCGGAGAGTCAGTAGGTATGGCCTGGGAGTCAACAGGTGTGGCTTGGGAGTCAGTAGGAGGCTTCACCACATCCTGGGGCACCTCTTGATTACTTGTTTCTTCTTTCTCCAACGCCCTTTGGTGCTCGATTCCTTGGAAGGCTTATCAGTTTAAGTTGGATCCTTGGCAGCACTAGCCTGGCCCTTGTTTGTCACTTTGGAGGTGGTGCCAGCTTCAGAGTTGGCGAAGGCAACCTCGTGAATGCCGGGGGGGGGGGGGGGGGGGGTAGTACACTCTCTTGGCCCTCCTAAGCTTAGACAAGACCTTGACCCCAGCTTGGTTGAGGGCCTCATTCTAAGTCTGGGAGTAGAAGCGTTTGTATACCTCGGGTACTTGGGCCTTGAGATTAGCCTCGGTCTCGGCCACTCCCATGGCAAAAGCCTCTTCCTCCGTTTGCTCCTTAGAGCATTCAGTGTCTATCCTCGAAAACTCAGCCTCTACTTTAGCCTTTAAGACCTCGTCCCTGGCCCACTTTGCGACACCCTTGGCTCTTTCTGCCTCAGCTAGTTTCTGCTTCAGGTCGACGATATACTCGTTGGCAATCTGCAGCTAACCCTCAACTTCCATCAGGCGCTTTATCTAGTCCTTGGCCTGTTTTTTAGTGCTAGCTAGGCCAGATACCACGCTGTCTCTGGCCTTCGTCATCTCCTTTAACTCCTCTCTTGCCTTCTTAAGATCAGCCTCTGGTTATTGGCCTATTCTTCCATCCTAAAAATGGCCTGGACAGCTTGCCAATCAAAACCAACTCATGGTAAGTTGGAAACTAAGGAATAAAATTCAACGAAAGCACAAGTGTCAGAGGTCTTACCATACCCAGATACCTCTTGAGGCTAAGGACAACCTCCTGCCTCCTCAAGACCTCTAGCTCGGCCATGTTAATGGGGAGTAACAGGGACCTCTCCAGGGCATCGGCCACGTAAGCACCCTCGCCCCCTCGGAAGTCCTTAAGGGAGGTGTCATCCCTCAAGGGTTCCCATAAAGCATGGCGGTCGGCAACTAGGCTTGGGGCTCAGACTGCTGGGTGATCTCCTATTCCTTACCCTAATGCCCGATCCTCAACTTCTTGGAAGGTCGGTTGGCTTTATTTTCCTCTTGGGAAGAACGAGTTCTCCTCCTGTCTACTGGGTTTTTACCTTTGGAGGGCCTCTTCCTTTTCGGATCTGTGGACTTGATCCGAGGATCCGAAATTGGCTGGGCAGAGGACGACTTAGTTTGCATAGGCAAAGACTTAGGTGGGGGAGGAGAAAGCTTGGGTAAAGGAGGAGGAAGCTTGGATTGCTGCTTCCCCGGCGTATCCTTCCCTAGTTAGCCCTCAATCAGGTCGAACAGACTGGTTTGAAATTTCTTCTTGAAACCTATCTCGGCCTAAGAAGAAATCCCTTCTGACAAGATATCCACTTCGGACAAGTTGGAGTTGCCTAGGTCACCGGAAAGGTCCTTAGGCGGATTGACTATTTCAAAAATGCCAAATTCATCCTTAGACGGACCCAAGTCAGAACTTCCTCCTGTCTTTCTGCACTTTCTCCCTTGGCCTCTGCAGCCTGATGGGATGAAAAAGGGCCTGACAATAGAACACCCTTCGGGACAAGAGGCCCTTTAGGAAATAGGAACCCCTATTCTACTACGGTGATCTTGTGGAGTTGAGGATCTTTGGCTTTGATCACGTACTTCTTAGTAGAAAATGATTTTTGTAGGGGATTGTACCCAAGAATCTTGTGGGCGGCTTTGACCTAATTGTCCGCCTCGTTCACGAAGACCTCTACCCTGAGAACGACTTGCAAATCCTCCCGGTTGACCAAATGGAAATGCTGTTCAAAAGCGTGTGGATCTGCAAAAAGAAAGCATGTTAATATTAATGACCGAACAATGCAAACTATGAAAACATAGCAGATCAACCCTTCCCTACTCCAAGTGCCCCACCTGGCTCTCCCTCTATTGTCGAGTAAGGGAGGCTATCGTGCCATTCCCCGAACACGATGAGAAAGTCCTTGTTTAACCCCTTGCTGGACTTGGGGAGGCATTGAATAAGCCGAACCTTATCGTCCCTTGTCTTCATGTAGTAAGACTTGCCCTTTAAGTGTTGGAGGTTGTAGCACCAATTTACGTCGTGATGGGTTAACCTCAACCCTATCTTCTCATTTAAGGCATCCACGCAACCCAGGATCCTGAACACGTTGGTGGCACATTAGGTAGGGGCTAATCAAAAGTGCCTAAGGTAGTTCCTCATCACTGGCCCCATAGGAATTCTCATACCACCTTCAAGGACGGCTATTATGGGAATCACTACCTCACCCACCTCCCTCCTGATATAAAAATCCCCTTCTTCACAATGCCTTAAACCCACGTTACTAGGTATCCTATAATCGACGATGAATTTCTCCATCGTCTCCTCAGACTCAACCAACTTCTTAAACCTACCCATCCTAAAGAGCAATTGAGAGGCTTAGGGAAGAGTGAAAGAAGGAGAGGAATAAGGGGAAAAGAAAACCAGAAAGGGGAAGAAATGTGAGATAGAGTGAGAAGAAGACTTACGGAAATGAGGAAAGGCGCCCAGGACAGGCTTTTTAGGCTACGAAGAGACATGAGTTGGGTTAGAGACTTGACCGGATTTGGGGCGCGTGCGTAAGAGCTCTTGAATGCAAAAGTAAAGAGGCAAATCGTTTCAGATGGGTATTTATACCCTCAATCAAAAATAATTGTACGGGGTTTCCCCCCCATATAGGCAAAAAGAAATCCCCACCGTTAGATTACCATCACACCGCTGAACATGGGGAGTATAGAGTCGCCAAAATTTAATATGGGTGCATACCGTATATCGAAGTGCCAGAAACGTGCATTGGATAGGTGAAAGGACTTTAGCACTGACACAGGACAAGACTGGACAAGCCACGACAAAGACCCGAGGACATCAAAATCCTCCTCCTCGCCCAAGGATCCGGACATCAGGATTTTGAGGGGTTATTGTGGGGCCTAAGAATCCGACGATCCTAGCCCACTTTACATTAAGCCTAAGGTCCATGCTGAGGAGGAAGAAACATCCGAGGATGGAGTTAGAAAGCCCAAATTGCCCAGGAACCTTGCCGAAGACAATCCTATCCTCGGCCAACCAAGACCATGGGAGAAGGAAGCAACGGGCCATCAAAGGTAGCCTTCCTAAGCACCCCAGGAAAAATACAAGTATGATGTGCCACCCATGGAAGCATGGTGGAAAAGCAATTCAAAGAGGAACTGTCACCTTCACATTAAATGCGAACAATTAACGTTCTGGCTGCATTAATGGAGACGTGACCCCTAAACAGTGATGCCTTGGTTGCTACAACTCACAGAAGGCTTGGTAAGGTGGCTGATGGGACGGGTAGTTAGAGGAAGGCATGGATGGTCAACAAGTGGAAGAAAGAGATCGTTAGAGGAGGACTATATAATAGGGAAAAATAGATCAAAGGAGGAGGATGGAGGATTCATGGAACGAAGCTCATTCAACAATTACTGCAAAGCTTCTCGGATTGGGTTGAGGACTGACTTCCTTAGATAATCTCGGTTCGCCTCTGTTTGGTGGTGGTGAACATCATATTGACTGTTTTCCATGCACTAAGGCCTAGTTCTTAAATCTATTCTCTACAAATTCATTGTATTGGGCTAGCTGGATCTGAGTCCACTCGTCTAGCTGAAGAAGTGCTCAGATCCGATCCCTACAGTATGCAATAACTTACTTGGATGAATATTTATTGTGTGGTCCCACATTTGACTCCAAAATTAAAAAATAAAACTCTCTCTAAAAATAAATAATTTAGGACATATGGCGTAAAATTGGACTTCATTTGTAAAATATAATTGAATTTTCTCTTAGCTTTACCTATATATATATATATATATATATATATAGAATCCCGATATTTTTCATAATTATTGACATGTAATGTAATGGTGGAATTGATCCATAATTAAAAAAAAAAAAAAAAAGAAAAAAAAAAAAGAGTAAATGTAGTATCCTTATAAATGATTTTATGTACCCAATCAATATATATATATATATATATATAAAAGTTGAATTGTAGCATTTATTTTTGCTTCGCTCCAGTTGAGCCACATCAGCATACATATCATTATTTCTTTTCTTCCCAAATTTTTTATAATTGTTTTTAACATTTACTTTTTTTTTTTTTTTTTTTTTTACTTTCACCAACCTTCTGCCTCCCTCACATTTTCATCTCTCTACTATCCTTTACATTAATATCACTCTTTCTTTTCCCCTTCATCTACCTTTATTTTGTCTCTTCTTATTCACACCCTCACTATTTATTTGTCACTATCTCTTCCATTCTATGCATAGTTTCCCTCACAAAAGTTTTTTTTTCTTGCATCTCTACTTTAGGTTGATAAATTTGTGTTCCATAGAACCCTACTTTAGGTTAATGTGATTTAGTTTTGTGTTGAATGTTATCCTCGATTCTTTAGGGTTATTTATATATATATATATATATATATATACAAGATATAATTTCTACTCTAACATAATCTAACTGTATATGTTTGTGAAGCTCCCTCTTGGAGACTTGAATTTCGGCACTTGCCTCTAACAACTCACAAGCATTTATGTTTGTGAAGTGACCATCGCACTAAGGGTGCATGGTGATCTCTTTTATTGTTAAGCGTTATCCTACTGTGTTATAAAGAATTAAATATAGTAATGTGATTTAGTTTTGTGTTGAATTAATGTTATCCTTGATTCTTTAGGTTGTTTTATTTATTTATTTATTTATTTATTCTCTTTTATTGTTAAATGTTATCCTACTGTGTTATAAAGAATTAAATATAGTATATAAAAATATAATATTATTCTATTATATAGCATGATTTAGAGAATTTGATATTTATTGTTGTATCTTTTATTTTTACTTTTTTCCTTCTCATCTTATGTTATTCAGGATCAAAATCCTCTAAAGTTCCTAGGGTATTCTAAGACATAGATTTTGCCACATCATCCATCCGCCAAAATAATGATTTCCAAAAAAAAAAAAAACTCAACCCTATTCACCATTTGCCGTTTAACCAAAAACAAACTACGAAGTTGTAACTTAATTTCTCTTGCATCGGTCCCACGACCAATCTACATAGTCATATTCTACTTTGGGTTGAAGGTACAAATTTAAGTATTTGAAAGCAATTCCCACTAGGAAAAGAAAAGCCTAACTGTTAAATTTATGCATTAAATTAGTACCTACTTGAAAATTTAGAACATAAAAACCCAAAACGTTGCTCTTCTTTTAACCAAAACGTACCATAAAATTTTCAGTATTATAGATAAGCACTTGAGATTATTTGGATCAAAACTCAATCCGGCCTTTTGTGCTTTTTTGGTTTCTTCTGGCTTTGATCATTAAACAAACTCTTTTCTTTTGGTTTTGCTTCTTTCTTATAGATTTGATATGAAATTTGTTCAATAAAAAAAATAGTATAGGTTTAGTTGAAATTTTTTTATTACTTGGAGAATGGCTGTATTTGCTTTCTTTTGCAAAACCATCAAGTCCACAGTGGTGATTTCCTTCCATTAATATTTCCTCATAATTTTGTTAAGGTGAATAAATTTGAATTTTTTTTTTAATAGCATTCAATAATGGTTATGGTAGTGGATTGATAATATGGCATAATCTTAGGGTGCATTTGGATACCGCTTATTTTGCTGAAAACTGAAAATTGAAAGCTGAAAACAATAAAAGAAATGTTTTTCCGGTTACTGTTCACTCCCCCAGCACTATACATTTGCCTATTTGCACTATTCATGTTCCATGAATAGTGCAAGAGGCGCGTGTTGGTATTAAAAAAATAAAAATAAAAAAGCCAAAAACGCTAGACGTAGGGAGTATCCAAACGCGTACTTAGTATTTTATTTTAAAAGAAATGTGAGGATGTAAAGAACTTTATATGGTAGACTACCTTAGAAACTCTAGAAGATCTTGATCCTATTATTTAACATTTAAATTCAGTCAAATGTTCCTTATCATTAAATTATTTATATTTTTTCTATTTTTTTTAAAATTTAACATAGAATATTTTATTTAAAGTAAATAAAAATGTCCTAAAAAAATTGTACTCATTTTTTTTTTTACATTTACACTTTGTCCAACCTTTCTTTTTCCCTTTATCTTTTCATTTCCCCACTAGCCTCCACTTTAATATCACTTTTCTTATTACCCTTTATCTTCCTTTATTTTGTTTCTTTTTATTCTCATCATCATAGTATAAATTTGTCATTCTCTCTTCCATGCTATATATAATTTTCTCTCACAAAAAAAGAAAAAAAAAATGTCATTTCACTCTCTTTAATTCTCACTCAATTTTTTGGTGGATTTTTTAATTTTTCTTGCATCTTTGTTTTAGGTTGATTAATTTTGGTGTTCTTTAAAACTCTAATTTGGGTTGATGCGATTTAGTTTTGTTTTTGTTTTTGTTCTTTTTTATTGTTAAATGTTATCCTATAGCATTATAAATAATTAAAGATAGTATATAAGAATATAAGAATATTTTATTATATAACATGATTTGGATAGGTGTTTATTGTTATATCTTCTATTTTTACTTTTTTTTTCTCATCTTATTTTATTCACCATTTAAATTTAGCCACATCTTCCATATCATTAAATTATTTATATTTCCACTCCTTTTGTTTAACAAAATTAAATATTTAATATTTAACCTAAATTCAATAAATAAAGAAAAAAAAAGTAGATAAAGAAAAAAAAATCAAACGTCAATTAGTAACAAAGAGTAGATAGTGAGAGAGAGGTTTACGGTAAAGAAAAAAAAAAATACAAAGTAATAAAGAGTAGATAAAGAAAAAAAAAATCAAACATCAATTAGTAACTGTTAATTGGAAAACAAAGAGACTATAAGGAGAAGTCAAAAAAATTAAATAGATATGACCATACGGAGAACATTAAAAATTTTACAGTGCAATAAAATCAATTGTTACATTCACTTAAAAAATTAAATCAATAATCAACAATGAAATACAATCATATTACTACATTTAAACTTGGGATAATTACAACTTACTCACCTATGGTTTGCTTCAAATTTAACTTACTCACCTGTGGTTTCATTTTTGACACTTTACCCACCCCTAGTTCATTCTGTTTATGCTTTGCAACCCACCTCTAATTACTCCGTTACTCTAACATGTTTCATCAAAAAATCAAACAAGAAATCAGATCAAACACTCCTCTCCCACACACTCTCTCATGCTTGCTCACCCATTCTAAACCCTTGATTCTACATTGCTATCCACCCGATTTTAGACCATGAATCAACTGAGTTTTGTTTGTGCAAGGACATCGAGGAAGAAGACCCACGGATTCTGGAAGAAGGAGACCACGGATTCTACAAATTTCTTCAAATAAAAAACACCACTTTGCAGGTATCTATAGCAGAAACCCAACAAAAAACAACACTTACAAAATCTTCATCTGTTTCACCTGAAAAAAGCCCAAAGAAATTATTATTGGCTCCTAAAGCACAATCTAACTAAAAATCTAAAATGTTTATTGCAAAGTGTGATCAATATCTAAAGGTTTACCCAAGTCCATGTTGTAAATAACTTTCAAAATTTATTATAAAGAATTCCAGCATGACAATGACCAATTCATATTTTTCCAAAGAGCATTGATATCCCAGTGTCAATTTTTTATTTCAAGAAATTCGCTAATTGCTTCTAGAGTGGCATACAGTTTCAACATAGCTGCATGTTCTTACATTAAATGCCTTGGAGCACACTATTGACCTTCAACTTATTCTACTTGAGCAGTAACCATTTAAAAAGGAAAAAGGGTAAATTACACCAACCCAGAGTTGCTAAACGTTAAATCTACCTAGGATAAGAGGGTGAGGAACATGAACAAATTCAAGAGAAACACAAACAAAACCCAATCGATTCAAGACCCAAAATGTTTCCAAACACGAATCTATGGTCTCCTTCTTCTAGAATCTGTGGGTCTTCTTCCTCGGTGTCCTTTTACAAACAAAACCCAATCAATTCATGGTCTAAAATCAGGTGGGTAGCAATGTAGAATCAAGGGTATAGAATGGGTGAGCAAGCGTGAGAGAGTGTGTGGGAGAGGAGTGTTTGATCTGATTTCTTGTTCGATTTTTTGATGAAACGTGTTAGAGTAACAAAGTAATTAGAGGTGGGTTACGGAGCATAGACGGAATGAACCACGGTTGGGTAAAGTGTAAAAAATGAAACCATAGGTAGGTAAGTTAAATTTGAAGCAAATTACAGGTGGGTAAGTTGTAATTATCCCTTTAAACATAAATCTAATCAAACTCTAATCATGGAAACCATATTTCCATTCATAACTAAAAGGGAGATGTTCTCTAGTAATCATATAAATTACATAAGAAATAAAGTTAGGAAATTTTAAAATCCCTTTTTTTACATTTCATTTAACCCTTTATATATATATATATAATATTCATACATCAATACTTTTAAAAATCTAATGAACAATGCTACATCTCATTTAATGCCTCTGTTATGCAAATCATCAACCAGTGAATATATGATAATACTAAGAAACGTTATGAATGGGATCATGAAAAAAATGGTAAAACTAATTAGCTACTATCATTATGGAGTAGTAGTCTATGATTTTACACATATAAAAAATTGGAATAAATAGAGTTTACTTAAAGTATATGTAAAGATTCACATTAAAAAAAAGTATATGTAAATATTAAAAAAAAAACAAAACAAAACAAAACAAAACTTAGGTACAGTATTTAGATGCATTTTTTTAGATTCCCCTTTTAAAATTTGGTCATGTGGTTCATGAGCCACATGACTAAAATTTAAAAAGGAAACCTAAGGAACAACACTTAAGGTATTGTACATAAGTTTTGTCCTTAAAAAAAGGGTATAAGTAAGGTTTTTATTGATTTAAAAGATAATGAAAAATCAATTGTTAATAATAATAATAATAATAATAATAATAATAATAATAATAATAATAATAATAATAATATATTTAATGAGATCACCCTAAAAAAATTATCCCACACAACGCGCAAGTCTGCGACTAGTATGTATATATAAAAGCAAAGATCTCATGTGAGAATGTATGAGCTCCTACCATGTGGCACTTTAATATTGCATTTAGCCTTTTTAACCTCTTCTCATTAAGTTGGTTTTACTGTTACCCAAAAAATCATATTAACTTCTTTTTATTATTATCTAAAAGATGGGTTGTTGTTAAAAATTAAACCAAATCTTATGAAAAGTCTAAGCTCACTTATTCCATTACATATTACGACCTAAGCATGATCATTTCCCATGTGTAGATGAAAGCACATACCCTAACCCTCTTACAAACTCTCCTTCTCCTCCCCCATGCGTAGATAAAACTTGAAAGCTAAGATCTTGACTCACTTAGATGCTCTCTTCCTCCATACAAGCTTCCCTTCAAAATACACATACTCTTCAATTTCTTTACAAACAACGGTTTGTAGGCCTTTCTATGTAAACAAATGGAGATGTACGGTTAAGAGAGATATAAAATCACTCTAAAAAATAAAAATAAAAAGGAAATGTACATTCTAAACTCAACAGTCTCACCACTCTATTTTCTCTTTCTCTTCCAAAACTTCTCTCTGTCTCTGTCTCTGTCTCTATCTTTGTCTCTGTCTCTGTCTCTGTCTCTCTCATATTTTGAGAGCTATATTATGATTCTCCAAATTGAAGATAATATTCAATCTTACCAATGGGCTACACATTGGAAGATTGTCTACTAAGATAACGAGTGTTTCTCTTGTTGTGTTACTTGAGTAATTCTTAAGTACTCTCAGAGCATGGTGAATAATACTTTCTTATCTCACATTTATAGTAGGGTTCACTCATTAAATTTATGGTGGGGTCCATCATGAATGTGAGAGGGGGGAGCACCATTTTACTATACTCCAAGAGTACCTAAGAATTTTCCATATTAAAGAAAAAGTCAAATGCTATGTGGTTTGGCATAGTCACCAATAGTCATACTGCATTCCATTATATTCATATTAAATTTTGAGTCGTGTATGATGCTATGGTACTAGGTATGAAAACCAATTTGTTAACGACTTTTGATTTGCTTCTACAACCAATTAAGAAATTCACAACAAGTTGGATCAAATTGTGTGTGCCTTCGAATTGTAGGTTTATTTTATTTTATTTTATTTTTATACAAATGCATGAAAGCGATATGTCCATCATAAGCATAAAGATGATTATAAGTTCAGATATTGACAAAAAAATTGAGATACTATGGCAATAGATTCTAATAGCATTTGTCCCTTTAGTAGATTCTAATAGTGTCTGTCCTTTTTTAAAATCTAAATAATTTATAGGATTCTAGCCACAAATATTTGGCATAAAATCTACAATGTAAAAATAATTTTGGTATCCCACTCTAGAAACTAGAGAGGACTACAAAAACTTTTAGTTAGATGCGCACCAAATTTTTTTTTTTTTTTAAGTCTTCCTATAGTATTTATGGTTTTAGTTTGAGACCAATATAATTTAATTACACTTTTTATGCAAAACTTAAGACCAACATACTTTAAG
Organism: Quercus variabilis; assembly: GCA_030445155.1. Classification (NCBI taxonomy): domain Eukaryota; kingdom Viridiplantae; phylum Streptophyta; class Magnoliopsida; order Fagales; family Fagaceae; genus Quercus; species Quercus variabilis. Next base: position 97,810,634 of record CP129446.1, read on the forward strand.
GCAAAGTTTTTCCATGCATTGCATGAGTTTCCGACTAGTTATTATAGTTGCATACGTTAATAAGTTATGCATACACGTTATTATATTTGCCATCTAGCATAATTTTCAGAGACTATTTTGTTAGTAAGCACAAATTTGAAACCATTTCCATTTTGAGTCTGTGAAGCTCGAGTTCAGTGACAAACTCAAGCCCTAAAGACTCAAGTTTGAACCATTGAGGTGGAATAATTTATCCACATGGAACTCGAGTTTCTTAGACTCGAGTTCCATAAAACTAGAACCAGAACCAGATACAAAGAAGAACAGAGGAAGAAGACGATTTGCAGATCTAAAGAAGAACAGAGGAAGAGGAAAACAATCTGGAGCTCTGAAGAATAGAGGAAGACAATTTGGTTGGAGAAGAACAGATGTTGGGTGGACAATCTGGTCTTCAGATCTGCAGCGCTGAAGATAAACGAACAAACGCTGGGTATGCGATCTGGCTGGTGGAGAAGAGGAAGAAGGGAAATAAAATGGTGGAACTCGAGTCTCAAAAACTCGAGTTCCACGTGGATTTTTTTTCATATCAAATGCCATCACTTACAAATCGAGATTTAGAAACTCAAATTTTAGACACTTGAGATGCTAGTTTGCTGAATGGTTTTGTAAGATGAACAACTAACTAAAATATTATAAAAATAATACTAAATGCAAAAAGAAAAAAAAAAATCGTCTTTATTTGATAATAAAGAATTATCATGCTATTTATAAGTAATTCTTAAGTATTTTTAGAGAATGGAAGAATGATGCTCTCTTTTTCACATTTATTATAGAGTCCATTCATTAAATTTATGATAAAATCCACTTTAAATATGAGAGAAAAGAGAACAATTTTTCCACAGTTTAAGACTACCTTAAAATTTTCGAGTACAAATTTTCCTACTACGTACTAATTACTATTGCACTGCACTTTTATGGCCTGGGCCTTAAATTTAGTTGTAAATGTACTTGTCTTGTCTGAGTCCAAATCTTCTGTCTCACACTTCTTGCTCCACTATATACTCCACAAATAAAAATATGCCACATGTCCATCTAATTTATTAAATGTTAAATTTATGCATTCTATTATTTCAATTTCCTAAAATAAATAAATAAATAACCCATCATATTTAGGTAAATTTAGCATTTAATAAATTAGATGAACATGTGTATTTATGGAGTATATAGTGGAGTAAGAAGTGTGGGATAGGAGATTTGGATTCGTCTTGTCTTCGCAAAGCATATAAAAAAAAAAAAAAAAAAAAAAAAATCTCCCCACCCCACGGGTAATATATATATATATATATATTTCAAAGGACATTTGGTTGCTTGGTTTGGTAAAACTGAAAGATGATTAGTGGTGGGGTGGTGGTGTTAGAGTTGCCACTGGGAGCAGCGGAGGAGGAGAGTTTTGAACTGGAGAAAGCAGTGTGTAGCCATGGACTGTTCATGATGCCACCTAATCAGTGGGACCCCATTTCCAAGACACTTCTCCGCCCACTCCGTCTTGGTCTTGGTCTTGGAGATTCAGAATCAGTGATGGTCCGTATTTCTCAACACCAGTGGGCCCCTCGCTCACTCCATGTCCGTGTTTACTGCCATAACTCTCCCGGTCTCTCCCGACAACATTGAGAATCAGTGCTGGCTCAGGTGTCACGAATGCTGCGTTTGTCTGAGGATGAGGAGAGAGCTGTGAGAGAGTTCCAAAATATGTACGACAATGAGAAGAAGAAGAAGGAGAGCAGCTTTGTGGGCAGGGTGTTTAGGTCTCCTACCTTGTTTGAAGACATGGTCAAGTGCATGCTCCTCTGCAACTGCCAGTCACTCTCTCTCTCTCTCTCTTTTTACTACTTTCATTTTGCTATATATATATATATATACACACACAAATGCTTTCATTTCCCATACCTGTCAACTGTTTGACATTATGCCTTCCCATTCGTGTCGATTAATGACCTTGGTCTACTATGTAAGTACTAATAAGTAGTAGTACTAACTCATATCTCACACTTTACCAATCTACTGCAACTACTACTACTTTTTTTTTTTTTTTTTTTTACAACTATTCCCAATTTTAGAAACCAAACTATATATAACTTGGACCATAAATATGACTCTTTTGACAAAGAGAGTAAAAACTTCAAAATCACTAGTCTTTTTCTTTTTAGCAACTAGACCACTAGATTCGCTAACACTAATAAGACTTCAATAGGTGGTCCAGGACTTTAAGCATGGCTAGAGCACTTTGTGGGCTTCAGTTGGAACTGCAGCCTCAATCATCCAATCTGTTATTTGTGGTTGATTCTGCAGCTGCTGCTGCAAGTACCAACTTTAATACCCCAAGACCCGATAAGGACCACTTCATTCCCAACACACCCATACCACAAGAGTCCAAGGTTTCAACAAAATTTGCAAATTCTGGGTCTATCAAAGTAGACTGTGTTCCAGCTGATATTGTACGCGACGATGATGATGATTATTCATGTCTAAACTGCAAAACTTGTCAGGCTACGGATGAACCACACAACATTGCTTCTGAATATGATATCATTGGAAATTTTCCTAGCCCAACAGAATTAGCAAACCTTGATGAAGGCTTTTTGGCTTCAAGATGCAATCTTGGGTATAGAGCAAGTCGCATTTTGAAACTTGCCCGGGATATTGTTGAAGGTAGGATTCAACTAACACAACTTGAAGAGGCCAGTAAAGGAGCAAGCTTTGCCAAATCCAGCAACTACGATAAGTTGGCTAAACAGTTGAAAGAAATTGATGGCTTTGGTACTTTTACATGTGCCAATGTGCTTATGTGCATGGGATATTACCATGTTATTCCAACAGATTCTGAAACTATTCAGCATCTAAGAAAGGTACCCTTTTGGTTCTTCCTCATGCTTTTGTCATTACTACCGTTGAAAAACTAAACATATGAATATGATTGACGTTTTCTTAATGCAGGTCCATGCGAGATATTCCACCATTCAAACGGTACAGAGAGATATTGAACGTGTATATGGGAAGTATGTGCCATTTCAGTTATTGGCATACTGGTGTGTGTATATATCATACAAATGAGTAATTCTTAGGTACACTCCAATTATCGAGAATGGTGCTCCCTCTTTTCTTATTCATAATGCAATCTACTTATTAAATTCATGGTGGAGTCCACTATGAATGTGAGAAGAAGGAGAACCATTTTTTTATGCTCTAGAAATATATAAGAATTTTCCTATGCAAATAGTATAATTCTGTATCAAATACTATCTTCTTCATATTTTTCTTTTAACATTTTTGTAATTCTTGTCAACTAATTTTGCTACTTAATATCTCCTTTGATTAGGTCAGAACTCTGGCACTTTTATGAAAAGACGTTTGGGAAGCTAAGCGAAATGCCATGCTCTGATTATAAACTAATCACTGCCAGTAATATGGGAAGCACAAGTAGTACAAAAAAAAGGAAGAAAAAATGCTGAGCAAAGTCAAGCCCAGCATTAGCTTGGATGACCAAAAAATATGCAAAAAGCCAATTAACCTGCTATGTTGGTTCACTTATTATGTATCACTGTTTTCAAGCACGCTGAAATTGCTTACTATTTCAACAATTTCTGTGCATGTTTAATTGTTTATAGGCACTATCTTCCCCTCAAAGCCGTCAACATTGAAGTAGCAGCCATGGCAGTTTGCCATACCATGCCTAAGTGCAACCACCAGCTTGCCATGTGTAGGCACCTGCATGGCATTAGAAAGCCATGCCATTGGTCATGCACAAGCAATGTACATGATCCTATACTTTCATTGGGTTTTACCACCTCGCTTCTTAATGTTGTATCCAGTTTTCTGTAAACTCAAGTTTCTGTTTCATAATTCTCTTTTTCATTTTAATATGTATCCTTTTTCAGACCACACAACGACCCCCCCCCCCCCCCCCCCCCCCCCCCCCCCAAAAAAAAGAGGTCTATGCAAGCTTTGAGTTTTTAACCATCTCCCCGAGGGAAAGACTCGCATTATACAAATTGAATGAATGAGGCACTTCAGCTCACTACTCTCTAACCATCGTTTCTCAAATGCAAGTTGATAATTTCCTTCCCAATTGTGGATAGTTAAATAAGCCTCTCACAAATTATTTATAAAAATTAAAATAAAAGCTCCACAATCTTTCTTAATTTACTGGTCTTTCTAGCCAACTGGTACGATCTACATCTACACTTGTTAGTGCATGTTTTTATATGGTTATTAAATGAATTTTAAAAGAGTTTCTAAGGAAGTCCTAACACATTTTTCCGATAAAAATATGATATTTTATTGGTACCCAATAGGAAGAAAACACAGAGGTAAAAAAAACCATAATTTTAGTGGATACAAAAGCAAACTGAACTTCAAGGAACTTCAAACAGGTAACCAAACCATTTATTGTATGTATCAGCTCACCATCCACTATTATTCACATTATTCCACTACGTTCCATGAGGTGACAACCTTCATCACAGCACCTTTATCTTTATACAAATATGCCTTGAAAAGCTCCATCTCGAAGCTTGATCATCTGGCAGTGGCACTTTATGCTGTAATTTTGAGATTGGAAGCGTAATCTTAAAACAATTTCAATAAAATTCATATATATATATATATATATAGCCCTCTGTTCTTGGGATGTGTGTGGTAGTGTTGTGGTTCGAGTTACAAATGGTGTCTCTTTTTGTGATATTACATTACTTCAAAACTTTCAATTAGGTTAATTAATGTTTTCTCAAGTCTAACATTGGATTACATGTCCTCCATATGCTTATCAAACATTAATTTTGATATTTTGCAAGCTCGATGGTTGTGGAGGTCACATCATCCAATGCTAAACCTAACTCATATATACTACAATAACATAAAACCAAAATCCCAAATTTAGGGCTGATTATACATCCTGAACAAATTAGTTAGGGTCGGCCACATGTGCATGTGTGTGTGTCTATATATATAACAAAAATTCTAGACACACCTAATCAATAAGAAATGTCTAATAATTTCTGATTTCTACAATGTTTCTACATACCTTTTCAACCCATTGGTTTAACTAGCACTTGCCAGAGGAGTATCTGGCTGCTTTTCTGGCATAGCATCTTGGAAAGCCGGCATCTCATTGTATGCCTCATTCAATTTGGATAAGAGAGGGAATTGAGTCTTCAAAAAAAAAAAGGGGAGAAACCTGTCAGCAAATACAGATAAAGAAATGAATTTAAAGTAGGCCCTAAATTTCAAGATTACTAAATATAGGTGTTATCATGCATATTTCTCTGCATGTGTGTGAGAGAGAGAGTTTTGTAGCTGTATAATTATTAAACAAGGTAGAAGAAGCAACAAATGGGGCAACCAATACATAACTTATAAATCCAAAAATATCCATAGCAACAATTCTAGCTTGAGGATGCAGAAATTCGTACATCTAAGACCAGAAGCAAGAATTTCACTGACAGAAGAAGACTATACAAGGTCATAAATTTTTTTTTAACTACTGTAATTCCACAAACTCTTGATGGCCGAGGTCAAAGAACAATTTGGCATTAAGCAGTTTGAAGATGAAGTTAATATACTTAATGAGAACATTGAAAATCAACCCCCAATCTTTATCTTTTGTTAGTGGTTTTTCTGAAGGAAAAATAATTGTTACAAGACTCAAAAGAGTCAAGACAGCAAGAGTTTTTCCCATTAATATAAATTATATATATTTTCTACAAATCAAATATAACTGGCACATTAATTATAGAATGAGCACTACCATGTCAACATTGAACCTTTTAATTGCTGCATGAATCTGAGGAGCTATAAACAAATCTGCCTGCAAATAATTGCAATGCATTACAGTACATTACGAGAAATACCTTAACTCATAAACTAAATCCATGCAAGCTGCTGTAATGTAGTATTTTAGGAAGTGAAATTCTAGCATATCATGCATTGTGAAACTAATAGTATAAGGCTATGCAAGAGTCTAATCCAATACATGGAAGACGTTGACATGGTATGATGACATGGCACAAGGGAGTGACATGGCATATGGCTAGCCAAGCTTCAGGGCTGTTTCATATGTCCCATGTGATTATTGTAGCTATATTGAAATGTGCCAAGTTGGAGGGAAAATTAGTTAGAGGCACATGCACAAGCTAGATTTTAGGAAGTTGTTAGAAGTAGAAGCCATATGTTGTATTAAACATAGCATGTGATTAGAATGCATTCCCAAATTCAATCTAGCCTAAACAACAGCACATCACATTCCCTGCATCAAAATACTGACTTCAGCACAATTATGTATATTAATATACTTAAGTCAAAAACTTAGTGCTTAGAGTTGAGTATGGTGCCTTCATGTCTCATAATCCATAGTTTGGGTTTGGGAGAAGAACCATCTTTAGATTGCAATCTTAAAGATTGAGAAGTGGGTTCCGCTATTTTATATTGTATTCTGCTGTCAGTTGGTCTCAATACTTAAGGTTGTAATAGATTTACAAGCTAGCAAAACAAAATCTTTGTTTGGTTGTAGAAGATAGACCAACTTCAAAATGGTTGACGACTTCCTTAGCAAAGGAACCCCTAGCAATATTGGAGCATTTTGGTAGTAAAATGAAAATTCATAGCGATAGCCATTCTTTTAGTCTTTCTCTATGCAGTGATCAATTTAAATTTAGTTTCAACAGATTTAGGGTGCCTGTTTTATGTTTATGGTTAGGCACCTTGTACATTCAATGTAGATAGAGAAAAAGGGAAAAGCATTTGTAACAGCTGTAAAACATTGGTAGAAACTTCCAAAACCCTGACTCTTCAAATGTTTGCACACAGTGCAGCATATTGTATATACAAGTTTGTGGGCACAGACACAGATGATGCAGGAAACCAAACCAGGTAAACTTCATCTCCAGTAGCAAATCTTCCAGCATAGTCTTTTAAAAGCCTCTCGAGTGCTGAAACAAATGCAAATAGTAATCAAAATAAGCCTAAAGCCATTAAGGAGCAGAAACCATCCTACAGTGGCACAAAAAGTTCACATGTGACTGGAATTTCCAGGGAGAGGAACCCAGTTGTTAAAAAGATCAAGATAATCCATGAAAATAAAATTATACAAGCCCTTGTTTTCCCCCAAACTATTTGGATGATTTTTTTTGGGGAGATATGAACACTAATCTGATTGTCCAAACAAACAAACAAACATGTATAATCCCTCCACCAGATCAAGAGTCAATTGTCCACTTAACGTGTCTTCCTTACTCCAGTTGAGTCTCCATGTATAGTAAGCTCTATTGAACTTACAAAAGAAATCCGTATCAAGTCTATTGACAATGTGCCAAAGTTATTTGCTAATCTTGTTAACCACAGACCATGGAGGGAGTTTGGAACTGATATATATAATTAAAATCAAGATCCAATATCATTAGTTAGCTGTATCTCCTATATTGCTCATGCAAGGACTAATTTCTCAGCTTGTAACTTTATAGTGCATGTATGTTTGCAAATACTATTTATCAGATAACTTCACTTACATCTTGCTAAATTTCTATATGTGTTTTCTCAATTTAAAAGAAAGTGTAACAGGATTGGAGGGATTGGTCTTGTCATCAGCTTTTAAATTAAACCAGCCTTCAAACATGTGAGACTGGCATGGTAGAAAGATATTTTTGAGTTTTCTGCTTTCATGGGCCACAAAAACTTCTTAATTTTAATTCTAGGTATTATGTTTGATAAATTACCAATTGTCCCAAAAGCTTAAACTATTAGAAATTTGTGAATTTAATCTTAATCTAACACTCTCCCTTCACGTGTAGGCCTAAACTGTCCTTATTAAGTAGGGCCCAACATGTGGGAATTTTATAAATGGAAGGTAAGCTAAAGACATGGTTTGAACCCAGATCCTCCAACTTTAATACCATAATAAATTACGAATTGTCCCAAAAGTTTAAACTATTAGGAAATTGTGAGTTTAATCATGTAATCTAACAATGTCTAAATGTTATAGTGTGTAGCACAATCTAGAACTGATCTGGTATGTACTTATTCTTTCAAATCTTACATCTTTAATTTTTTCCTGCTTTGGGGCCCACCTGCCAGGGAAGGGGAGAGTACTGTGCACCTTAGTAAAATCTTACCTACGAAGCCTCTTTTGATATAATGTTGAGCCCAAGCAAGTTTCACATCAAGATCAGAACTAATTTTTTCCTCAATGCACTTCTGTATATAGGAGGAAAAGCAGCAAAACAAAATTTATATCATATAAGTTCTAACAATTTCATGAAAATAACAACATAGGGGTATATAACCACAACAGTCTCACAAGGATATATACCAGTGTAGCTACTTTTTGAAGAGGCTGAATGCTTGAGGAAACAATATTGGCAGCCTACGTATCAAGTTATAAAGGCAATTCCATTATTGTGTGAATATTAGCAAAAAATGGATAAGGTACAGCAAAGAATTACGCCTGATAAGATCAGGAAGCTCTAAACATTTCCTCAAGGCTGGACAAGTAAGTAAATCCGAAGAGTAATTTTGAAAAATATAATCTAAACTAAAATATTGTTTTCGTCCCTAAAGTTTGCATGAATTTTTTTTTTCATCCCTAAACTTTAAAAAGTTTTTTTTCCCTAAACTATTGAAAACATTACACCATTTGTCATTAAGCTTCAAAATTTTCTCTTTTTGTCCTTGAACTATTGAAAAAAGTTCTTTTATCATCCCTAAACTTTAAAAAAAATCTTCCATACTAAGTGTGTGACCAATAGTTTCTTGCCACTTGTACATCTCGTGTCTTTTTTTTTTAAATGTAATGGTCCATGTCAGACATGTCAGATTCTCTAATGCTAAAAAAAAGTGCCACCTAAACACATAGGATAAAACTTACAAGCAATGGACAGAAATATGAAAAGTGTAATGTTTTCAATAGTTTAGTGATGAAAAATTGATCTTTCTAAAGTTAAGGGACCGAAACTAGACTTTATGAAAATTTTACAAATGAAACAATATTTTTTCCTATTACTAGATCAGTCCTTTTAGTGTTATTTATCATGTTTGGCACAATAACTTGCAGGTGTGTTGGCAACGTTGTATGGAAAAGAACCCTCACCATTTGCTTTTGAAATGGGGTGTCCAATTCAAAGTGAAGATTTAGTATTTAAAAAATCTAAGGGAGAACATGATGCCACCTAAATCAATTATCATTCCTTAGTTGGTGGAATACAATTTTAAATGATGACACACCAAATACATCTTAGATTTTAGAAAACCAAATCTTCACCATGACATGGACCATTTTAATTTAAAAGCAAATGGATAGGAGCCTGATCCTAGGGACCAATACACAAGGCAGAATTTACTTTATTTCAAAATTACCATAGCAGACACGGCCTTCCTTGTCAATGTGTGCCCCAGTTCGCTTAGTATGTGTAGTAGGCTTTATATGCGTTCTTTAATACAAATTATAGGTAGTTGTCTGCATAAGTTTTGCCAAGTGGGAAGGATGGAATAGGAGACAAACAATTTTCATCTTATTTAATGTGGCAAAAATGCCAGAGGTAGTTCCAAGTGCAATTACATGTTATCAGCTCCTTGCAAATCATGTCAATTGACCCTATTGAGTTTTTCAAGTTAATCCCTAAATTGTTCCAACCTAATTTGCCAAAGGAGATTTGGAAAATCATGAACCAATAGAGGGCAGCAGAAAAGAGATTACAAAGCAAAAACATAGATAGATCTGAATGCTACTAAGTCTATGCCTCAAAACACTGCACTACTTTGTTAATGAATTTATGGTAGGGGAATCACGCATGTGAATTCAACATTCTAAAGTTTTTCCATATATATATATATATATATATTAAAAGCTTTAAACTACGTGATTATTACTTTCTGTGAAGTCAATAAAAAAAAAAAATGAAGACTGCAGTCACTTCCAGACAAGAGGCAAGAAGTTTTGGTCGTAACAGTTGAGCACAAATGATAACCAAAAGTAGAATGAGCTCACATATTTGATTTTTAAACTTATCATATAAAAGGCCATTTGGTCTCTAAAGTTTACATGTTGAACTTTTTGAGTCCATGATGTTTCAAATAAGCGATTTTAGTCTCTAAAGTCTAAAAAATGAGCCCTAATGGTCCTTTCCTCTAGTTTCGTTAATTTTCTTGTGTATGTAGCTAACGGAGCTCATAAGGTGTTCTATGTTTGATGATGTGGCATTTTGATTAATTTTAAAATTAAACAATACACAATGGCCTTACCCAACCCAAATCTGTTTATTAAACTCCAAATTCAGATTCACGCATTATGAGCCCAAAGACAGTAGGGTCAGAAATCTTGTTCAATTTGTGCATGCACCTCCTAAAGTGACATGAATATAAGTATAAGCCACTGCTGGTGCTTGATAAAGTTATTGTTAGAAGGTTACAGAGCATAAAATAGAAAGAGTACAGAAAGCAGATAGTAGATAGTAGATAGTACCTGGTAATTGATGGCTCTTTTGTGAATATCTTGGGGCAACAGTGGATAGTGGTGAGGATACTTGTCTTCTAAATACTGTGAAATGGAAAGATTGATGAATGAGAGAGAATGATAAAGACAATGAAGAATTAATTGGTAAAAAGGGATGGATAATAGAAAATAGTAATATTATACGATACCATGAGGATGGCAAAAGAATCGGCAACGAGGGTGTCTCCATCGACGAGCACAGGAACATTACCACTAGGATTGAGCTTTATAAACTCTAGGAAGGATAGATAGATAGATAGATATGTAAAAAAAGAAAAACATACATGAAATAATATTTACTTTAAGGAAAGCAGAGCAGTTGAAAATAGCAAAAAGCAGTCAGAATTTAGAGGTGGTCTCGCTCTCACCGGGGCTGAATTGCTCTCCCTTCAACAAGTTAACTGATTTGTACTCGTATTTCAGCCCTAATCAAAAATAAAATATAATAATTGAATGAAGCATTAATGAAGAGAAAGAGAAAGAAAAAGAAAGACATTACCTTTGAAGTTGAGGGCAATACGAACACGGAAGGAACAAGTGCTCCACCAGAATGAATACAGCTTCAGCTTCAGCTTCTTCACCTCACCGCTTCCACTTCCACTTCCACTTTCACCTTCCTAATCCATAATAATAATATTACAATTTAATTAATTAATTTTACAAAACAAAAAGACGATAAATAGATAGAGTAACTGGTAGTGGCAGTGGTAGCATACCATTTAAATCTAAATTCAGAGTGAGATTTGGTTTTGTGAATTCCAAAATTTTTATTATTATTACAGAGCAGCTGCAATGCAATGCAGCAAATCAGCGTTTTTAAGGTTTGGATTGACCCAGACAGGAACGAAGAAAAGTTGTTTGAAGAAAAATGCTTTTGCTTTTCCAAAATCCAACACCGAAAATAATAATTTGATTCTTTCTTTCTTTCTTTAAACATCTGCTAATGTGATCCCAGAGAGTATACACTGTTTCGATAATACCAACTCAGCATTTATTTTGATATTTTTTATCTAATAAATGAGTGACATCTGTTTCAAAAAATAACATCAGATTACTACAATAAATGATTAATTTATCTTCCTAATAGTATAAAAGATTGTGATTAATTTATTGAAGTAGTCTGATGTAGTTTTTTGAAACAGGTGTCACTCATTTATTGGATATAAAATACTAAAACAGATGCTGAGTTGGTATTACCAAAATATGGTATACTTTCTCATTCCCCATGGCCCATGCGAATTTACCACCTCATTCCTTCCAACACATACATTACATACTGTTAAATTTAGCTTCAAATAAAATTGAAATTTTCTTAATGCACGCAGCTCTAGCCTATTGAATGCAACATATATATATATATATATATATATATATGGAATAATTACAATAAACCCACCTGTGGTTTGGGCGAAAATCACTTTGCCTACCCGCAGTTTGAAAAGTGTCACTTAACCCACCTAAGGTATGTTTCTGTCAATCCCTGTAACCCACCTCGGTCTCTGTCATTACAAAAACACCTTTTAACCCCAAAATAGAACATAACGTGAATCAAAACACCCAAAACTCAAAAACTTTTCGAGGGAGAGACCTGAGGTGAGATCAGCTTGTTCTTCGTGGTTTAAAGCGTCTGGAAGAGGAGAAAACACTTGTTCTGCATCATCGAAGCTAGGCAAGGTATGTGTGACTGCTGTTCATCTACATTTGGGTTCTTGATGTCATTATTTTATCACGACCCACCCACGTAGTTAGGTTTTGTAAAATTTTCTCAAAATTGGTGTATGTTAAATGTGCAATTTGCTATTTATATGTAGAATCGCTTAGGATGTAGCTAATGTACTGCTATAGGTGTTTATATAATGCGTATACCTAAAAAATCAAGTTTATTTGTCAATGATTACGCTTGTTTGTGAACTATGGGTAGTGTGGTCCCTATGAATTTGTTGGGAATCTGGTTTTGCATGTGCTTTATATGGTCCATTTATCTTTGTGTTGTTGTCTTGTTGTCAATTTGTTGGCTTGTTGTCTCTTTTGGCTTCTTGTCGTTTGCTGCACGTCAGTGTGTAAACAAACTACTTACTTTGTTTGCAGATAGTTGACTTCACATTTGACATTGAAATTCATGTTGGGGGATGTTTTGTGGAGGAGCCAACCCATGAATATGTGGGTGGGTTTGTACATACACTGACAGAGATTGACCTTGATAAGTTGAGTTTCTTTGAAATTCGAGATTTATGCCATCTAGTTGGTGCTCCTAAAGAAGGAAGTAGATATAGGTATTTACTTCATGAAGGTGGTCTATAGGATGATTTAAGGGCCATAGAAATAGATGCAGATGTGGTGAACATGACTACCCTTCATAGGGTATGGCCAGCTAACAAAATCATAATCTATACTGACATAGATATGGAGCCACTGGCTGTTGATGGTGTAAGTGGTGGTATAAGTGGTGATGCAGTAAGGGATGAAATAGATTTAGAAAGTGATTATGATAAAGATGATGAGAATGATGACAAAGAAGATGTTGAGGATGTTGAGGATATTGAGATTGGTGCAAGAGATGAAGAACAGGATGTTGAGGTTAGTGCAAGGGTTGAAGAACAGAATGTTGAAGGAGATGATGATGATGATGATTGGCTAAATGAAGGCCTAGAAGGGGATGACTTTGGTGATGACATATTTGCTGCTCAAAACTCAACTCCACAAGGTTCTGCTCAAAACTCAGGTCCACAAGGTTCTGCTCCCAATATAGCCCCAGAATCAAGCAATGCACCCCACACAGCCCCAGATTCAAGCAATGCAGTCCATGCAGACCCTGAGTGGGCTGAGCCAGCCCTTTGAGGATGACCTGGTAAGCATGGATGGGTTTGGTGATGAGCAGGTACCTGAGCAGATAGAGTTTAATACTAAGAGTGACATAAGAAATGTTGTACTGAAGAAGGAGATGAAGTTTCCTAATGCAAAGGTGTTCAGAGCTGCTTTGAGAGAGTATGCAATCTAAAAACCTATTGACATCAAATTCAATCTTAATGAGAGGACCAAGATATCGGTTCACTGTAAGAAGGGTGTGGGTGGAGATGTTATGCATCTCAAATAAGTGAAGAGCTAACATTTTAGATTAAGACCTTGATTGATGACTGTGCTTGCCCCAAGTCTTTTAAAAATAGCCAAGCAACATCAGCTTATGTTGCTAAGAAGTTCATTGAGGATTTTAGCAAAAATCCAAATTGGGAGGTGAGTGGTGTACACAACCATGTGATGCAAAATTTATCTGTTAACCTAAGTATAAACTAAGTGTATAGGTCAAAGAGAAAGGCAAAGGATTTTATCAATGGAGATGAGCAACTGCAATACGGTGTCCTTAGGGACTATGCACAAATGATAAACACTGTAGATAAGGGGAATAGGGTTATACTGCAGACAGAAATGGCTGATGAGACTTCCTAGCCAAAATTTAAAAGGATGTATGTTAGGTTCAATGCTCAGAAGGTAGGATTTTTAGGTGGATGTAGGCCATTTATAGGTTTAGATGGTTGTCACATAAAGCACAGATTTGGTGGGCAAATCTTATTTGCCACTGCCAAGGATGCAAATGACAACATTTTTCCAGTATCTATGGCTGTTGTAGAACAAGAAACCGGGGAGTCTTGGATATGGTTTTTGAAAATTTTTGCTGATGATATAGGGAGGCCAAAGGAGCTTCAGTTGGTCTTCATTTCTGATAGGCAAAAGGTATGCAAGTTTTGTTTTGTTCAGTTACACTTGAATAGTTTACTTTGTTTGCTGAACTAACCTATTTTGTTTGTTTTTTTGACCATTTACAGGGGCTTATACCTGTAATCGAGACATTATTTCCTACTGTGGAGCATAGATACTGTGTGAAACACATCTACAACAATTTCAAAGTTGATCATAAGGGATTGGAGCTGAAGGATGCACTGTGGAGGTGTGCTGTTGCCACAACAGTAAAGGAGTTCAAGAGATGCATGCAGTACATAAGGCATTTAGATGAAAAGGCATATGAGTACGTTCACAATGCATATCCTTATTAATAGAACTTCCTGGAACATCACCTTGGATGATAGAACACACTTTCTGACCTTTACCTCTTTAGCTGAGGAGATACTCCTCCTCGGCATAACCCTAGCTTTCACAATCATAGCTTGCATGTGAAGTTCAAAGTCTTACATCTTCTTTACTGTTGATCTGTCATCGAACCCCTCCTCGGACAAGCCCAAGGCCCAACATATATTTTTGGGGTCCTTATCCCTATAGTATGTATGCACCAGTTCTTCTTTTGGTATACTCCCTGCAATATAATTATTAAATATTATATTCTTCACAGTTTCCTTCCTATAATATGCTTTTTAATTTTTAATTAATTGATATTGCTGCTTTAGTATCTCCTTTCCTTTCCTTTGATTAGGACACAACTCTGCCACGCTCTGATTATACACTAATTTTACTGCCCACTACCAATTGTTACAAAAAAAAAAAAAAAAAAAAAAAAAAAAAAACCAAGTTTCTCTCAAAACTAATGCTTACAAAATTTCAAGAAAATTAAAGATCAATTGTTATGTCATCAAATAAATGTTATAATATCAAGTTTTTATAATCTAAAGTTGTATATAAAAAATAAGTTAATTGATCAAATAGTAAATAATATCCGATTTGAATGAAATTTGATATGCATGTTAAGTACATAAAGAACATGAAATTTAACGGTTAGATTTTTAAAATTCACGCCTAAAAAAGAAATATATGAGAAGTTTGAAGAGTTTCTCTTCAAACTAGAAACTTTGTTAAAAAAAAAAAAATGTGACCCCAGTGCTCAATCCTAGAATTAAAATACGCTAAAACCTAATTTATCTTCCTTCTATGTTCTGTTCTGCTCTTTGATTCACCTATTATTTTTTATCAGCCTCGCTTAAATTACTCTAACTGTTATAAAAATTTATTACGCACACGCCTCATCTTCCCCTTCGCTCCTTAACTGAAGAGCTCTCAATAATATCTTTGATAATATCTAATCTAAGCATGAAGCTCAGCCCCAAAGGCCAGGCCAGGCCTTGCATTGGGGGAAGTTGTCAAACATTTGAAGTAGCCCATCAGTATCACACCATCTCATGCCCATGCCTAATTGCGCGACCTCCAACTTTATTTGCCATGTGCATGGGTCTTGGTCTTGGTCTTGGATGAAGTGAGCCAATATTAACACCCTTCCCTTCCCTTCCCTTCCCTTGGAGCCTTATTTAAGGGCATGTATAAATCATATATATATCCTGAAGTTCATCCTACATATTATTGTAATCCAAACGCAGGCATTGTAGCTGACCCAATGAGTAGAGAATATGTTTTAATTTACTCGGTCCACAAAATTTTCAATTATTGTTACATTTGACCTCTAAATTTTATATTAAAATGAAACTTTTAGGCTTTGTCCAAATTTTCCATTTTTAGGACAAACCCCCTTGTGGTTTGACACAATTACAATTTAGTCCCACAAACTTTTTCAATTGTTAGGATTTGACTCTCTGAGGTGCTATGGACGAAAATGAAATCGTGAGAAGTATTTTGAGTGGAACCCTAAACAATTTCATTTTAGTTCAATTCAAACCTTAAAAAATTAAATGTAGCAATTAAAAGTTTGTGGACTAAAGTGCAATGGTGCCAAATCACAAGGACGCGTGATAACCCCTTTTCCTAGTAGATAAAATTATTAATATATATAGAATACTTTAACGGTAAGCACTAAGCACTATTACCAAAATTTGAAGAAAATTAAATACTACTCTGATTAAAACTTGCATTGAATCAGAAAGCCATGCCCTTTGTCATGCACAAGCAATGTGCATGATCCTGTACTTTCATGGGGTTTTGCCACCTCACTTCCTAATGTTGTATACAGTCTTATGTAAACTCAAGCTTCTGTTTTGTAAATCTTCTTTTCATTTTAACATAAAGCCATTTTCAGACCAAAAAAGAAAAGGGGATGCAAAGCTTTGAGTTTTAAACTATCTCCTAGATGGAAAGCCACGCATCATACAATTAGATGAATGCGGCACTTCAGCTCGCAACTCTCTATAGATTGTTTCTCAAATGCAAGTTAATAAATTTCCTTCACAAATGTGGATAGTTAAATAAGCCCCTCACAAATTATTACCAAAAAAAAAAAAAAAAACTACTCAATCTTTCTTAATTTACCGGTCTTTCTAGCCAACTGGTATGTCTCATCCTTTCCAAGGACAAGATCCACATCTAAACTTGTTACTGCAGATTTTTATTTGGTTATTAATGAATTGTTGAAGAGTTTCTAAGGAAGTCCTAACACATTTCTGCTAGAAATATGATATATTATTGGTGTACAACAGGAAGAAAACACAGGTAAACAAAACTATAATTTTAGTGGATACAAAAGCAAACTGAACTTCAAGGACTTCAAACAGGTAACCAAACCATTTATTGTATGTATCAGCTCACCATCCATTATTTATTAACATTATCCCACTGTGTTCCATAAGGTGACAACCTTCATCACAACACCTTCATACAAATATGCTTCGAAAAGCTCTATCTCAAAGCTTGATCATGTGGCACTTTATGCTGCAATTTTGAGATTGAAAGCATAATTTTAATAGAAAATAAAGTCTCAGTTCAACAGGAATGACAACGTCAATCAAATTCAGATATTTTTCATTTTTATAACCAGCACTATTATGCAAAAGACCAATTGAAACAATATATGTTAGCCCTCTATCATGCAACGCACACAGATATATATATATATATATATATAGTGTCTGTTGTTCTTCTTCTTCTTGTACTTGTGGTCTTAGTTACACATGGTGTATCTTTTTGTGATATTACATCACTTAATAACTTTTAATTAGGTTAACATTTTTTCAAGTCTATCATTGTATTACATGTCCTCCATATGCTTATCATCATGCATGCTAAATTTCATATTAATCTAATATCATTTACTATACAATAAAACGTTTATTTTACCATAATTTTGACCATGTTTTAGATGAGGTAGTTCTTAATTTCCAATCATCTCAATTGGGTAAGCTTCATGGGCATTTGGAGGTCACATAATCCAACATTTGAACCTAACTCATATATATATATATATATATAACAAACATTCTAGACACACCTAATGGATAAGAATGGGCTAGCAATTTCTGATTTCAACAATGTTTCTCCATACCTCCTCAACCCATTGGTTTAACTAGCACTTGTCAGAGGAGCATCAGGCTGCTTTTCTGGCATAGCATCTTGAAAAGCTGGTATCTCATTGTATGCCTCATTCAACCTGCATAAGACAGGGAATTGAGTCTGCATGGAAAAAAAAAATATTTGTCAGCAGATACAGATACAGAAATGGACTTTAAAGAACACCCCAATTTCAAGATTACTGAATAAAGGTGTGGATGAAGAAATTGAAACATCTCAAACCAGAAGCAAGATTTACACTAGCAGAATAAGACCATACAGATTTTTCCTACTACTGTAATCCCACAAACTTTTTTTGATACGTCAATAGTTAGGGGTGAGGGGATTTGAATCATAGTTGGAAACACAAGAAGGTGCCAATTGAGCTACAAGGCTTTTGAAAACTGTAATTCCACAAACTGCTGAGGCCCAAGGTGAAAAAAGAATTTGGTGTTAAAGGAGATTGAAGATTAAATTAGTATATATAATGAAAAAAATTATATTACATTTAAATTAAATATATTTGTCTACAAATGGTACTGGCACAATAATTATAGAGCAAGCACTACCATGTCCATCTTGAACCTTTCAACCGCTGAACGAATCTGAGGCGCTAGAAACAAATCTGCCTGCAAATAATTGTCAATGCATTGTATTACATTTTGAAAAAAACCTTATTTCATGAATTAATTCCATGCAAACTATTCTTCCGAGCATTTTAGGAAGTGAAATTCTACTATGCCATGCAATGTGGAACTAAGACATGTTGAGTATACAACTGACTTTAGTACAATTATATAAATTCATATACTTATGTCAAAAACATAATGCTTAGAATTGAGTTTAGTGCCATCATGTCTCATAATCCATGGTTTGGGTTTGGGAGAAGAACCATGTTCCGATTGCAGTCTTATAGATTGAGGAGTGTGTTCAAATAATTTATACTGTGTTCTGTCGGCAGTTGATCTCAATACTTATGGTTGAAATAACATTACAAGCAAGCAGAAGAAAATCCTTGTTTGGTTGTAGATATTGGAACAACTTCAGGATGCTTGGCAACTTCAGTAGCAAATCCCTAGAAATATTGGAATATTTTGGTAGTAAAATGAAAACTCAGAGCGATGCATATGCTTTTAGTATTTTCTCTGTGCAGCAACCAATTTTATATTTAGATTCAACAGATTTATGGTGCATGATTGTGTTTAAGGTTAGGTACTTTGTACATTCAATGTGGGTAGAGAAAAAGAAGAAAAGAATCCTTAACACAGAAGCAGCATAAACTATAATCAAGTTTCCAAGCACAGACACAGATGAAACAGGAAAACAAACCAGGAAAACTTCATCTCCAGTTGCAAATCTTCCAGCATAGTCTTTTAAAAGCCTTTCAAGTGCTGAAACAAATGGAAATAATAATCGAACTAGACTCAAACCCATTGAGGAGCAGAAATCATCACATGGTGGCACATAAAGTTCACATGTGACAGGAATTGCCAGGGAGATTTGGAGACATGAACATTAATCTGATTGTCCAAATAAACAAAGAGTACGATCCTTTCACCAGATTAGTCAAAGCTTACCTACAAAGCCTTTTTCGATATGATGTTTAGCAAAAGCAAGTTGCTCATTAGGACTAACTTTTTCCTCAATGTATTTCTGTAGATAGGAAAAGCACAAAAACAAACTTTATATCATATATGTTCTAACAGTTTCGTGAAAAATGACATCTAAATTTTAACAGAGGGGTATATAACCACAACAGTCTCACTCAGGTATATACCAGTGTAGCTAGATTTTGAAGAGGCTGTATGCTTGAGGAAACAATATTGGCAGCCTACATATCCAGTTATAAAAGCAACCCCATTAGTGTCTAAATCTGAAACGTAGTTGCAAAAACAAGTGTGAATATTAGCAAAAATGGATAAGGTACAACAAAGAATTATGCCTATTAGATCAGGAAGCTCAAAATCCTCAAGGTTGGAAAAGAAAGTAAAGCCAAAGAGGGATTTTCAAACATATTATCCAACATGTAAAAGAGAACAATCCTAGTGCTATTCACCATGTGAGACACAATTACCTGTAGACATGCCAATTCAAAGTGACCTATTTTCAGCTTTGCAAGGTCCTTTTTGATAAACATCCCACATTGTGTGTAGTTTGTTGATGGTTTTTATGGTGTGAGCATCAATTAATTGTAGATTATAGACATAGTTATGATTAAGAAAAGTGTAAAATCGGAAAAGAAGGAAAGAAATGGTTAAAAATGAGATGGGTGTAATTAAGTTAAAGGCAGTATGTTGATACCTGGAAATTGATGGCTTTTTTGTGAAGATCCTGAGGTAACAAAGGATGGTGGTGGGGGTACTTTTCTTCTAAATACTGTGTAAGTTAGTTAAAAATGTAAGAAGAATTGATGATAAATAAGAGGGAAAGTAGAATGAGAAAAAGAAAGAGAAAGAGAAAGAGATAGAGATACGAACCAGTAAGATGGCAAAAGAGTCGGAAAGCACCAAGTCCCCATCGACAAGCACGGGGACAAAACCAATAGGATTGAGCTTTGTAAACTCTTTTTAGTTACGCCATACATACATACATGCATACATAATTATTCAACAGTAGTAGACTAGTAGCAGTAGAAAGTAAAGTAAAGGTCATCTAATACTAATACTAATTCTCTCACCGGGGCTGTATTGCTCTCCCTTCAACAAGTTAACTGCTTTGTACTCATATTTCACCCCTAATCAATCATCATCATCATCATCATCATCGTCATCAAAAATAAATGTAAAAAATAATTAAGATAGATTGAAGAATTAATAAATAAATAAATAGAAATAATATAATTCTAAGAAAGAAAGAAAGAAAGAAAGTACCTTTCAAGTTGAGGGCAATACGAACACGGAAGGAACAACTGCTCCTCCAGTATGAATACAGTTTCAATTCACTCTCTTTCTTATCACCGCTTCCGCTTGCCTAACCCATAAAATCATTTCCATTCAATTAGAATACTATATTTTAGCAAACAAACCGTAGAGATAGATAGAGTGGTACCTACCATATTTCAATTTGGTCTTCGTAAAACAAAACACTTTTAATTCTTTACGAGGGAAGCCGCCGGCGACTTTGTTGTCATCTGATTCTGATTAATAGATACTACTATTATTTATTAATAAGAAGTAAGGGAAATATGAGAAAACATATGTGTGATAAATGATAATTACAATTAAATCAGGGCCCAGCCCAGCCCAGCCCAGCCCACAACACAAAAACTTAAGAGACAAAGATTTCTTTTCTCTTTCTCGTACTCCGTAGGAATACCCGAATAATAATAGGAAGGGGAATATGCTAACATCACATCACAAATCGCAATGTTTTTTTTTTTTTTTTTTTTGATACGCAAATCGCAATGTTTTATTACCTGATTATTTCATTTCATTTATTATTTTAATTTTTTAAAATGAATGTTATTATTTTGATTTAATATTTTTTTTTATATAAATTTAATATTACTATTATCACTACATTAATATTAATAATTAGTCGCTAACCTATGCTATGGATAGAACCTACCTCTTTGTGAAATAAACTAAAATAATTTTATAAAATCTTAAATTGATTAAGAAACTACTTCATTGTATGATTTACTCTTGTATAACTTCAATTTGTATTACAACTTGATGAACAAGTCATTGTTTGAACGTGCAATAACTTACAGAAAATTTTTCAGGCCGTTTTAGATACAATAAAAAAAAAAAAAACTCAAAATTCAGCTATTAAAACTTCTGAAAGACCAAAAAATATTAAAGAATCAGATGATTCACCACTTATAAATTATTGAAACAAAACAAAATATATATAACTAAACAATAGAGAAATATAAGAGAAAGATGGGTTACATTCAAAAGAATAATTCATGGCTATAACTATTGAGAGGAATCAAAACATTCAAAGCTTACAAATTATAGGTAACACACACAAGTGTGTGAGTGTGAGTGTGACAACACAAATTCAAATGTTAAAACTTCCAAAATATCAAAAAAGATATATAATTAAGGAATAAGTTATTGAAACAATTCAAAAGAGAAATATAAGAAAAAGAAAAAAAAAAATACATGAACTCATAAGGCAAGTAGTTTCAAATTTTAACGAGTCTAAATTTTAAACAAACCTTATCAGCATGTGACCCATGCTAAAAAATGTTCAGCAGGAACCCACATTAAAATAATGAAAGTCATACCTCTTTTTAATATCTTGTATATAAATATTTTGTCTAAAAAACTAACATACTTTCATATTGTGAAGTGAAACAAAGACATAAAATTTTGTATTCTCATTGGGATATAGGATTTGGTAATGTATCAACCCAAAGTCCAAACCACATGATAGGGAATCAATAGTGATTAGAACTAGAAGGGCACAGTCTTTCACGTTGGAGCTCTCTTTTTTTCTTCTTTTTTCTTTTTCTTTTTTACCTAGCAAAACTAAGAAGAATGGAATTGCTTAAAAATTGATATGCTCATTTTGCTGTCATACTACATAGGATTAGAATGACCCCAATTAATTAATACCTAAATGTGTCTTTTATCCTTTAAATATATAGCCTGTTCATTTTTTTTTTTTTTTTTTAAGGAAAAAATATAAAGGAGCCTAAAACATTTTTTCATTTAGGTGATTTCCACTATTGGAACGACACAAAAAAGAGGGCTATAGCCGCATTTGAAAAACACAGCTATAGACCCTAAAAATGCAGCTATAGGCTATAGTTGTGTTTTCCATAGCCGCGTTTCCAAACACGCCCTATCCTGTGCGACTATAGCCCCCTGCGGGACCTAGAGTTGCGTTTTTAAAAATGTAGCACAAACGGGGTCTATAGCTGTGTTTTCTACACCCTATAGCTGTGTTTTTCCACCCCTATAAGTTGAGACCTATAGTTGTGTTTTATAAAAAATGTGGCTACAAACTTGCTTTGGGCTGCGTTTAAAACGTAGCTTTAGGCTGCCCTATAGCTACGTTTTCCAAACCTAGCTAAAGCCTCTGATATGGGTTTTGTCTATAACAGCGTTTATAAAAACGCAGCTATAAACATTTTTTTCCCTTGCTAAATTTCAAATTTCTGCCCAAATTTGCATGAAGAAATACAAAACAAGTTCCCAATAGATACTTAATAAATACTAAATTTTCTAAAGTTCATTGCCAAAATTTTGCTAGTTCCCAATAAAAAATATATCAATTTGTAAGTTCTACTGACAAAAGATCCTATACATCACAAAAAATCTTTACAAGGAGTTTTTTACATTCTAATTGCATGAAGAAGTATAACCATAGCCAGCAAGTAGCAACAACACTTCCCAACTGACCTCAAAGTTCCAGTCTTGCCATGCCTGCCATCACTTCCCTACAGTAAGCTTGCTCCCTAAAGAAATTTAAGGTTCAAGTCCATAAAGAACAAAATTTGAGACAAAAAAACACAAGTAGCAAACCATTTTCCTATGCTCACAAAGTTAAAAAGAACCATTCTTCACAAACAAACACACGTAGCAAACCATCTTATGCTTTGTAATCACTTGTTTGAACTCTTGGATATATTTTACATAATAAATTAAGCTCATGTTCCATACATATCTCACAAATATATGCGTTTAGTTATAATTGATGCATAATAGAATTGATAACGATTAGACCTAGATGAAAGTGACGTTAGATGTATAAATCAGTAAATGTGCCATACCATACAATTTTAAAATCAGGACCAGCTAAGAAAGAGCAATAAAAACTACAACTTATTTTCCACAAAGTTATCCAACTTCTCTCACTCCAGATTGTCTTAAAACACTCACCCGTACGTAGCACTTACCATGCAACATGAATTCAGGAGGAAGGATAAAACTAATAGTCAAACCAAGAAAATGCTCTAATACAATCTAGCTAGAACAAATTAAATCGGGCTTCTAAGTTCTACCACATGACTTGGAACTCCTAGAGAATCTGTAAGTCAAAAATTTTCAATTGATTAAAAATTTAAAAGAATGGTTTATATTCATCCAAATCTAGATATTTGTTGCCAACAAGTCAATCTCTAGATTCTCTAGAGTGTAGAGAATAGACAAGAATTAACTAAAGGGCACATGCACATGAGTACATCAGTACACACATAAAGGTAAGCTCACTTCCTTTTAATGAACTCAGTGATAGAGATACCCAAGCCACAAGTCGATATCAACTGAACCTAAACAGTAGCCTTGAAACTTGTTCCTCATGCAAAGCCCTTACTCATCATGTTACAAATATGTGTCCAAATAATAAGCAAGGTGATAATTAGTATCTTTATTTTTTTTAATTAATAAAAAAATGTGTACAGCCACCTTAAAAATATAAATAAATTCTTTACAAGTGAAGATCAATAACTTCAAAAAAATTGTTTAATTAATAAGAGAAAAAGGGAGGCATATATGCCACACAGATCATCGACGTTCCTAGCCAAGTCCTTAACTTCTTTCTCTTCTTTCTTGATACTTGTATTATACGGACCCAAACCCTGCATAAAGGGTTAACCTTATTACATATAAAAACAAAATCTCAAGCACATTCACACACATAGTCATAGTTGAACAAAGTGAAAACCATTAATTCTCAAGCTAGAGATTTGTCACATTGATTAATAATCAAAATACCTAACTGGGTTACAAAGAATAGTCCTCCTGTAAGATTACAATGTACAAAAGATCAAATTTTTATAGTTTATATCATCATTTAATAAGCAAATAAAACACACCAAAAACAATTCCTTTAATAACTACTTCTATGCACAGAACAAACAGAGCCCATGTATGTGAAGTAACATGCCAAAGACTTTCAATTACCATAGCAAAGCAAACCCAATACTTAAACCTGTTCCTCCACGAACAGAAAATAACCACAACAATTTCCATACCTCTTATGAACTTACAAAGCAAACACCCAAAAACACATTCAATCACAAAAGCAGAGCAAACCCAGTTACTCAAACAATGCATGCATATATTTCACAAATTCAACAAGCAAAACCCAATTAACATTTGAAATACAAAATCACACAAAACCAAATTATACCTCCGGATGGTACTGGAGGCCATAAAACCTTTTAACCCGGTTCTCAAGTGCAGCCACCGCACCCTGCTAGCTCCGCGTAATGACTTTGAACCCATCAGGCAACCTAGCCACCTCATCCCCATGGCTCATCCACACAAACTACCTATCCCCAACCCGCTTCGACCTGTAAAACGCAGCGCTCTTCTCCACCCCAATCTCCATCCTCCCATACTCCTGCTTCTCTCCGACCCTGACCTCGCCACCGAGCCTCTAAATAATCAATTGTAGCCTATAACAAATCCCCAAAACCACGACGTCGTTGGCCTCGACCCATTCGGGGAACTCAAGTGGAAATGAAGGGGAATCGAGGGTGTGGATGGAGTGGGGTCCACCGGAGAGGATGGCGACGCGTGGGTTGAGAGAGGCAATGGCGGAGAGCAGGGAAGTGTTGGAAATGCAGAGGGAGAAGATGGAGAGGGATCAGATTCTACGCGTGATGAGATGGGTGTATTGGGTTGGTTAAGAGCACGGCGGCGAGAGGTTGTGAGGGCACGACGGCGAGATTAGGGATGGGGGAGCTAGGTTGAGAGAGCTGAGAGTGTTTTTCAAAGGTTTCGGATCAATTGTGTTGAAATTTAGAGTTTTTTTTTTTTTTTTTTTTTTTTTTTTTCAATTTATAGCAATCCTAAACATATTTAGAGCTGCATTTAATCAAATGCAACTCTATAAATGTTTAAGCTACATTTATTAAACGTAGCTCCAGACATTTTTAAGCTGCGTTTAAGCTGTGTTTGTTAAACGCAGCTTTAGGATATATTGAAAAAAAAAAAAAAAAAAAAAAAATCTCCGGATGGGTCTAAAGCTGCGTTTTTTTAGTAAATGGAGCTACACGTCCAGTGCTGGAGCTGCGTTTTTGTAAAACGCAGCTCAGACAATACCCTAAAGTTGTGTTTTTGAAAAACGCAACTCCCCAACGCGTTTTTTGTTATAACGACTTAAGCTTAAATTATTGCCACATGTACTGAATTGATGACATAGAGATGTAAACTTGTAAAGGCTACGAAGTTAACTAATTTGTTGGACAATCATCTTTTTCTTAAAAGTAACTAAAAATAAAATAAAATAAACTAATTTGATGGACAAATCTTGCTTGTCTATAATTCTAAATCTTCTACGTAAAAGGATTGACAATTCCATAAATATTAAATGAGTTGAGATATCATAATTCCACCAAATAAATGTGATACTTAATTTTCAAATTAAATTAAGTCGTAGGTAAAGAGTTAATATTTATCTTTTAAATTTTTGCTATTGTTGGAAAGGCCTCACTCACCACATCATCATTATTTGAAATCCAATGCTTATTATATTGAAATTTATCTTCTTTCACTGGATGTAGGCTGATGACTTATTATGAAGGTTGAAATCATAGTTTGCCAAGTTTATGTTATGTAATATTGGTGCAAATAATTTGTAGCTTCCTAGTTTGAGTTTAAGTTGGACTTGTCAGAGAGATAAAGTTTTACTCCTTATTAAATTTGAACTAAACAAAAATAATTTTGTTTAAAAAAATGATAATGATGAATTTGAGTTTAAGTTGGATTTGTTAGAGAGATAAAATTTTACTCATTGTTAAGTTTGGACTAAACAAAAATAATTTTATTTAAAAAATAATAATAATGATGTGGAAGCTCTGAAGAGTTTAATAAAGAGTCAAAGGTTTCGGTTTTATATATAACATATATAGATAATATGCTCATTTGGATTTGGCCATGGGATTGCGAACTCAAATAAATAAACAAATTATAAATGTGATGTGAGTGATGATTGAATTATTGATTTGAAACCAGCAGGTATAATACTGTAAATACAGGAGTATAAATTCTTTTTTTCTATTTCAATTAGACATGGCAAAATGGGTTAGAATTGAAAGTTCAAATAGCGTGTAAAACACCTATAAACGTTTAGACCCCCAAATTAAAAAAATACCAATACAAGCTTATAATCAAACAATATATGTGTGGAAAATGAAATATAAGTTATAACCAAATTGGTAACACACTCTAAACCATAATTAATAACCAACACAACAGTAATTAAAAGGTAAAGAGAAATGGAAGAAAGATGCAAATACAAAGATAACACAGCGATGTGTTATCAAAGAGGAAACTAAAGTACTTGGCGAAAAACCTCTTCCCCGCCCTCTAAGCGGTCAATAATCCACTAGAGAATAAAGTTGGGATACATGAATAGCAAAAGACCCTCCAAGCTTAATCTAACCAGTGCACCTAAGCCCTCCAAACTTCTTACTCCAAAAGGGTTACACCGAACCTTGTCTTCTTT
Organism: Quercus variabilis; assembly: GCA_030445155.1. Classification (NCBI taxonomy): domain Eukaryota; kingdom Viridiplantae; phylum Streptophyta; class Magnoliopsida; order Fagales; family Fagaceae; genus Quercus; species Quercus variabilis. The sequence goes on from CP129446.1 coordinate 97,837,773, forward strand.
AGCTTATTAGATCCCATAATCGCCCATTGCATCAACTAAAATGAATTGGTCCCTTCTGAACTGCTTCCTAAACCCCAAAATACCTCCTCACTGATATGGGTATGGTGAGATAAGGATTTGGCTAAATACACCTCTCAAGGATATGTTAATGGAGAGGGTGAGAGTAGAGGAATTTGGAGAATCAAAGGATGAAGATTGTGGATGAGTCAATCTTGTTTTTCTTTAGGGTTTCTCTCTCAAAATTTTCTCTAGAAACTCTTCACATTTCGTAGGTATAAGGGTATTTATAGTAGAGTGTATGAGGAATGCGAAAAGTCATGTTTCAATTAAACAGGGCATTCTGGCGACTTGACCTCACGACTGGAACAAGTTGCGAGCTAACTGCTTGGCCAGATTGGAAGTTTTGTCCTGTAGTGCTACAACTGGCATGACCCTTCAACTTCCCTACATGCTTCACACATGTGCCACCTTTGACGACTCGCCAATCATGAGATCCAATCGTGAGGCCCTTCTTGAGTGCACATATTTGAGTTTTCTTCACACTCTCTCATACACTATCCTTACATAATTCCCACCTAAATACATGGTACCTAATTGCTAAATTATAAGTAAATTTGGCAAGGAATAAAGCCAACACATGATTGAATAAATTCAACCTTACAAGAATTTTCTAACTCGACTAGAGCCAACCTGAAAGATAACTGACCTGAACCCCTTATTTGACATAAAACAAAAACGTGTTGACCTGTGACCCGACCCGTGTTTTTTGCGAGTCAACCCAATCTGACCTGTGACCTGAACTATTTTTTAAAACTTTTTTTTTGGTAAAAAAAAATAATAAAATTTAGACAATATTAGTTTAATTATTTGTTGTGAGTTTTTAGGAAATAATTGAAATATTTATATAAGTGCATGCAAATGAATTGAAAGATGAATAATTGAGCATTTTGTAATGAGTAAATATTTTCAAATATCAAATAGCAAAGTATATACCAAGAAAATTTGGTTACAATAAAGTAAAAAACATAGATTTTAAATCGTAGATATGTGTGAGAAACATACATAAGTGTGAAAATAGTGGAGCCAAAGTATCAAATTAGCATAAATTATGAATGCTTAGATCCGTTTTTTAACAATTTATGTCCAAAATAAACGATTTTTCAACTTTAATATATATTCTCAAATCAAAATAGAGTGTAAACCCCAATTGATAATAGATTATAAAATTAATTTTTAAGATTGTATACTTCTTATATGTTTTTATTTTTTGTCAAATGAGTTATCCAATAAATAATTTGTAATTTTTTTTTAATATTTTGTGATATTGATATTGTGTAGAAATAAAATTTGTGCATTTGTTTTACTTATCATTGTGTTATTTTGTCTTAGATAGCAATGCTGGGATTTGCATAATTTTAAAATTATTGAATAAGTATTAATAAATTTAACTGAGTTCATTCTTAATATAAATGATAAATTTAAAGTAATACATTTTATATCAAGTAATTTGTTGCATGACTTTCCAAATGGCAAATACATGTTGTTGTCTTAAAAAAAAAAAAAATCAAGTGAAAAATACGGCCCGACCCAACCCAACTTGCAACCCGATTGACTTGAACTCATTTTTAACCTACTTAAAATGACCCTTTTTTTACCTATAACCTATTGACCCGACTCGAACTGACCCACCCATTTGGCATGTCTAATTTCAAACCACTTTGCTTTGTATTTAATTAGAGTTTTTTGGACATCCTAATAATTCTAATATGTATTTTCTTAAAACTTAAAACAAATATAAAATCCTAATCTTACCCACCCGTTTTAGGCCCTAAGTTAAAAAGTGACACAGACAGAGAGAGTAGCTCTTTTAATTAAACTTAGAAGGCACTAAATGTTTAGCCCAGTTGCCATTATTAAGTTATAAAATTCGATTTTGTTAAAGTCCATTTGAAACCAAATGATATACATATGCACACACACTAGCATTATGCCCGTGCAATGCACAGCTTAATCGAAATTCGTATGTAAATAATTTTTTTTTTTATTAATTTACTTAAAATAAATAATAAAAATAAATGAATATTTTACTTTTAAGTTACATAATGAATGCATGTTGTGTGAAATTAAGATATCATAAAATGCATATATATATAATTGAATGGAAGATGGTAGAGGTGCCTAAATATATATATATATATATATATAAAATGATTTTCAATAATACATTGAACTTTAAGGCTCATTTAATCACATATATTTAAATAGAAAACCCTTGAATTTAATAGTTAAAAGCTCACTACGAAAAACGCGTTTTAAGCTACGTTTTTAAATGTGTGTGTGTGTGGGTGTGGGGGGAGGGGGGGGGGGAATCAAAATTCGTATGTAAATAATTTTTTTTATTAATTTACTTAAAATAAATAATAAAAATAAATAAATATTTTACTTTTAAGTTACATAATGAATGCATGTTGTGTGAAATTAAGGTATCATAAAATGCATATATATATATATATATATAATTGAATGGAAGATGCTAGAGGTGCCTAAATATATATATATATATATAATGATTTTCAATAATACATTGAACTTTAAGGCTCATTTAATCACATATATTTAAATGGAAAACCCTTGAATTTAATAGTTAAAAACTCACTACAAAGAAATGCGTTTTAAGGTGCGTTTTTAAATGTGGGTGTGGGGGGAGGGGGGTGTGTTCTACCTAAGTCCATTTAAATGTAATGGCTGCCAAAAATTTCCTATGTAACTTGGATGATGGTTGAACACAAGTTCACCTAATAATAAATAAGCTTTCTATTTCATTGCTAATCATAGAGATAGATAGATATTGACAGAATCTCTCACTCTTCTCTCCTTTTTTATTCTAATTTTTTTTTTCATCTTCTTGACAATTAAATAGAATTTTGGTAGTCTTTGCCTTACTAAGTTAACCGTGGTATTGTGAACATAATATTTGAAGAATAATAAATTCCTTTCATTGCTTTGAAATGGTAATAGAATTTTTGAGGTAATTGTATGATACATTCTTTTGCATGTATTGTCTGCACTGCTATGAAGATTGCTTAAGTAATGTTGTTGGTATCCCTTTTTTCTTTCCTGATTGTTTGTATTCTCTTTTTGCACGAGTGTCTTATATTTCTTCCTTTTGGAATTGTGGAGAATTTCCTACTGCTAATCACTCTGGTTTCTCAAATGGTCTGATGTCACTCTCAGGTGGCATTACAATTATTGTTAGAGAGAGAGAGAAGAATGATCTGTCTCAGTTGGTTAGCACAATGGTATCCTAGTCTATAACATATAAGAACGTCAAATCTGATCCTCTGTCTATTAACCGAAGACATGAAGCAACTTCAGATACTTCATTAATCTCTTTTGATCCTCCCATCAATGACTTTATTAACTTCAAGGTTTGAGTTGATTACAATTTATTGCGTGTTATATATTTCTGAATTTCAGAATTATTGTCTAAATATCTTTTCCTAACAATGAAACAGGGCTATATTTGTGGTCATTTCATACTTACTTCAGCTATGAAGTAAGTGGTGTTGCATGAGGTGAGTCATGTATATTGTTGTAGGTTAGTGGGATTAGTCATTAATATTTTAGGTTTTTTTTTTTTTTTTTTGGTAAGTGCTTAATAACTTCATGCAATCGCTTTATTATGATCAATCATGTGATGCCCCAAATCAATTGGATATTGATTGTGTGTGTGTGTTGTGCGGAGTGTGTGCTAAGTCTCATATTGGGTGTTTACAAGGTGGATCTTTGGTTTATAGATGATTAAGAGGAGCCTAATTGCAATTAGAGTAGTCCTTTTGGTATGTAGTTCAGATGTGGTTAGCGCTTTTCCTTGATTCAAATGATATTAGAGCTATTAGAGCTTCTAGGTGGATTTTAAGTTATAAACGGTTAAGAGGAGCCCCAATTGGTATAAGAGCTACCACGCACTAACCCACCACCGATGACCAAAACCAATCAAACCCAATATAGGTGACCACAAACAATCATCAAACCTTTAATGACAAAGACCTTAACTACACTTACATCACTGATTGTAACTCTAGTGACCGTGATCTCCTTGTGGGATGAGTCAACTGGCTTTGTTATGACACCAAAATTACGACACTGTGGGTCAGTCATAGGTTGAATTGGCTGACTCTGGCTACACCAGGTAGCAGCTTTTCTGGTCAGAAACTCCATTCTAGGAGCCATAAATGCACTAATGAGAGTCTCAGACCTCTGAAAAACTTGTTGGAAGTCCATTATAAGGAGCCGAGTTATCTTAATTGGCTTCCTAGGCTTTGGTTTGTGCTGATTTTTTGATTGCTTTGAAACTGTCATATGTTTTGACCTTTGGTTTGCGTTTTTGCTTTTGGCTGGCTAAGCTTTTATATGTGCCAATTCTCTCTTTAATGGTTGATTTCATACTGCTAAACTAGTTTATGCTGTTGGGTGATTTTTTTTAATGGGTCTAATTAATATTTGAGGAAATCCTTGGTACTGTTATGTGATGTCATTGATTGGTTGGATCAATTTAATGGTGTTGAATTTGTCCGCTTGCATTAGTTGGCTTGGTTTCTAGTGCTCTTCATTGGCCCACTCTATTTTTAGTTGATTTGTTTTAGTCGGACTTTGATCAGCCCAATTATTTATTGTCTCCTGATTTGCTCTCTACCACTTCCATTTGTCTCAATGGAAACAATTATGCATAGTGAACCCAAGTTGTTGATGTCTTTTTATTAGGAAGAAAAAAATTCACAATTTGAGGGGGAATGTTATCAGTAGTGCACATGTTTAGGGGTAAATTAGTTATAATGCATTAGAACACCATATAAATAAAATGTATTATGCTAGGGTAATTTCATATTTACCCTACACAATTAGTGAGAATAACTCTATGTTTGGTTTGGGAAAAGAGGGAGTGACAGGAAAGAAAAGGAGGGAGAAGGGAGAGAGGATGAGAAATCTATTGCTTGGTTGGAGTAAGTGGGGATCCCCCCAGGCTCACCATTTATTTACTCCCAAATGGAGGTAAATGGAGGGAGAACAAACAAAGTTGTGAAGGTGGAGCCAAAATGTGGGTTGTTTTCCTTTATCCTTTCTCTTTCTCACTCTCATTCAAACTAGGCATTTGGCAATAGAATACTTTCCCTTCATTTCCTTTTTTTTCCTCCCATTTATTTGGCCAAACATGGTCTAAGAAAAATTGTTTTTACTATGATTTAGCTTCCTTTATCCTTAAGATAGCTTTATCTCATAGGGGGTGTGGTATTCAGAGATAAGCATTCGAGGAAATTCTTTGTGCCCATTCTCAAGGTGAGGCATATGTACGAGAATCTGTCCCCACACCCCCAGGCATACCATCATGTAGCCTATTGAATGTGTAGCAGCAAGGACACCTAAATAGAGTCATTTATGGCACCTAGTAATTTTTCCAGGGACACTCTGGCAGTGCTCTTGTTACACAACGAACAATCAGTTTTGCTTCCAAATAAAATAGAAGCTGATTGCAGTAAAGATTTGTTGCCAGTGGCAAGATTTTATTATGGCTATGGAGCCTTCATTTTTTTCAGTGACACATGCACTAAAGGAATTTCAAGGCTGGGGAAATGCTCGAGGTGTAAACCTCTAGGAGTTTAAGCTTTTAAGGTTGTGCCTAGGTGCGTAGGTGAATCTTTTCCTTTTTCCTTTTTTTAATTGCATTCACCACTACTAAATTTTAGAGTAAAATACCTGATTCAAAATTCTTTTATGTCTTTATTATATTTACCTTTTCTTTGTTGTTAGTTGGTTCATTTAAGTTCAACTTAGTACACACTCATTTGGTCTAAAGAGAACATAGGTTGAGTAGGGCTGAGGCTAATAATTTCTAGTGAGAAAGCCTGTGTCAAGCCCATGCAACATCACTTCAATTTTTGTAGGCAGCTTATTCCTAATATTTCTCTTGGTATGTTCCTTTAGTTGTTTTGATAATTAGATCAAATGTAGACTCGAGTCTTTGATTATTATTCTATTCTATTTCTACTAGTGCAAAATCATTTTTTGTTTCCAAATGCTTGATGAATTATAGTATTTTTAGATTAAAACATGTTTTAACTTTTTAAAAAAAGTTCCTGTTTTATCTATCATTGGAAAAAGATCTCTGGAGGTAGTGTGCAATAATGGATGATAAATACTTAGAATATATGACATACACATGCTTGCAAAAAACGGAACTTTTTGAAAACTGAAAAGTGAGCCAATTTAACAAATAATGAGAATACTCTAGTTTCTTGTTGTTTGGTACTTTCTGTGCATTCATTAAAAAAAAAAAAAAAGGACTTGCCTGTGCAGTTCAGCTAGTGGTTGGTAATACATTATACTATTATGCAGTTCAATTTTGAAGTTTCCTTTCCATGTATAATATTTATCTTACATTTGGTCTCTGCTTTATTCAGCTACACAGCAAGTGGGATAGATGTAAGTTCAGATAAGAGTCCAGAACAACGTGCTCTTCTTGTGGAATCCAGAAGGTGAGTTTTGTTCGCATTAATGATGTCTTTATTTCATCAATTTGGGCCCTATTCAATTTGAAAGTTCAATATGTGTCTAACACACCCTTGAATGTTAAGACCCCCAATTACAAAATTATCAACTCAAGCTTTATATCAAATAATGTATGTACGGAAAATGATAAAAAGCTTATAACAGAATTGATAAACAATCTAAACCATAAATAATCACAATCATAGCAGTAATTAAATGGTAAAGATAAAGAGAAGAGAGATGCAAACACAAGAATAATACACGATGTGTTATCGAAGAAGAAACTGAAGCCTTGGCGTAAAACTTCTCCGCCGCCCTCCAAGCGGTCAATAATCCACTAGAAAATGTAGTTAGGATACATAAATAGTAATAGACCCTCCAAGCCTAATCTACCAAGGTACCTAAACCCTCCAAGGTACCTAAGTCCTCCAAGCTTCCTACTCTAACGAGGTTGCGCCGAACCTTTTTCTTTTCTAGCGTACCGGATTCCGCTACTAAACCATAGCATCAACCAATGAATATTAGTTCATTCCAAACTGCTTCCCTTAGCACCAAATGAACCTTCTCACAGACGTGGGTGTGATGAGAAAAGGATTTGGTCAATGACCTCTCAAGGATGTATCAATAGAGAGGAAGAGAGTAGAGGAATTTGTAGAGTCTCTTAGATAAAGATTGAGGATAAGGCAATCTTGTTTTGCTCTACGGTTTCTCTCACAAAATTCTTTCTGGAAACTCTCTACATTTCGTGGGTATAAGGGTCTATATATAGTGGTGTGTGTTTGAAATACGAAGAGACATTTTTTGCCAAACAAGTTTGGTTGGCGACTTAGTCTCGCAGCTTGTCCAAGTCGTGAGTTCAAGTCGCGAAGTAATTGCCTAGCCAGCCTAGGACTTTTGTCTTGTAGTGCGATAGTTGGCGCGACCCTTTAGCTCCCCTATATGCTTCTCACATGCCTGTAGTTGGCGGCTTGCCAGTCGCGAGTCAGCCGCGAGTCCTAGCTGCGAAACTCTGCTTCTTTGCGCATGCTTGAGCTTTTCTTCACACTCTCTTCACATACTACCCTTAAATGAATCTCACCTAAATACAGGGTTACTAAGTGCTAAATTACAAGCAAATTAGCACGGAATAAAGCCAACAAGATGGTTGATAAATTTCAACCTTACACAATTGTTCTAAAACAATTATTGTGAAATTAATATTATGTTACCCTTAAAACCACGTTGTCCAACTTTTGGAGTCTTTTTTTAATATAATTATTTTCTTTGTCTTGAGTGCTTTCATTTTATACTTTTTTTTTTTTTTTTTGGGTTGGGTTTTAGAACTTATGGTTATACTTTAAATTTCAAACCGAAATAAGGCAAAATGGACATGTATCTTTTCTAAGCTACATACAAGTAGACAACAACAATAGCTACCAAGCCTTAGTTCCAAACAATGAAAAACTCCCATTTTTTAATCCTTCCCATTTTCCACCCAACCAAATTGACCATAAGTGAGATTGGTATATGATTTCCCTTGATCTCTATTATATTGTATTGTGGTCAAGATCATATTAGCAGGTTGCTGTTTGTGTGTTCTCTTCATTTTAATGAATGAAGAATGTCTCTGCACTTATATTTTTTAGGGGTAAAATTCTTGTCTCCCTTAGAGTTAATGAAAACTAAAGACATGTCCTCCCTCTATTATATTGTATTGTTTTGTTTTGTTTGTTGGCAATTGGTTGGGAACTGTTTATGTAGAGCTTTTGTTGAGCCTTAGTGCTTGTAGATAATTTGGGCAAGAATTATAGATGACGTAGGAAAAAAAAAACACCTATAGTTGCATTTTTAAAAACGCAGCTATAGACAAACCCTATGTAGGGGGCTTTAGCTGTGTTTCTAAATGCAATCCGAAGATGGCCTATAGTCGCGTTTTAGAAAATGCAGCTATAAGTCTGCAACCTATAACCACAGTTATAAACACAGCTCAAAGCAGGTCTGTAGCTACATTTTTTAAAAACACAGCTATAGGTCTCAGCCTGTAGTCGAGGTTAAAAAATGCAACTGTAGGTCTAACCTTTAGCCGCGGTTAAAAAAAAAGCGGCTAAAGACTCGTAGGGGGCTATTGTTGCATAATATAGGCCTAGTTTATAAACGAGGCTATATCCTATAGCTGCGTTTTTGGGGTCTATAGCCGCGTTTTTGAAATGCAGCTATAGACCCCGTTTTTTTAGTGCGTACTATCTAAAATAATAATTGAAATCATGTTTAAGTGAAACCTAATTTCAATAATTAAGAACAATCTAAATTATTAAATATTTAAAAATTTGAAGTAGATAGAGACTCACATGGGAATTTAATTTTTGTCCTTGAAAGTATGAAAGAAGTTACTGAAACTTGAGTGAGTTTCACCCTACTAAGTTTAAGTTTAAACTTAAAGTTTAAGTCCTGTGCACGCTACATGCGTGTGTATATGCATGAAAAATTATCTGAATTTAATATATATTGTAGAAAAGAGGTGGTGTAGTCTTACCCTTGTCTGGTTAATTTGTGTTATCATTCCTTCGTGTAGCGTGTGTATATGCATGAAAAATAATATGAATTTAACATTTATTGTAGAAAAGAGGTGATGCAGTATTACCCCTATCTAGCTAATTCCTATTATAATCCCTTTAGTTTTGCAAGGAGGGAGAAAACCCTTCTTTTATTAAAAATAAATAAATAAATAAATAACGTTAATAGATAATAGTTAAGATATTAATTTATGGAAGTGGCATCTCATACAAATTAGTATTTCAATTGTTGGTTTTGGTAGTTAGAAGTTAGCCATAGTAGTTAATAATTAGAAAATTACTTTGAAATTTTTTTAAACTGATCCCTTAAAAAAGTTTTAGTAGAGTTTAAATCACATTAATAAATTATTTCTCTATTCAATATATATATATATATATATTTCAAATCATGTTAATAAAAAGCTACTAATAAAAGTATTATTAGTAAACATTTCTTAGGCTTATCTATTTAGCTTTGTTGCCAAATTTATATAAACTCTTTTATTTTATTTTATTTCTTTTTTTCCAAAGAATATAACACAATCAAAAACCTATAAACAAAAATTTATATTCAATATAAAGAATATAGTCAAAATTATTCATAATTTAAAATTAAGAAATTAACAAAAATTATAAATTAAGATATATATTTAAAAAAAAAAAAAAAAAAAAAAAAAAAAAAAAAAAAAAACAAAGAATAAACCTATTTGTTTTATTTATCACTTTGAGAGATGAAAGTATGAGTATGTAACTAAAACCTGAACCAATTATTATAGAAGAGAATAAATGAATACAAAAGTTTGATATTATGAATTGGGTTAAAATGTATGTGAGAAGTTTTTATTAATTTTTTGAGTGTTGTTGCTGTTTGTGTAGATGAAGAAGAGCTAATTCATCTAGCACTTGAGGCACTTCCTCCTGAGTATGATGTGTTTTGCTCTGCAATTAGGACCAGGAATGATGTGTTTAGTCTTGAAGAATTGAACATTTTATTGAATTTTGAAGAACAATCCATCAAGAAACGTTTTGTTTACAAGGAATCTACATCATTAGCCATGTCTATGAATCACTTTAATAACAATTTCAATAATTCCAATAATCATGGCAAAGGCAAGAACAATGGTAACAGAGGTCATGGTAATGGTAGAGGTAATGGTAATGCTTAATTTCATGGGAATTTTAGTCCTAGTAGTGGTGGTCAAACTTATGGATCTTTTGGCAATGGTCAAGGTTCATTCTTTGGATCTCTAAGTGGTCCTAGTTCTTCACAGTTTTAGTCTAAGTTTGGCTTGCAACCCTATCCAAATTAGAGGCCTACTTGTCAAATCTGTGGCAAGAATGGTCATACTACCCTTGATTGCTACCGCATGATGAATTTTGCCTATCAAGGGAGGCATGCTCTAGCCAAACTTGCTTCAATGGTTGCAAGTTCTATGGTTGCTATTGCTAATTCTACTTAGAATTCACAGTGGCTCTTTGATACTAGAGCTTTTGATCATGTTACACTTGATTTGGCTTAACTCCCTCTTTATCAGCAACCTACTGTTGGTAATGAATCAGTCACAGCTGGCAATTGGCAAGAAGTACCTGTCACTCATATTGGCAATGGTAAACTAACTACTCCCTCTCATGCTTTCAAACTTAATAATATTCATTGTGTTCCTCAACTTGCATCAAATTTACTTTCTGTTCATAAATTGTGCCTTCAAAATAATGCTTTTTGTTATTATAATGCATACAAGTTCTTAATTTAGGATTTACCTACGGGGAAAATTCTTTACAAAGGATTGAGTAAAGATGGAGTTTATCCTATTCCTCAACTGTCCAATCTTTCTTCTTCATCTGTAAACTCTACTGGCTTTGTTGATGTGTCTGATCATGCTTTACTTTGGCATAAGAGGCTTCGTCATCCTTACTCCAAGATTCTTCATTCTGCTTTATTTGATTTTCAATATGTTCATATTCCTGTTAATAGTGATATTTGTTCCTAATGTCCAGCTTGTATAACTGCTAAAATGCACAAACATTCTGTACCTAAACATGTACCAGATTCCTCTTTTCCTTTAGAATTGGTTCATTCTGATGTATGGGGCCCTGCTCCTATTGTTTCTGAACTTGGCCATAGGTTTTATGTCATTTTTGTGGATGATTTTACTCGTTTCACATGGATGTTTTTACTTAGACATAAATTCGATGTGTTCAATGTTTTTGTTCTTTTTAAAGCTCTTGTTGAGAATCAATTTAACACTACTATTAAGGTTTTGAGGTTTGATAGGGGTGGTGAGTACGATAATCATAAATTCAAGTCTTTTTGTTTGTCTCATGGAATTCAGCATCAGTTTTCTTGTCCATATACACCTTACTAGAATGGTGTTGCTGAGAGGAAACATAGGCATATAGTTGAGAGTGGTCTTGCTATGCTTCATCAATCTCAACTTCCTTTGTCCTTTTGGTTCTATGCCTTCAGCACTGCCATGTTCTTGATTAATAGGACTCCATCTTCAGTCTTGAATTTTGTCTTACCTTGGGAAAGACCTTTTTCATAAGAAACCACCCTTGCAGGTTTTAAAATCTTTTGGTTATGCATGTTGTCCTTTGCTCAGGTCCTATCCTTCTAATAAACTTCAACCTAAGTCCTCCCAATGCATTTTCTTGGATTATCCTCCTATGTCAAAAGGCTATATTTGCTTAGATGTTGCTTCTGATAGGATTTACATTTTTTATCATGCTATATTTCATGAGTCTATTTTTCCTTCATACTCTTTAGTCTCTTCTACTTTAGCCCCTTCTGTCACTCTTTTTGCTGATGTCTGGTTAGCTTCCTTACTTTCTTTACATGTTGAATCTTCTATACCTATTGCATCCTCCTTCCCTGCTATTTCTACATCCTCTTCTCTAATGTTTGATAGCCCTACTTTTGATGTTCCTTCTTTGCTTGACCTCCCTTTCCTTGCCCTTTCCTCTTTGGATTCTCATTCTGTTCCTTCTTCCTCTCCTCCTTCTTTTGATAATTTTATTGTTCCTGTGGTTGATACCCCCGTTACCAATGTCCATCCTATGGTGACTAGATCCAAAAATGCTATATTTAAGCCCAAAGCTCTTGCTATTGCTATTGATTATACTACTATTGAACCTTCTTAATATTCTGTGGCTTCCAAGCACAAACATTGGGTTGAGGCCATGGATTCTGAGTTCAATAGTTTGCTATAGCAGAAGACTTCGTCTTTGGTACCTTCGCCTTCTGGTAAGAATGTGGTAGGATGTAAGTGGGTTTTTAAATCAAGAGGAATAGTGATGGCAGTCTAGCTAGATACAAGGCAAGGTTGGTTGCCAAAGGATATCTTCAGCAATATGGATTAGATTATGAGGAGACTTTTAGCCCTGTGGTTAAGCCCACTACTGTCAGGATTATATTAGCTTTGGCTATTCAATTTGGTTGATCTTTGAGGCAATTAGATGTTTCTAATGCCTTTTTACATGGTGTTTTGCAATAAGAAGTGTACATGGCATAGCCTCCTGGCTATAGAGATCATTCAAGGTCTAATCATGTGTGTCTTCTTCATAAGGAAATTTATGGTCTTAAGCAAGCCCTAAGGGCTTGGTTTGATAACTTTACCACTTAATTGTTCCATTTTGGGTTTCATGCTTCTGGGGCTGACAGTAACTTGTTTATCCTCATTCACTCTTCTTGTGTGGTTTATATTCTTCTCTATGTTGATGATATCATCATTACTGGCAGCAATTCTTCCTTTGTTTCAGACATTATTCATTAGCTCAGTGCAACTTTTGCTCTTAAAGATCTTGGACCATTGAGTTATTTTCTTGGTTTGTAGTTTGAGAATACTTCTATTGGTATCTTTGTTCATTAGTCAAAGTATGCTAAGGATCTTCTTGTCAAGTTCAATATACTTGATTGTAAACCATGCCCCAATCCTTGCTCTTCTTCTCATCATTTGGTTCCTACCAATAGTCCTTTGTTGACTGATCCTACTACCTACAGAAGTTTGGTTGTAGCCCTTTAGTATATGACTTTTACTAGGCCTGATCTTTCATATGCTGTCCAATAGGCTAGTCAGTTCATGAGTCACCCTACTTCTCATCATCTTGTTCCTGCCAAACGAATTTTGAGATATATCAAGGGGTCCTTGCAGCTGGGTATTCATTTCCAGAAAGGTTCTCTTGTCTTATCTGCCTATAGTGATGCAGATTGGGCAGGAGACCCTATTGACAGAAGGTTTATCGTAGGCATGGTGGTTTTCTTAGGAAATTCTCCAATTACTTGGTCAGCCAAAAAGCAACCAACTGTCTCTAGGAGTTCTACAAAGGTTGAATATAAAGCACTTGCTAATATTGCAACTGAGCTCTATAGGTTAAGGATGATTTGAAGGATTTAGGGGTTTATTTGTATCATCCCCCTATTTTATGATGTGATAATGTCTCTGCTCTTTCTTTGGCTTCTAATCCTGTATTTCATGCTCGGTCAAAACACATACAGGTGGATTATTTGAATTGTAATCAAATTAAAATTTTTTATCAACTTATAAATTATAATAATAAAAGGATTAGATGAAAAGTTTGGATTGTAATCAAATTAAGATTTTTATTAATTTAGAAATTATAGGAGAAGAAGATAAGTACAAAAAAAAATTATATTAATTTTTTTTAAATTCCAAATTTTTTTTTTGCAATTTAGTGCAGCCACTTGGCATAACCACAGCTTCGAACTCCAACTTTTATTATATACTATATGATATGTGTGTGTGTGTGTGTGTTTCCTTCCTCTATTCACTAACAACGACTTTACTTTTGGTTTAAAACAAATTCTACTAATAAGTATTTTGTAATAAAATTCTTCCCCACGTAGGCACTACTCCATTTACTTTGGGATTGTTTTCATCAAATTCAAAAAATAGGATTTCGGTCCATATATAAGAACTAAAAAACTATTTTGGTTAAGACAAATGATGATGCCGAAAATCATTAGTAAGTCACACAGTGCTCATGTCCTCCAAACAACACCTACAAAACAAAAGCAAAAAAAAACTCTAGGAGAGTACCGGTGTGGTACCGGACGAAGACCCTTCGAAGTTGACATTCGTTCCTTGGTTTAAAAGTTCTTTTCTTGCAGGAGAGATCTTCTTTAATTCGCATATCTTGCGAGTTCTTTTTCTTATAGGACTCTCTTGATTAAGGTTGAGCATGGTGTACAAAATATTTCCTTATATGCTTATGCGTGGAGGCCAAGCCATGTCAGTCTCGTCAAAGGCTCGCCTACCCCCTTCAGCTTCCCCTCGTTAGCTTCATATCCCATTAGTATATTATAGTCGTATCATTCAGGTAGTTGTCGTCTTCAAGGTTTAGCCGTCAGCTTTGAGGTGGAACCGTCAACTTTCACTCTGGTGTCTAGGCCGCAAATTGTTCAAATGAGGCTAACAAGTTCATTTGGACCGTCGCTTCCACCCAACATGGATGACTTTATCAAGACCATAGAATTACCCCTATCAACAAACATGTTTTGATTGGAGAAATGAAAAACTAGAAAGTGTAGTGCAGTGCAGTGCAGGAGCACTGCTTTCCTTTTGTAGAAAAGATTAGAGGAATGGATCAATGCCTGATATGAAAATTAGAGAGGACAACATGGATTTTTATTTTTATTTTAAAAAAAAGTTGGTTATCAGGCCAGGCCAAGCCCACTTTAAAATTAAAATAAAATGGATGACCCAATGTATAGTGTACGTACGGTGACCATCCAATCCATTATTACATCAGTTGATAATAATACCTGGACCACGTCCACGTCCACGTCCACTTTCATGCTCACTCTCATTCTCATACAACAATTTTAATTAAGGATCAAATCAATGACCCTTTTTGTCTCGGCCAGGCCATTGGCTATTGGCTATTGGCTATTGGCTATTGGATAAGAAATGGGTGACTTACCGCGCGCTTGGCTTCTTTTCAACCCTTATCTCATTAATTTCCCAACTCTACTATTCAAAACCATAAATATTATATATATATATATATACCTTTTTTTTGGTAGAATATATATATATATATATATAGAGGCTCATATCAAATTTGTTTCATTACGTTAAGTTGAATGTTTGGTTAATATTATGGATGACAAAACAAATATAAATATGAAAGACAGATTAAAGGCACAGAAGTACCTAGTAAACACTAGTGTTGTTATTACTACTTGTTTAGAACGTTAATTAGGATAAGGACTTTGCCAAAAACAATTAATTGCTCCGTATTTAATTATTCCAGCTTAATTTCTTGGTTGGATCCTAGCTAGCTATATAATATAATATAATATATATATATATATATATATATATATGTCTCCCTCTTTATTAACTACAAATATATATAGAAAAAAATAAACGGTTTATTAAAGAAAAAAAAATCTCATGAAATTAATAGTCTCATAATATATTAACGATATTGAGATCGAGCTACCTCATCAACTTTATACACAAATTAAATGACAAAGACCTCTCGCGTTATATTCCCCTGCACCTGCAGGTCAATAATTTACTTCCATCCAATGAAACCCATAATATATTCATTCATGCACATAATATATATATATATATATATATATATATATATATATATATATATATATTTATATGATATTTCTCTACCACAAACATATACAACTACGTACCACTTGCATATATGCCTTTCCTTTAATAAAAAAAAAAAAAAAAATCATATGTGAATTAAATGTCTTAGATAAAAAAAATCATATATAAATTAAAAAATATATTTTGATGTTAAATATAGATTATAAAAAATGAAAAATTGTTTTAATTAAAATTGAATGTGAAAAAAGGAAGTTTATTTATGAAATACTCTACTAATTAAGTAGTGAGAAACTTAAAACTCTAAATTAATTATCCTAATACATAATATATGTAGTGTGTTTGAATAAAATATATTGTACGTCATTAGGTAACTACCACAACATGTGTGTATTTGTCTATATATTTATATATATGAGAATTATTTATCAAAAGAGAATAACTCATGATTTAGAAAGTAAGCCAACATATGAATCTACCTTTCTTAAAAGAGTTTAAAAATTTATCCTTTCAAATTCATAAAATGCAAATTCTAGGCTTCTAGCTCATAATAAGAGTAAGACAACACAAAGTATAGAAAGTAAAAGGTCCTATAAACAATATAAGATGCAATATATATGTATACACGTACCAAAGACATACACTCGGAGAAATTAACATTTATAGATTTACCTAAAGGCTCTATTTATTATTATCATTGAATTTATTGCTCCTTACTCATGAATTAGAATGTAGCTTTGTAAAAAAATAAAATAAATAAACAATGGAAAAGAAAAGAAAAGAAAAGAAATACATACCTTTGTAGCTAGAGGAAGAGGAGTTTCCTTTGGGATTCGGGGATTCATAATCTGGTGTGATTTTTATTCCACGAAGAAGAAGATATATTATAGAAGGAGAAGATAAGAATAAAGAAAAGCCTATTACATATAGAATACTATTTCTGTAATTACATATTTTTTTCCTGATTAAATTATATTTGTGGTAGTAGTGTTACGTAATTATCTCTAAAAAAATTTCACATCCACAATTAAACTTTTGTATTTATCTAAAAAAGTAATAAAACAATAGAGAAAAAGTTGATAAGAATAACTAGTTTTTTTTTTTTTTTTTTTTTTTTTTTTTTTTTTTTTGAGAAAGTTGATAAGAATAATTAAGTTGTGTTGTTTCTATCTAAAAAAATTATTGTAATTTTTTAGTTGATAGAGTTTAACTTAAACTCAAACTTATGCCTTCCCTCATAATGTAAATTGAATGTTTTGTAAAAAATTTTATGTAATTTTTTTAGGAGTTTCTTTTAATGTAGTTTAGGACCTTTAGGATACTTACAAAGCTATCCCATAAAAATGAACTATATTTATTTATGTGAAAAGAGGGGAAAATTTTTGATATTTATAATGTAGGGACTGACTTTGAGTACTTTTATTGTTGAGTGAGTGAACTCAAGCCCAGTTAGCCCAATACAATGAATTTGTAGAGAGCAGGTTCAAGAACTAGGCCCTAGCACGCGGACAACGCCCAATGTGGTGTTCACTACCATCGAACGCAGATGAACCGAAATTATCTTAGAAAGTCTGTCCTCGGTCCAGTTCGAGGAGCTTGATGGTAGTCTTTTTTCATGAGAATGGTCCCCTTTTTTGATCTGTTTCTTCTCATTATATAGTCCTCCCCCAACGATCCCAATCCTCCCCCAACGATCCCTTTCCTCTACTTGTTGATCATCCATGCCTCCCTCTGACACCTCGTCCCATCAGCCACCTTACCAAATCCCCTATGAGTTGCTGCAATCGAAGTAGCACTGCTCAGGGGTCATTTCTCCATTAATGCTACTGGAACATTAATCGTGCGCATTTAATGTGGAGGTGATAGTTCATCCTGGTATTGTTCTTCCACTATGCTTCCATGGCTAACATGTTGTACTTGTTCTTTCTCCTTAGATGCCTTGGAGGGCTGCATATGGTGGCTCGTTACTTCCTCTTCCCATGGTCTCATTTGGTCGAGGACAGGGTTGCCTTCGACAAGGTTCCTGGGCAATTTTTGGACTTTCACCCTTCGCCTTTGGGGGTTTCCTCCTCCTCGACATGGGTCTTGGGCTTGGTATAAAGTAGGCCGGGGTTGCCAAATCCTCTGACCCCATAATAGCCCTTTAAAATCCTATTGTCTAGCTCTTCAAACAGGGAGAAGGATTTTGATGCCCTCGAGCCTATACCTTGGCTCGTCTAGTATGGTTCCAAGTCATCGCTTGGAGCCTTTTCACCTATCTAATGCACGTTTTTGGTGCTTCGATATGTGGTACGCATCTACATTAAATTTTGGCGGCTCTATACTCCCTACGTTCAATGGTGTGATGGTGATCTAATGGTGGGAATCTTTCACCATTATGGGTGGGAAGCGTTGCACAGTTGTCTTTGGTGAGGGGGTAAATACCCATTTGAATCGATTTGCTTCTTCACTTTTGCATTCAAGAGTTCTTACGCACATACCCCGAATCCGGTCAAGTCTCCAACCCAACTCGCGTCTCTTCGCAGCCTAAAAAGCCTGTTCTGAGCGACTTCCCTAATTTCTGTAAGTGCTTTTCCCTTTCTGATTTTCTTCTCCCTTTATTCCTCTCTTCTTTTCGCTCTTCCCTGAGTCTTTTAGCCGTTCTTCCGGATGGGTAGGTTTAAGAAGTTGGTTGAGTCTGAGGAAGTGATGGAGGAATTCATCACCACTCATAGGATACCCAGTAACGTGAGATTGAGGTACTATGAGGAGGGGGACTAGTATACCAAAAGGGAGGTTAGTGAGGTAGTGATTTCCATAATCGCCTTCGTTGAAGGTGGTATGAGGATTTCTATGGGGCCAGTGATGAGGGGCTACCTTAGGCACTTTCGGTTAGCCCTTACCCAGTATGCCACTAACGTGTTTAGGATCCTGGGTTGCATGGATGCCTTGAACGAGAAGATGGGGTTGAGGTTAACCCATCACGACATGAATTGGTGTTACAACCTCCAGCATCTAACGGTTAAGCCCTACTACATGAAGAAGAGGGATGATAGAGTTAGACTCATCCAGTGTCTCCCCGAGTTTAGCAAAGGGTTGAATAAGGATTTTCTCATCGTGTAGGGGAATGGCACGATGGCCTTCACTACCTGACAGTAGAGGGGGAGCCAGGTAGGGTACTCGGAATATGGAAGGGTTGATCTGCTATGTTTTCACAGTTTGCAATGCTTGGTTGTTAACAAGAACTAGCTTTTCTTTTGCAAATCCACACGCCTTCGAACAACACTTCCATTTGGTCAACAAGAAAGACTTGGAAAGGGTCCTTAGGGCGGAGATCTTTATGAACGAGGCTGACAACCAAGTTAGAGCCGCTTATAATATTCTCGGGTACAAACCAATCCAGAAGTCTTTCTCAGCTTCTAGATACATGATCAGGGCCAAGGACCCTAGGCTTTGCCAAATCACTGTGGTGGAGCATGGGTTCTTGTTTGCTGAGGGGTCTTCCATCCCAGAAGGCGTCCCGTTGGCAGGCTCTTCCTCGCCCTACCAAGCTACAGAGGCCGAGGGAGGAAGTTTGGAAAAAGAGGGAGAAGTAGTTGATTTAGGTTCGTCCGAGGACAAATTTGGTGCATTCTACCAAGTCCATCTATCCGAGGATCCCTCCGGCAACTTGGGTGATCCCCATTTATCTGAAGCGAGCCTTCTGTTACCAAGGATTGGTACTCAGGCCAAGATGGGTTTCAAGAGAAAACCTTAAACCAGCCTGTTCGACTTGTTTGAGGGCCAGCTGGGGAAGGACATGTTGGGGAAGTCACAATCTAAGCTTCTTCGTCCTCTACCTAAGCTTCCTCCCCCCCACCTAAGTCTTTGCCTGCGCAGATTAAGTTGTCTTCCACTTTACTAACCTTGGACCCTCGGCTTGAGTCCACTAACCCGAAGAGGAAGAAGTCTTCCAAGGGCAAAGACCTAGTGGATGGAGGGAGATCCTATTCCTCCCAAGAGGAAGATGAAGCCCACTGACCTTCCAAGCAGCTGAGGATCGATGGTCAGGACAAGGGAAAAGAGGTTACTCAATAGTCCGAGCCCTAGGCCTAGGTGCCTGTCGCCATGCTTCATGGGAAGCCTTTGATGGATGACGCCACCTTCAGGGACTTTCGAGGGGGCGAGGGTACTTGCATAGCTGATGCCTTAGAGAGGTCCCTAGTTCTCCCCACTGACATGGCCGAGCTATGAGGCCTGGGGAGGTAGGAAGTTATCTTTAACCTCAAGAGGTACTTGGGTATGGTAAGACTTTTGATACTTGTGCCTTTGCTAAATTTTGTTCCTTAGTTCCTAACTTACGATGTACTTATTTTGATTGTCAGGCTGTCTAGGCCACTTTTAGGCTGGAAGAGGAGGCCAATAACTAGGGTAGAGCCCTGGATCAGGAGTGCGACAAGTACTTGGATGCCGTGAATACCCTTAAGAAATCCGAGGTTGATCTCAAGGAGGTAAGGGAAGACCTAGAGGAGGTGACGAGGGCTAGAGATAGCACGGCATCTGACCTAGCTGGTGATAAAAAATAGGCCAAAAACCAGACAGGGTGCCTACGGGAGGTTGAGGGTTAGCTGCAGGTTGCCAAAGAGCATATCGTTGACTTGAAGAAGAAACTGGCTGAGGCAGAGAGAGTTAGAGGTGTTGCCGAGTATGCTAGGGATGAGGCCTTGAGGGCTAAAAAAGAGGCTGAGTTTGCGAAGACAGAGGTTGAGAGCTTTAAAGAGCAAGTGGAGGAAGAGGCCTTTGCTGAGGGAGTGGCCAAGACCGAGGCTAATCTCAAGGCTCAAGTACCTGAGGTATGTAGATGCTACTGCTCCCAGACTTGGAATGAGACCCTCAACCAAGCTGGGGTTGAGGTCTCGTTAGAGCTTAGGAGGGCTGAAAAGGTGTATTATCCCCCCGCCATTCGTGAGGTTGCCCCTATTGACCTCGAAGCTGGCACCGCCTCTAAAGCGACGGACGAAGGCCAAACCAGCGCTGCCAACGATCCAATGTCAACTGATAAGCCTACTGGGGAGACTGGACACCAAACGGCGTTGGGAAAAGAGGAAATCAGTAACCCAGCAGAGCCCTAGGAAATGGTGAAGCCTCCTACTGACTCCCAGGCTCACCTTGTCGAGAAGGAGTCCTCCAAGGTTGCTCTTTCGAGCTAGGACCTTGGGGCATCAGATGAAGCTTCTCGACAGACTCCCAAGGACAAGCCGCCTATCAAGTTGAAGAAATAGGCCATCTTGTCGATCTATCTTGCTTTGTTGACTTGTGCCGTCCTAGTCTTCTTTTTTCTTCATCTTATTTTACTACTGTATATTTTGTTTCTATTTTTGTGATGTTGTGCTAAAACTATTTTTTGTAATGTATCCAATTGTCTGCATTTATTTCTTTGAATGACGTGTCCCTTCAGTTATCATGCTTTAACGCTTTTGCTCAATACTCAGTTAATCTTAGCGGTGTGCGAGTAACACTTGGATAATTGAAAACAATGGACCCCTTAGGTAAATTTTGCTTCGGGCTCTAACTAAAAACTGAACAGCCCTAGCAATGCCATTTGTCTCTTCTTTGGATGAATGACGAAGGAATTTCGGTTTATAATACATACTTTATATAACACATACATCTGTCCTAAACTTGCTGAGCTTAAGAGAGTGCTTCAGTACTTGGAATGCTTTAAGTGACGCTCACGAGCTTGTTTTTATTTCACATTTCTATTGGGGCAGTCTGGGGCAAGTGATCTGAGGCACTAGATTCCCCTTTGGCCATGCTTATAACTTAGGTGAATACTCACACTCCGTTTTGTTAAAGGTAGCTAGTATCTCCATAGGTTTAAGTCCGAGGACCATGCAAAACCTTGGTTCCGTCTAACACTTAGGTTCTTCTTGAAGTAGTTA
Source organism: Quercus variabilis (assembly GCA_030445155.1). Taxonomy (NCBI): domain Eukaryota; kingdom Viridiplantae; phylum Streptophyta; class Magnoliopsida; order Fagales; family Fagaceae; genus Quercus; species Quercus variabilis. The sequence continues at coordinate 97,859,343 of CP129446.1, forward strand.
GTTCCTTATAGGTTTGAGTCCAAGGACCATACAAGACCTTAGTTCTGTCTAACACTTAGGTTCTTCTTGAAGTAGTTAGTTTCTCCATAGGTTTGAGTCCGAGGACCATGCAAGATTCAGTCTAGTACCCAACTAGTTTTCCCATAGGTTTGAGTTCGAGGACCATGCAAGATCTTGGTTCAGTCTAGTACCTAGGTTCTTTTGTAAGTAACTAGTTTCCCCATAGGTTTGAATCCGAGGACCATGCAAGACCTTGGTTCAGTCTAGTACTCCATCGTCACTGTTCGAAGTGAAGGAACTTGTCCTCAGCGCTGGAATGTTTGCTTCTAGAGGTATAATGGTCTCGGCCTTGCCTTGCGGAGGAAGGACTCCTTCTTAGACTAGGCAATTAGCCCAATATTGACTTGAACATAGGCGGCTTGTCCCTCCGCCTTTACGCACAATGGCAGCCTCGTTGCGCCAAATTTTTTTTTTCGCCACTTCTGATTACGAGGCGTCTTTTGGCTGTTTAGGTTGTGCGCTTGACGTTTCAGTATGCGAGGCATGTCCTTATTAATATCTTTGTGGATTAATGCAGATCCAGCGGTTGGTGGCCTCCTTGGAAATCGGTCGGGATTAATGTCATTGGTAATTCTTCCTTTGAATTCTGTGTAGGTTGATTCCCACCAACCTTCGCCTTCTATATAAGGCCTTTCAGGGGGAGTCATCTTTCTACATTTTACGAATCTGTGAGTTCAACAGGAGCTCTAAGCTTCCAATCCTCTAGGCATTTCTAAGGATTTTGCTAGGATCGTGATCAAGGCCGTAGGACAATGGGATGGCCCTGGATGTGAGCAAGGGCACGGAGCCTAAGCCCCTTTCAGGAACCAGAGATGCTGCCTAAACCCTGGACGATGCAGTTGAGGCAGAGGGGGCAGGGGCCAAAGGTGTCCTTACCTTTCAACCGAGCAAGAAGGGAGGTCATCCTTCTCCAATTGAGAGCCGTAGTGGTCGTAGATCACGTCAGATTTTCAGTGCAACAAAGTTTGGGCATCATCCTAATAGTAGCATGTCTGGCAGTTAGGAGGAAGGTACATGAGGAACATAATAATTTTCTCCGTTACGCATCCATGCCTACCCTTTAGGCTGGTAGTGATTAGCACCCAGCTTACCTGCCGATGGAGGTTTGCAAGATTACGTTATGACCGGTGCCCGAGTGTTGCCGCCTCCAATGTTTAATTATCATGAGGCTGGAGAAGCATCAAGGGAACGTCTTAGGATGGGGCCGTCGGGCATTTCCACTCCTTCTCCTTTCTTGTCGCCGGTACCATCCATTCGGGCTCGGGAGTTGTGGAAGCCTTAAAACAAGTCTGCCTTAGCCCCCTTTTCCTACAGTTAGCTTTAGAACAAGCCTGTCTAAGTCTCTATTTGCACATTTAGCTCTAAAATAAGCCTGTCTAAGCCATTGTTTGTATTTTTAGCTTTAGAACAAATTTGTCTAAGCCTTCGAGTGTATGATGTACTCTTTTCTTCATTTAATAAAAAGGTTGTATTGTTTACTTGCTTCATTCTCCGAATCTTTCATTTTTCTACAACAATTGTTTCTTGGGTGGGTGCGTGGTTTTTTTTTTTTTTTTTAATGGGACTCGGAATCGGTGTCAGCGATGGCAACGAAAAATTTGCCTAACTTTGTGCAAGCTAGCAACGTAGGAATAATTGACTATTACGCTTGCCAACGCACTAGTTCTTCCCACAGATGGCGCCAATTGTAGGGACTGGGTTTGAGCACTTCTACTGTTGAGTGAGTGAACTCAAGCCCAGCTAGCTCAATACAATGAATTTGTAAAGAGCAGGTTCAAGAACTAGACCCTAGCACACAGGCAACGCCCAATATGGTGTTCACCACCATCAAACGTAGATGAACCGAAATTATCTTAGAAAGTTTGTCCTCGGTCCAGTTCGAGGAGCTTGATGGTAGTCTTTTTTTATGAGAATGGTCCCCTTTTTTGATCTGTTTCTTCCCATTATATAGTCCTCCCTCAACGATCCCTTTCCTTCACTTGTTGATCATTCATGTCTCTCTCTGACACCCCGTCCCGTCAGCCACCTTACCAAACTCCCTGTGGGTTACTGCAACCGAGGTAGTACTGCTCAGAGGTCATTTCTCCATTAATGCTACCGGAACATTAGTCGTGCGCATTTAACGTGGAGGTGACAGTTTATCTTGGTCTTGCTCTTCCACTATGCTTCCATGGCTGACATGTTGTACTTGCTCTTTCTCCTTAGATGCCCTGAAGGGCTGCCTATGGTGGCATGTTACTTCCTCCTCTCATGGTCTAGGTTGGCAGAGGAAAGGGTTGCCCTCAGTAGGGTTCTTGGGCAATTTTGAACTTTCACACTTCGCCCTCAGTCATTTTCTCCTCCTCTGCATGGGCCTTGGGCTTGGTATAAAGTGGGCTAGGGTTGCCAAATCCTCTAACCCCACATATAATTTGGATTGTAATCAAATTAAAATTTTTATCAACTTAGAAATTATAGGAGAAGAAAAATTATTTATATTTTTTAAATCTAAAAAAATTTATGTAATATAGTGAAGTCAGTTGGCGCAACCACGACGTTTAAGCTTAACATGCACAGCTTAATCAAAATTCATATGTAAATAATTATTTTATTAATTTACTTAAAATAAATAATAAAAATAAATGAATATTTTATTTTTAAGTTACATAATGAATGTATGTTATGTGAGACTAAGGTATCATAAAATGCGCGCGCACGCGCGTGCACACATACACACATATATATAATTGAATGAAAGATGGTAGAGGTACCTAAAAAATATATAAAAAATGATTTTCAATAATATATTGAACTTTAAGGCTCAATTAATCACATATATTTAAATGGGAAGCCCTTGAATTTAATAGTTAAAAACTATCCAAAACAATAATTGAAATCACGTTTAAGTAGAAACCTCAATTCAATAATTAAGAACAATCTAAATTATTAAACATTTAAAAATTTGAAGTAGAGAGAGACTCAGATGAGAATTTAATTTTTGTCCTTAAAAGTATGGAAGAAGACACTGAAACTTGAGTGAGTTTCACCCTACCAAGTTTAAGTTTAAACTTAAAGTTTAAGTCCCATGTGTTGTACGCTACATGTGTGTGTATATGTATGAAAAATGATCTAAATTTAATATTTATTGCAGAAAAGAGGTGGTGTGGCCTTACCCTCTGCTTAGCTAATTCTTGTTATAATCCCTTTGTGTAGCATGTATATATGCATGAAAAATGATCTGAATTTAACATTTATTGTTGAAAGAGGTGGTGTGGTCTTACCCCTGTTTAACTAATTCTTCTTATAATCCATTTGTTTTGCGGGGAGAGAGAGAAACACTTATTTTGAAAAAAAAAAAAAGGGTCAGCGTATAATATATAATAGCTAAGATATTAATCTTTGGAAGTGGCATCTCATACAGATTAGTATTTCAATTGTGGGTTTTGGTTGGTAGAAGTTAGCGCATAGTAGTTAATAAATTATCTCTAAATTCAATTTTTTTTTTAAATCACATTAATAAAAAGTTACTAATAATACTATTATTTGTAAAAATTTCTTAGGCTTATTTATTTTGCTTGGTTGCCAAATTTATATAAACTCTTTTATTTTTATTTTATTTTATTTTTCTAAAGAATATATCACAAGCAAAAACCTATACACAACAATTTACATTCAATATAAAAATATAATCAAACTTATTCATAATTTAAAATTAAGAAATTAACACAAATTATAAATTAAGATATAAATTTAGAAAAAGAATAAAGAATAAACCTGTTTTTTTTCTCTATTACTTTGAGAGATAAAAGTATGAATATATAACTAAAACCTAAACCAATTATTGTAGAAAAGAATAAATGAGTATAAAAGTTTAATATTATGAATTGGGTTAAAACGTATGTGAGAAGTTTTTATTAATTTTTTTGAAGTTAAAGAAAAATAGCTTAAACAAAATGAAAAAGTAATGGTGATGAAAGAATGCATACCTGTCATGGGATTTAGGCATTCACATGTTAGAATAAACTTCACTTCAAAAAGGACACACACACACACACACACACACACACACACACACATATTAATGTATAGGTAGAGTTTTATTTGATATAGAATTTAAATCCAATTGGAATTAAGATTTCTAATCAATTTTTTTGTTGCTATCTCATAATTCCCATAAAAAGTGGAATAAAAAAAAGTTCATTTGAATAGAAAGCAAAAAGAAATCATTTTTTAATGGAAAAAAGGAAACTTTACTTTTATAACCAAAAAATTTTTTTTTAAAAAAGTTTACTATATAGATACTTTTTTTTGGAGAAGAAAGAGAAGGTGTTTACTTTAAACTCAAATATTTATTACCTTATTTACAATTTTCTTTTAAAAAAAACTTTATCCAGAAACATTTTTGTTAAATCGGTATAAATAATAATCATCTTTAAAAAAAAGTCACCTGTGAAGAGGAAGATTTTGCTGTTGAATACGGTGCTATGTATTATGTTTTTCTATTTTTTATTTATTACACAAAGTAATATAATTTAAATTAAAAAAAAAGGAATAGATGATGATTGTTGCTGTTTTTTGTTTTTTACCTGTACTGTGTTGTTGTTGTTGTTGTTGTTGTTGTTATTGTTATTGTTGTTGTTGTTGTTGTTTTTATTTTTTATTTTTTTTATTTATATGTAGTAATATAATTTAATAAAAAAAGGATTAGATGAAGAGTTTGAATTGTAATCAAATTAAAATTTTTTATCAACTTATAAATTATAATAATAAAAGGATAAGATTAAGAGTTTGGATTATAATCAAATTATGACTTTTATCAATTTAGAAATTATAGGAGAAGAAGATAAGTACAAAAAAAATTATATTTATATTTTAAAAATTCTAAAAACATTTATACAATTTAGTGCAGTCACTTGGCGTGACCACGACTTCTAGGACCAACTTTTATTATATAGTATATGATTTATATATATACGCTAGCTAGTATTTGTTATTTTATGGGTCTGGGGCATATATTATGTAAGTACCTATACTATCTTTCCTAGCTATACCTCTCATTATTCATTAACATGCATATTGGATTTGGAGCAATGCCTAATGGTCTGCATGGATTGAGGGAGAGGAAGAGGGAGTAGAGTAGAGTAGATTTAGCACAAAATTAGCTTATTTTTAGCCAATTCTACTTTACTCTCCTCCACTTTCCCTCCTTCCCCCCTCCATCTAAACAGACTATAACTTATTACCGTAGGTCTCATGTACCTATAGAACACGCAAGCTATGACACAAGTACTGCTGTTGCATACAACATATCGATGCACAAACAAAATACCTCCTATAATAGAAGTGGAACTACGTACGTAAGTTGATACTATAGGCCCCAAATTTCTTAAACTTTTAGATTTTCCAATATATATATATATATATATATATTTAATTTAAACTTTTAGATTTCCCAATATATATATGGGTTGAGTTCAAGTTACACTTGGTGTGATTCTAAGTAATGTTACACCACTCATTATTTTTTAATAGAATTCCAATTTTGACAAATCCGCCATTGGATTACATTATCTTCATATATTCTCCATGCTTGCAAAATTTCAAGGTAATCGAATATCAATAGTTATGTCATCAATCAATTGTTTAAATTCAAGTGTTTGTAGTTTAAAATAATACATACAAAATGTGTTTATGGATGAAATGGTAAATAACATCCGATTAGCATAAAAATTGGCATGTATGTTAAAAACATATAGAAGATGTAATCCAATAGTAAGATTTTCAATATATGAATTCAATAACAAGTTATTGGATGGTCTAACATTGCTTAGAGTTACACCAGGTGTAACTTAAACCCAACCCTATATATATATATATATATATTTAAATTAATCACAAGTTTTAGCAAAATATACGGATATTCCCTAATAATGTTATCTATTACACGTCACTTATTTATAATCTCTTGATAACGTTTAACTATAAATAAATCCGCACATGCCTTGGCACAACATGCAAAGGGTATCCAGGGCTTTGTAACTTGGTTGGAGGAAAGTCCACCAATAATTGAATCTCTAGTACTCCAAGACGCTGTATTTATCCTTTACGTAATAAAAGTTTCAGCCTTCCTACAATTAATAAAAAAAAAAAAAAAAAAAAAAAGGCGAAGCCCAAAAGCACAGGGAATGACTATATATCTCAATAACTATAAGATTATATATTAATATCAATTAGAATCCAATTGCATTCCACCGACAATATGTGAGCATGTTGCAAATTATGGAAACGCATTAATTAACCAAAGTTGTTGAACATGTACGAAACCTAAACACCCACTTCACTGAGAGAAATCCTAATTAAGCACACATCTTCTATCTAATTAATTGAGCAGGTTCTAAAGTATACGTAATTTTCTTTCCTTAATTAGCAATACTCTCCAAGTGCCCTTTCTCTTCCTCTCTTACCAATCTCCTATCATCTTTCTTGTTTCGCATAATATCTCACAGTGAGCAATTTGGTGTGTATCTTATCTTTCTTATGCTTTCTAACTTCTTGTGCATTTTCGTAATAAAGAACAAATACCCACATATATATGGTGCTGCCATAATTCACACTTAACCTGTTGCATATGCTTTGCACATGTTTTGACAAAGAGAGAAAGATTAGGTTTTTTTATTTTATTTATTTATTTATCTTCACCAATGCTTATAACTAAGATAAGTTAACTTTTACTTGTCTTCGCCAATGCATGTAACTAAGATATGTTTCACTGACTTTCTATTTTACTCTCCTCATTTATTACTGTTAAATATTAGTATTGATACACCATGTTGAATGTGCTAGTATGAATGCGGAAGCGAAAGCATAAAGTGTAGAATATAATAACACATAAGAGTTACATGGTTCAGCCTAACGGCCTGCATCGACGGAGGAAATCCTAAAGGGTTACATCAATAATATATTAGAGTGTAGTACAAATCCTGTATTATAATAAATCATAACATGTGTATATATAGTAGACTAAACTTTAATCTAATAGGCTTCTAATACAAGTAGGAGACTTGGCTTGCACACAAAGTATAATTAGATTTGGGCTTATGCTAATGAACTAATATATCTCTAACACCTTCTCTCAAACTCAAGATGGAAGCTTGATGAAAGTTTGAGATTTGATAAGGTTCAGAAGATTCATTGAATGAAGTTTGGCTCTATGACAGTGGTTTGAGGAAGGCGATAGTCTTGCAGTATTGATATGATTTTTAACTATGGCGAGATTATACCGAAAAGTTTTGACAGCAACAGGGGGAAGCCCAAGAAGATGAATGCAACGAAGAAACACCGATGAAGACAAAGATTGCTCTTAAATATAACGTAAGGACAAAAAACCATGGCCATAGGAAGCTGGTTTTTATACCATGTTAAATATTAGCATTAATACATCATGTTGAATATATTAGTATGAATGTAGAAGCGAAAGCATAAAGTGTAGAACACAATAACGCACGAGGGTTACGTGGTTCAACCTAATAGCGTACATTCATGGAGGAAATCCTAAAGGGCAACATCTCTAATATTTTAGAGTGTAGTACAAATCTTGTATTATAATGAACCATAACATGTATATATATATATATATATATATATATATAGTACACTAAACCCTAGATTAATAGACTTCTAATACAAGTAGGAGACTTGACTTGCACACAAAGTAGAATTAGACTTTGACTTATGCTAATGAGCTAATATATTTCTAACAATTACTAAATAGTTTCTCTAGCTTTCTATCTTACTATTCTCGTTTATTACTAAATTGTTTCATATGATATTGCAAAATATATTCATTAGCTTGGATTTTCTGCTTAATATGCTTAGTTGGGCATATGAATATATTCGTTTTTTTTAATTATTTTTTATAACAGCATACAAATATATATATATATATATATATAGATTTGTTAAATATACTTGTTTGGCTTTGCTCATAATAGCCTAAAATATTTCCTCACACTTAATTTGTATACGCCTCATAGCTCAAATTATCTATAAATGAGAAATACTCGTTTTCTAATTAATTTAGTATTTCCATCACTCGTTACATTATTTTTTTGCCTTGGAGAAAAAATATTGGTAGTGGACAATAAGGGACTCATGGGAACGAGTTTTGAACTCATCTACACCAAAAAAAACCCGACTCTAGCTACTATCCTATAAAAACACAACACCTGTTATTGTTAGAGAGAATTTTTCATTTTTTAAGTTAGACTAATCCTAATTAAAAATATAAAAAATAAAAGAGATTATTTGGTATGATCATGATCACGCACATAGCCAATGTGGCTAGTCAATAAACTACTTTCTATTTCTCTAGTGTCTATTTAGGATGATTTAAGTTTATCGGTTTACTGAACAAAAGTTTATCGGTATATTTTCTTTCCAATAATTGGGAGAAAAGAAAGGTTTTATCTGTTTATTTTGCTTAAAAGTAAACTTTATTAAAAGTATAATTAAAAAGAACTTTAAAAAGCTGAGCATATAACCCAATTTATATAAGTCGAAGTGAACACATTCTTCTAACATATCAGGCATCTACTGCATTATTCGTGCAATCCCTTCAGATTCGTTTGTGTATAAAGACAACCACAAAGATCAGCAAGCAAGCGAGATACACATAAAATGAGTGGACCTTCTTTCTTTGGCAGGAGTAATTATATCTAAATTCAAAACCTTTGACAAAGATGATGGGCTTTCGTTTTCATGTCATCTCAGCTAATAAATGCTATATGCAATTACGCTATCAGTATTTTCAATTTTGTTTAAGACTCTTCGTTATAGTGTACTAGTATTGTTCAATTTCCCCGAGGAGAACCTGGTTTAAATTTTGCACTTTTTGTCAGCCGTAAAACACTATTGCCAGCATTTTGTTTCCGTTCTTTTGTTTTACGTTTCTTTTGGTAACTGTCCAGATAATAAGTTCATTACTTATAAATTAAGGCATTTTAATTGAAGCTTCATGCTTTTGTTGTCTTTTTATTAAAAAGAAGCTTTTTTTTTTCTTTTTTTGGGTAAAAGGCTGTAACTCTTTAGTTACTAATTAGGTACTTACAAAAATATATGTATTTTTTACTCATCAATTCTCATGGATGTGGGATTAAGACTACTTTTTTTACCTTGTTTGTTACTTGCAAGTATATATATAATAATTAATAAGTATGTTTTTTCCGCTCCTCTCAGCCCTGTTCCTGTATTAAACACAATTCATTTCATTGTGCGGTTACATCAGATTGGGCAGTGGGAGTGGTGAATATTGGTTTGTCCATCACATCTGTTCAATAGTAGTTTTGGTGAGTGAATGGTTAATAATGGAGGTACGTACTGTGGATTGAGATACCACTCCAATTGTCCTCTTATTCTTGATCACCTTAAACCACAACCTGTACAGTTGTTGTCTCCTTGTGAGTTACACCAATATAGTTATAGTTATTAATTTGGACGGTTTTTATCTGTCTACGTATTATCCTCCAATTCTTTGATATTTTTGGTTGGAGGGAAATAAATTGTTTCAGATGACATTACAAAAACGTTAGTGGTTCAGATTTCAGAACGTATGTTTACACAATTGACAAGATTCTCTTAAATATGCCTGGTTGGTTCGTATGCTCTAATGGGTTCCACACAAAGTGTCTTCTTTCCAACTCTTTCTGTTTATATGTGACTTTTGCCCATTTGGGATTTATGGGAGATTGAGTTTTTTTACCTGAAGACATTGGAAAAAAGAAGAAGAAGAGAATTTTCTGGCCATGGATGAAAACTCTGTTGAAAGGCCTCTTCTTTTGAGCAGAGGCGCTGAGAGAGTGAAGAAGACACCTCTCTTTGTGTCATGGGCCAAGTGGCTCCTCAAGTTTGTAATATGGGTTATTTTCCTTGCATGGGCTGCCCTTATTTTCTTCATCCCAGCACAGTCTGTCAATGAAGCTTTTGAGAAATGGGCTCAACTCACCAGTGGATCTGTTTTTGGGATTACAGGTTGGTACCTTTTATTGACTTCTTATTCTTCTTTTGTCTCCCTCCCACCACACGATTCTTATCTGCTTCGTGGGCTCTGGTGTTGCAAAAACTGCAGGAAGCATATTTTTGGTGTTCAGTGGTCCAGTTCTTATTATTGCATTCCTTTCAATAGCTTATCTCCTCATCTCTGGGGAAGAGGAGCTCCATGAGTATGTATTTTTATATAGTGGAGATAGTTCTTATGTTCTTTTTTTTCTATGCTAACCTAAGAATTTATTCTTTTCCTTCAATCTCTGTATGTTGAGCATAACCTTTTAATTAAATGGATAGCTTGTTTTGTAACTTAGAACCTTTCTTTGTAGGAGGAAGGCCTCAACAAAACCAAGATTTTGCTTGTGGACTTTCCCTGTTCTTGTGGATGGCCCATTTGGGGTTGTTTCTGCTACCGAGCTTATTGGAATTGTCCTCTTTGTTGTGTATGTTATCTGGGCTGTGTATGCATATACCACACAGATACTCAGCGTTATATCTCAGTTCCAGTTGACTTTAAAACAGAAGAGGTACAATATTTTATATGTTTTTCATGATCAATTGTTGCCTTTCTTGGTTTCGGTGGCTTTGCTTGTGTGTCATTTGTATCAGCAGAAATTAGCTGCTTACCTCCATTATATTTCCTTTTTGAAGAACTTTGACACTTTTATCCTGTGACTTTTCAAGTACATGAAATGAAATGAATTTCCACTTATGGTCAATTCGTACTATTTGTGCGTTGCTTATTTTTCTTTTTGTTTATTATACTTCTTATATTTTTTTGTCATCATGAAACATGTTGTATATGAGAAACTTAAATTCTTTACGGTTAGCATTTGCTCTGTAAAATTTTTAAGTTTCTTTTTATTCAGTACATGAAGATTGGTTTCTTCGGCTGAGAGTCCTACTTAATTTGAAATTTTCAGTTGTTTAATTTTGGAATATCTGGGACTTCGCTTTGGTACTACTGGATTATATTGCTTGGCATTTTTGTTTCTTCCGGTTGCAAGGGGATCGGTTCTTCTCCGCCTAATAGATATCCCTTTTGAGCATGCTACAAGATATCATGTGTGGCTTGGACATCTCACTATGCTGCTGTTTACTCTCCATGGACTATTCTATATAATTGCATGGACAATTGAGGGCGACCTTCTACAAGAAGTGAGTGCTAGCGGTGTAATTCTTTTACTTGTGTATAGCTTAGCTATATTTATAAATATGTGTTTCTCTTTTGCTTGTATATGTATTTGTTTGTTTGTTTTCCAGGAGAAGAACAAATGTATATTCACTGAAAATTGAATTATCCTCCTGCTATACACACACACACACGCGTGTGTGTGTGTGTATTCTTTATAGCATACAATAAGAATGCAAGGGAAGGGGCAACCGCAATAGAAAATGGAAAAATAGAAATGACAAGACTAGAGAAATTCTATGCTAAAGTGCTGTGCTGTAACAACTATTATTGATGGGGAAGTGCTGTGCAGCAGTAACAACTATTATTTTTTGTTAATTTGATTTAACCCTCTTTGAAAATGATCCCTTATGCCATTAACTTCTGCTTGGCTGTTCATTCACAATTCTTTGGTTAAAAAATTTTATTTATGACTCATGCACAAATTACCTTGAATTGTCAGTTTCCAGTGCAAGATTAGTAAAATAAAAATTATCCGGGGACAGAAATTATGGGAAGGTAGAGAGAGCTATTTGATCACCATTAAGATTGGCTGTAGTTTCACATAATCGCCGTGGGCCTTCGTGTTACTCTTGTTGGAGTAGGCAGCGGGATCAGAAGCCTTGATGAAAGATGGACTAGCTGGGATTGAGGTGGCAGTTGCACTTTAAATATGGGTTTATTCTTGAGAAGTTCTGCTTGAGGTCTGAGATGGTGCACCATGATGGTTAATTTTGGGGGTGAAATATAGCATTTCAACCAGTAGACATAAAGTTCTTAAGGGTAACTAAAAGCAGGCTTACAAAATATGGTTATGTGGTGGCAATCTTTATTCATGTTTATTATACAAATAACAAGGTAATTGTTCAAAGACACAAGCACAACACAATAAACTGTTCCAGAATGGGATTTTGTGATTGTTTTGTGGTTAAATACCTGTAAACCTTTTATGTTAGACTAAAGTATACTTTTGTCCCTTAGAGTTTTGGATTATTTTCATTTTAACACTTTATATTTCAAAATTTTCATTTTGGCGCTTTATGTTAGATTCTGTTTAAATACTATCCCTTTTTGTTCCAATTTTCATTTCATGAAGGACCAAACAGAAAACTAAATCAAACACGAAGGGCAAAATGAAAATTTTGAAACATAAAGGGCCAATATGAGAACAAAATCAAACATAAAGACCAAAATGAAAGTAACTCCACGTTTTAAGGGCTGAAAGTGTACTTTAGTCTCTATGGTATGACACAAATTCTTGAAAGCTATACATTTCCTTAAAGAAGGTATGCACAATAGAATTTATGATGGAACTTTGGTAAACGGTTTATGGAATGCAAATGTCATAACTCAAGTAGAAGCACTTCAATAACTCTTGATCATTATATCACATTGATAGTCTTGCTTAGACTAATGCTAAAGTTTTCTCTTGAGCTTTGCTGAGTTACTTTATAGTATACTAAACTTTTTATTTTTATGGTAGACTAAACTTGTTTTGATTTGTCAATACTCTTTCTTAATCATTTGATAGATCATGTTGATGTTCTTTCCTAGACTGATGCTAAGGCTGTCTGTGAACTTTGCTGTGTTACATCATAGTAGACTAAACTTGTTTTATTATAGGAGACTAAACTTGTTATGATTTGTTTTATACTCCTTGATTTTTGCTAAAATTATCTTCTTTTTTTTCCTTTTAATGAGCACACAGAAACTTGGAAAGCATGGTACTAATGTAAAAGTCATTGACCAGAATTTTTTGATGACCTTTGGTTCCCGTCCATGTTGTCTTATTCATGTGACAAAACATTTGTGATGCTAACTAGTTCTTTGTAACCTGAAATATTATGTGCAAATACATGAGAATAGAAGTGAGTCCCTTTAGTCTTGGCTTTCTTTATGCATGCACCAGTCTGAAATCGAGCTGATATGTACTTACATGTACAGTTACGAGGTCACATTACTGCAGCAGTGTTTATTTGTATCTCTGATTAATTTGATGCACATCACACAGTCTGTCCCATTTTCAGTTCAAGCCATTTTTGAATTTAGTAGAATCTTTTAAAATTAATTGAGAGGTTAGTAAGTCAATGAGTGGCATCACAGAAGAAAGACGAGAAAACCATCTCCTTTGTGAACCTTGTCAATGTCCTAAACCATATGCTTTTTCTTCATTCATAGAATGTATCTAAGAATTCCCTCATGGAAAGAAATAGAAGGTCATATGAAGATAAGGATGGTACTTATATCTTTAATTGTCTCATGCAGATATTGGAGTGGAAAGATATTGGTGTTGCCAATCTCGCAGGAGTTATAAGTCTGGCAGCTGGTCTATTGATGTGGATGACATCACTTCATCCAGTGAGAAAGCAGAAATTTGAGTTGTTCTTCTACACTCATCAACTATATGTAATCTTCGTTGTCTTTTTAGCTTTGCATGTTGGGGATTTTGTTTTCAGTATAGCTGCAGGAGGAATATTTCTTTTCATTCTTGACCGCTTTCTGAGATTCTGCCAATCACGAAGGACTGTTGATATAATTTCAGCCAAGTGCCTGCCTTGTGGAACTATGGAGTTGATGCTTTCAAAACCTGGAAGTAATACTAGTTCCCCTCAATTTTGTAGTTTCCTTGTTTATCTGTTCTTACCCTATCTGATACTTTTCCTCATTGACAATGTAGATCTGCGTTACAATGCCCTCAGTTTTATTTTCCTTCAAGTTCGAGAATTATCTTGGCTGCAGTGGCATCCTTTCAGTGTTTCATCTAGTCCTCTGGATGGTAAATATCATCTATCCGTTCTCATAAAGGTTCTTGGGGAATGGACAGAAAAGCTTAGAGGAAATATTATGAATGGTTTTGAAGCTGATCTACATCTCCAACCTCAAACAAAGATAACAGCTTCTGTTGAAGGGCCTTATGGGCATGAATTACCATATCACTTGATGTATGCACCCAACCAATCAATTTCACTAGAATTTACTAGATATCAAGCTTAATTTTAAGTTTCATATTATTATCTTCTATTTTGTGAATTGACTTCACCTTTTGATTCTCTAGGTATGAAAACCTTATTTTAGTAGCAGGTGGCATAGGAATTTCACCATTTTTGGCAATCTTGAGTGACATTCTCCATCGTACTCAGGAAAGAAAACCTTGTTTGCCTCGAAACATCTTGATTGTTTGGGCTGTGAAAAGATCAAACGAGCTTCCTCTTCTTTCTACCAATGATATGGAATCAATCTGTCCATTTTTCTCAGATAAACTAAATCTTGAGATTCGTATTTTTGTCACTCGAGAATCTCAACCTCTACTGGTATGCTTAGTTATGCTCTCACACCCTTGTGCTTTCGTTTTGTATTTAATGTTATAATGTTCATGTTGTGGCATTTAATGGTTGTTAATTACTTGTAGGAAGAAGGTCTAGTACACGAGGCTACGAACGCTTCTCCTCCTATGTCTGATAGTTGTAGCATGTCAGTTTTGGTTGGTACTGGAAATAATATATGGTCTGGACTATATGTTATCTCATCTACATTGGGCTTTGTTATCATAATATATATACTGGATATTTTCTACATAAACCCCTATGACATATCTTCATGGTGGTACAAAGGGCTTCTCTTTGTAATCTGCATGCTTGCAAGTGTCTTTATCTTTGGGGGTATTGTGGTTGGTTTATGGCATCTTTGGGAAAGACAAAATGCAACAAAGGAGGCATGCAAGGATGATAGGATTATGGTTGAGAAGATGCAGAATAATGAAATTGTAGCTCATAAGGATTCATGTCAGCAAAAACTTGCGAATTCAACCAATTCGTACTATGGTTCAAGACCGGACTTCAAAGGTATGGCATTTCAACTTTTGTTCAAAACATAAATTAAATGAATAATATAACAACAACAATGATGACAAAAACCAAATTTTAGTCCCAAGAATAATAATAGACTAGTCAAGGTTAGCCACATGTATTCTTGCTAGTAAAGGGCACCTTAATGTGTGTCTATAATAGATCCATTCATAATAAAGTGACTAAATTTTACACAAGTTATCATCCTACCATATCCCTCCTTTATTTTCCAAGCTAAGGACCAGTTGTGAACAAAATATATAACATAAATAGATGGAGTAAAACTAAAAGAATCCCATGGGAAAAAAAAATTCTTAATTACGAAGTTTTACCTTTTTAGTTGTACTACACTAGAGGCTTTCTTGATATGCCCTTTCCTCTGTCTTACTGCAGGTATTTTTGGGGATATATCAGAGAAATGGGGTTGCGTTGATGTTGGTGTCATTGTGTGTGGTCCTCCAACTCTTCAGACGAGTGTTGCTAAAGAAATCAGGTCACACAATATTAGGAGACAACACCATCATCCAATCTTCCATTTCAACAGCCATAGTTTCGATCTGTAGGCACCGCCTTCATCATCTCATCTTTCCCTTAATGTAATCAGTTAGCTTAGAAGCTAAATAAGCTCTATTGAAATGTATATATATTCATAGAAACATACATAAAAATATGTGTGTATACATTTTTATATATAACAACGTATATATGTTTTTCTTTATGTACTAATTGCATGTGCTTGTCGTAGGAAAAAAATACTGTAGTAATTAATGTCAATTCTAGATTTTATTTGTATTACAAAATAAATATATGAATCATTTGATTTTTAAAGTATATAGATATTTACATTAATCAAAAGAGGCATTAATTTTAAAAATTTTGATAATTATGTCGTAAAAAGTTAATCTCATTCATTTAAAAATTTTGATCAATCACAAAGTTAGGGTAGTTATTTAACATATAAATATTTATTTAACTATAATAGTTTTTTAGTACATACTTGCTAAAGACTATATATCTATTCTCTAAAAACTTATAAGAATGATAACGAATATTATTATCTTTCAACAATAAACAACTGATTTTTGCTAAGAAATTAGAAAAAGAAAAAAAGAAAAAGAAGAAGATAACAAAAGGCTTGTGTCATTGAATACCATCATTCTAACTTTTTAAGAATTTTTATCATTTAAAACTCAAAATACGTAAAGAAAATTTTTAAGATAAAATTTAGCAGGAGTAATTTAGACATTATACAATAAAATATTTTAATAATCATAAACTTTCATTAGGGCTTAACTGAAAGAATAACAATATGACATATTTGCTCTTTTCCAAAATATTAAGAGAAAAATTGCTTGATTTTAAAATTTAAGGAATAATTGTAAACTACCCCAAACATAAAGGATGAAAATGTTTTTTTCCTAAGTTTTTGTTTATGTTTTTGTGTGCAAAACTATGTGTTTTTACTTAAAATAGCGTGTAAAGAAAAAAATATACAAAAAGCCAATCCAAGAAAATTGCATGTGGAATAGTGAATTTTGGCTCAACAAAGTTGATTAAACCAACAAAAAATTTCTAAAAACACAACAGAATGATGCAACATTTTCATAATACCTTTATAATTTTGTTATATTTTATTTTAACTTGTAAAGAATTGACAGCTTATCAGTTTTGAAAATATTGTGACAACATCAAGATGTCTTAACATTTTGCACACAATTTTTTTATGTCTATGACATTTTATAAGTAGTAGGTTACTACAAGTTGTTATTGGCGGACAAAAAAATTGTTTCATTGGTAAGTTTAAATTAGAACCAATAACAATTTACCATATTTGATTTGATATGAAAGTATTGTGAAAATTATTATGGACAAACCAAAAATAATATAGCAAATATACTACAACTTTATGCATTCACACTCACCCACCCCCACACACACACACACACACACACACACAAAAACGGCTAGCAAAACAGTGAAAGTTAAACAAACCAAAACTACTATAACTTTTCACATTCACTCTTTATATATATATATATATATATATATAGAAATATACATTGCACTTACAATGTAAATTTATATTGTAAACACATAAAAATTGGTAAATGTTGTACACATTTGCAAAATTTGTACAATTCTTTTTTGCAAATGTATATAATATTTCCTACTTTTTGTGTGTATACATTGTAAGCCTAAATTACAAGTAAAAAGTAAACATATAAAGATCCTTTAAAAGAAGAAGAAAAAAAAAAAAGCTCAAACCAAGTTAGTGAACTTGAAAGAAAAAAAAGGAGGAAAAAGATGAGTCATTAAACCAAAAATATTGTTCATAACACTATTCATGAGTCCATTCGCTCTTTTTATATATAGAAAAAAAGAGCACAAATCGATGATTGAAAATAAAAAATAAAAAATAAAAAATGATGAACAGTACATATTGAACAAACCAAAATTACTGTACTTTTTACCCATTCACCCAACAAGTGTCACAACACTTTCACAAAACATTTTTTTTTCCAGTTGTGGCTGGTCATAGTTTCATATTTTATTATTTTATTTTGACTTATAAGAAATTGACACCACAATAATTGTGAAAATATTGTGCAATTTGTTGTGTTAGTATAATAATATATATAAAAATGAAAAAAAAAGTACAAACGGAAGACCAATAATTAATAGATATATGGAGGCATTGCCTCTTTTTATATAGTTAATAGATATATGCACTTTTACATAATTTATGGGTTATAAAATGACCATGGTTAATTAATTTAATTACTCAAATTGATTAATTAGGTCAAATTATATGCAATACAGTGGAGGCACCAACAATTCACAATTCTAATCTAGAGTGCAATGGAAAATAAATTTAACACAGTAATTTGTTGAGTAATGGAAAATCTTTCACAAGAAAAAAACCCCACCAAGTGAATTTTAGGTCATCACTCACAAGAATCTACTAATCAAGTATTAAGTTATGTTTTTTACATAACATTTATGTTGGCTGTATTTCATGACAAAAGTATTGTAATTTCATTAATTTATTTCCTTGTATTTTGTAGGATATAATTGTAATGAGTTTAGTCTTAAATAGTGAAGATTTGCTCAAGATAGTGAAATTTGCTACTAACTCGCGATTGACTCGAGATTGCAAAACCCGCGAAGGTTACATAAGGAGCACATGAGGAAGTTCAATAGTCAAGATATCTCGCGAGATGACCTAACAACTAGGATTTTAAGTGTAACTTTTCTACCTTTCACCCATTCTATATATACCCTCATTATCCATAAAATTGTAAGGAGGCTATTAGAGAGAAAACCCTAGAGACTAGTTTTCACAACACCCTCATTTTTTAGAGAGCTACTCATCCTTAAGTGAGAAATCATTGAAGTCTCTTATCCTTCTCTCTTCCATTGTCATACCTTGGTTGGAGATTGTACCCAAACACAACCCACACCCATTTAGAGTGTAGAGAGTATTTTGGAGCTTGTGAAGTATTGGGTTTTTGCCAAAAATAGCCGGTGAGGCTTGGTGGTGCAATTGGGCGATATTGTGGGACCCAGGAAGTTAGTGAAGACAAGACTTGGTGAAGTCCATTGGTAGCTAGGGCTTGGAGGGATCAAGTACATTTGGTAGATTAGGTTTGGAGGGTCTTTTTAGTATCTTTGTACTCCAACTTATTCACTAGTAGATCATTTTGGCTTGGAGGGCCACAGAGAGATTTTTATGCCGAGTTCTTTGATTTTCCTCTTTAATAACACATCGCAGTGTTATCTTGAGTTTGTTATCCTTTTCCCTAATATTTACATATTTGCCTTGCACTTATATGTTCATCCATGCAATTGTTGAATGCTTTGATTAATTAATTTGCTAGTCAAATATATTACACAATAAGTGTGTTTAGATTAAAAATAATCAAGCTGCAATTAAAATTTGGGTGTCTTAATTAACTCAGTGAGTTGATGCTTCTTTCTTTCTTTATTGAAGTCATCTACAATTTCTAGAGTCAAGGATAAATGTAATGTTTATCGAAAATTGTATTGATGCAACATGTAACTAATTGTGAATGTCTTTGGTAGATTAAACAATTCTAATTTACTTATTTGAAAAAAGAGAGCAATTCCAATTGAAAATTTATCTATAGTTATAGTTTTGAATGGATAAAAAGGATTATTTCATGTTATTACTTTCAAATAAGTTTAACGTTCTACTTAACCTTCTCATATATTTTTCATATTAATTTATTCACATTTATGCCTCAAAGTTGGGTGTTGATATTACTTATCAAAAAAAAAAAAAAGAAAAAAGAAGAAGAAGAAGTTGGATGTTGATATTGATTTTGCTGTTTCATACAGGTATTGAAAACAGTGTTGACTATGTTGATGACATTGTAGTTGACATCTAATGCTCTAATTTAGCTGATGTCACTATTGAAAAGTCTTTTAATGGTTCACAAGATAGTGAATCTTCTGAGTGCTTCAAATGCCCTTTAGAGAAGGTAATTATTTCATTCCTTTGGCGTAGAATGTCAATAAGGATGTGGTTTGTTGTGGTTTGTCGCAAGTCCAATATGTAAATGATCTTAAAACTTTTAGTATTATCAAGTTTGCAACACAGCGGTTCACCAAGTAATATTGCTACAATAATTTGATACTTTTTAGCTACTTTTTTTTATTTTAGTGACTTTGACAACTACAACAGGTTAGTATTCTGACTTGTTGCCTTCTTTAAGTCCTTAGCAAACATTGATAAAATTTTATTGCTTTATAATTAATATTTTGGTCTCTTTTGTAGTAAAACCAAAATGTCTTCTAGGAAACAATTTCATTAAATTATTAGTAGGCTATTCTACTAGAGTTCTAATTTAGCTGATGTTATTAGTAGGTTATTCTATTAATATGTTCCTGCTATTGGTGTACAAGTCTATCATATTGGATTGCTGCATTGTTCAAGAGCTACTATTGCAATAAGGCTACATCAATCAAGTATTACTGTTGTATTTAGTGATGAAATACTCATTGACGTACTGTAATAATTAATTAGTAGTAGAAATTTACAAGAGATGTGAAATGATTCCTATTTTTTTCTCTCTTTTTTCTTTCTACACATTTTATAATACATTTGATTAATCAAATTCATAATTATTCTCTTTTTTTTTTTCCTTTTTTTTTTCTTATTATTTCTTCCTTCTCTCTAATTAAGTTTCTTTCTTAGGAAAACATTTAAAGAATATAAGTTTCTTTTTAAGGAATGCATTTAAAGATAGAACATAACAAATAAATATAATAAAATATTCCCATGCATTGTGCAAGTTAAAATCTAGTCTAGTCTGTATCTATATCTATATATTATTAAAAGCTGAAGCGTAGCATTTAATGTTGCTATGCTCACATTGAGCCACATCATCAGCCACGTCATCATTTTTATTTCCAATTTTTGTTATATATATTTTTTAAACATTTTCTCATTTAAGATGACTTAAAAACTCCATTATTTAAAAATTTAAATATATTTTAACCATTATTTTTATTATTAATTTTCCAAAACTCTCTCTCCCTTTTACCTCTTCATCTCCCCACTACTTTCTTCCTTAATATCATTCTTTCTCTACCTTTTTGTTTTCCTTTATTTTGACTCTTCTTATTCTCAACATCTTACTATAAATTTAGCATTTCTCTTATCATTCTATGCATAGTTTATTACACAAAAAAGGTTACCTCTCTCTCTCTCTCTCTCTCTCTCTCTCTCTCTCTCTCTCTCTCTCTCTCAATTTGTTTTTCATTTTTTGTTTGAATTTTTTTTTTTATATTTTATTTTCATTGCATCAATCCTTTAGGTTGATGAATTTTTGTGTTAATTAGAATTCTATTTTGGGTTGATGCAATTTAGTTTTGTATTTTAAGTTGTTATCTTTTATATTCTATTTGATTAAATATTATCCTACTGCGTTATACATATAGTACTATATAATAATATAATGTTATTATATTGCATAGAATAACTTGGATAATTTGATGTTTACTGCTATATAGTTTATTTTTTCTCTTATTTCCTCTCATCTTATTTTATTCAACATTTGAATCTAGTCACATCCTCCATACTATTAAATTATGCAGCACAAATCAAGAAAATGGCTAGACACAAACCTGCCTTCCTTTACCATACACTAGGGGAATCAATATATTTGTGTGATAAAGGGTCATATAATTTAGATAGCACCCTTTGAATGTGTCTAGGCCCATATATTATGTATCATCCTTTTAGGATGTCAACAATATTGATCTTATGGGAAAAGTTACATAAAATATTGAGAAAAAAATGTTTTATATTACAATCTACTAAAAATGTTTTTTAAATATTTAAACCTTTCTATATTTCATATCACTGACGTGTTTTACAACTACCACATGTGTTAACTTAAGTCTTAATATTCTTAAGTTGTTTTGGCAAAAAGGAACCAAAAAAAAAAAAAAAAAAGGTTGTCATAAAAGAGGAGTTCATGTAAAGTTTTTTGCAATATGAAATATTTGTTTTGTAAAGCCACCAAATTTGATGATTTGCAAGACAATTGTGTATACTTTTAGTCTTCAAAAAACACACATCTATAAGTGGTTAAACGTTCATCTTAGGTAGTTTTAACTTTTCATATAATTTTACCTGTACACATTTATCTATTTTAATTTAGTTTTTTTTAAATAAAAAAAAAAAAACTTTAATTTAGATATTTATAAGTAAACAATGAAATAATGATTCATGAATAATAAATATATATATATATATATATCTATACATATTTATCTTATGTAGTTGTAACTTTACATATAATTTTGTATTTATATATTCATCTACTTTAATTTAGATGTTTATAACTTAATAATGAAATCTATAAGCAAGGTGTAGGGACTCAATTTGGATTGGACCCAGAATATGAATGGGTTTTCAGCCCAACAAGCCCAAACAATAGATTTGTAGAGAATGAGTATTAGAACTGGTACTGTTAGATAGGAAATGTTCTACTCATCAAGTAATAAAGGGTACTTTAGGTTGATTGAAGGAGAAAAAACTCTTCTCGGCATAGTTTTCAATGCGTCTCTCCTTCTTTCTATTTTTTGGTTCTCAAAAAGTCCTTCTTTATCTCATTTGTTTCTAAGTTATATACACCACCCTCCCCTCCATTTCCATCGCACACGTGTAGTTCTTATCTGGGGAGCTCCTTTCTGTCCCATCTAGCACCTACCAGAACGTTTGCTTAGTGGCCATAAAACTGCTTAGTCACTGTTCAGGTATCACCTCCACATTAATGCGGCCAGAGGGTTAGCTGGAAAGCATTTAATGTGGAGGTGATGGCCTTGGAAGATATTTGCTATCCTCCTCGACTCCTCTTTTAGTTTATACCCAACTTCCAGTTCAGATATAATTTTGCGGAGTCTCCGGAATAAAATGAAAGTTACATTCATCTCGGACTTTGGTGTCCTCGGACATGCGTTATGCCATCATATATAATATCCATTCCTTTCTCTTATATTATTCATTTAATAATAATAAAATTTTTAAGCTATCCTCGGATAACCAAGTGTCTTCGGATTGGGCCGTTGGGCCCTGAACCCACTTCTGATGATTCCTATATCTTTTTAACTAACAGGCCCCACAATAGCCCCTTAAAATCTCACTTTTTGCCACCTCGGGAAAAAGAGAGATTTTGATATCCAGCCCTCATTTATTTCGTAGGTTTCCCCCGCTTTTTGAATGTCTTTTTGCTTGCCTAAGGCACGCTCCTGACGTTTCAGTGTCAAGAGCATGCCATTATTAAATGATGACTGCTCTGTTGTCCCATACATTCAACGACCTGATGCAAATCTAATGATGGGGGATCCTTTGCATTTATGGGCGGGGTTTTTCCCACTCCCACTTTCTGCACCCTTATAGAGTGCCTTTCAAATCAAATCTTTCGTCAGTTACAAATTACTCCATCTCAGTACATATTCATTGAATCTATCTCTCTCTCATTACTTCACGCTTTCATAAATATTAAGAGCCCGTCCGAGAAGCTTATTTTCTAAACCTGTAAGTTTCCTTAACCCTCCCTAGTTTTCTATCTTCTGTATAAGTTTTCCTTTAATACCGTTAGAAAATGGGTAGATTTAAGTATCTAGTTGATTCTGAGGAGCAAATAGAATCATTTAGGGCTAAGTATAGGATTCCCTCAACAGTGGGTATGAGATACACTTCCCCTCAAACTTGGATGCATGATAGTCAAACGGGGGAGGTAGTCATCCTTATGATAGCCTTTATTGAGGGAGGGATGACTATCCCAATGGGTAGTCTGACGAGAAGTTACCTTAGGTTCTTCAGATTATCTCCCACACAGTGCGCCTCGAATATGTTCAGGGTGCTTGGGAGCATAGAGGCTTTAAACGCCAAGTACAATTTAGGTTTGACCCATCACGATGTGAACTGGGTATATAACCTCAATCATTTGAAGGATCAGGGATATTACCTTAAGTCTAGGTACCCTGCAGTAAGATTGATCCAGTGCCTCCCTACCTCAAACAAAGGTTTAAAAGACGATTTCCTTATTTTCTCCGGGGAATGGCATGATGGTTTACCTTGTCCGACTGAAGAGGGACAACCAGGTGGGATTCCTAGGATGTATGCCCCTTATAAGTCAAATTAATTTTTTAATTGAAGCTATTTTTATTTCTAACAAAAATTTCCTTTTATGTTTTAATTATTTTACAGACAAGCGCGCCATTAGACGTAATTTCAGGTTGGTCAATAGGGAGAGCCTGGATAGAATCCTACGATTCGAGGTGTATGTGAATCCCTCCGATGGTCAGTTAAGAGCAGCACACCTAATACTCAAGTACGATCCTGTTTCAAAAGCCTTTCAGGCTCCCAAGTACGTGATAAAGGCAAAAGATCCTCGGCTCCACCGTATCAGTGTAGCCTTTAAGGGGTTCATTGTTCCTGAGGTTACCCCCATTCCTGAAGGTGTGCCCTTCACTGAACCATCGCTTAAGGCCACTCTTTCTGTTAAGGTTTCATCATCACGCTCCGTTCCCCAAAAAGTGAGAGAGGGAGAAGAAGAAAAAGAAAAAAGGACCGAAGAAGAAGAAGAAGAAGAAGAAGAAGGAAAAGACACCTCGGACGGACTTGTAGAGTTGTCTGACTCCGCCGACGGATTCGAAGTTTTTAACCAAACCCAATCTCTTGAGGTGACTTCTAAGAAAATGGTTATCCAAAGGAGAAGCCAGAGGAGCCTGAAAGACGTAATCGAAGGCCAGCCCGGCCAGGTGGTGGAAAAGCAAGTTCAGGTCAATCCTCCACCTCTCCCCACTCTTCCTCCTCAGTCATCCCAACCAGCCGTGACTGAGCCCAGTGATCCAAAGAGAAGGAGAGAGTCGAAGGGTAAAGAGGTGTTAGATGCGGGGAAGACTCACCCTACCCTTGAGGGTGAGGATCAAAGGGCTGCTAAGCAGCAGAAAATGAGTCATGGGTCACAGCGAGGGGTGGATAAGACAACCACTCAGTCCTCGGAACCTGAGGCTTGGCTCCCAGCCCCTATGCTTGATGAGAAGCCTCTGAGGGAGGATGCTTCGATCAGGGACTTTAGTAGTGGACTTGGGTGCCGAGTTGCCTCAGCATTAGAGGAAACACTTCTTCTTCCACGGGACATGGCCGAGCTGAGAGCGATTAAGAGAGATGAAGTTTTTCAAAATACCAAAAGATATTTGGGCATGGTATGACGCTTTTACAGTTACATTTTTACTGTTGGTTTTTTTTTTTTTTTTTTTTTTTTGCGTGTTTTTAACTTCTATTTCTCTAGGCCGTTTAAGCCACCTTCAAGCTGGAGGAGATAGCTGAATCCTACTACCAGCAAATAGACGAGGAGAGGAAGAAAAGGATAATGGCTGTGTGCACACTGAATGCTTCTGAGCAAAACATTGTGTAGCTGAAGAAGAAGCTAGCAGCCGAGGAAAATGCTCGGAAGAGTGCCGATTCAGCCCTAGCGGGGTTCCAAAGACAGGCCGAGGACCAAGGGCTGCTTCTGCGTGATGCCAATGCCCAGCTAATAATTTCTAAGGAACAGGTGCTAGCTCTGTAAAAACAACTAGAGGAAGTCCAGAAGCTTAGAGATTAGGCAGAGAGAGCCAAAGCCGAGGCTGAAAAAGAGAGAGATATTACCGAGCAGAATGGTTACAATGTGGGCATTGCTGAGACAAAGGATGCTTTCCGAGCTGAGGTGCCCGTTGTGTGCCAGGAATATTGTGCCTTGACCTGGTAAGAGGCTCTCAACCGAGCTGGAGTTGAATCCTCATCAGAGTTAAGGAAACTCGAAAATATTTACTTCCCCCCAGCTATTCGGGCCTCCACCCCCTCTACTCCACAAGGGGAAGCATCCTCTACTACTGCTGAGCCACCTAGGGAAGTTCAGATTCAGGCTCCTCCCTCTTCCAATCAGCAAGAGCAGCCACCAATGCCTGAAAAAGCAAAGGATCTATCCTCGGCTAAAGAAGTAGCAGGGCCCAAAGACGGAGCGACCTCTCAGACTTTTGAACAGGCCTTAGCCTCGACCACCCTGCCTGTTGGAGAAGCTTCTATGGTGCAGGAAAAGGACGTTCGTCCTGAGGCAGCTGGCAAAGTCCCTCCACCCAAGCTCCAAATAAAGTTAACCAAATAGTTGCTGGTAGTTAAATGCCTCTTAGTACACTTTTCATCTCATTTTTCCCTTTCTTTTTTTTTTTTTTTAAATCCTTTTAAGGATGTTCCTGGTTGCAACACACAGTTCTTTTTGGCAACTTATAAGAGATATTTGGGGTTTTGTTTATTGCTTATATAATTTCATGTATGATTGCTCTTCATTACTTACGTTGTTTATCGACTTTTCTAATGATCTCGGACTGTAAAAAGGGTGAAAGTTGATATGACAGGGAAGAATCATAACTTTATGCACAACCATTGAGAACTCAGAACAGGCTACCATAGTGACATCCGCGGCCTTATAAAGGCCCCCTGTAGCATTCATTAGAAAAGTATACGTACCTAGGATAGCATTTTTACATTTCATCCAGAGGGGTATTGATGCCTTTGAAAAGCTTTAAATAATGCTCCTAATACTTACTTCGATATGCACCTCTAGTCACACGAATCCCTTTCAGAAAACGTAAATTCCGACTAAGTTTGATGTCTAAATAGCTTGTTATAGCTTAGTTTCTATTTAGTACTTCCATTCATAGTGTAATAATTTCCACTAAGTTGTGGTCCGAGGACCTGACATGACTTAGCTTCTGTTTAATACTTCCATTCATAGTATAATAATTTCCACTAAGTTGTGGTCCGAGGACCTGACATGACTTAGCTTCTGTTTAGTACTTCCATTCATAGTGTAATAATTTCCACTAAGTTGTGGTCCGAGGACTTGACATGACTTAGCTTATGTTTAGTACTTCTATTAGTGTAATAATTTCCACTAAGTTATGGTCCGAGGACTTGACATGACTTAGCTTATGTTTAATACTTCTATTAGTGTAATAATTTCCACTAAGTTGTGGTCCGAGGACCTGACATGACTTAGCTTCTGTTTAATACTTCCATTCATAGTGTAATAATTTCCACTAAGTTGTGGTCCGAGGACCTAACATGACTTAACTTCTGTTTAATACTTCCATTAGTGTAATAATTTCCACTAAGTTGTGGTCCGAGGACGTGACATGACTTAACTTCTGTTTAATACTTCCATTAGTGTAATAATTTCCACTAAGTTGTGGTCTGAGGACCTGACATGACTTAGCTTCTGTTTAATACTTCCATTAGTGTAATAATTTCCACTAAGTTGTGGTCCGAGGATCTGACATGACTTATATTCTGTTTAATACTTCCATTCATTTCAGAAACACATGTTGCAGGAGCAAGATAAATCATAAAGGAAAGTAAAGAGCAACTCATTAATAATAATACCTTCTTAGGTTGCTTACATTTCAGGGATAGAGTATAGTTTTTTCATCTAAATCTTCTAGATAGTAAGCCCCTATCCCTGCTACAGATGTAATACGATATGGCCCTTCCCAATTGGGCCCCAACTTTCCCTAGGCTGGGTTCTTGGTATTCCCCACGACCTTCCTCAACACTAAGTCTCCCGGAGCTAACGGCCTTAGTTTGACGTTTGCATCATAGCCCTGCTTCAGCTTGTGCTGGTAGTACACCAATTGAACCATAGCTTTCTCTCGTCGCTCGTCTATTAAGTCTAGACTTTTCCTCAACAGCTCATCATTTCCATCCGGAGTGAAATTACTAGTTTTCAGTGTTGGAAAGCCTGTTTCAATAGGGATCACGGCCTCAGCTCCATACGTCATTGAGAATGGGGTTTCCCTTATTGATCATCGGGGTGTTGTTCTATACGCCTAAAGAACATGTGGAAGTTCCTCCACCCATCTTCCCTTTGCATCATCCAGCCTTTTCTTAAGTCCACCCACTATGACTTTGTTGACAGCCTCGGCCTGTCCATTCCCCTGTGGATAGGCTGTGGTGGAATACCTATTCTTTATCCCCAAGTCGAAACAATATCTTCTGAAAGCCTTGCTATCAAATTGCAGACCGTTGTCCAAGATGAGAGTTTAAGGAACCCCAAATCAAGTAATGATATTCCTTAACAGGAATCTTTTGACGTTGACATCCCTGATGTTAGCCAGGGGCTCAGCTTCAACCCACTTCGTGAAGTAATCTGTGCCAACCAACAGGTACTTCTTATTTCCTACTGCTTTAGGGAAAGGGCCAACGATATCCAATCCCCACTGAGCAAAAGGCCAAGGACTAGAAAGGGGATTGAGAACACCTCCAGGCTGATGAATATTTGGTGCGAACTTTTGGCATTGATCACATTTCCTTACATACTCCTGTGCTTCCTTCCGCATGCCTGGCCACCAGTACCCTTGGGTAATCGCCCTGTGAGACAAAGACCTTCCTCCAGTGTGACTACCACAAATTCCTTCATGTAGCTCTTCTAGTAGATCTTCCGACGCTTCAGGGCGTACACAGAGTAGATAGGGGCCAGAGTAAGAGCATTTATATAGCTTCTTATCCTCGGATAGCCAAAAACGGGGAGCCTTCCGTCGTATCTTTTCTGCCTCTGATTTGTCCTCGGGCAGTGTATCCTTCTCAAGGAATAGTATTATAGGATCCATCCAACTATGCGCTAAACTGATTTGGTTGACCTGTAGCTTTTCCGTTGTTCCTTGGGTAGGCATGCCCAAGTCCTCGATCATGATCATCCGAGGTAAGTTTTGAGCCGAGGAAGTGGCAAGAGTAGCCAAAGAGTCTGCATGAGCATTTCCACTCCTAGGGACATGAGTTATTTTAAAGAATTCAAAATTGGCTTGTATACGCCTAACCTGGCTCAAGTACTCCTGCATTCTAGTGTCCCGAGCCTCTAATTTCCCTCTGACTTGGCCTACTACAAGCCATAAGTCCGAGAAGATTTCCAAAGTTTTTCCGCCCAGCTTACTGACCATTGCCATCCCTATTAATAAGGCTTCATATTCTGCCTCGTTATTAGTGGCCGAGAATCCCAGTCTAAGAGACTTCTCAATGATGACTTCCTCAGGAGATATCAACACAAGTCCCACTCCAGACCCCCGCTGATTTGCTGCCCTATCCACATACACTGTCCAGGGTGAAATAGGTTACGCGGAAATAAGGCCAACCGATTTTTCATCCATGCCACCTGGGCTTGTCTCTATTTCTTCAGGACCTTCGGCAAACTCAGCCACTAGATTGGTGAGCACCTGACCCTTCACGGAAGTGTAGGGCATATACTTGACATCAAAAGCCCCTAAAATTGTACCCCACTTGGCTACTTTACCAGTATAGTCTGCACTCCGAAATACTGTTTTGATCGGATATTGAGTCAGGACAACCACTGTATGCGCCTGGAAATAATGGGGAAGTTTTCTAGTGGCATGCACCACCGCTAAAATGGCATTTTCCAATGGCAGGTAGTGTATTTCGGCCTCGTGAAGAGATTTACTCACATAATAGACTGGCCGCTATACTCCATTGTCCATTCGTATCAGAACAAAACTAATCGCATAAGTGGTGATTGTTAGGTAGGAAAAAAGAACCTCGTCCACCTCGAGGCTAGACATGATGGGTGGCCAAGATAAATACTCCTTCAGCTACTGAAATGCTAAGGCACACTCCTCAGTCCATTCATATCCTTTCCACTTGTGGAGCAGTAAGAAAAAAGGCCTGCATCTATCCGCCGACCTGGATATGAATTTATTTAGTGCGGCGGTCATCCCGGTCAGCCTCTGGACCTCCTTGGGATTCCGAGGTGGCTGCAAGTTAGTTATGGCTCTAATCTGATCAGGGTTAACCTCAATTCCCCTATGGGTCACCATGTAACCCAGGAACTTACCTGAGCTTACTCCAAATGAGCATTTGGATGCGTTCAGCCGTAATTTATGCCTTCTTAAAATCCCAAAAGTGTGGTTAAGGTCCGTCACGTGTTCGGCCACTACCTTACTCTTTACGACCATATCATCAATATAAATCTCAATGTTTCTACCCAACTGCTGCTCAAACATTTTCGTCATCATTCTTTGGTAGGTAGACCCCGCGTTCTTCAAACCAAAAGGCATTACCTTGTAGTGGTAATTTCCCGTGGGAGTGAGAAAAGCGGTCTTCTCTTAGTCGTCCAACTCCGGTGGGATCTGATGGTAGCCTTGAAAGGCGTCCAGGAAACTCATCCGAGGATGGCCTATTATTGCATCCACCAACTGATCTATACGGGGCATAGGGAAAGGGTCCTTTGGGCACGCTCTGTTAAGGTCCGTAAAATCAACACACACACGCCATTTTCCATTTTTCTTTTTCACTACGACTGTATTGGCCAACCACTGAGGGTAAAATATCTCCTTGATAGCCCCAGCTTGTTTTAACTTGGTCACCTTATCTTTAATAGCCTCGACGTGCACCCTGGACGGACGCCGAGGTGGTTGTTTCTTTGGAATACATGAGGGATTGATGTTCAAATGATGACAAATGAACTCCGGATCTACTCCCGGGGCTTCATAGGCATTCCATGCAAACACATCAACGTTTCTCCTAAGAACCTCGATCAACTGCTCTTTTTCTGACAAAGGCAACTGAGCCCCGACCTGAAATTACTTCTCTGGATCATCACCAACGCTCACCCTTTCCAAGTCTTCACACCTCATCTCCTTTGTAGGCGCACCAAAATGGGCTCCCTGACTCCTTGATTGCTATAAATCAACCTCCACTACAGCTGAAGTACCGGTCTCTGGCCGATGTTGAATAGCCATTATCATGCACTGTCTAGCCATGGTCTGATTTCCCAAAATTTCTGAAACTTCGCCTCCCGAGGGATACTTCACTTTCTGATGAAGAGTGGAAGAAACAGTCCCCAAAGCATGCAACCAAGGTCTTCCCAAAATAGCCGTATATGGAGAAAAAGCATCCACCACAATAAAATCCACATCCACGAACCAGTCTGTACAGGTAATCTAACCATTCCCAGCGGGGTGACCGATTTTCCCTCGAAGCCCACTAGCGGGGAACTATACGTCATCAGATCTTCAGGTTTCAGATTCAGCCCCCTGAATAAATCAGGATACATTACCTCGGTGGCACTTCCATCATCAACCATCACTCTCCTAACGTCATACCCTCTGATCCTAATCGTAACCACCAAAGCATCATCATGCGGTTGTATGGTTCCTCTCTTATCCTCTTCTGAGAAGCCTAACACCAACAAGGTGCCTGGTCTGGCCTTCTTCGGCCTCGAACTTAAGCCCTCCTCCGAGCATTGGGACACAGACATTACCCTAGAAGGGCAAGATCCAGTTCTCCCCGGGGCAGCAAATATACCGTTTATCGTGCCCAAAGGAGGTCCCCTTGAAGCTTTCCCCTGAAACGCCGAGCCTTCGTGGCCTCCTCGGCGGTCGGAATGATGCAGAAATTGGGTTAACTTCCTTTCTTGCACCAACTGCTCTAAATGGTCCCACAGATTGTTACAATCCTTAGTGATATGTCAATGGTCTTGATGGTACTGGCAATAAAGGTTCCGATTACATTTCGCAGGGTCCCCTGCCATCTTATTAGGCCACCTAAAGAACGGCTCGTCTTTTATCTTCTCCAGAACTCGTTGCACTGGTTCTCGGAACACGGCATTAACCACCTGGGAGTTGGCAGACCCTGACTGCCCTCCAAAATCCCTCCGAGGCCAGTTGTTATTATACCGATTCGGCCTAAAATCCCTCCTCTCTTGAGTTACTGCCTTAGACTTTCCTCTGCCCTGCATTTGATCCTCCTCTACTCTTCTATATTTGTCTATCCGATCCATAAGCTGACGTACACTAGTAACAGGCTTGCCAGTCAGAGACTTCCTCAGACCGTGCTTGGTTGGAAGACCTTCCTTAAAAGTGTTCATAGCCACGTTATCGTGAGCCCCATCTACCTCGTTGAACATTTCCCAATATCTGTCCGAGTAGGCTTTTAGGGTTTCCCCCTCCCGCATTGACATGGACAGCAGCGATCCCAAGGGTTGAACAACCCTCTTACACGTAATAAAACGGGCACCAAAGGCCTGGGTAAGCTTCTCAAAAGAATCAATAGTATTAGTTCTCAAGCCATTAAACCATCTCATCGCCACCAGGCCCAGGCTTGAGGGGAAAACCTTGCACATTAAGGCCTCATCCCTTGCATGAATAGCCATTCTCTGGCTGTAGTGACTAACATGTTCCACTGGGTCTGTTCGACCATTATAAATGGTGAACGCAGGCTGTTGGAATCGCTGAGGAAGACTAGCGTCCTTAATATGTCGCGTGAAGGGCGACTTAGAGACCTAATTCAAAGCCTTGTTTAAGGCATCATTCCCCTGACCCTGGCGAGTTGGACTCTTATTTCTTCGCCCACGATGGTACTCCTCCTTACACGAAAAAGATTCGCTGGGTGGAGTTCTCGACCTTTGCCTATAACTGGTGTCATCCGACTCCTCAGAGGAGTGCTTAGAGTTATGGGCCTTACGCCTTCGTCGCTCATATCACAATTCCCTCTCCAACTTGTCAATCTTATGCTGTAAATTTCCTTGCTCTTTACAGGGGAAGCATGGCCTTTCCCCCGAGAGCGACTTCTATTTGTATGGGTTGTTTGGGTACTCCTTTCATGATCCCCCCCCCCCCCCCCCCCACGTTTGTGGTCTACCAACGGATTATTGTGCTGAGAACCCCTAGACTCTGCCTGGTGCTGATTAGCATCCACCTGTTGTGGGCCCGTCAATGGTTGTTGCAGTGCTCCCTCTTCCATCGTGAGTATCACACCTGTCTTTCCTTCTCAACAGATCAAGTTCTTTCCACAGACGGTGCCAATTGTAGGGACTCAATTTGGATTGGACCCAGAATATGAATGGGTTTTCAGCCCAATAAGCCCAAACAATAGATTTGTAGAGAATGGGTATTAGAACTAGTACTGTTAGACAGGAAAGGTTCTACTCATCAAGTAATAAAGGGTACTTTAGGTTGATTGAAGGAGAAAAAAATCTTCTCGGCATGGTTTTCAATGCGTCTCTCCTTCTCTCTATTTTCTGGTTCTCAAAAAGTCCTTCTTCATCTCATTCGTTTCTAAGTTATATACACCACCCTCCCCTCCATTTCCATCGTACACGTGTAGTTCTTATTTGGGGAGCTCTTTTCTGTCTCATCTAGCACCTACCGGAACGTTCGCTTAGTGGCCATAAAGCTGCTTAGTCACTGTTCAGGTATCACCTCCACATTAATGCGGCCAGAGGGTTAGCTGGAAAGCATTTAATGTGGAGGTGATGGCCTTGGAAGATATTTGCTATCCTCCCCGACTCCTCCTTTGGTTTATACCCAACTTCCAGTTCAGATATAATTTTGCGGAGTCTCCGGAATAAAATGAAAGTTACATTCACCTCGGACTTTGGTGTCCTCGGACGTGCGTTATGTTGTCATATATAATATCCATTCATTTCTCTTATATTATTCATTTAATAATAATAAAATTTTTAAGCTATCCTTGGATAACCAAGTGTCCTCGGATTGGGCCGTTGGGCCCTGAACCCACTTCTGATGATTCCTATATCTTTTTAACTAACAGGCCCCACACAAGGTAATTAAAAAAATCATATTTTTACAATTCAAAAAATCAAAATTTCGTTTTTCAAAAAAAGGCCTTTTACATTTCCTTGGAATTATTTTTAAATTTTTTTTATAAAACCTTTGACATACCACTAACCTAACCACTTCATACATTAAAAAAATTTTAGGCTCATTATTACTTCCGTTAATATATTGTGGATATCTTAATTGATTGAGACCAAACTAAAGAAATGTCTTTCATATTTCCTTGAAAAAAAAAAAAAAGACCTTTTAACATACCACCAACGTAACTACATTTATAACTATTTAAGCAATCCATGATATCTATTTCTTATTGATAACCATAAAATTTACAACTAGCAAAGGAACATAAAAAAATAAATAAATAAATAAATGAAGGAAGAAAAAAAGAAATGAAATTGAACATTATTAATAACTGTTATTTGGAAAATAAAAAGGTGGTAAAGAGGTGTAAAAAATAAAATA
This sequence comes from Quercus variabilis, assembly GCA_030445155.1. Lineage (NCBI taxonomy): Eukaryota > Viridiplantae > Streptophyta > Magnoliopsida > Fagales > Fagaceae > Quercus > Quercus variabilis. The sequence continues at coordinate 97,893,063 of CP129446.1, forward strand.
GAGATGACTATACAGAGGACATTGAAAACTTTATAGTGTAATAAAATCAACAATTAAATATAATAATAAAAATTTAAACTTAAAACTAATCAAACTCTAACTAGGGATTATATATATATATATATATATAAAATCATAATCTTCATACACCATGACTTTAAAAAATTATTGAATAGTTCTACCTCTTATTTAATGTCTATGTTATGCAAATCATCAACTAATAAATATATGATAATGGTAAAAAATGTTATAGATAAGATTATGAAAAATATGATAAAACTATGTAAAAAAAAAAATAAAAAAAAAACTCTTTATAATGTCTAGGGACTAAAATAGTATTTTATCTAAAAAATTATCACGCGCGCAGGTTTGCAACTAGTATTACTAAAAGCTGAAGCGTAGCATTTAATGTTGCTACGCTTATGTTGAGCCACATTAGCAGCCATGTCATTTCCATCATCTTTTTTAAAATTTTCCTACAATTTTAAAATACTGGTAAATATAAAATATTTTACAGCCTTATCTCTACCATAAAGCCCACTTCTTATACATTTTTATTCCACCATAAAGCCCAAACTCAAAGCCTTTTCAACTAAAACCTTTTAAAACACTCTGTTTTCACGGTTTCAACTTTTTGTTTTTCTGCATGGTTTCAATTTCCTCTCCCTACATTTTAGTTCTTTCCCCTTCCCCACTTTGTTCTACAGTTTCACATTTAATTCACACCAGCCTCTCTCCCTTCTAACGGTGGCCTCTCTGTCTTCCTTCCTTCCTGTCTTCCTCTCCTCACACTACTATATAAATACTAACAGAGGCTGGATGATTCAGTTGAGTTATCTCTAAATCCCAGTTTCTTTTGTGGTCCATTCTTTTGCTTGAATTTTTTTTTTCTCTTTTTACTGCCTTTTTCGTGCTGTGGTGTGGATGATTGTTTACTGCCTCTTTCATAGGGTGTTGAATTTTTGATTGCTGCGTTTTTAAATTGGAGTTTTACATCTTTGGGTTTGTTCATTTTGAGTTTTTTTTTTTTTTTTTTTTTTTTTTGCAGGTTTACGTTTTTTTTTTTTTTTTTTTTTTTTTTTTTTTTTATAATTTAAATTCTATGTGATTCCAATGACTTAGTATGACTCTGATTTCTTAGCGTAGTGCTGTGGTGTTTGCTTTCGCTGTTTTCCAACAATTGGTATCAGCACCTACTTTAATATCATGATTGTATAATATGTTGATTGGGTTTTAGAATCAAAGCAAATGTTTTCCTGGTGTTTCAATTTTTTGTAGTAATTTTTATGCATAATTGTGTTTATCATGGTCTTTGGTTTAGACATGGTTTGATATTCATGGTTTTGATTTTAAGTCATTGTGCATGCGTTTTTATTTTGTGCTAAGATTGTGTTTTTTAATTAAGATTTATGAGGCTGCTATGGTGTGGCTGATTTTTTACCGCCTCTTTGTTAGGGTGTTGAATTTTTGATTGCTACGTTTTTTAATTGGAGCTCTACCTCTTTTGGGTCCGTTCATTTTGAGTTTTTTGAAAATTGCTGGGTTTTTAATTCTATGTGATTCCAACGACTTAGTGTGACTTTGATTTCTTAGTATACTGTTGTGGTGTTTGCTTCCACTCTTTTCCAACAATTGGTATCATAGCCTACTTCAATATCATGATTGTATAACATGTTGATTGGGTTTTAGAATCAAAGCAAATTGTTTTCTTGGTGTTTCAATTTTCTGCAATAATTTTTCTGCATAATTGTGTTTATCATGGTCTTTGGTTTAGACATGATTTGACATTCATGGTTTCAATTTTAAGTAACTGTGCAAGTGTTTTTATTTTGTGCTAAGATTATTTTTTTTTAATCGAGATTTATAAGGCTTAAATCTCTCTCCCCACCTAAGATGTATCGGGATGGGATTATAACGACATGCCATCTTTTACTCATCCTAGAAATATGGGTAGATTTGATTTACTAACTGTTATTATAGTAAAAAATCCGATTGGGTCTATAAAATATGTTGTTGCAAGTTTCAACTTCCCATTAAATATGTAATTAACTTAAAATATGTCTGGGAAGTTGATGCATCCTATTAAAATACGTCTTTCAAGAAGAGCAAAATATTATAGTAAACATTTTATGCATCCTATTAATCTAGGTAGTTCTTACTTGCAAGTTTCAACTTCCCATTAAATATGTAATTAACTTGAAGGATGTATTGCAAAATGTTTTGCTCCTTTAGTTAATTACATACTTTAAAAAATTAGTTCTTTAGTTCAAATTGGTTATTAAAAAAAAAAAATAAGAAGAAAAAAAAGAGCAAATTAGTTCTTTGGTTCAAACATTTTGAATGGTTTTAGACCCCTTAACACACAACCGAATTGAGTAGCCTAGTTAATTAACCAAGTTGTTACTTAGTCAAATTAAGCAATTCTAGGTTAAAACAATCAAACAATCATATCAAGAATATATAGCAACGGAATAATAAATAACACAAGATATGATCACCCAGGAAAACCAAACCGGTAAAAAACTTGGGAAGGATTTTACCCACCAATCCTCAAGGCAAAACTGAATTTACTATGAAAGAATCGAAGTTCATATAAAAGGACTTACAAGCTCCCCGCTCGACTTCCTAATGCTATCTACCAGTAGAACTTATTGACACGACGTCGTGCAAGCTCCGAATCCAAGGACTCATTCTTTCTTGAATTCTTCAATCAGCTACAAGCACCCACGCTTGATATTCTTTAAACTTCAATGGTAGCAACCTAGTTGATCATCAAGATGTTGAAGTAATCTCTATCTTGAAAACCCTAAGCTTTGTGTAAAGGAAAACTCCTCTAGATCTCACAAGAGATTTACACAAAACAACAATGTATAAGCGACAATACAACTGGAGCAGCTCTAAAAACGTGGCTAGGGTTTTTCCTTATATACACAGGGCAAAAACATAAAACCCTAAACGTTTAATGAGTTAGGGTTGAGTTGGAAAAACTGCAGAAAACGCAATCTGGTTGACTTTCGATCAATCGAGTCTATTCTTCGATCAATCGAGCCAGACCGAAATGCCCCAATGCATCTACAATCTCTCGATTCCAACTTTACAATAATTAATCAACTTTGAGCAAGTTTAAACAAGACTAAACATATTGTTTTGATCATGGTTTGCCAATATTAAAAATTAGAGTTCTAAATACATAAATTCCTAAACCTTTAGAACCTAACAAACTCCCCCTTTGGCAATCCGTGACAAAACACAAATTAAAAACTCAAAGTTTACCAGTAAAATTCCCTTTACAAAAATAATGCTCATAAACACAAATTCAATCCTAACTACTATCCATCAGTTGCAAGTGTAGACAGCAGCTCAGTTGAATCAACCTATATATTCCTAAAATACTCAACAAATACATAAACGCATGTGTGATAGAAAAGAGTAAAACAACATGTATAACATTCTTGTAAGATTCACATAACACAAAATAAAGACATATATTAATGATCAACTCATAAATATAAATCAATAAGCAGTGAATCACAAAGCAACAAGAATCAATGAATATATCATGTATGTCAATCAAAGTAATGAATATATCATGTAAAGCAATCAAAGTTACTCTTCCTAACATGAATATCCCCAAAAATGATATACAAAGTGAAGCACCTAGATATAATCTAAAAACTCCACAAGCTCCTCAAAACAAAAAGTCTCCCCCTAACTACAAAAACCCCTCTACAAGTCAAAACTCCACTCCCCCTTTTTGTGACAGAATGCCAAAGGGCAATCACAAGTCAACATCAAAAGGAGGTGGTGAGGGTGAACGAAGATGCGCAAGGTCGGCTCGCAGAGCGTGAATCTCATCAAGCAAGTCCACCAAAATCTAACCATGAGTCGCCTGAACGATCATGACAGTTTCCAAGGTACGACGAACACCAAAGTCGGTCGAAGGACGTGGAGGAACATCAGCAGCAACAGCATCACCAACAGTATCAGGAACATCCTCACTAGCAAGAGCTATAGAAGAAGAAGGAGGAATTGCGCTACTAGAAGGCTCAGACCTAAGGTGTTTAGAACTAGCTCTAAGATGAGTAGCCCTCTGTCTAAGAAAAGATGCACCTATGGGAGCAATCATATGAATGGACTCAGAGGAAGGGAAGCCACTAAGATCAAGATAAAGCAAAATCCTATGAATAAAAATAGGATGAACAAGAGCATGAGCAGTAAATGAACTCATACAAACATCGTTCAAAGAACGAAGAAATAGATGAGGAAAACTGATAGGAGCATCAGTAACCAGAGCATACAAAAATACACACTGCTCAAGAGGAATGGTGTGAACATAAGATATGGGCCAGATAGAATGACAGGCTATCCTAAAGAACAGATAGTGCAACCCGAAAAGCTCAGCAGAAGTGATCCTAGGATTAGAACCCCACTGGATAGAAGTCCTAGTGATGTAAGACAAGACATCACTCAGCTCGGGAGACTCATCATAAGGATAGATAGGATTCTAGACCAAAGGTACCCTTAGAGCATCAGCCACTACCCGGGGAGTAATGGTGTACTCTACGCCTCGTATCCAACTCTTTACCAAAGTGTTGGAATCATAGTTGCGGATAGAGATGTTCGAAAAGAACTCTCTAATCAAGGCAGAAGGTGGAGGAGGATCAGAAATATCCACCAAGGGTAACCAATCCCGACGCTCAAAGTTTGCTCTAATGGCAGGATTAAGTTCATCTAAGAGAACAGAAAGCTCAGCCCAAATCTTTCTCTTAAGGTTTAGCTTCTCAAAAATCTATTGGTTTTTCTCACTCGAAAACTTCTCACGGTCAAAAGAAGGAGGGGATGGAGAAGAGGAGGGAATAGTCCTACGGGCTCTAGTCTTCCTAGGCATGAATAAAACAAAGACACAAAAAGAAAATCAAAAGAACAGAATAAAACAAAACCAAGGGCAGACTACAAGTTAGCACAATAAAAATAGAACAAAATCTATATGATGCATGAACAATAACAATGTTATGATGCATGAACTAATGCAGTAAACACAGTTCTAATTAGGTTCAATTTCACAAAATTGGGTCGAACATAGAGTTTCTAACAAAAACCCTAAAAATTTTGAAAAATCACTTGAAAATTTTGAAACAAATACACATTGTTGAAAATAGATTAGAATAACCAATTTCAGCAAAACATCAAGCCAATTCCATCAATTAAACCCAATTGAACAGAAATCCCCAATTCGGATCAATTACAAGCCCTATAATCTTCAATTTCTCACAAAACCCAAAATTGATCAAATTAAACTATCAAGATCATGTTTATAGCATGTCCCCACAAAAACCTATTAATCAATTACACAAAATTAGGCTTGAATCAACAAAAATCCCAAAAAGGAAAAGGTCCGAAAATTTAAAGAGAAATGCATGAAAAATGCATGAAAAGATGTAAATAAACTCAAAAGATGGGGTAAGATAGTCATACCGGCTTGAGGAAAGAGAAACCTTTGCAAAAAATCTAGAGGAAAACGACAAAAATTTGGACTTTTAGCCTTGCCGAGTTGGAGAGAGAAAGAAAAAGTTTGAAAACTTTTTGAAAAAGTGGATGAATCAGTCAAGAACAATGTTTTTAAAAACCTAATTTGTGACTTTCGATTGATCGAAAAATACATTTGATCGATCGAATCAAATATTCATTTTTAAACAAATTAAAGCACTTTTTCGATCGATCGAAAATCAGAATGGATCGATCGAATTGGGCAGAGGCTCATAAAAGTTTTGAGAAAAATCACAATTTTGAAAATCACAAACCATATTTTGAAAACAACTCCTCAAAGCGTTAAACTAATTGAGACAAAATGCATGAGTATGAGATGGAATGCTTTTCAAAAACCCAAGTTTTAATCCCAGTTTCTCCAAAGAAAATTTCAGCCATTCTTCTTTTTAAATTCTCAAGCAAAAAAAATGTTTTGCATAATTCTCAAAGTATTTTTAAACTTGGTTGGTCAGACCAAAAACACACACAATAACATGTACAAAGTTTAGCAAAGAGTAACTTGTGTAGTGCATGCAACTAGCAAAAAACTTGAGATACATGTGAGGTGATATGTGAATAGCAATTAATCACAAAGTCTACACAATCCATCACATAGAATTTAAAAGAGACTATCATGTAAGTTTCTTGTATTTTTGCCTCTTTTTTTTTTTTTTTTTTTTTTTTTTTTTTTTTTTTTTTTGTGAGATGACATCAAACCTAATAGTACACACTAATTTTATTTATGTGAGATGACATCAAGCCTAATAGTACACATCAATTTAAGCATTAAGCAATTAAGCCAAGGCAACACCTTATGTTCTTTTTGTGCATGTGCTACATTTTCTTGAGCACAGAATCTTATGATATGCACTAAGGTGTTCATGATTGGCTAGTGAACAGTGGTGAGATGGTTATTTATGCCTTTCTCAAAAGGATCAAGCCCGACAGTCAAATAACATGTGACTTCAAGATCAAGACAAAGTGATCAATAACTATAAATATCTTTCCCACACAACATGCACTACAAAGTTTCAATTAGTCAAGTGCAATAAATAGGCTCATCAAAGCTAAACAAGGTACATAAGACATGTTATGTGAAAATAAATTGACCAACCTTGTTTTCAACAACCATGAGAAATAGTGCCAAACACAATTTGCTTTTCCCTTTTTTTTTTTTTTTCTTTTTTTAATTTTAAAAGAGAAAACAAATAAATTCTAGAATGAAATGCATGAATGTAATGCAATGCAAGTCTTAGAAAAAAAACACAAAAACCAAAGAACAATGATCACAGAGGAATGAGTAATGAAGCACAAGGACCATGTCAGAAAGACTCAATTAGGTCGAGTCTTTTGCATCCAAAACCTTTTAGATGCACCAGGAGCATTGGAGTTCTTATTCACATTCGCATGATTTCTAACTCCAGAATTGGAATAAAGGTCCAACGCTTTAACCAATTCACCAATAAGTGCCATAGGATCTTGTGCTTGAGGCATAGGCACCTTTGGTTTATTTGCTCTCTTAGTAGCTTGAAGCTTGTAACAGTTAGGACGAATATGTCTAGACTTTCCACAAAAATGACAAACTCAAGCAGGTTTACCATTCATCTTGTCCTTAGAAAGGGTAGAATCCTTAAGTTTAGTTTCTCTCAGATCAACCCTGATCTTTCTAGGAGGTGAAAGTTCTACAGGTGGTTTGACAACCTCACTCACAGGTGGTTTGACAATTTCACTCATAACCTCACTCGTAGAAGGTTCAGAAGAAGATAGAGGAACAAAGTTTGTGGAATGTGGAGTAGACACAGAAATGCTTTCAACATATCCTATCCCAGATTTATTAGAAGGATACTTTTAAACATTCAGCATGTGATCAAGTTTAGAATTAGCAGATCTAGTAACAGACAAGTCATGTTCTAAAGTTTTGACTTTATCAAGTAAAAGCATGTTCTCAGATTTCACATGGTTCAAAAGATCATTAGCATCAAAAAGTTTAACAAGAAAATTTTTCTTTTCAAGCTCAAGAGAATCAATTTTCTTCAGGCCAAGTTCAACATTCATAGCATCCTTTGCAGCAACTTTGCAAAATTTATTATAGGCCTTTTGAAGATCTGCATCCTCAGAGAGTTCCCCATCAGAAGGGTTCTCTTCAACAGATATGCTTTCATTGACTACAGCAGTAACAGTGAAATCAATGAAGTTTCCATTCTCGTCACATTCAGACTCATCATTAGAAACCTCATTATCACTAAGGGTTACAGCCATAACTTTACCCTTATTTCTCAAGAATATAGGACATTCAGATTTAATATGACCATACCCTTGACAACCAAAACATTGAGCACCCAAAGAATTGTTTGAAGATTGACCTAATTTTTCTCTAGGTTTTTCAAAGTTATTAACCTTAGTGAGATCATTCTTCCTAAAGTTTCTAGGTTCAGCAGTGTTTGTACCTTTTGCCCTTCTATTTGTATTTCTTAAAAAGTTTCTAAAATTCTTGGCAAGGTAAGCTATCTCTGTAGCAGAGAGCTCATCATCAAATCCACCAACCTCAACATCATCAACAAACTTAAGAGCCATTGATTTGGATTTGTTTGTTTTGGGTAAGTCAGACTCATAGGACTGAAGAGATCCTACAAGCTCATCAACAGGGATGGAGTCCACATCCTTGCTCTCAGTAATGGCAGTCACTTTGGGTCTAAAGTCTTCAGTTAAAGATCTAAGTATCTTCCTAAAAATTTTAAGTTGATCATAGATTTCACCCAAATTAAAAGTAGAATTAACAATATCATTCAGTTTGGCATAAAATTCATCAAATGATTCATCATCAGACATCCTAATGCTCTCAAACCTAGAAGTTAATTGCTGCAGTTTGTTTATCTTAACTGCTTTTGTGCCTTCATGTACAGTTTGGAGAATTTTCCAAGCAGTATGAGCAACCTCAACATTAGAGATCCTCTTAAATTCCTCCATAGAAACAACATTGAAGATGACATTCATAACTTTGCTATTGAAGCTAGCTGCTTCTTTTTTAGAAGTTTGCCACTCACTCACAGGAGTAGTGGGCTTCTCCCATCCGTATTCAACGAAATTCCAAACTCTCTCATCAATGGATTTTAGGAATGCTTTCCTCCTTACTTTCCAATAAGCATAGTTATTCCCATCAAAGTGAGGAAGAACAACAAGAGAGTGTCCATGCTCCATGACAATAGGGATCAAGGATCAGCTCAGAGATCAAAAAATCTCAAACAAAAGAGCTACCCACTCTGATACCACTTAAACGGTTTTAGACCCCTTAACACACAACCAGATTGAGTAGCCTAGTTAATTAGCCAAGTTGTTATTTAGTCAAATTAAGCAATTCTAGATTAAAACAATCAAATAATCATATTAAGAATATATAGCAGTGGAATAATAAATAACACAAGATATAATCACCCAGGAAAACCAAACCGGTAAAAAACCTGAGGAGGATTTTACCCACCGATCCTTAAGGCAAAACTGAATTCACTATGAAAGAATTAAAGTTCATACAAAAGGACTTACAAACTCCCCGCTCGACTTCCTAATGCTACCTACCAGTAGAACTTACTGGCACGACTCTGTGCAAGCTCCGAATCCACGGACTCCTTCTTTCTTGAATTCTTCAATCAACTACAAGCACCCACGCTTGATATTCTTTAAGATTCAATGGTAGCAACCTAGTTGATCATCAAGATGTTGAAGTAATCTCTATCTTGAAAGCCCTAAACTTTGTGTAAAGGAAAACTCCTCTAGATCTCACAAATGATTTATACAAAACAGCAATGTATGAGTAATAATACAACTGGAGCAATTCTAAAAACATGGCTAGGGTTTTGCCTTATATACTTAGGGCAAAAGTATAAAACCCTAAACGTTTAATGAGTTAGGGCTGAGTTGGAAAAACTGCAGAAAATGCAATCTGGTCGACTTTCGATCGATCGAGTTTATTCTTCGATCGATCGAGCCAGACCGAAATGCCCCAATGCATCTACAGTCTCTCGATTCCAACTTTACAATAATTAATCAACTTTGAACAAGCTTAAACAAGACTAAACATATTGTTTTGATCATAGTTTGCCAATATTACAAATTAGAGTTCTAAATACATAAATTCCTAAACCTTTAGAACCTAACACATTTATAAATTACGTCTTTAGTTCTTTTTTGAGCAATACAACTTTCACATATTTTCAATATGTCTTTCCCATTTAATATTTGAAGTTGAAAGTATGTAATTAACTAATGAAAAAATATTTTTAATTAATTTTATAGATCATTTTCATGTGAGAATGATATATTTTTAATGGCAATTTTTTAATGAAATTGGAGGGAAGACCTAAATTGCAATCAATTTTTTATTGGTAGTATCTCAATAGGGAATATGTAAATTTAGATTTTGACAGTTTTTAGACTACTATTGCATGCTGTTCAATCAGAGGCATTTGTAAAAATGTTCATGCCCAAGCAAGTGATAATTGAATGATTACTCTTTATGTACTCATATCATAAAGGCATCTATGGAAAACTCTGATCAGATAAGTTGCATTTACCCAAGAACTTCTCCACTATTAGATTTGGTCACATGTATTTGGAAGTATACTAAAAATAAGTTAAATGATTTAAATTCTTATATCATTTTTATTCATTCTTGCATTACATTTTTTTTTTCTTATTTATTTATTGGTGATTCACAAGTGTCATAGATAGATTCAGAGCTATTACCACTATGGAGGCAGAAGTGGCAGTATTTTAGATATTAAAAAAAAAAAAAAAACACATTACTTCTCCTTTTTTGCAATGTATTGTTTAATGAGTTGCTTTGCTAGGAAATTCCATTGTCAACCAAACAGTTTATGTAACCAAAGGAATTATCCAAAAGAAATAGGACATTGTTGAATGAGTTGCTTTGCTGGGAAATTCCATTGTAAATAAAGTTAGAGTTGTTTCTTCAAGTATGTCCAACTCTCAATTATAAACAAAATGAAAAGGTTATGCCAACATATTTTTATATTATTTTTTGGTATGCTAAAATAATTTTTATGTTATCTTTGGGTTGTGTAAGATGTTCAATTTTTCTACCAATTTATCATAGATTATCTATTAAATTGCAAGTTCAAAAGCTGAAATATTTCTTTAGGTATCACTAAATGTCGGTTGTAAATAAAATGAAATGTTTTACTAAAATAGTTCTCATATTATTTTTGGTGGTGTAAGTTGTTCATATTATCCACCGCTTATTTGAAATGATTTTTAGGTGGGTGTAATCAAATGGCTTTCTACAATTAAGACAAAACATTTAATGAAGAGATACCGCTACTTCTAGAATTGTTTCAAAGACACAAATCAGAGCTTAAATCTTTATGAGATTGAATATATGTCATTGATCAGTGAAATGGGCAGCTTATGAGAGTATAAAAGTTAATGGGGATAAGATATTGCAAAAGATAGGGGTCCTCAAGTTGTCTTTCTTGGGTTCATAAATTTTGAATTGTAGAAGGGGAAAAAAAAAACAAAAGAAAAAGGATGGCATATAGAGCATGTAGGTGAGAATTCGAGTCAGTGCTAAAATAGGCAGTGGAAGCTTTTAACACAAAGTGAAAGAGTAAAAACAGAGGGAGATTAAAACCAAAAACAGAGAGAGATTAAAAAAAAAAATGATGTTGATCTAAAAAATGAGGTTGGTTTAAGTATTTGGGTTGGGTCTTATCTTGTGATAGTTTCATTTATAATGGAACTGCATAAGGCAGGAATCTCCAAATAGTCTTAGAAAAATGCTCTTCATGTTTCTTGTATGAACTTACTTAACAACCAAGAAGAGACTATAAATAGATGACAACAAAATCAATGCACCTTAAAACATAAAATATTAGATCTTTTTGATTGTGTGTATTTGCTCGTGAGTGTTTGTGTTTATTCATTTAAAAAAAAAAAGTTCTTGGTGTTCAATGACGTGGACACCTGTCATCTTTTTAATTATTATTTTACCCACCCGTTGCTCACAGGTTACCTGTTAATTTGCATGTTTTTAAGTCGGATTGCTTATTCAAGAATGTCTAACTCTCAATTATAAATAAAATGAAAAGGCTATCCTAAAATATATTTTATATTATCTTTTGGTTGTGTAGGTTGTTCATATTTTCTATTAGTTGATTATGAATTATCTATTAAATTGCAAGTTCAGAAGCTAGATTGTTTCTTCAAGTATGTCCAACGAATAAAATTTCCACATTCTATTCCAAATACTAATCTCTAATAATACACAACTAATTCCATCACCAAAACCTCCAATCACTATGAATCCTGCAATATATTGATCATACATATATAATGCAGCTTGAGTAGTAATGCATAGAAAAATATTAATAATTAATAATATATAATAATAACACTATCATAAACAAATTTATCACATGCAATGTGCGGGTCTGCGACTAGTATTACTAAAAGTTGAAGCGTAGTGTTTAATGTTGCTGTTCTCACGTTGCGCCACGTCAGTTGCCACGTCATTCTTTTTTTCTTTTCTTTTTTAAAATATAATTTTCCTACAATTTTAAAATGGTTTTTTTACAATTTTCAGCCCTCTAAATGTAGCCCACTACTTATTTATTTACTTCCACTATCATCTTATAATAAATCTGTATAATTAATCCAGCCCACCTCTTATTTATTTAGTTCCACTATCAAGTCCAAATCAAAGCTTTTTCAGTTCAGTTTTATGGTTTTAGGTGAGCCTTTTCAGCTTACAGGAAAAAGAAAAAAGAAAAAAAGAAAAAGAAAAAACTTTAAAGCCTTTCAAGCTTTAGGGTTTTTTTTTTTTTTTTTCAATTTTCCTATAATTGTTTTTAACATTTATTTTTTTAATATATACACTTCTCCACCCTTTCTCTCTCCCATACCATTTCATCTCCACACTATTTCTTCAACCTTTAGGGTTAATGTGATTTAGTTTTGTTTTTTAAATTGTTGTTGTTGTTGTTTTTTTTTTTTTAATTGTTAAATGTTATCCTATTGTGTTCTAAAGAATTAAATACAACATATAAAAATATAATATTATTCTATTACATAGCATGATTTGGATAATTTGGTATTTATTCTGTTACATAGCATGATTTTTTATAGTACTCAATTTAGATGTTAAAACATAAGACTTCACTAATTTTTGTTTATTTTCTAATCATTTGTGGTGGACAAAGTACTCTTAATAGTTGTATTAGAAGTACTTTATAATGCCATTTATTTAAAGAAAAGCAAAGGTTAGCGAAACAAAAATAATTGGATAGGTAACAAATTTTAACTTTTGCAATTTTATTTTTATTATTATTATTTTATAACAATGCATGTATAGAAATTTAATTCTTAGATTTTGCTAATAATTGTTTATTTGATAATATGTTTTGGGCGGCCGAAATTATAATTTCTACAAAGAAAATAACCTTAATAGATTATCAAAAACAAAATTTTATCCTAATATTGGTTCAATTAATCATTGTTAAGTTTTATTAATCTTTTTTAGCTTCCATTTTTTTGGTATTTTGTATTGTTCCTATATTACATTTATGATTGTTCTTATAATAAATAAAAATATAATTACGAAATACATTACTCATTATTAGATTAGTTTAAATTGTAATTTTTTTTTAATAAAACCACCATAAAAATAATTATCACGCGTAACGCGCGGGTTTGCGGCTAGTATATATAAAAGCAAAGACCTTACGCAAGAGTACATGAGGTCCTGCTATGTGGCGCTCTAATCTTGCATTTAACCATTTTCACTTTTTTTTATTAAGTGTTTTTTTTTTTTTTTTACTATTACCCAATAGATTATAGTAACTTATTTTTACTGTTATATAAAATATGGGCTGCTCTTGACAATTAGAGCAAATGTTATTCTGTACAAAATTGACCAAAGTTTTTTTTTCCTCAATTTCAATTCAACCCACTTTCAAACTCTCTTCCTCCTCTCTCACGTATAGATGATACTTCTAGAAAATCTCATTTTCATGAAATCATGTCTTCATTTTTTCTCAATTTTAATTCAACCCACTTACAAACTCTCTTCTTTCTCCCCCGTGTATAGATGATACTTCTAAAAAATCTCATTCTCATGATAAATCATGTCTTTCGTTTTTCTCAATTTCAATTTAATACGCCTTTGTCTATTAGTAATGTTCTATGAAATGTATGTTGGCAAATTCCCTTTGTGATTGACTAGTGCAACAAAAATTTGCATAAATCTTGAGATTCCTAAGGTTGCTAAAATAATTGATAAGTGCATATTTCTAAAATTTATAATAACAAAAAAGGTTTAATAAATAGCATATATTATCTCACAAAATATCATTAACATAATATTTTCTTTAAAAAAAATTAATGATAGGAATGGTCAAAAACATGATCCTATACAAGAAATACCAAAAATTCTTACCAAACAATTTTCATAGGAGGATTCATCTTTAAAAAATATGAAGACAATAGCAAAGATAAAATACATCAAATGGGATCCTACGAAACATGTTTGTTAATCATTTCAAATTACACTCATCATTTACATCAAAAATAGTAATACATCATATTATTTACATTAAAAAACAAATACATAATAACTTCAAAATTCATTGCAGGATGTGAATTGCTAGGATATTGCAACAATAAGTAACATTGATACAACGATGGGTTGGTATTATATTTCATGCATGCTTTGTGGAAGGAAGGTCAAACCATAACCAGGATCATTTTGTGTGCAAAAATTAAAACAAAAATAAATCTCCCTATCCCAAGGTTAGAGGCACTCATATTAACTACATACTCTCCATAATATATTCATCTCATTATAACTACTATATATACAATTGAAAACTACTTCAGGTACAAGATTCAAATTGAAGTTTTTGATGCAATTGAAAAAAAAACTTTTGTAATATTTGATCGAGGTATTGAGAAAATCCTAAATAAATTTGCAAGAGATCTTGCTGGAAAATAAACTGAGGTCCAACTTATTTAAATTATTAAATTATTGTAAATCATAATATATATTAAATTCCTCACATATAGGTTTATATTGAAAAAGGAATCCCACATGATTTGAAGACAATTTTAGGGAAAAATAGAAGAAGCATTTTCATAATTCATTTGAATGAATTCAATCTAAAGGATGATTTCGAAAATTATACAATTGCTAAGATTTTCAATGCACCTTGAAATGACAAAAATGTATGGAAGAAAAAAAAAATACACAATCCAATATTCTATATTAATTCTTTTGCTAAACTATTCATAAATTAACAAATATATATTGATCTAGAACAGACAGTACATGCCTTCCTGGAGCAACAAGGGCGCAGGAAGTCACAATGCAAGATCAAATAGGGGTAACAGTGTTGGAATTGCATGAAATTTGGCAGGTTGAAGGGAAACGGCGTTCTGATCCAGATTCATAACCAATGAACGTCGCCAAGTTTTAGGTAAATTCTTTCATTAAGGCCCCGAAAACAGTATTTTTGCTATTTATAGTAATATTTGTTTTTCCTTAATAACTTTTAGTTTAAAAGTTAGAATAAGATTCCAACTGTTTTGGGATGACCCTTAAGGTCAGTAGTTTATGATTCTGCATTTAACTCAATTTTTCCATTTTTGGTAAAATTCGGTAATTTTGTCACCTAATCGCTTCATTAGTGCGAATTAGGGTTTTAAACGTTTTTGCTTGGTATTTATATGTTTTGTAGCTGTCAGAGGAAAATTAGACTATTATCAATAAACACAAATGTTTTGTCAAATTTTCTTCTGGTAGATTCCAGTTTTATCTCCTTATGGATTTAGGGAAACCCCTTGTGGATTCGAGGTTTACTACCAGAAACTAATAGTTTAGTTTCTATTTCATCAAGAAAGCATTGTGTGTGCTCGTCTTCAGGCTTCCACGACATCAGTTGGTATCAAAGCCTTGACTTACCCTGGTCTGATGGCTAACCGGCGAGACGGTAACCACCATAACAATGACGACGGTGACGATGTCAACAACCCAGCCTTCACTAGGGTTGAGTTCCTTGATTTTCGTGATGAAAATCAACAATTTCATGATTCAACCCAGCAGACTTTGGACCAGATTCAAGAAGCGCTTGTCACCTTGCTTAACCGAAACCTTAATCGCGATGACGAAGAGCAACGTGATAATCGAGCACATGGCTCTCCCTATCGTGGTCCAAACCAAAACAGGCAGCAAGACTACAACAAAGAAGGCAGTGAAGATGAGGAGTATGCAGAGAGAGTCCTTGGAAATCATCGTGGTCTTGCAAGGGATAATGGCCGCGATTATCAGGAGCAGAGGGACTATTGGATGAAAGTAGAGTTACCATCCTTTAATGGTAATGTCTCCATTGAAAAGTATCTGGATTGGGTCAGTGAAGTGGAAAAGTTTTTCAATTATATGGGTACATCAGATGATAAATAGGTGTGTTTGGTGGCCTACAAATTAAAGGGAGGAGCATCTACCTGGTAGGATCGTGTTCAATTAAACCATACCCGTGAATGAAAGCTTCCAATACGATTATGGAGGAGAATGAAAAGATTAATGGCAAATTGGTTCTTACCATTAGATTACCAACAAGAGTTGTTCAAACAGTACTAGGATTGCAGGCAAGGTACTCGGACAGTTAATGAGTACATGGAGGAGTTTGACAAGTTAGCAAATCACAATGATTTGGAGGAAATTGAAGATCAACGGATATCCAGATTTGTACACGGGTTATGAGTTTCCCTCCAAGATCAGGTATCCTTACAAACCCTATATACTTTGAATGAGGTTGTAACCTTATCCAAGAAAATAGAATATCAGCATCTCAGGGCAGGTTTGAAGTTTTCCAACCGCAATTCGGAGTCCTCTAGTTCCACTGCCAACAAAGGTAAACAGCCTATGTTTACACCACGATCACAGCCTGTGGTTAGGGATAATAATGGTGTCAACCAATCCTTAATGGCAGTAGCAGGTTCCGTAGCCCAGCCGATAGCGAATGCCAACCCCTATGCTAGGCCAACTGGGAATAAGTGCTACAGGTGCAAAGAACTCAGTCATCGATCTAGTACTTGCCCTAAGTGAGCCGCAGTGAATTTGGTGGTGGCAGAAGAGGGCGAGGTAGAAGGTGAACAGGAGGGTGAAGAGGTGTATAATGATACGGATCCGTATGCCTATGATCCCAATAAGGTCCAAGAGGACAAGGAAGGCGTGCCATTAGGGTGGGCTTTGGTGATTTAGAGGTTGTTGCTCATACCAAGGGTGGAATACGGTGATCAACGGAATGAGGTCTTCCGAGCACGATGCACCATCAGTAAGAGGATTTGTGATTTGATCATTAACAGTGGTAGTGTAAAGAACATTGCGTCGAAGAGTTTGGTTACCAAGCTAGGACTGAAGACAGAAAAGCATCCCTTTCCGTACAAGATAGGTTGGATTAAGAAAGGTACGAAAACTCTTGTTACTTAACAATGTCGTGTTACTTTTTCTATGGGTAAATGTTATGTAGATGAAGTAGTTTGTGATATTGTTGAAATTGATGCATGTCATTTATACTGGGTAGACCTTGGCAGTATGATGTAGATGCTACTCATAGGTGTAAGGATAATGTGTAAGTGTATTTTAAGAATGGCAGAAAAATTGTCCTTGGTCCTATTAAGGAAGGCAGTATACCCAAAGCTTCTAAAGTGGAAAGGAAACCAGCACTCCTCATATTAAACAATGAAGATGAGTTTGACAGGGAGTGTAAGGAGTTGAAACAGGTATATGTTGTAGTGGTGACAGATGGTGAGCCAAAGAAGGTTACTGAGATACCTGAGGCAATTCAACCATTGATCAAGGAGTTTGAAGAGCTTTTTTCTAGAAGAGCTGCCTGCAGGTTTACCACCAATGCATGACATCCAGCATTGCATTGATCTAGCTCCTAGAGTTAGTCTATCTAATCCGCCACATTACAGAATGAATCTTCAAGAGGGTTAGATTCTACAGGGGCAAGTGGATGAGCTTTTGAGTAAGGGGCAGATTAGGGAGAGTATGAGTCCATGTGCAGTACTGGCATTGTTAACACCAAAAAAGGATGGGAGCTGGCATATGTGTGTGGATAATCGAGTCATCAACAAGACCACAGTCAAGTATCAATTTCCTATTCTCCGACTAGATAACATGTTTGATATGTTGAGTGGGTCCAAGTGTTACACCAAGCTAGATCTCAAGAGTGGGTATCACCAGATTCAGATCCGACCTGGAGATGAATGGAAGACAGCTTTTAAGACGAAGAAGGGGTTGTATGAGTGGATGGTAATGCCTTTCGGATTGTCCAATGCTCCTAACACTTTCATGAGACTTATGAATCAGGTATTGAAACCATTTATTGGAAAGTTCATGGTAGTTTATTTTGACGATATCCTGATTTACAGTAAGACAGAAGTAGCCCACTATAATCATATACGAGAAGCATTAGCAGTGTTGCAGGCCAATGAGTTGTATATCAACTTGAAGAAGTGAAGCTTCTTGA
Organism: Quercus variabilis; assembly: GCA_030445155.1. Taxonomy (NCBI): domain Eukaryota; kingdom Viridiplantae; phylum Streptophyta; class Magnoliopsida; order Fagales; family Fagaceae; genus Quercus; species Quercus variabilis. The sequence continues at coordinate 97,911,128 of CP129446.1, forward strand.
CTGATAAGTTATTGTTCTTAGGGTATGTGGTTAGTGCAGATAGGATTCATGTTAATGAGGACAAGGTTCGTGCAGTTAGAGAATGGCCAACCCCAAAGATAGTGAGCGATGTGCGAAGCTTCCATGGGCTAGCAACTTCGATAAGGTGTTTCAGGTGGAGTGTGATGCATCTATGGTCGAGATAGGTGCTATTCTTTCACAAGACAATAGATCAGTAGCACTCTTCAGTGAGAAAGTTTGTGAAGCTCGAAGTAAATGGTCAGCCTATGAACTGGAGTTCTTTGCTATAGTACGGACTCTTAAGCATTGGGAGCATTACCTGATTTAGAGGGAGTTTGTATTATACATGTATCATTAGGCATTAAAGCACATCAACAGTCAAGTTAGCATTAACAAGATGCATGCTCGGTGGGTAGCTTATATATAGTGCTTTCATTTCACTTTGAAGCACAAGTTTGATAGCTTATATATAGCATTAACAAAATGCACTCAGCAAGCAAGCATCGTTGTTGACCACCCTACGTACTGAAGTTGTAGGGTTTGATTGCCTCAAGGAGCTATACAAGAATGACGAGGATTTTGGTAATATTTGGGGTGAGTGTCAATAAACTCATACTACTATCAATAGTATGTACATCCAGGATGGTTTCCTTTTTTGGGGTAACCAATTATGCATCCCTAAAAGTTCATTGAGGGAGCAGATTAATAGGGAGTTGCATGGTGGAGGTTTGGGTGGACATGGGTAGAGATAAGACTATAGCACTGGTGGAAGAGAGGTATTATTCGCCATAACTCAACAGGGACGTTGGCAATCATGTGAAGAAGTGTCCAATCTGCCAAACTGCTAAGGGTCAATCTCAGAATACTGGTTTATATATGCCTTTGCCAGTTCCACAAGCACCATGGGAAGATCTGTTTATGGACTTTATACTGGGTCTTCCTTGAAACCAGCGAGGTATGGATTTTGTTTTTGTTGTGGTTGACAAGTACTCCAAGATGTCCCATTTCATAGCATGTAAGAAGACTTCACATGCTACTCAAGTGACCAATCTATTCTTTAAAGAAGTTGTGCGTTTGCATAGAATGCCAAAGTCCATCACCTCTGACTAGGATACCAAGTTCATTAGTCACTTTTGGCGGACTTTGTGGAAGTGTTTTGACAATTCCTTGAATTACAGCAGCACTAGTCATCCACAGATTAACGGCCAAACAGAAGTGGTTAATTGTACTTTGGGGGATTTGATTCAGTGTATCTCAAGTGAGAAGCTCAAGCAGTGGGATCTTGCATTGTCACAAGTAGAGTTTGCATACAATAGCTCAGTCAATAGAAGCACTAGTAAGTCTCCATTTGCCATTGTCTACTGCGTGCCCCCAAAACATGCTTTGGACTTGGTACCTTTACCTAAGCTTCCATGAGTGAGTCAAGTAGTAGAGAATATGGCTGACCGTATTCAGGCCATGCAAGAGGAGGTGAGATAGAAATTGGATGCTACAAATGCTAAGTACAAGGAAGTTGCTGATAAGAAGAGGCGTAAGAAGATCTTCAATGTTGGGGATTTAATACTAGTTTATCTTAGGAATGAGAGATTTCCTGTTGGTACCTACAACAAATTGAAGGGCAAGAAGTATGAGCCATTTTAGATTACTAAAAAGATCAACAACAATGCTTATATGGTTGTTGTTCCTTCAGACATGAGCATTTCTTCTACCTTCAATGTTGCTGACTTGTATGATTATCATTCTCCTGATGAACCGGATAGTGGGAACTCAGGGTCAAGTTCTTTTCAAGTGGGGGGGATTGATGTAGAACAGATAGCACATGCCTTCCTAAAGCAGCAAAGGTGCAGGAAGTCACAACGCAAGATCAAAGGGGGGTGCCAGTAGGGGCCATTAGGGGTAATAGTGTCGAAATTGCATGAAATTTAGCAAGTTGAAAAAAAACGGTGTTCTGGTCCAGATTCATGGCCCATGAATGTCACCAAATTTTAGGCAAATTTTTTCATTAAGGCCCAAAAACAGTGTTTTTACTATTTATAGTAATATTTGTTTTTCCTTAATAACCTTTAGTTTAAAAGTCAGAATAAGATTCCAATTGTTTTGGGACGATCCTTAAGGTTAGTAGTTTATAATTTTGCATTTAACTCAATTTTGCCTTTTTGGGTAAAATTCGGTAAATTTGTCACCTAATCGCTTAATTAGCGTGAATTAGGGTTTTAAACGTTTTTGCTCGATATTTATATGTTTTGTAGTCGTCAGAGGCAAATTAGACTATTATCAATAAACACAGACGTTTTGTCAAATTTTCTTCTGGTGGATTCCAATTTTATCTCCTTGTGGATTTAGGGAAACCCCTCGTGGATTTGAGGTTTATTACCAGAAACTAACAGTTTAGTTTCTGTTTCATCAAGAGAGCATCGTATATGCTCATCTTCAGGCTTCCGCGATATCATATATATATATACAAAAAACTATCACATCATTGAAATTTAATATAGGTGCAAATACATACGAAAAATCTTAGCGACAACAAATCCGTAAGTTCAAACTTTGTAAGATCCAATCAAGAATCTTCTAATGCCAATTCTTTAGTGATTATCACAAATGATGCAATAAAATGAAAAAGTGATGAAAGCTAAAAATGAACAAATAGGGACAAATCAAACTTCGAACGTTGAAGATGAAAAAACAGATGATAAGATACCCCTAAACAAACTAAACAAGCATCACCATACTATAATAACAAAGCATTGAAGAAACAGAAAAAAAAAAAAAAAAAATTCAAGTTTTCGTAATGAAGCTCTTTATTACATCATATAATAAATGTAAGGTTGAATTTAATCAACTATTTAATTGGCTTTATTCTGTGACTAATTTGCTTGTAATTTAACACTTAGCAACCCTGTATTTAGGTAGAAAAATTGTAAGGGTAGTGTGTGAGAAGATGTGAAGAAAAGCTCAAGAGTGTGCAAGAAAAATAGAGGCTCGCGGGTGGATCGCGACTGGCAAGCCGCCAAAAGCTGGCACGTGAGAGGCACACTGGGAAGCTGAAGGGTCGCGCCAGCTGTCACGCTACAGGACAAAAGTTCCAGACTGGCCAGGCCGTTACGTCGCAACTTGAACTCACGACTTGGACAAGCCGCGAGACCAAATCGCCAACTTGCCCTGTTTGGCAAAAACTGACGTTTTTCATTCCCTTCTTACCCTACTATATATACACCCTTATACCCATCATATAGAGAGAGCTTCCAGAGAGAATTTTGTGAGAGAAAACTCTAGAGAAAAATAAGATTGCCTCATCCCCAATCTTCATCTAAAGAGACTCTACAAATTCTTCTACTCTCTTCCTCTCCATTGTCATACCCTTGAAAAGTTATTTACCAAACCCTTATCTCACCACACTCACGTCTGTGAGAAGGTCCATTTGGTATTTAGAGAAGCAGCTTGGGAAGGAACCAATATACATTGGTTGATGCTATAGTCAAGTAGCGGAATCCGGTAAGTTAAAGAAGAAATAGGTTCAGCGTAACCTCGTTGGAGCAAGAAGCTTGGAGGGCTTAGGTACTTGGATAGATTAGGCTTGGAGGGTCTTCTACTGTTCATGTATCCCAACTATATTCTTTAGTGGATTTTATCATCGCTTGGAGGGCGGCGGAGAGGTTTTACACTGAGGACTTCAGTTTCCTCTTCGATAACACATTGTGTGTTGTCCGTGTGTTTGCATCTCTCTTTCCTTTATCTTTGCCTTATATTTACTGCTGTGGATGTGTTTATATTCGGCTTAGATTGTTTTATCAATTCTATTATAAGCTTGTTATCATATTCCGCACATTAATTGTTTGATATAAAGCTTGAATTGATATTTTTGTATCTGGGTATCTAAACGTTCAAGGGTGTTTCATACCCATATTGAACTTTCAATAAAGATCAATAATATGGAATGAATTAATATTCTTTTATCAACTTTTATCATACAAAATTACTCTAAAGTTGTTTTTTTTTTTTTTTTTTTACTTTTTTTTATTATTTATTGCTCATTACTTGAACTGAATAATTATAATGGATATGTGTGTGCAATTTCTAATTACTGATTCTTATGATGAAAGATTACTAACAAAGTTTTATAACAAATATGTTATAATATATGTACAACATTCTTCAAAAACAATTTGCAAAAACATTACTATATTATCCATGCATCATATGGACAACTTACTAGTTAAGTTATAATATATATGTATAACATCTTACATAACATTACAATATTTTTGGTTCTAGTTAGCTCAACTAGTAAAGTTTTTGATGAGAATAAGAGATCTAGGGTTCGATCCCTAACTACACAAAAAACTGATCGGTGTCTTGATTTGATGATAAAAAGCTCTCACTAGGAACGAACGTCATAGATTGAAAATTTCTCAAAAAAAATAAAATTACAATATTATCCATGCATCATTGTGAAGGGGAAGATGAGATGATGAAGGTGGTGCCTATAGCTCGAAACTGTGGCTGTTGAAATGGAAGATTGGATGATTGCCTTGTCTCCTAATATTCTGTGACCTGATTTCTTTAGCAACGCTTGTTTGAAGACTTGGAGGGCCGCACACAATAACACCAACATCAACACAACCCCATTTCTCTGATATATCCCCAAAAATATCTGCAGCAAAACAAAGGAAAGGGAATCAAGAAAGCATTGTTGTTGTACAACTAAACAAATTAAACTTTGTTATTAAGATTTTTTTTTTCTCATGTTTCTTTTAGTTTACTTCATCCATTCATGTCATATATTTTGTTCATAGTTGGTCCTAAGCTTGGTAATAGAGGAGGGTTGTGGTAGACTGATGGCTTGTATGAAATTTAGTCACTGTAAACACACATTAAGGTGTCCCTTACAAGCGAGAATACATGTATCCAACCTTGATTAGTATACCATTGTTGTTGGGACTAAAATTTGATTATTGTCATCATCATTGTCATTGTTATTGTTGTTGTTGTTGTTGTTGTTGTTGTTGTTGTTCTTCTTCTTTTAACTTATGTTTTGAACAAAAGTTGAGATGCTATACCTTTGAAGTCTGGTCTTGAACCATAATAAGTATTGGTTGAACTCAAAATTTTTTGCTGAAATGAATCCTTGTGAGCTAAAATTTCATCATGTTGCATGTTCTCAACCATTCTCCTATCATCAATGCTTGCCTCCCTTGCTGCATTTCGTCTTTCCCAAAGATGCCACAAACTAACCACAACACCCCCAAAGATAAAGACACTTGCAAGCATGCAGATTACAAGAAGAAGTGCTTTATACCACCATGGAGATATGTCATAAGGGTTTACGTAGAAAATATCCAGTAAATACAATAAGATGACAAAGCCTAGTGTAGATGAGATAACATACAGTCCAAACCATATATTATTCACTGTACCAACCAAAATTGACATGCTGCTGTTGTTAGACACAGAAGGAGATGAGTACGTAGCCTCGTGTACTTGACCCTCTTCCTGCAGATAAATTATAACCATTAAATGTCACAATATGAACATGATAACTTTAAATACAAAACAAAATAACAAGGGTGTGAGAGCATAATTAAGCATACTAGTGGAGGTTGTGATTCTCGAGTGACAAAAATGTGAATCTCAAGACTCAGTTTATCCGAGAAAAAAGGACAGATTAATTCCATATTGTTGGTAGAAAGAAGAGGAAGCTCATTTGATCTTTTCACCGCCCAAACAATCAAGATATTTCGAGGCAGACAAGGTTTTCCTTCCCTAGTACGATGGAGAATGTCCCTCAAGATAGCCAGAAATGGTGAAATTCCTATGCCACCTGCTACTAAAATAAGATTTTCATACCTAGAGAATCAAATGGTGAAGTTAGTTCATAAAATAGAAGATAATATGAAACTTAAATGCTTGATATCTAGTAAATTCTAGTGAAATTGACTATTTGGTTGCATACATCAAGTGATATGGTAATTCATGTCCATAAGGCCCTTCAACAGAAGCTGTTATCTTTGTTCGAGGTCGAAGATGTAGGTCAGCTCCAAAACTATTTAGGACATTTCCTTTGAGCTTTTCTGTCCATTCTCCAATAACCTTTATGAGAACGCATAGATGATATTTACCATCTAAAGGACTAGATGAAACACTGAAAGGATGCCACTGCAGCCAAGATAATTCCCGAACTTGAAGGAAAATAAAACTGAGGGCATTGTATTGCAGATCTACGTTGCCAAGGAAATGTGTCACAGCTATGGTAACAATAGAAAAACAAGGAAACTACAAATTTAAGGGGAGGTAGTATTACTTGCAGGTTTTGGAAACGTCAATTCCATAGTTCCACAAGGTAGGCACTTGATTGAAATTATATCAACAGTCTTTCTTGATTGGCAAAATCTTAGAAAGCGATCTAGAATGAAAAGAAATATTCCTCCAGCAGGTACACAAAAAATGAAATGGCCAGCATGGAAAGCAAAAAAGACAATAAAGATAACATATAGTTGATGAGTATAGATGAATAACTCAAACTTGTTCCTTCTCACTGGATAAAGTGATGTCATCCACATCAGTAGACCAGCTATCAGACTTATAACACCTGCAAGATGAGCAACACCGGTATCTGCCCACTCCAATATCTGCATCAAACAATTAGATATATAAGCAGTGTCAACTTGGCTTGTTCCAAAAGCAAGGAGGCATTCTAACCTACGCATGCATACCAAAATACCAATCACCACATAAGCTAAAAGATTATGACTACAAGCCAAGACTAAAGGGACTCACTTTTATGCTTTTTTTTTTTTTTTTTTTTTTTTTTTTTTTAAATTTTATTTATTTCTATCATGAACTAGTTAGAATCATGAATGTTTTGTCATATGAATAAGACAACATGGACAGGAGCCAAAGGTCATCAAACAAGTCAGGTCAATGACTTGTAAATTAGCACCATGCTTTCATAGTTTGTGTGCGCTAAGTAATTATCAGTGACCACATCATTGAATCAAGAAGATGATATATTAAAAAAAAAAAAAAAAAAAAAAAAAAAAGAGGAAGAATAAGATATTTTTAGCAACAATCAATCAGTATACAAGGTTGCCGACAGGTGTATTTTAACCACAAAACAATCACAAAATCCCATCCTGGAACTGTTTATAGTGTCGTGCTTGTGTTTTTGAACAACCACCACGTTATTTGTATGATAAGCATGAATAAAGCCTGCCACCACATAACCATATTTTAAAAGCCCATCTCTGAGCTCAAGCAGAACTGCTCAAGAATAAATCTATTTTTAAATTGCAACTCCCACCTCAATCCCAGATTCCCAGCTGGTCTATCTTCCATCAGGCTTCTGATCGAGCTACTTGCTCCAACAAGAGCAACATAAAGGCCCAAGGCCGTTCTGTGAAACTACGGCCAATCTTTATGGGAGTCAAATTGCTATTTCTTCATTCCCATTATTTCTGTCCATAACTTAAATTTTTATTTCACTACTCTTGCATTGGAAACTGGCAATTCATGGTAATTTGTGCATATGAATAATAAATAAAAAATTTTAACCAAAGAATTATGAATAAAACAGCCAAACCAGAAGGTAGCCGCATAAAGGATCATTTTCAAAGAGGGTCAAATCAAATTAACAAAAATAACAATTATTACTATATATAGCAAGGGGATAATTCAACTTTCAGTGATTATAAATAGACTCTTCTTTTGGCAAACAAACTAACAAATATATGTAAGGAAAAGAGAAACACATAGGTATAAATATGGCTATGCACAAGAAAAAGAATTAAACCATTAGCACTCACTTCTTTTAGAAGGTGTCCCTCCATTGTCCATGCAATTACATAGAGTAGTCCATGGAGAGTAAACAGTAGCATAGTGAGATGTCCAAGCCACACATGATATCTTATTGCTTGCTCGAAAGGGATATTTATAAGGCGGAGAAGAACTGATCCCCTTGCAACCGGAATAAACAAAAATGCCAAGCAATATAATCCGATAGTACCAATGCGAAGTGCCAGATTTTCCACAATGAAAAAACTGAAAATTTCAAAAAACTAGGAATGTCAACCAGTGAAACCAATCTTCATGTACTGAAGAAAAAGAAATCTAACAAATTTTAAGGAAAAATGCACACTCTGAAGAATTTAAATTTCTCATATACATGTTTTATGATTGCAAAGAGATGAATACAGATCAGTGATAATGACTTGTAGTTTGAAAGCTCTCAAATGGTGTCGTTGAAGCTGTAACAGAAGTTTGTTAAATTAGTTTTAGTTATTAGCCACGTGTCAGTCTATTATTTCTTAATTGGAAAGTTTATTAGGTTAAGCACCAAACTCTGTTTCTTATATGGAAAATGTTAAAGTCACATGATTTTACAAACTTTTTAACAAATTGTTGAGGTACTGATTAGTTATTGGTAAGTAAAAAAGTAAAGTTAATGATGGCTCAAAATGAGAACTAGTAAGAATTTGCCATATCAATAGTTTGTAAAATGTTGTAAAATAGTTTGTGGCTGTAGCCATAGTTCTAATTAAAAACTAGACTATACCAACTAGTTCAATAGAGAATCAGACCCTAATCCAGTCCAATAAAAAAATGGAGAAGCTGGTAACCAGACACAATTCTAGTTCTTTGATAGTTCTAGTTTTTAAAATCATGGTTGTAGTGTGTGTGTATATATTCAGAACTTCCCCTGTATTTAGATTAGAGGAGCATTTCTTCACTCTAATAAGAGAGATCAGTAGTTTTAATTCCATCTTTGTTATAAGAGTTTGGGCAAATTACAGTAAACCCATTTGTAATTGAGCCTGTTTTTATCTTGTCTATCCGTAGTTCAAAACTTAACATTTTGCCCACTTGAGATTTGCTCCATTGTCTCTCATAACCCACCTCTATTAAAAAAGCAAGCGTAAATATGTACTTTTAATTTGTACCCATTTTATGTCTCTTTCCTTTCAACACAAAAAATAAATATAAAAATAAAAACACAAAAAAAAAAAAAAAGATCAAACAAGTAATTTTGTAAATAAACAAGCTATATGTCAAAACTAAATGAATAGACTCTCATTGACTCTCTCTCAAACTCCCATCGTCTCCATAACTTCAATACCAAAGGCGAATTTTGCCAAGAAAAGAAATGTAGAGAAAAAGGAAAAGGAAGAGAAAGTGATGGGTTTTGGGTTCTCTATAATTTTTACCTTGGTTAATTTCTTCAATCCCTCATACAATCTGAAGACTTTTTGAGGAGGCCAGGTATTCTGTTTAATTCCTTTCATTCTTCTTTCATATTTTTTTTTATAAATACAAAATAGTGAAAATAAAGAGATAAGTTACGGAAATCTAACGGAGCGTATTTTTGGTGGGCAAAATAACAACTTTTAAATAATGGGTAAGCAAGGTGAAAACGAGCATAATCTTAGATGAGTCTTAGATGAGTTTACTATAATTTCCCTAAAAGTTTTGTAAGGATGACAAAAAACTACTGAAGTAGAATGATCACAAGAAAATTAAGCAATATAAAAATAGTATATGGTTTCTATTTTAAAGCTATACAATAAAGTTTTAAACAAAGTAACCCAACCCAACAAATATCGTACCTCTTTTCTATGGGGGTCGAGTCAACAGGTAACGTTCCAATGATCACTACAGTATAGACATAAGCAGACCAGATAACAAACACGATAAAGAGGATTATGCCAATTAACTCAGCAGCGGAAACAACCCCAAGTGGTCCATCCACTAGAACGGGAAAAGTCCACAATCGGAATCTTGGAGTCTTCTTCCTGAAAGTAAATGAAACTTACGCTTTTTCTTCATGTTACTCCAATTTAAGCAAATACATTATTATATTATTCCTTTTGCAGCTAGCTATCATATATCGTAAAAACAAAATGAAAAGATGTAGGAATGCATATATAGATTAAAAAAATACATACTCTTGTAGTTGTAGTTGTAGTCGGTCTTCCCCAGAGATGAGAAGATATAGAACAGCAAGAAAAGCAATAAAGATAATTGGGGCACTGTATAACAGCAACATACTCCCTGAAAATGCACATTTTAAAGTCAAAACTCTTTTGAATGCAACAATAAGTTTGAATAAAGAAGTAGCTACCTATGTCCCCAAATAGGCTTCCATTGGTTGCAGCAGTCCAGTCAGCGTAGAGTTCAGTCCCGAAGTCTGTAGGAATGAGAAAAAAGAGAGCAACATATGCAAGGAATACAATCCACATGGTAAATTTGAGAACCCATTTAGCCAATGATACAAAGTTGATGTTTTTCTTGTTGTTGTTGTTGTTGTTGGCATGAGCTCCATTGGAATGAAGAAGAGGGTCAGTGTGTAAAAAGTCATCGACGGCCATGAGGAGGAAAAGGAAGTAGCAGCAAGAAGCAGGGTGATGTTGTTATTGGAGAGTTGATGAAATCTAAAGGCCATTTTGATATGGAATGATTCTCACAACTAGTGTTCACCTGTATTTCAAAAACTCTACCTAATAAAATCATTCTCCTCCGATCCGAAAACCCATCTAATTTTCTTTGTGGCAGGCAAAGGCAATCTTATTTTTGTTTAAATGTGACTATGTCTGAGGAAGTTGACCCTCAGGTTAGATTGCACCAGATACTATATAAAAGGACATGTGCAGCCTGGGCGTTTCACTTCTACTCTACACGCTTGGGCGTTGGAAGAAAATTGGTTGGTCAACAAAAGGTCTTTACTTTAGAGGATTTATTTATTTATTTATTTAGTTCTGTTCTTTTCTAAACGTTTATATTATTGTCCTTTCCATCTCAAAAGAAATTGTTTTGACTCTTTTGGAGGGCTACGCTAACAAATGAATGGGGTACATCAAAGAAAATTAGTTGGGGCAATTTGGAGAACGCGTGAGTGATTCCTGCAGTCCTATGCTCCGACAGACTATGTATTTAGCTTTCAGAGTCTAGTCAAAGTATCTTATTTGTGGCAATATACGCATGCGCTTGTACGCCAATGGCACCTAACCTCCTCTCAAGGCCACACATGTGATTGTGTGTCGGAGTCTGAGTGCGCCTCTTATTATGCAATCGGGATTTTAGGAAGAAGAGCAGGTGTGCAACTGATAATATCACGCCAAGGAATTTACAATACATATTATAACATGCGCCTAAACAATTTAGGATGCCACTGATTTACTAGTGGCTGTATGGAATTGGTCTTAACATTAAATGATGTTGGCCCCAAGTACGAATGGGCCCAATACTAGCCGGCCCGAATCTAATACCTAGCCTCTTTAAAGGAGCCTAACCTCGGACCACAAAATGACAAAATAGACCATGACTCCCCCTTTTTTACTAGATAGGCCGGAGTTCGGTTAGCCGAAGACTAGGCATTTGCCAAGCTACTCGGGAGGAAACTAAAAGATGTAGAGTTGTTTAAGGAAGTCTGCTGAAGCTTCTTGATAAAATGGTAGTCACCTCCACATTAATGAGATTCACTTGCTTGTCACAATCGCATTCTTAATATTGTCATTTATATATGACTCATTCTTAGGGACATAAATTCCATATGGAAGATGCATATACCAAGAGGGTAAAAACATTGTTTTTATGAGAAAACCTTGTTTTGTTTTTGAAAGCTTAATAGTGTAAAACACTATGAGACCGTTTGGCTTGGGCAGAAAAGCTGAAACGCGCATTTGCGTTTTAGCATTTTTTTTTTTTTTTCACAGGTTTCAGTTTTTTTTTACTGTTTATGTACTGTTGCGGTTACTGTTCAATAAACAGTAGCTGCAAAGTTTGACATTTCAACCAAATTTTACTGTTCATAGACCCACAATTTTTACTTTTTAGCAACTTTTTCATTAAAAATGGGTCTCACGATACTATTCACATATTTAAAAATTATTTAACTACAGTGTTTTTTAGTTTTCAGTTTCAATTTTCAGTTTTCAGCTGTATCCAAACGGACCCTATAGCTTTTTTAAACCCCCAATTTTAAACTTACAGCTTAATTGGTTTTAATCTACTCAACTAAGTGCAGAATAAGAGTAAATGAAACATAATTAACCGGAACTACTTTCTAGTGCATAGGCACATACAATAAACAACAAATGCAAAGTACAAAGAGTAAGAGAATAGAGATGCAAACACAAAATAACACTGAGACATGTTATTGAAGAGGGAAACCGAAGTACTCAGCATAAAAACCTCTCCACGGCCCTCCAAGCCAAAATGATCTACTAGTGAATAAAGTTGGAGTACAAGGATATCAAAAAAGCCCTCCAAGTCTAATCTACCCAATGTACTTGAACCCTCCGAATTCCAACTCCCAATGGACTTCACCAAATGTTTTCTTCATTAGTTATATGAATTCTGAATTAGCTCCAAATTGCATTCGCCAAACAATAGCTTCACACAATACTTCCCACATGCACCAAAATAGCTTTCAACACTTAGATTGGGTGAGGTAAGTGTTTGAGTTAAGACTCTCAAGGATGTGTAATTAGAGAGGTATGAGTAGAGGAAAACTAAGAGAAATGTGTAGATGATTGTGGGTTCACAATCTCTAACTCTTAAATATATTTCTAGGGTTTTCTCTTTGAAATTCTCCTTACAATTTTGTGGGTAATGTGGGCTTTTATAGTGTGGATAAAGAAAAGAGTAAAGCACACTAAAACAAGCTAGCAGTGCATTTCGCGGGTCATCTCGCGAGTTGGCCTAGTCATGAGGCAAGTCATGAGATACCTCTTGACACTTGACTCTTCAACTTCCAACATGTGCTTCTTATGTGACTTTTCACGAGTTGTTCACTCACGAGCTAGTCATGAGCAAGTCATGAGTTGCCATATTCTTCATAGTTCTTCACCAATCTCTTTCACTCAACCCTTACAATAAATCCCACAAATATACAAGGAAATGATTGACTAAATACAATCAAATTTGACATGAAATTAAAGCCAACAAAACATAATTGAAAACTACAACTTTACAATCTCCCCCTTTAGCTATTCTGTGACAACCCCTAAACAAACTTTAGACTTAAACGTGAGTTTGGGAACAGTGGCAAAACTCACTTACACCTAAATCTAAAAATTGTGAAAAACTTGTGACATATGTTAGGACATATATAGAACTTGTTAAAACATAGGTCATATAGAATTGGCTAATCTTTTGACAAAATGCACTTTACTTGTAATTTGATAGATCTAGAATGTTTTTAACACTTTAAGGAACAAGAGTTCAAGTCTAGTATTAAAGCCATGCAAATCTTCAAGAATTAAGTGAAGAAGTATTGTTCATTAAAGCTTAAACGATGTATCTATCGAAATTTAATATGTCATTCTCGACAGCTCTTGACCGAAGCTGTATTTATCTAGAATTATGAAATTCATATTTTTAGATCTGTTTTTCACGCATATCCAAGCTATTTCTGTTGGATTTCTTTTCTCACAACCTTAAATATATATAAGGATTATTTTTTGGGCCGTCTAAGGTGATGCAACTTGATGCAAAATGATTATTCACTAAAATTATGACCGGGGACAATTTGTCCTAATTCATATTCTTTGTAGAAGCTATTACATTTGTGCGCCAATGGTTTTGTAACTAAGGAGCTTCTTGATCTTCATTGTCTAGATGAACTGAAGAACTTTTTAGCCAACATCTTTCTCAAGTTGGTGTGTTAGTCACATACTGGGATTTGTGCATTGATTGGTTAGTCACATACTTGGAGCCGTGCATTGAAATGAGAGGTTGTCAATACATTGTGTTCAAATGAGAGATTGTCAATACATTACAATTCCAATTGTGTATTGGGGTAAGGGTTCAACTGTAGGTTGGTATTAGGTATTGGGATTCCTTTTATTTATTACAACTTGTTTTCATAATAGTGGACTCTTGAGAGTGGTGACCTTAAATTCACCCTGTGGGGTTTTGCCACGGTGATTTTTTCCATTCGTAAACAAATCACCTATGTCAAATTTATTTTCCACTACATTTAGTATATTTGGTGATTTGTTTGTGCTACCACACTCATTGCATGTAATTAAATCTAATTGATTTCACTTGGCTAAATTAATTGATTAAGTTACCAAAGGGGTCAATATATTCTCGGCCTATCAAGTGATATCAAAGTGGGCACACTATGATTATAGTTAATCTTTATTGTGTGATCCATTGACCCTTGTTTGTCATGGATAGAGGGCAATTTTTAATTATCCCTCTTTTATTTGATGGCACTAATAATGCATATTGGAAAGTACACATGAGAGCTTTCTTATAGTCCTTAGATGAGAAAGTCTGACAAGCTATGGAGATAGGCTGGACCAAGCCAAAGGAAGTGTTGGTTGATTAGGATGATGCTAAGATCAAAGCAGCAAACTTCAACAGCAGAGCATTGAACTTGCCGATGACTATTTCATTCAGCTTGCTATAGAAAAAGTCAAAGGACTCATCCTCACTCATTTTCAGTTTCTCGAAATGAGTTGTCAACATCTGTAGCTTGGTATCTTTCACTTTCTTTGTTCCTTCATACGTAGTCTCCGATATCTGCCATGCCTCCTTAGCAATAGAAATGTGAGATATCCTGTGGAATTCTTCTGGAGACATACCACAAAAAATAGTGTTAAGTGCTTTGTTATTTGCATTAGACGCCGCGAGAGTTGCCTTATGCCACATGGATTTGGCAGCCTCCGGCAAAGTCCATCCAATATCCACTACATCCCAAATGGTTTCATCCATAGAACACAAAAATTTCCTCATCCTGACTTTCCAAAAGGCATAGTTACTACTATTAAAATATGGTGGAGCATTTAAAGATTAAGACCGGTCCATCTCAAAAAGGGGTCAAGGATTGCACTAAGGTGTTTAAACCATAGAGAGTGCATCCGCTGTGATATCAATTGAATTTTCAAATAGTGTATAAACTACTATGAACGTTTAGACCTCCAAATTACAAATTACCATTTCAAACTTTATATCAAACAATGTATGTGCGGAAAATGATTATAAGCTTATACCATAATTGTTAAACAATCTAAACTAAATAAAATCACATCTACAGCAGAAATTAAATGGAAAAGATTCAGGGAAGAGAGATGCAAACACAACGATGTATTATCAAAGAGGAAACTGAAGCCCTTGGTATAAAACCTCTCTGCCACCCTAGAAAATGAAGTTGGGATACATGAATAGCAATAGATCTTCCAAGCCTAATCTACCTAGTGTAGATAAGTCCTCTAAGTTTCTTGCTCCAACCAGGTTACGCCGAACTTGTCTTTTCTAACTTACCGGATTCCGTTATAGCCCATAACATCAATCAATAACCATTGGTCCCCTAACTACTTCTTAAAGTACCAAATAGCCTTCTCACAGATGTGGGTGTGGTGAGAAAAGGATTTAGATAAGAACCTCTCAAGGATGCAACAATGGAGAGGAAGGGAGTAGAAGAATTTGAGAAGTCTCTATGTAAAGATTGTGAATGTATCAATCTTCTTTTTCTCTAGGGTTTCTCTGTCAAAATTCTCTCTGAAAACTCTCTACATTTCGTGGGTATAAGAGATATTTATACTGGGGGTGAGAGTCGAATGTGAAAAGTCAATTTTTCCCAAACAAGGCTGGCTGGTGACTTAGCCTCGTGACTTGATTGAGTCGCGAGTTCAAGCCACGAGATAATAGAATAGTCAGGTTGGACTTTTTCTCCTGTAGTGCTCCAGTTGGTGTGACTGTTCATCTTCTCGCATACTTCACTTGTGTGCTGTAGTTGGTGGCTTGCCAGTCACAAGTTACCTACGAGTCCTAGCCACGAGTCTCTGCATCCTTGCACAATCTTGAGCATTTCTTCACACTCTCTCATTCACTACCCTTACATGATTCCCACCTAAATACAGGGTTACTAATTGCTAAGTTACAAGCAAATTTGGCACAAAATAAAGCCAACACAGTGGTTGATTAATTTCAACCTTACAATCTTCCCCTTTGGCTATTCCGTGACAAAACCCTACAACAAACTCTAGACTTAACACGTGAGTTGGGAACAGTTGAACAAAACTCACTCACACCTAACTCTAGAATCTATGAAACTCTTGAACTATAAGAACAAGTATCTCCTGAAACATAACAATACAATATGATCATTGCATGCAAAAAACTTGTATGCATATGGAGCAAGCACAATGCGATCAAGCAGGATGGAAACAAGTAATAAACCAAGGCTTATCCAGAAACGAACAATCACTATAAAAAGTGATTACAATGCTCATTCACACATGGAATGAACATTCGGACATGTAAGCTAATAAGCTCAATTGCAAAGTATCATTTGCATGTCCAACACTTAACAAATGTAACAACACTAGGAAATTGCATTAAGGATATAAAATCTAACAAAGAGCACAAGAGTAATGTACTTAAAGAAAATGCATGACATTTAACAACAAGTACTAAAGCTGTAAGGCATGGTACATAAACCTTAAAAGCTTACAAAAGCAACAGGTACAAACTTAAACACATACTGAAAAACATCTTTTGGATAAATTACCAATGTACCAAGAAGTTTAACCAAAGTATTAGAACCATATCCAAACAAGAGTTTATAAAAGCAGCAAGTAAATAGCTATACATAGTATATGCAACAAAAAATGTTAGATTATCCAAAAGTATGTGTATATGTAGCAACTTTCTCTTCTTAAGAACACAACTCCCCCTATTAGTATGCACACCATTCTTATGTTATTCTCCCCCTTACTGTATGTTGTCACGAATAGCTAAAGGCTTTCTTCGATCTTTTGCTGAATAGCATCTAGCTGTGTCTCAATGGTTGTAAGACACATTTGAACTTGGTTGTTGGTAGAGTAGATAAGCCGTTCTAAACTAGAAATTCGTTCAAACAAAGAACTCAAACTGTCCGCTGGAGAAGTAGAAGGTGCAAGCTAAGTGCTAGATGTTGGCATCTCAAATGGACTAGGGGAAACAGTCTTCGTATGTACAGGTGTAGCTGTGTCATGGCCTAATGGAGTGGCATGGGTGAGTTCCTTACTCTTAGGTGTTTTAGAGGAGTGACTCTTGTTTGCTTGAAGAGTTGCTATGGATATAGGTCGAGAACGTGACACAATGAGCACCCCTCTTCACCCACACGTCACATGCGTTTAGAATGATATCCTTATAGGATTGGGTATGAGAGTTAGGACTTTCAAACCTTCTAGTAAAGCTTTCCAAGCAGGTGGTGAATGCACTGATCATCTTCATCACGTCCATCACACCAGGATCACCATTTCGACCTCTTGATGACTTAACGGCCCAAGTCCTTTTGTCATTTCTTGGTCCTCTTGACCTTTGATCATTTGCATTCTTCAATGCTCTAAACTTATGACAATTCAGTTTGGTATTTCCTTGAAGTCCACAATGATGGCAAAAGTGGTTCATGTTAGGTTCTAAGGTCTTAGGATTTTATGTATTTAGAACTCTAATTTGTAATGTTGGCAAACCATAATCAAAACAATGTATTTAGTCTTGTTTAGGCTTGCTCAAAGTTGGTTTATTATTGTAAAGTTGGAATCGAGTGGCTGCAGAAGTACTTGGGACTTTCGGCCTGGCTCGATCGATCGAAGAATAGACTCGATCGATCGAAAATCGCACAGGTTGTTTTTTCTGCAGAATTTCCAACTCAACCCTACTTCATTAAACGTTTAGGGTTTTATGTTTTTACCCTAGGTATATAAACTAAACCCTAGCCACGTTTTTGAAGGTTGCTCCAATTGTATTGTTGCCTATACATTGCTGTTTTGTGTAAATCTCTTGTGAGATCTTTGAAGTGTTTTCCTTTACACAAAACTTAGTGTTTTCAAGTTGGAGATCTTATCTACATCTTGATGATCAACTTGATTGCTATCATTGAAACTTAAAGAATATCAAGCGGGGGTACTTATAGCTGATTGAAGAATCCAAGAAAGAAAGAGTCCATGGATTCGGAGCTTGCACGTGGTCATGTCAGTAAGTTCTACTAGTGGGTTGCATTAAGAAGTCAAGCGGGGAGCTTGTAGTCCTTTTGTATGAACTTTGATTCTTTCGCATAGTGGATTCAGGTTTACCTTGAGGATAGCTAGTTCAAATCCTCCCCAGGTTTTTACCGTGCAGTTTCCTAAGTCATCATATCTTGTGTTCATTTATTTTCTGCTGCTTTATTTCTTGATATGATTGTTTGATTGCTTTAACCTAGAATTGCATAATTTGACTAAGTAACAACTTGGCTAATTAATCTAGGCTAACCAATTTGTTGTGTTTTAAGGGGTCTAAAACCGTTCAAGTGGTATCAGAGCAGGTAGCTCTTTTGTTGGAGATTTCTTAATCTCTAAGCTGATCCTTGACCCTTGTTGTCATGGAGCATGAACACTCTCTGTTTGTTCCTCCTCACTTTGATGGGAACAACTATGCTTATTGGAAAGTAAGGATGAAAGCATTCCTGAAATCAATTGATGAGAGAGTCTGGAATTTCGTTGAGTACGGATGGGAGAAGCCCATTACTTCTGTGAGTGAGTGGCAAACTTCTGAAAAAGAAGTAGCTGGCTTCAATAGCAAAGCTATGAATGCCATCTTCAACGCTGTTTCCATGGAGGAATTTAAGAGGATCTCTAATGTTGAGGTTGCTCATATTGCGTGGAAAATCCTCCAAACTGTGCATGAAGACACAAAGGCAGTTAAGATCAATAAATTGCAACAATTGACCTCTAGATTTGAAAGCATTAGAATGTCTGATGATGAATCTTTTGATGAATTCTATACTAAATTAAATGATATTGTCAATTCTGCTTTTAATTTAGGTGAAGTCTATGATCAACCTAAAATTGTTAGAAAGATACTTAGATCCTTAACTGAAGAGTTTAGACCCAAAGTAACTGCCATCACTGAAAGCAAGGATGTGGACTCCATCCCTGTTGATGAGCTTGTAGGATCTCTTCAGTCCTATGAGTCTGACCTACCTAAAGTGAACAAATCCAAATCAATGGCTCTTAAGTCAGTTGATAATGTTGATGATGGTGGATTTAATAATGAGTTCTCTGCTACAGAGATTGCCTATTTTGCCAAAAATTTCAAAAATTTTCTTAGAAATACCAATAGAAAGGCAAAAGGTACATACACTGCTGAACCTAGAAATTTTAGGAAGAATGATCCCACTAAGGTTAATAACCTTGAAAAACCAAAAGAAAAAGTTGGTCAGTCTTCAAATAATTCTTTGGGTCCTCAGTGCTTTGGTTGTCAAGGGTATAGTCATGTGAAATCTGAATGTCCTACATTCTTAAGGACTAAGGGTAAAGCTATGGCTGTAACCCTTAGCGATAATAAGGTTTCTGATGATAAGTTCGGATGTGATGAGGATGGAAATTTCATTGCTTTCACTGCTACTGCTGTAGTCAATGAAAGCATATCTATTGAAGAGAACCCTTCTGATAGGGAACTCTCTGAGGATGTAGATCTTTAAGAGGCCTACAATAAACTCTGCAAAATTGCTGCTAGGGATGCTATGAATGTAGAACTTAGCCTGAAGAAAATTGATTCTCTTGAGCTTGAAAAGAAAAATTTGCTTGTTAAACTATTTGATGCTAATAATCTTTTGAACAATGTTAAATCTGAGAACATGCTTTTGCTTGATAAAGTTAAAACTTTGGAACATGATTTATCTGTTGCTAGATCTATTAGTTCTAAACTTGATCACATGCTGAATGTTCAAAAGTATTTTTCTGATAAATCTGGTTTAGGTTATGTTCAAAAGCATCTTTGACTCTGCGCTGCATTCCATGAATTTTGTTCCTTCTTCTTCTTCTAAACCTTCCATGAGTGAGGTTGCGAGTGAAATTGTCAAACCACCTGTGAGTGAGGTAGTCAAACCCATAGAAGTTTCACCTTCTAAGAAGAATAGGGTTGATTTAAGAGAAACTAAACCTACCTTTTCTAAGGACAAGATGCATGGTAAACCTGTTTGGGTTTGTCATTTTTGTGGTAAGTCTGGACACATTTGTCCTAACTGTTACAAATTTCAAGCTGCTAAGAGAGCAAACAAACCAAAAATGTCTCTGTCTCAAGCACAAGATCCTATAGCACTTATTAGTGAATTGGTAAAGGTTTTGAACCTTTATTCCAATCCTGGAGTTGGGAATCACTCGAAAGTGAATAAGAACTCTAATGCTTGTGATGCATCTAAAAGGTTTTGGATACAAAAGACTCGACCTAATTGAGTCTTTCTGACATGGTCCTTGTGCTTCATTACTCATTCCTCTGTGACCATTGTTCTTTGGTTTTTGTGTTTTCTTTTGTTTTGTTCTAGCATTTACATTGCATTACATTCATGCATTTCATACTAGGATTTATTTGTTTTCTCCTAAATAATTTTTTTTTTTTTAAAAAAAAAAGGAGAAAAGGAGAAAGCAAAAATTATGTTTAACACTAATTTTCTTAATTTTTGAAAAACAAGGTTGGTCTATCTTTTTACACATGTCATGTCTTGTGTACCTTGTTTAACTTTGATAAACTTATTCATTGCACTTGACTAGTTGAAACTTTGTAGTGCATGTTGTGTGGGAAAGATGTGAATGGTTCTTAATCACTCTGTCTTAATCATGAAGTTATATGTTATTTGACTGTCGGACTTGACTCTTTTGAGAAAGGCATAAATAACCATCTCACCACTGTTCACTAACCAATCATGAACACCTTAGTGCATATCATAAGATTCTGTACTCGAGAAAGTGTAGCACATGCACAAAAAGAGCATAAGGTGTAGCCTCAAATTAAATTAAAACTGGTGTATACTATTAGGCTTGATGCCAATTCACTTAATTCAAACCGGTGTGTACTATTAGGCTGAATGCCATTTCATACAAATAAGAGGCAAAAATGCAAGAAACTTACATGATTGCAAACTTTTGTTCTAGGAGATGTGGGAGTTATAGGATGTAACTCTTTAGATGATAGTCTCTTTTAAATTCTATGTGATGAATTGTGTAGACTTTGTGTTTGATTGTTATTCACATATCACCTCACATGTATCTCAGTTTTTGCTAATATCACACACTACACAAGTTAAACTTTGTTAAACACTGTACATGCTAGTGTGTGTGTGTTTTTGGTCTGACCAACCAAGTTTGAAAATATCTTGAGATTTGTGCACAACATTTTTGTTGCTTGAGAAAATTCAATGGAAGAATGATTGAAACTTGTTTTTGACATAATTTGGGTTTAAAAAATTTGGGTTTTTGAAAAAGCATTCCATCTCATACTTATGCATTTTGCTTTCCTTGTTTAACCCAATCAGAACTAGCAAATGCTCTATCAGGCAAAGACTACTATGGATAAGAATTAACCCAATCAGATCTAGCAAATGCTCTATCCAGCCTCTCCATCACAAACCCTTCCTCCTCTTTGTTGTTCATCCATGTGAACTTCTGTCCCACAGCCATTAAATTACAAAGTTGCAAATCAGAAATGAGTTGTTGGAACAAATCAACCCCAACAATTAAGCCCTGATTAAATGAGAATTTTTTGTCATTGGTGAGTATTTGGTTGAAATCACCAATACATAACCAATTTGGATGAGCTAATTTTTTTTTAAATTCCTAAGTTGTTGCCACACCTCATTCCTCCTTGAGTGATCTGGGTGACCATAAATGAAAGTAATAGATAGAGGGTTGCCCTTACTGTCTAACAAATCAATGTGAATAATATGGCTTGAGTGATAGACTATATGTACATTATAACCTAGCACCCAAAATCAGCCCTCCACCTAAACCCTCCCTAGGAACTTCCCATCCCTTATCAAAACCACATTTAATCCACACCATTTTCCCTTTTTCCTTTACTAACCTCGTTTCCATCAAAAACATAATATCAGGCTTTAGTCCTAGGGCCTTTTTTTTTTTTTTTTTTTTTTTTTTTTTTGCATTTAAGAACTACAGTAGATTTGCCTAGACCCCTGCAATTCCAACTTTGTATTTTAATGGCCCCTGGGGAAGTTGCATAGGGCTAGCTTCCCATTGCCCAATTATATTCCCAAAATTAGAATCAACAGGCAAAAAATTATACGTAGAGTTCAGTGGAAACCTCAGTGAGATTAGAAGTACCTTCTTTGTGGCATAAACCACATAGTAGTCTTTGCCTGATATTCCTCCCCAATCTTCCAAACTCCACTCTTAACCTCTTCCTTGACACTGTTGGAGCAGGTGTAGTCCCAAGATCCACCCCCCAATTCTCTTCATTTTGCACTTCCATTGGAGGGCCTGGGTTAGACATTGTAAACTCTGGGGAAGATGGATCAGTTCCATTTGGTGACGGACTTGAATTATTCCTACTGTCCAAACCCATGTCCAAACTCCTAGCTTGACCCAGACCCCGACCCTGTGGTGTATTCGAAACTCTGTCAGCCTAACCCACTTCATTACCTTGGTTTGTTATCTCTTCTCTAAGGTTCAATCCAACACTAGAATTGCCCCTTTCAAATATAAACCTTCCATGATTAACCCTCTGCATAAGCAATTCCACAAATTCTTCAGGTGATTCTGGTTGCCCACGCCTCCATGCATCCTGCTATAACCTTAGGTCTCTCCTCATTCAGTTTATCCAAATTGAAGTACCTTTTAGTAATTGATTCACTGTCAGTCTTCGAAGAATCCTGGTTAGCTTCTCTCACTTCACCACTCGTAATAAATGGACCTTCACCCCAAACCCAAGTCCATCTCATATTAGTAGAAAACTAACATTCCTGATCATGATTGAAGATTTACAAATACAATGCTCCAATGTGGTAGTTATACTAGTAAAAGGGAGAAAAGCACAATGCTCCAATGCGGTAGTTACACTAGTAAAGTCAAAGAGAGAAAAGAGAAGGTATAATAAGATCAACTGTTTTAAATGCAAAGGTTAAGATTAGTTTACAATTTGGCTCTCAAGTCCCAACTCAGTAACCAACTAGTTATCACTCTCCTATCAAAAAAAAAAGTTATAACTAACGTGATAACTTGCCCAGGCACATGTTATAATGTGTAGCTATAACTTAGGCAAACTCGGACAAAGTGAAACCTAGGTACTCTCGCAACACTAGGGTCCTACATAATAGTGTTGGGCCCCAAATAATATTATCACCAATATTAAAAATCTAAAATAATAATCATGCAAAATTCTTAAGTACTCTCGGCGTATAGTAAAATGGTGCTCCCTTCTCTTACATTTATGGTAGACCCCAACATAAATTTAAGGAATGGACTCCACCATGAATGTGAGAGGAGAGAACATCATTCTCTGTACTCCAGGAGCACCTAAGAATTATTCAACAATCACACACAAGAATACAAATATTTATGTGAAAAACCATTTCTCCTTAAAGGGAAAACCACGTGACAAACTCCGAATCAATTTACTATTATCAAATCAATTACAATAAATTGCAAGTTTAAACCTAACTTGAGATTCACCAAATACAATAATAAAATCTCTAGTGTATGTCTCACGGCTACAAAAAAATCTCATTATTTTCTTTACTCTCACACACACTAATTATTTTTCTCAAATGTGGCAACACTTTACACTCTCTTCTCTACTTTCTTCTCCATGCTCAACTCTCTCTCTTGGCTGTCTTTCTTTTTATGAGGTTCTTTTTTGTAGCACACTATTGGATGCTCTCTCTTTTTCTTTTCACACAACTCTCCTTGGATGCATTTCCTCTTCATTTTATCCTTCAAACTCACAAATTCTCCTTATTTCATGTGCTTTACAAAAAATATTGTTACCAAAACCTAAATTTTGTTGTCTCTTTCCTTGTGTTACCTCCCAAATGAAAACCAATTTTTTTCTATTTTGGTTTCATGCTCTATTTTCCCTCTCCCCATAGAGAGGACCTTTGGGCCAAAGCCCTCAAATTCTTTGTAGCATTGTCTATTTATAAGACTCTTTTCATATTCACTTTTAAACAAGGTATACATTATTTCTTTAACAAGGAATATAATTTTTTTTCCCACACCAATGAATAGTCTTTCCTTCCCCACCAAGGAAACCCAAATTATTTTTTCCTTCAACAACTAGGAAACCGAATTGACTTTCCAAGTCACAATTAAAATTTGAGTCAATTTCCCAACAAATAGTGGGCCCACATGTTTTAAGAGACTCATTGCATGCAAATGGTACTTGATATACCACCCCTAAACACAAAACCTTAACATGGACAACACGTGTGGCCTCATTAATTGAGAGGAGGTTAGGTGCCATTGGACTATAATCTATTGGTACAAATACTAAAATTTTAAGAATAAGGACCAGGAGCATAGTAAAAAATGCATAGAGAGGCCCTCAAAGCTCAAGATATATCCCAACTCCATCTAGAGTCTCCCAATTGAGTTACATAGTTGTGCATGCTACATTTGAAATCATGTTTTGAAAATAGGATTTTAGTTAAAATAATGAAATCATGTTTCAAAATACGATCTCACCATATTATAATTATAACCTGAAAATGTGTTTATTTCAGTTGTGTGTCCCATTTGGCCATACACATAATGTGTATATCCCATTAATTTGTCAGTGTAGCCCTACAATTGCGGCAAGCAAAGCATCTTGATATGAATAATGCTACACTTATTGTAGATACCGTATTTTGTTTGCCCTAAATTTGCATGTTGGACCCCTAAAATTTCAAAAATATTAACTTTTCACCATGGGGTCACGGGAACATCTAGATTGATGCGGCACAACCCGTTCAGACATTGAAGAACTTAAAGTGCCTTTTTAGGTCAAATTGACCAAAATGCTCCTGGTCAACATTGGGTTGACCAAAAGTCAAAGTTAGTCAAAATCACCACAAAACTGCATTTCTCATGTCTTCACATCAAACCTGAGCTATTCGGAGATTTTTGTCAACTTTGACCAAGTTTGACCCAAGGTTAACTCTTGGGGGCACCATAAAACCTAATTTTAATCTAGTCATCAAAATGGTTTGGAACCAATGTGATTGAAATATTGAATTCCCTTTCAAATGACTATTTATGGGTCAAAATTGGAGTTAAAACAGTTGAGATATCTTGAAATCTGTGTTGGGTGTGTCAACTCGCTTCCCAATGCCATAACTTTTGATCCAACCATTGGATTTTCAATTTCTTTAGTGTTTAGGAAACTAGACATCCATACCTTTCTAGAGAAACCAAGATCAGCTCGAAGTCAAGGAAAACCTTCAAATATGCGATTAAAGCCAAAACCAGAATAGGATAGGACTGCTGATGTTAGCAATCAGCCCCGATGCACACAAAAACCTTTGATTTCACACTTTCCCAACAATCAAGAGGTAGTGTTCTTGCTCTCATCTTCCTCTTCTTGGTTTTGGTATCTTGGATTTGAGATTTAGGGGTGTAAATGTAGCTTTTTAGCTACTATCTACACCCATTTAATTTCATAGCCTTTTTATTGATTTATTTTGCTTTCTAACATGTTTTATAACTTTTTCCTAGCGCATCTCTTGCTTTATCTTGCTTTCTCACATGTTTTTTTTTGCTTTAATGTTGTTGGCCTAGCCCTCTTGGGCTAGGATATGCCTACCTTTTCTTGTTTGTGCTATTTGCCATGTTTATGTGTTTTTTGTCATGTTTATGTTCTTAAAGCTTTGTTTGGATGCTATTCCTAGTGCTTTTTATAGCTTTATATCTCTTGCTTTTACCTCTTTCTTGTTGTGGGCACAAGCGCCCGTGATGGGTCATCCTCACGTTTGGGTGAGTATGCCTTGGGCTAGGGTGAACCATGGAGGAAGGTGTAAAATGAAGTTGCCACCTAGTTTAGGTCTAGGAATCATAAATATTGCTCCCTTGTGGAAGGGCTAATCTTTACTAGGGCACGTGTTTGGAATTTAGGTATCAAGATAGGAAGGTGTTAGGCACCTAACCCCACCCGACCCATGGGTTGGCTTCCACTCATTGTGTTCCATATCTTAATCTCATCAAATGCATATTTAACATTTCATTCTAACTCTCTCTCTCTCACACACACATACACTAACATGCATCTAAAGCATACAACATGGCATAATCATCCCTAAGCCTAACATTCATCTATCGTGGCATGTAAGCATATATCTCCAAGGGAAGAAACATGACAAGGCAGATCAAGATAAACATATTATAGCATTTAAACACCAAAAACATGGGATTCAACCAAGCATATCAAGTTCATCACCTATATCATATTCATCAACCAACAGTATGCATGTTCATGTGATAATGCATGGCTTACCTCACTTACTTTACTGCATCATAGCACCTATACATCGATGTATGATCATATTCATATGCATGTTCATGGTATTCAAACAAGTTAAAACCCTAATAGCATAAAAAGGAATAGAACAAAAGAAGTTAAAAATAGAAAGGTAGAGACTCAAGGACAGACAAAATGGGTTAAACAGAGGCTAAAACATGTAAATAAAACAAAAGGAAATCAAGCAGGAACAAGATTAGGGTTTTTAGGCAAAGATATTTGTTAGGTTCTAAAGATTTAGGAATTTATGTATTTAGAACTCTAATTTGTATTGTTGGCAAACCATGATCAAAATGGGTTATTTAGTCTTATTTAGACTTGCTCAAAGTTGGTCTTTCATGTAAAGTTGGAATCGAGTGGCTGCAAGATGCATTGGTGCATTTCGGCCTGGCTCGATCGATCGAAGGAAAGACTCGATTGATCGAAGCTCGAGCAGAATGTTTTTCTGCAGAAAATTTTAGCTCAACCCTAACTCATAAACGTTTTGGGTTTTCTGTTTTTACCCTAGGTATATAAAGAAAAACCTTAGCCACGTTTTTAGGCTTACTCCAGTTGAGTTGTTGCTCATACTTTTCTGTTTTATGTAAATTTCTTATGAGATCTAAAGAAGTTTGCCTTTACACAAAACTTAGAGTTTTCAAGGTAGAGATTACTTCAACATCTTGATGATCAACTCGGTTGCTACCATTGAAGTTTAAAGAATATCAAGCGTGGGTACTTGTAGCTGATTGGAGAATCCAAGAAAGAAGGAGTCCGTGGATTCGGAGTTTGCACGTGGTCGTGTCAGTAAGTTCTACTGGTGGGTAGCATTAGGAAGTCAAGCGGGGAGCTTGTAGTCCTTCTATATGAACTTCGATTCCTTCGCATAGTGGATTCAGGTTTACCTTGAGAATAACTAGGTCAAATCTTCCTCAGGTTTTTACTGTGTGGTTTCCTAGATGATCATATCTTGTGTTATTTACTTTTCCACTGCTTTATATTCTTGATATGATTATTTGATTGTTTTAATCTAGAATTGCATAATTTGACTAAGTAACAACTTGGCTAACTAACTAGGCTACTCAATCTGGTTGTGTTTTAAGGGGTCTAAAACTGTTCAATATGCGTGAGCATACATAGAGCATGTGTATGCAGCCTAGTTGTATGCATACGTATATCCTGAGTATATGTGCACATGCACAAGGCATGCATACGGATTCACATCCAGTATACAAAAACCAAAAATTACAAAACACAAACTCAGAAACAAGAATTTAACGACCTAACATGCTTTAAACACAAACACAAAGTAAACCTAGGCTAAACAAACATATTATAAACACATAAACACATATAAAAATGTAAAGAAACAGAGAAAATCAAAGAAAAGCGAAGAGCTAAAGTTAGAAACTTTACCTCAACACTAGAACTCTCTAAAGGTTGATTTTGACCGTTCCCTTCATTCAATCTAGTCACAACCAATTCAAAATAAGTTAGCAAACTTTAGAACTCAAAGATGAAGACTAGAAAAGGCCTCAATCAAACAAAACTTGACTTGAGGATGTTTCGTAAAAAGCTCACTCTTTGTTTCACTATTTTCTAGTGAATCTTATGTGTTTTACTACCGAAATCTGTCCTCCTCAAAAAAAGTACATTTTATGGCTTTATATAGTCAAACAATAGGGGTTTGGGGCAGCTCCCAGACGATGTGGGATCCATTCCAAACCTAGTTTAATGCGAAAAATTTGCCTTACATAGTTTTTGGAACCCTAGCATGTGCACGCATGCATATGTATGCACACACATGCAAAGAGCATGTGCATGTATGCTTACGCACGCCTTAGGGTTTCCATGGCCTTTCTTTTCCAAAAATAGTTTATTTGCTCATTAAAACAAGTTTTATTTTTTATAAACACTTTCCTCAAGTCAATTTCCATTTTCCATGGCCCTAAACCAACATTGGGCTTTAGAATTCTAACATCATTAAGGAACGAGGGCCTGAGTCGTAAAGGTACAAAATGTGGTGTCTACACTTGTGCTTTGGCTTTCGAGTAGGGTGTAGATCTAGATCTAGTGGTCTAGGCCTACATCCATACACCCAAGTTTCAATAAAGGGTTTGGATTAGTTCCTCTATGCATGTTTGTGCTTTGTTTTCTCTTTTTCATGTGTTTATATTAGGATCCATACTTGTTTGCTTAGATCTAGGCCTTTTCCATGTTTTTGTTTGTCTTCCCTTTGTGGGTTGGTGCTTATTAGCCTTTGGAGCTAGTTTGTTTGTATAGTTGCATTCATCCCCTTTGGTGGCTTGTTTGGATGCAACCATGTTTAGGAGTACATCTTCATGATGTTTGGCTTGCTTGCTGCTTGCCTCTCTCCTTTGCTTAGCTTTGCATGTTAGGGCTTTTTATGTTAGCCTTTCTATGTGCGTTATAACATGCTTACCCTTACCCTTTGTGTGATAACATGCTTGCTTTGTGCCATCTTATTTGGTTTTCTTTGTTTGTTTGCATCTTTAGATCTTTGTTTACTTTGATAGGCCAAAACGTATTGACCCCTTGTGATGAGTTAACCAATTAATTAGCCAAGTGAATTAATTAGGTTCAATTACATGCAATGAGCGTGGTAGCATAAACAAATCACCAATTAAACTAAGTATGCAGTGGAAAATAAATTGACAAGGTGATTACGAATAGGGAAAACCTACACGGCAAAAATCAAATCAGGTGATTTTAAGGTCACCATTCTCGAGAATATACTATTATCACAACAAGCAGTTACAAGTAAAGGAATCCCAATACCTTATACCAATCTACAGTTGAACCCTTACCCCAATACCCATTGGACTTGTTTTGTAGTGACAATCTCTCTTTTTGATGCACTGCTCCCAGTACATGACTAATTAATTACGCAGATCCTAGTATGCGACTTCAATCACCAACTAAAGAAGAATGTTGGCTGCAAAGTTCTTCAGTTCATTAAATGATGAAGATCACAAAGCCGCTTGGTCACAAAATCCAATGGTGTATAAACACAGTAGCTTCTTGATAAGAAAGATGAATTAGGGCAAATTCTGTCTTCGGTCACAATTTGCTTAAACAAAACTTTACTCAACATATGTGCAACTTGTGTCCCTATTTACGGCCCTTAAAATAATCCTTATATATGTCTAAGCTTGTGAGAAAAGAAAACCCAAACATATAATCATGGATTGGATGAAAAGCAGACTTGAAAATTTGAGTTTCATAAACCTCAACAAATACCCTATCTGTTGAGTTGCTATCAAGCCATGGGATTCAGACAGCTTTAAGTCTTAATAGATGCTAACTGTTGAGTTTTAATAAACAGCACTTTCCACACTTGAATCTTGGACAGACTTACATAGTTTTAATACTTGAACTTGAAATAAGGTTTTTTGAAGCATCAAATACATCCTAGATGTACCCAATTACAAGTAAAATGCATTTTTTCAAAGGATTAGGCAATTACACAAAATAGTGATACATGTTCCTAGCATGTGAATCACATATGTCCAAACATACTTGTTCATGCATGTGTCTTTGTATGCTTGTTTGTCTCATCAAGCCTAGTTCCCACATATAATCTCATGTGGGTTCACACTCGTCTTTTGTACACAAGCCTAGTCTCATCAAGCCTAGTTCCTACATTTGTCCTTCTAGGACACCCTCTTTTGTTTGATAACGTGCTTGTCTGCCCTTTTATGCGCATTCTTTCCTTGTTTGCCCATTTTGTGTGCTTTCTTTGTTATCTCTTTTGCTTGTTTGCTGGTTTTTTGTTTTCTTTGTTGTTGCCTGTACGTTCTTGGAGCAAGGGCGCAACTTCCAAATGCAAGCCAAAAAGGGCAATAATGCATGCAAGAAGACAGAAGACCAAAAAGGGCAACGTTCAGTAGATTAAGAGGCTTAGCCTCTCTATGTGGTTATCTCTTTCTCTCTCTTTGCCCTTTCTTTAGAACCATGTATCTAGATTAGGGTTTCCTTTGTTTGTATCTTGCTTGGGCCGCATTCTTAAGGTATGGCAATGTCTGTTTTACATTTCATGTACCTCGTTGGGCCATACCTTTTTAGATGTAGGTGATGTCTGGTTTATTTTCATGCTCTGTGTGCCTACATTTTGCATGCTATATATATATATATATATATATTTATATCTTCTTGCTTATGGATAGTCGGGCACTTTGTCAAATGGACTCAAATGATTAGAAGAGCAGCCCCCTCGTGATTATAGGTGCTCTTGACCTTGTCATGTGGGTATGCACTAAAGGCGATTGTTGTAGGTGCATATTCATGCTATATTGTGTGCATGATCATCATGGTGTGATTGTCTCAATTCATGTCAGTCAATGATATAGGCTTCCCCATGTATGTGACACGCATCAACATATTGACGCGCACCTTATACACAGATGCGAAACCATGCCGGTATGCCATAGCACACCAAACACGAAACTCTGCTAGATTTTTGCCATGAAAATGGGCACTTTTGTTTCCTTATTTTTATTGCAAAAGCTTGGTAAGGATAGTGTTTTGTGTGTTATGATGCACCTAAGGCAAAATGATGAAGGACTTCCACCACGAAAATAAGGCAAAGTGCTACTGGATTTTCATCATGAAAATTTAGCAACAATTTCAAATGTGCTAGCAAAGCATCGATAAATTCCACACCTCCTCCAAAATCAAACCTCAAATCCCAATTCATTTAAAGTCCCGAAAACTAATGCCAACAACTTGTTTTAACTACCAATGCTCAAAAAGTAAGATTTTACCAAAACAAAGGACTATCTTTAGATAGGCATTGCGAAGTTCCTAACACTTTCTGAACGGTTTTAGACCCCTTAAAACACAACCGGATTGGTTAGCCTAGATTAATTAGCCAAGTTGTTACTTAGTCAAATTATGCAATTATAGGTTAAAGCAATCAAAAAATCATATCAAGAAATAAAGCAGCAGAAAATAAATGAACACAAGATATGATGACCCAGGAAACCACACGGTAAAAACCTAGGGAGGATTTGACCTAGTTATCCTCAAGGTAAACCTGAATCCACTATGCGAAAGAATCAAAGTTCACACAGAAGGACTACAAGCTCCCCGCTTGACTTCCTAATGCTACCCACCAGTAGAACTTACTGACACGACCACGTGCAAGCTCCGAATCCACGGACTCTTTTCTTGGATTCTTCAATCAGCTACAAGCACCCCCACTTGATATTCTTTAAGCTTCAATGGTAGCAACCAATTTGATCATCAAGATGTAGATAAGACCTCCAACTTGAAAACCCTAAGTTTTGTGTAAAGGAAAGCTCCTCAAAGATCTCACAAGAGATTTACACAAAACAGCAATGTATGAGCAACAATACAATTGGAGCAACCTTCAAAAACGTGGCTAGGGTTTAGTTTATATACCTAGGGGAAAAACATAAAACCCTAAACGTTTAATCAAGTAGGGCTGAGTTGGAAATTCTGCAGAAAAAACAACCTGTGCGATTTTCGATCGATCGAGCCAGGCCGAAAGTCCCAAGTACTTCTGCAGCCACTCGATTCCAACTTTATAATAATAAACCAACTTTGAGCAAGCCTAAACAAGACTAAATACATTATTTTGATCATGGTTTGCCAACATTACAAATTAGAGTTCTAAATACATAAAATCCTAAGACCTTAGAACCTAACACTTTCTTCGCAAGTAACCAAACTTTTGAACCCAAGAATCAAGATTGTTTACCCTTGCATGGGTTGCTCTCGTTTTTTGTCATTCCTGCAGACTTCGGGAGTGAACTCTATGCTGACTGGATTGGTGCAACCAACGAAAGCCTATTAGGGTACACAAGTAGCTACTTCTTATTTCAACCTCATTGTCACGTTCAAAAGAGTTCGACTTAAAAATGTGCATTTTCAGGAGTATGTTGCTGTTATACAGTGCCCCAATTATCGATCATTATTGCTTTTCTTGCTGTTCCATATCTTCTCATCTCTGGGGAAGACCAACTACAACTACAAGTGTACGTGTTTTTTTTTTTTTTTTTTTTTTTTTTTTTTTTTTTTTAAATCTATGCACTCCTTTTATATGTTTTCATTTTGTTTTTACGATATATGATAGCTAGCTGCAAAAGGAATAATATAATATTTCCCATAATGTATTTGCTTAAATTGGACTGAAATAAAGAAAAAGCATAAGTTTCATCTATTTCAGGAAGAAGACTCCAAGCTGGGAAGCACGGGGTGTGGCTCCAGGGCCGCCACACCTGCACCTAACTCACGTCGATGTGCCGATTTGCTGTCGAAGCACTGATTCGCCCCTTCTTCTTTCTTTTTTTCTTTTTTCTCTTTTCTTTTTTTCGTTCTCCAATTCGCGTCGATTTGGGCCGAAACTGGCCCAAAAATTGGCCGAAACACATGTTAAAAAAATAAAAATAAAAATAAACTTGAGTTGATTTCTTATTTAGTTTTTAACTTATTATATATTTGTCAAATTATTTGTAGGTTAAATAACTTACATTGAAATTACTGAATTATTTGTAGTTATTATTGCTCTTAAATTGATATATGTTTACCATTATATGAAAATATATTTAATAATTTGTAAATAAAAATATATTTAATAATTTAATAATAAACGTATCCCGTTGCACTCACACCGTTCTTTTTCAAAAATTACTAAGTCGCCACACCGCACCTAAACCCAAATCCACACCCGTGCTTCCTACACTCCAAGATTCCCTTTCTTTTTTTTTTTTTTTTTTTTTTTTTTTGGTTGAGAATCAATATTGTGCTTTATATTAAGGAAGGCCTAAAAGATCAGCCTGTAAAACCGTTAAAGTATCTGGTGGTACATCTTCCATCCAGACTTGTGGTTGAGAAAGTCTCTGTGCCCGTCTTGCTAAAGAGTAAGCAAGAGCATTACAATGCCTCCTTACATGAGTAAAATTAAACAATAATAAATAAGAGGCTAAGAACTGAATATCCTTAACAAAATGACCAAAACTTGCCAAGGAATAAGAGTCTCCCTGAAGTGCTGTGATAAGGATCTGAGAGTCGCTTTCCAACACTATATTCCTGAACCCAGTTTCCATTGCTAACTCTAAGCCACGTCGAGCAGCCATTAGGGTTGTTTTCGTTGCTAAGTTAATTGGCAAATCCTCTTTATTGTGTTTGTTTTCTAGCCTTCTAATGTCTATATTATAGTGCTCATGGGAACGTTATCTGGTGACTCGACCATCATGGAAAAGAGGTACGATATTTTGTTAGGTTGGGTGTTACTTTGTTTATAAGTTATAAGATTATGTTGCATTTGGGAACTTGGATTTGGATTTGAATTTGAATTTTAAATTAATAGATTTGAAATCAAGGGAATTTAAATACATTGATTTTAGGAGTTATTTCAAATCCAAGCATTTTGAAGGTTTAAAATCCTTGACCTTTTTAAAACTTTTTAAACAACTTATTTGGATTTTAATCACTCAAATCCAATCCAAATGCCCAAATCATGTCATCCAAACACACTAGTATAGCTTTTGAATAGAAACCTTATACTATTTTTATATTGTTTAATTTTCTTTTGATCATTCTACTTTAGTAGTTTTGTGTCATCCTTACAAAACTTTTAAAGAAATTACAGTAAACTCACCTAAGATTAGGATTTTTTTCATCTTGCCTACCCTTAATTCAAAAGTTGACACTTTGCCCCATTTTCACCATGCCTACCCATGACTTAAAAGTTGACACTTTGCCCACTTGAGATAAGTTCCGCTAGAGTTTTAGGGAACTTTTAGTAATTTTGTGTCATCCTTACAAAACTTTTAAGGAAATTACAGCAAACTCACCTAAGATTAGGTCCGTTTTCATCTTGCCTGCCCTTGATTCAAAAGTTGACACTTTGCCCCATTTTCACCATGCTTACCCATGACTTAAAAGTTAACACTTTACCCACTTGAGATAAACTCAGTTAGACTTTTGGGAACTTTTAGTAGTTTTGTGTCATCCTTACAAAACTTTTAGAGAAATTATAGTAAACTCAGCTAAAATTAGGCCCGTTTTCATCTTGCCTACCCTTGATTTAAAAGTTGACACTTAGCCCCATTTTCACCTTGCCTATCCATGATTTAAAAGTTCACACTTTGCTCACCTGTGAAAGGTCCGTTAGACTTTCGTAAGAGTATCTCCAATAGCTTCTCCAAAATTTTGTATTGTTTGGAGAGTGAACTGTTACAATTACCTTTTACCTACCTACTTTTTCAAATGCATTTTTCAATAGACTTTCTACTATTTCTTTATCTCATCTAAATATTATTTCTTCATTATTTCTTTAATATATTTTTATTCATTTTTTAAAAAAATTCCTTATTCTTTATTTTATTTTTTAAGAAGTATTACATTCATAATATTTTCACAACAAATTTTAGGTTGTAAGCTATTGCTGGTTTTAATTTGAACCCATCACTTTAATTTTTTTTTTTTTCCACTACTAGTAACTACCAATAACATCCAACCATTTAGAGTTTTTTGTGAAAATGTTGTAAAAATATTGTAGACATAGATTTTTTTTTCATCCATACATTTACTTTCTAGAATCATCTTTATCTTCTTTTTTCTTTTTTCTCCTCCACACATGTACCCCGCTCTTATCCTATGTATCTACATTTTTGTTTCTCCTCCACTTATCTTTTGACTTCTCCTTTGTGTCTACATTTCTGATTTTATTTTTTTTCCTCTTCATCTCACTTCACACATACACAGCCAGCCACTCTTCTAACTCCTCCTCTGTGTCTACATTTCTGTTTTTATTTTCTTTCCTCTTTGCTCACTTCACACATACATAGCCGACAGAGAAAGTTGGCATTCGTCTAACTTTGTTTTCTGATGAGAAGAAAGAGAAGTTTTTCTAATGTGAGAGAGAGAGAGAGAGAGAGAGAGAGAGAGAGAGCAAGATAGGAAGGAAAGAGAAAAAATTCATTTTTTAATCAATTGTGGGATTATTTTAAGGAAAAAAAATGTTTGGAGTTGCTAAAGTACTTTCTCCTTCAAGAGAGCTATAGCAACTCTAAAAATAAATAAATAAATAAATTAGAGTTAGAGAGGCCGTTGAAGGGTGTTTTTGGTGTGTTTGCTTTTCCAAAAAAGGCTTTAGAATGCCTCTTGGAAATGCTCTAATCCACCTCTCTATTTTCATGATTAAAAACATAGAGAACATAAAATAAATAAATAAATAAATAAGAGATCAAAAAGTGGTAATTATAAAAAAATGTGAAAGAAGAACAAAAGGAATTAAACCCAAAACCAAACCTCCTCATAAAGCCTCCAGATTGTATGACATATTCATGAAACTGAGATAAAAGTTATAAAGAACCCAAAGCCCATCACTCTCTCTCTTCCTTTTCCTTTTTTTTTTTTTTTTTTTTCCTCTACATTTCTTTTCTTGGCAAAATTCACCTTTGGTATTGAAGTTATAGAGACAATGGGAGTTTGAGAGAGAGTCAATGAGAGTCTATTCATTTAGTTTTGACACATAGCTTGTTTCATTACAAACTTCCTTGTTTGATTTGTTTATTGAGTTTTTATTCTTATTTTTTGTGTTGGGAGGAGAGAGACATAAAAGGAGTGCAAATTAAAAGTACATTTCTGCCCTTGTTTTTTTAATGGAGTTAGGTTATAAGAGATAAATAGAGCTAATCTCAAGTGAGAAAAGTGTCAAGTTTTGAACCATGGGTAGGTAAGATAAAAACAGATTTAACCACAAGTGAGTTTACTATAATTTTCCCAAACTCTTATAACAAATATCAAATTAAAATTATTGATCTCTCGTATAAGAATGAAGAAGTTCTTCTCTAATCTAAATACATATGGAAGTTCTTAGTGTGTATACACACACACACATATATACACTACAACTATGGTTTTAAAAACTGGAACTATCAAAGAACTAGCATTGGGCATGGTTACAAGTTTTTCCTTTTTTGTATTGGACTAGATCAAGGTTCAATTCTCAGTTGAATTGACTAATACAATCCAGTTTTTGAAACCACGGCTATAGCCACAAACTATTTTACCACATTTTTACAAACTATTAATGTGGCAAATTCTTAAGAAAATAAAACTAACGCATTTGAATATATTAGCATTAGATATAAATTTCAACTTTAGCAAAGAAATCAATATAGCCATTAACAGATAAAGAGATTGATTTCATCAATTCACTTAATTGAGAATATAACCAATATTAAAATAAATTATAATATTTAAAAAAAAAAAAAAAAAAAAAAAAAAAAAAAAAGCCCAACACAATGTATTGATCAAAATCACATGAAAATTTGGCACAAAATTAAGCCAATAAAAAAAAAATTACTTTAAACTTTTTGTAGTAAAACTTTGTAAAGTTGTGATTTACAACTATGTGTTTTGTTGGCTTTTATTCCGTGCCAAATTTGATTGTAATTAATATCAATTGTTTATACCCTGTATTAGTTGTGGGAATTGATGTAAGGGGTGTGTGATAGAGAGTGTATGAAGACTCAAGCAAAATTGGAAGCTGAAGGAATCTCGCGGGTATGTCGCGACTAAGCTTCCCGAGAAGTGAGGCATGTGCCCTGCACATGCTGGAATGCGAAGAGTCAGTCCAGGTGGAGACAGCTGTGTCTCGCGAGTATCTCGCGGGTAAGGCCTTCCTGCAAGACACCCGCGAGACCAGCTATTCTGCCAGCCTGTACTGAATGACTCACACATTTTGCACCTATCCTATATAAACCCCCATTACCCACAAATGTTGAGGAATGCTTCAGAGAGAAAACCCTAGCCAAATACATTTGCAATTAGAGATTGTCATCCCCACCCTTCTCTATACACTTGCTTGTGGTATCTCCTCAACCCTTCCCTCTCCATTTTCCATACCATTGAGAGGTTGATAGCCCAAACACTTACCACACCTTTTGAGAGTGTTGAGTGACGTTTTGGTGCTGCTGGGAAGCATTGGAAGAAGCCTGGAATGGCAGATGCAACATGGAGCTTGTTGTGGGATCCGGAGAGTTAGACAAGACACGGTTCCGAGAAGCCTTGTTGGAGTAGGAGCTTGGAGGGCTTAGGTACATCAGGTAGATTAGGCTTGGAGAGTCTCTTGCTTACTCATGTATCCCAACTGATTGTCTAGTGGATCGATTTCCACTTAGAGGGCGGCGGAGAGGTTTTTCGCCGAGTTCTTCGGTTTCCTCTTCGAGAACACATCTCGGTGTTTTCTGTGTTTGCATCCTTCTTCCCTACTCTTGTTTTATTCCATTATACTGCTGTGTTGCTTAGTTTATGGATTAGAGTAGCTTACTTGTTCATCCGCTCGCTTTTACACTATTCCGCACTTTATATCAAAGTTGTGTAAAATCTATCGAGCCGTAATTTTAATTAGGGGGTCTAAACAACTCTTGTGTTTTCAACACGTTTTTGAGCTTTCAAACTTGTTGTACCTTGAACATTTTTCATTCGATTTTGTGTGGTTTACATAGATTTGTTAAGATCATTAGATTTTTTAAATATTATGTCTTATTAATGAATAAAAATTAAAAGAAATTGAGGATTTAAAATTTTAAATTAGAAAAGAGATCCTTTCCCGGAGTTATGGAGTACAAGGCTAATATGAGGTAGCCAGGCCTCCAAGAGATGGAAATGGAGAATTGAGAGAAAAGAGAGAAGAATCAACTAACATTCCTGATCTTTTTTCTTTTCTTTTTTTCTTTTTTCTTTTTTTTTTTTCCTTTTTTCTTTTTTTGATAACAACTAACATTCCTGATCTTGAATGAAGATTTACAAGTACAATGCTCTAATGCGGTAGTTATGCTAGTAAAGTCAAAGACAGAAAAGAGAAGGTATAATAAGATTAGTTGTTTTAAAAGCAAAGGTTAAGATTAGATTACAATTTGGCTCTTAACTCCCAACTCAGTTAGGTACTGATCGTCTGGGTGTTGTTGTGCACCTATGTGATCAGTGTTATTGGAGCCATGACAGAAAGAATCCCATTAAAAAAAAAAAAATTTAAATACTCTTACGTAAAGATCAACCTCCAGCCAAGACTAGTAAGACCTTTAGTTGACAACTAAAGAAATTTTCTTCTAGAGAAATTGTTAGTGCGCATAAGGAAGTACAAACAAGAGACAAAACAAAAATTATAATTCAAATCGCCTATATGTGCTATTCCATATGAAAATGGCCATCATCATCTTCAATAACAACATCACCCTGCTTCTTGCGCGCTGCTGATTCCTTTTCCTCATTCTCATAGTCATGGCCGTCGATGACATTTTACACACTTCTCAACACCCTCTTCTTCATTCCAATGGAGCTGATGCCAACAACAACAATAAGAAAAACATCAACTTTGTATCATTGGCTAAATGGGTTCTCAAATTTACCATGTGGATTGTATTCCTTGCATGGGTTGCTCTCTTTTTTGTCATTCCTACAGACTTCGGGAGTGAACTCTATTTTGACTGGATTGGTGCAACCAGTGAAAGCCCGTTTGGGTACACAGGTAGCTACTTCTTAATTCAACCTCGTTGTCGCATTCAAAAGAGTTCAATTTTAAAATATGCATTTTCAGGAAGTACGTTGCTGTTATACAGTGCCCCAATTATCATTATAGCCTTTCTTTCTGTTCCGTACCTTCTCATCTCTGGGGAAGACCGACTACAACTACAAGAGTATGTATTCTTTTAATCTATGTACTCATTTTACATGTTTTCATTTTGTTTCTACGATATGTGATAGCTAGCTGCAAAAGGCATAATATAATATTGCCCACAATGTATTTGCTTAAATTGGAGTAACATGAAGAAAAAGCATATGTTTCATCTATTTCAGGAAGAAGACTCCAAGATTCCGATTGTGGACTTTTCCCGTTCTGGTGGATGGACCACTTGGGGTTGTTTCCGCTGCTGAATTAATTGGCATAATCCTCTTTATCGTGTTTCTTGTCTGGGATGGTTATTTCTATACTGCAGTGGTCTTACGAATGATACCTGATGACGTCCCCAAAGAGCAGTGGTACGATATTTTGTTGGGTTGGGTGTTACTTTGTTTATAACTTTATTGTATAGCTTTTAAATAGAAACCACGTACTATTTTTATATTGCTTAATTTTCTTTTGATCATTCTACTTCAGTAGTTTTTGTAGTTTTGTTTCATCATTACAAAACATTTATAAGGGCAATTACAGAAAACTCACTTAAGATTAGGCACATTTTCACCTTGCCTAATGCCTACCCTTGATTCAAAAATTGACACTTCCCCCATTTTCACCTTACCTATCCATGATTCAAAAGCTCACACTTCACCCACATGAGATAAGCTCTATTAGACTTCCATAAAAGCATCTCTAATAGCTTCTCCAAAATTTTGTATTGTCTAGAGAGTAAATAGTTACATATAGGTTTGTCCACCACCTACCTGGACCCGAAGAACCGCCCAAACCTGAAGCTCTCCACCCGATAACTACCCAATCAAAGTAGTGTTTCGATCGGACGCAGGTCGCCGACTCCAGGACCTAAGACTATAGATTCGAGTCGCGAGTTGGCTGCCTAAGAAACCAACGAACCTGACCCACCCAATGAGTTGTTCTCTCCATGTTAGAAATATGAGTTTTGGCCAAAAATCCGGTAAGTCCAAACTCTTACTCTACCAATATAGGGTGGTCATGGCCAGATCTTGACAGACCCATCGAGATCTCAGCTAGATCTCTATAGATTCGAAGGAATATCAACCAAATCTCGTTAGATCTGACTAGATCTTATGAGATCCGGCAAGATTTCGACTAAAATTTAGCCAGATTTCAACCCTCGTAGCAAACTCGAAATCAATCGATTTATACTTGAAATTTATATAACCTGAACTGACAGATCTGAAACTCCATTCAAGTCAGTTGTAGGTTAAGATTTTCCCCACTCGATGCATTTGGGTCGAGTTCGGGTTGGGCACGAACCTGACTAGAACCACCTGTGGATAGCCTTAGTTACATATACATTTTACCTACTTTTTCAAATACATTTTTCAACAGACGCTCTATTGTTTCTCTATTTTATTTAAATATTATTTCTTTAATATTTTTTTATTCTTTTTTAAAAAATATTCCTTATTCTTTATTTTATTTTTTTATAAAGTGTTACATTTTCATAACAAATTTTAGGTCGTAAGTTGTTAATAGTTTTAATTTGAACCCACTACTTAAATTTTTATTTTTTTCTCCACTAGTAACTACAAATAACAACCTACCATTAAGATTTTTGTTGTAAAAATGTTGTAAAAATATTGTGGAAATAATTCTTTTTTTTTTTCATCCATACATTTACTTTCTAGAATCATCTCTATCTTCTTTTTTTTCTTTTTTTCCTTTTTCTTTCTTGATTTTTCTTCTCCACACACATACCCCACTCTTCTCCTATGTATCT
Source organism: Quercus variabilis (assembly GCA_030445155.1). Taxonomy (NCBI): domain Eukaryota; kingdom Viridiplantae; phylum Streptophyta; class Magnoliopsida; order Fagales; family Fagaceae; genus Quercus; species Quercus variabilis. The sequence goes on from CP129446.1 coordinate 97,951,798, forward strand.
ACATTTTTGTTTCTCCTCCACACATCTTCTGATTTCTCCTTTATGTCTATGTTTCTGTTTTTTATTTTATTTCCTCTTTGTCTCACTTCACACACACACAACTGTCCACTCTTCTGACTTCTCCTATGTGTCTACATTTATGTTTTTATTTTCTTTCCTCTTTGCTCACTTCACACACACACATAGCTGGCAAAGAGAGTTGGCATTCGCCTAACTTTGTTTTCATATGAGAAGAAAGAGAGTTTTTTTTTTTTTTTTTTTTTATGAGAGAGAGAGAGAGAGAGAGAGAGAGAGAGAGAGAGGGGGGGGAAGAAAGAGAAAGGGAGGAAAGAGAAAAAAATTCATTTTTTATTCAACTGTGGGATTATTTTAAGGGGGGGGGGGGGGATGTTTGAAGTTGCTACAGTATTTGCGATAGCGCTCTCTTCTTCCAGAGAACTATTATAGCAACTCTAAAAAAAATAAAATAAAATTAGAGTTGAAGGGGCCATTGAAGGGTGTTTTTGGTGTGTTTGCTCTCCAAAAAAGGCTTTAGAGAGCCTATTGGAGATGCTTTGACCCACCTCATTATTTTCACTATTAAAAAAAAAACATTAAAATAAAAGAAGAGATCAAAAAGTGGTATATAAAAAAATGTGAAAGAAGAATAAAAGGAATTAAACACAAAGCCTAGCCTCCTTATAAAGTCTCCAGATTGTATGAGGTATTGAAGAAACTAAGATAAAAGTTATAGACAACCCAAAGCCCATCACTCTTTCTTCATTTTCCTTTTATTCTCTACATTTCTTTTCTTGGCGAAATTCACATTTGGTATTGAAGTTATAGAGATGATGGGAGTTTGAGAAAGAGTCAATGAGAGCCTATTCATTTAGCTTTGTCAAATTGCTTGTTTCTTTGCAAAATTCCTTCTATTTAGTGTGTGTGTATATACACACACTACAACCATCGTTTTAAAAACTAGAACTATCAAAGAACTAGAATTGGGCCTGGTTACTAGTTTTTCCCTTTTTTTATTAGACTAGATTTAGGCCTAATTCTCGGTTGAACCAGCCAATACAGTCTGGTTTTAAGACCATAGCTATAGCCACAAACTATTTTATTACATTCTTACAAACTATTGATGTGACAAATTTTTACTAGTTTTCATCTTGGCCCACCACTAACATCTTTTTTTTACTTACCAATAACCAATCAATACCTCAGCAATTTGTAAAATAATTTGTGGCTTTAACATTTTCCATAGAAGAAACAAAGTTTGGTGCTTAACCTAACAAACTTTCCAACTAAGAAATAATAGACTGACATGTGGCTAATAACTAAAGCTAATTTAACAAACTCCTGTTACAGCTTCAATGTCACCATTTGAGAGCTTTCAAACTACAAGTCATTGTGACTGATCTGAACTTATCTCTTTGCAATCATAAAACATGTTGTATATGAGAAATTTAAGTTCTTTAGAGTGTGTATTTTCCCTTTAAATTTTTTTGAGTTATTTTCCTTCAGTAGATGAAGATTGGTTTCACTGGTTGAGATTCCTAGTTTTTTTGAAATTTTCAGTTGTTACATTTTAATAAATCTGGGTCATCGCATTGGTACTATCGGATTATATTGCTTGGCATTTTTGTTTCTTCCGGTTGCAAGGGGATCAGTACTTCTCCGCCTTATAGATATCCCCTTTGAGCAAGCAATAAGATATCATGTGTGGCTTGGACATCTCACTATGCTACTGTTTACTCTCCATGGACTACTCTTTGTAATTGCATGGACAATCGAGGGAACCCTTCTTCAAGAAGTGAGTGCTAATGGTATAACTCTTTTTCTTGTGCATAGCCATATTTATACATGTGTTATTCTTTTCCTTTTATATATATATATATATATATTTGTTAGTTTGTTTGCCAAAAGATGAATATATTTATAATCACTGAAAGTTGAATCATCACGCAAAAAGAATGCAAGGGAAAGGGAAACGGCAATTGAAAATGGAAAAATGAGAATGACAAGAAGACTAGAGAAATTATATAATAAAGCAAAGAGTTTCAAGACTTACTGATGGGGAGGTGCTGTGCAGCAGTAATAATTGTTTATTTTGTTAATTTGATTTGACCCTCTTGGAAACTGATCCTTTATGCCGCTACCTTCTGATTTGGCTGTTCTATTCATAATTCTTTGGTAAAAAAATTTTTATTTATTATTGAAAATATGCTATTACAATCCTAGCAAGTATTTAGAACCCTTAATACCAGATTTTATGGCTAAGTTGATTTTAATACTAAACTAATCATAAGTTAAAGTGTAAGTGACTTAGCAAAACTTCCAAACACACAAACTACTCTACACAAGCATGGCAATATATAGAGCTAAACCAAGTAGAGAGAGGAAGACAAGCAAAACACACAACACCACAAGTGTTATGGAAGAGGAAAACACAAGCCCTGGGCTTAAAAACCTCTCTCCTAACCTCCCATCGAAAATCTCCACTAGGTAAAATAGTTGCCGTACATAAGGTATCCAATGAACCCTCCAAGCCCACTCTCTTACATGTACTAGTACCCTCTAAGCTCCAGCTAGCAACCAACTTCACTGAGCACTTTCTCTTCCTAGTTTACTGGAGACCCTCCATTGAAGCTCCTATAGAATCAACACCAATGAGGATTGGATTTAGGTTGTGGCTTCTTAAGTTTCCCTTCTCATTCACTAACACACAGGTATGTGTTTGTGGATGAGGAATGTGTTTACAGAATCTTTATCAATGGAATGAAAGAGATGGAAAAGGGAGATGAAGAGCTTGGTTTTTCTCTAAGAAAAAACTCTCTATTTTCATGCAAAGGATTTTTCTTCACACTCTTGGCACCCTTAAGGTTTCTAGGGTATGGTCAATACTTATCTGAAGCTCATCTTCTTTGTAACCCTTGTCAGTGTCCTAAACCATATGCGTTTTCTTCCTTCATAGAATGTATCTAAGAATATCTTCATGAAAAGAAATATAAGGTCATATGAAGATGACACTGCTTATATCTCTAATTTTTTGATGCAGATGTTACAGTGGGTAGATCTCGGTATTTCTCATTTTCCAGGCGTTATTAGTCTAGTAGCTGGTCTACTGATGTGGATCACATCACTTCATCCAGTGAGAAAGAACAAGTTTGAGTTGTTCTACTACACTCATCAACTATATGTAATCTTTATTTTCTTTTTAGCTTTGCATGTTGGGGGTTTCATTTTCTGCATATCTGCTGGAGGAATATTTCTTTTCATTCTAGATCGCTTTCTGAGATTCTACCAATCTCGAAAGACTGTTGATATAATTTCAATCAAGTACCTTCCTTGTGGAACTGTGGAATTGATGCTTTCAAAACCTGCAAGTAATACTACTTCCCCTCAAATTTGTAGTTTCCTTGTTTTTTTGTTGTTACCGAAGCTATGACACTTTTCCTTGACAATGTAGATCTGCAGTACAATGCCCTCAGTTTTATTTTCCTTCAAGTTCGGGAATTATCTTGGCTACAATGGCATCCTTTCAGTGTTTCATCTAGTCCTCTGGATGGTAAATATCATCTATCCGTTCTCATAAAGGTTATTGGAGAATGGACAGAAAAGCTCAAAGGAAATATCTTGAATAGTTCTGGAGTTGACCTACATCTCTTGCCTCAAACAAAGTTAACAGCTTCTGTTGAGGGGCCTTATGGGCATGAATTACCATATCACTTAATGTATGCACCCAAACAGTCAATTTCACTAGAATTTACTCGATATCAAGCTTAATTTTAAATTTCATATTACCTTCTATTTTATGAACTAACTTCACCATTTGATTCTCTAGGTATGAAAACCTTATTTTAGTAGCAGGTGGTGTAGGAATTTCACCATTTCTGGCTATCTTGAGTGACATTCTCCATCGTACTAGGGAAGGAAAACCTTGTTTGCCTCAAAACATCTTGATTGTTTGGGCTGTGAAAAGATCAAACGAGCTTCCTCTTCTTTCTACCAATGATATGGAATTAATCTGTCCATTTTTCTCGGATAAACTAAATATTGAGATTCAAATTTTTGTCACTCGAGAATCACAACCTCCACTGGTATGCTTAGTTATGCTCTCACACCCTTGTTATTTCATTTTGTATTTAAAGTTATCATGTTCATGTTGTGACATTCAATGGTTGTTATTTATCTACAGGAAGAGGGTCAAGTACACAAGGCTACGAACTTTTCTCCTCCTATGTCTAACAACTGCAGCATGTCAGTTTTGGTTGGTACAGGAAATAATATGTGGCCTGGACTATATGTTATCTCATCTACACTAGGCTTTGTTATCTTACTATATTTACTGGATACTTTCTACATAAACCCTTATGACATATCTCCATGGTGGTACACTGGGCTTCTCTTTGTAATCTGCATGCTTGCAAGTGCCTTTATCTTTGGGGGTGTTGTGGTTGGTTTGTGGCATCTTTGGGAAAGACGAAATGCAACAAGGGAGGCATGCAAGGATGATAGGATAATGTTTGAGAAGATGCAGCATAATGAAATTGTAGCTCACAATGATTCATGTCAGCAAAAACTTGCAAGTTCAATCAGTACTTATTATGGTTCAAGACCAGACTTCAAAGGTACAACATCTCAACTTTTGTTCAAAACATAAATTAAAAGAATAATATAACAATATCAACAATGACGATGATGATGACAACCAAATTTTAGTCCCAACAACAACAATAGACTAGTCAAGGTTGGCCACGCGTATTCTCGCTTGTAAGGGACACCTTAATGTGTATGTGTCTATTGTGACTAAATTTCACACAAGCCATCAATCTACCACAACCCTCCTCTATTTACCAAGCTTAGGACTAATTGTGAACAAAATATATGACATAAATGGATGGAGTAAAGCTAAAAGAAACATGAAAAAAAAAAATCTTGATAACAAAGTTTAACCTCATCAGTTGTACAACACTAGAGGCTTTCTTGATTCCCTTTCCTTTGTCTTGCTGCAGATATTTTTAGGGATATATCAGAGAAATGGGGCTACGTTGATGTTGGTGTTATTGTGTGTGGTCCTCCGAGTCTTCAGACAACCGTTGCTAAAGAAATCAGGTCACAAAATATTAGGAGACAACGCAATCATCCAATCTTCCATTTCAACAGCCATAGTTTTGAGCTATAGACACCACCTTCATCATCTCATCTTCCCCTTAGCAAAAATGCAAGAATAATATTGTAATGTTTTATGTAAAATGGTTTTAGAGAATGTTGTACGTATATTATAACTTAATTGTTATAAATCTTTGTTAGTATTGAGTTCATCGAAAGAAACAACCAAGAAACAATTACTTGTAGGGGTTTTAGCGGCTTGATGGTGGTGGGAGGCCAGCATAACGTGGTAGCAACCCCTCAAATTCCTCTCTTTCTCTCTCTCTTACAAATGCTTTGTCAATCTTAGTTTTATTTATTTATTTTGGTAATAGTGAAACAACTCATTTCATTTAACAATCCACAACATTTTCATGTCTCTCTATCTCTCCCTGGGCCTTATCTGGTTAGTTATATTAGTCTTTATTTTTTTTTATTTTTTTATTTTTTGCTTTTTTTAAGTACTAAAACAGTGGGTATGTTAAAAGACGTGAAGAAGAGAGAAAGGTGATGTGTAAGCTCACACAATTAATGAGAGATTAATAAGACAACAATAAAAATAAATTAATGTGATATTTTAGGTAATAGTAAAAAATTTAAAAAAAATTAAAAAAAAAAAAAAAAAAAAAAAAGACCACCACACACCCTTGGTGCGATGGTTACTCCACAAGTATAAGTGCTTGTGGAGTGTGAGGGGCAAGGGCCGGGGTTCAAGTCTCTAGGAGGGAGCTTCACACACATATATACTTAGATTGGGCTAGAGTAGAATTCTATCTTGTAAAAATAAAAAAAATAAACCTTAATGGAAATGGGTAAAAAAAAAATGCTAAATGCAAAATTAAAACGCCACATGACAGAACATCATGCACTCCCATATAAGGTCTCTACTTTTACCAAACACCCGGTTAATGTAATCAATTATCTTAGAAGCTAAATACTCTATTGATATGTATAAATATTGATAACAACATACATACATATATATACAATTATATGTATGTCTATATGTACTTTTTAAGTTATTATTATTGGGTTCCTTGATCTTTAATAGGGACTCTAGAGATGGTGATGGAATTATTTATTCTAACCTCTAAGTTCTTAATGGAAAATAAAAGTGACAAACGGATAAATAGGATACATTTTGTACAACACAAGCTCAATGGGCTTTAAGGTTTTTGTATTATTGTACTATATTTACTTGGATTACACTTATATTGGAGAACCTTTTTCCTTATAAAAGCAGTCCCTTGTCTAATATTTAGAAAATTTTATACAATAAGACATTCAATCTTTTAACATCATATACTCAGTGGAAAACCTCTTCTTCATGCTCCCTCTATAGATAGTGTATACGATCGATTTTGCACCCATAACTTAATTAAGAAAGATGACTAAAGTGACCATTCATACACCCAAAAAAATCACAATCGCATTACATGCGTTAATTCATTCATTGCATAAAAATGATCTTAAGATTCTCATGATCATGACAATGTACCCGATTTCCAAATTAGACAGTTGGATTGAAAGATATCGCATGATCAAGTTTGCACGGTCTGCATAAAGAGTAATTAAGAGGAGAATAAAAGTAATCAAGAGGAGAACAAGGCTGATCATGATCCAGCAACAATGGAGAGTGAGAAGAAGATCAATAAAAGAATGAACAAAATGGAAAAGATGATCAAGAGAGCTCGTAAAATGGAGGACCTCATGGACTACCAATCACTTTCATTATTCCCTGATGTGAGACTGCCTCCCAAGTTCAAGATGCCAGCCTTGGACAAGTTCGATGGGACTGGCTACTCCTAGGTGTGACTGAAGAACTACTTGCTCAAATGTTCCAATACTTTAACCAGAGCCGCTCTTAGATGGTTCCTTAACCTAGATGATGCTAGAGCAAAAAGTTAGGAGGACATCTGCTGTGAGTTTCACAATCAATATAAATACAATATAAAGGTGGATATAACAAGAAGGGATCTCGAGACCACGAAGCAAGAACCAAAAGAATCTTTCTCTACCTTCGTTACCAAGTGGAGCTCCAAAGCTGCACAGCCCAAATTGAAGATGCAATAAATAATGGCATTATAAAGAATGAGGACACACCCAGGTTTTAAAAAATTAGGATTTAGTTCTAAAACTGCAAAAGTTTCTAATATCCATAAAAATGATCATTGTCAACTAATTGCACCCATGCAAATATGACAATGGCCACACCCAAGGTCAAGGAGAGAATTTCATGAGTTACATATGCCTATGAGCCAAGTATTTGAGAAGCTACCAAGGCCCTGGCCATGATACTAATAGGTGTTTTGCCCTTCGTCATGCAATTCAAGACTTAATAGACAACAAGGTGATTGCACCGCTGACAAGGCCTAGCATCACAAATAATCCCTTTCCCAACCACAATTTTGGTAAAGGACTGAGGATTAATTGTTTGATGACTGAAGAAGAAAGTAAAAAGGACCCATCTAAATTGATCTATGACCTACACGAGTGCTTTATGATGACATGGGAAGAATTGATGGGTATGACATCCACTATAGGATATGATATATGGAGTGAAGTAACGGAAACCAAAAATTACCCAACATCCACAAATTGGGGGAGACACTTCAAACCCCAATCAAACAACCCAATATCTACAAACAAGGGGAGACACTTCAAACGCCAATCAAATGCCCCAACTTCCACAAATAAGGGGAGACACTTCAAACCCCAAGATACCGATCCTAATGACTCGACAAATGTTGCCTACATTACAAGGGGGGGAGGCACTTCAAACCCCCACATTTGGAGATTGGAAACCCAATAAAAGCCCTAAATAAATCTACCCAACAAAAACCTACTAAAGAAGATGAGGTCCTCAAGCAACTACAAAAGACACAAGCCAATATATCCTTATGAGGTTTACTCATGGCCTCATACAAACACCGTCAAAATCTAGTAGACTTTCTTAACCAAATCCAAGTCCCTACAACCATAACTTCCCAAGATCTGAATGTTATGATTAGGTCCATAAGTAGGGAACTCACTATTTCCTACTCTGACAAAGAGCTTACGAAGAAGGGGAAGCACCAGAATCCTTTAAAGACTGCAACTTGCTTGGGTCTAAGCATTGAAGACTTTGTGCCTACTAATCAACATGTGAAGGCATATGACAATAGTAAAAGGGGGGTCTTAGGAACTATAACACTGGAGCTCATTATAGGGCCAAAGATCAAGAAAATAGAGTTTCAAGCCCTTAACATAGCTTCATGCTTCAATATGCTCCTTCGAAGACCATGGATCCATGACACAGAGACCATACCTTCATCCTTATACCAAAAGGTTCAGTTTCCACATGAAAGAGCTATTGTAACCATATATGGCAATACTTTGACCATGCTAAAGCCTATTTTTGGTATTGATTCTAAGAAAAAGCCATTGACTTTGGATGGCTTTCAAATTGAAAGGCTAGGATTTGAAATAAGGGAAGAGGAAGTAGAGAAGATCCCAGTGGACTTTGCTCCCTATAGTAAAAATAATGTGGTGGCAATGATGAGGAAAATGAATTACCTTCCAAAAATGAACTTGGGGAAATCCGCAAAGAAGCCAACTATTCAAGACCCTATAATTCCAACTACCACACCACTTTTTGGGCTAGGCTATAAGCCCACCAATGATGACTTGTTAGAGATAGAGGTGAGAAAGATGGCCCGAGCCAAGGCCAAAGCAAAGGGACTTCCTTGTCCCCCGGAACCCCTAAAGCCCTATACTCTAACCTTGAACAAAAAGTTTGTTAAAGCTGAAGATAGTCAATGCTATTGGGGATTCCTCGAACCAAGATTTGATCCTGAGATTGGAACTATGATGCCTAGGTTTGAGCTACTACTTAATTACAATAACAAGCTTCCAGAACTAAAGAGGGAAGATATAACCTAGGTTCCTATTGATTGGGATAATTACATGGACCTTAATGCATTGACTACGCTTCTGGGGGATGCCATTTACAATATAAAGGAAGAAGAGTACTAGGAGGCTTACCAACATGCATCAAAGAGCCCATATGAAGTAAGAACAAGTGATGAAGATGAGGAAGGGTGAGCAGCCCCTAGTGATGATGATGAAGATAGTAATAGCCAAAGTGACAATAGTAGTGACAACAGCAATAGTGACAATGGACATGGTGAGGATGATAGCAACAGTGACAGTGAAAGCCATGATAATGAAGACTATGATAGCCAATATAAAGGCAATAATGGAGGTGAAACCCTTAGTGATAGAGAAGAAAAAAATGAGGGGCTTTACTAAGAAGACTATGATGATGATGTAGACTATTATGATGGAGATATAGAAGATGATGTTGATGATGTTGAAGCTAAACCCATAGAAATGGGAAGTGATGCCGAAAGTGATCAATATAGGCTAGTAAATGTGTTGGAGGCTACAAGAGAGGAGATTAAAGAAGTTAATGATACAAACTATGATGATTACCCCTATGGGCGCCTCTTAGATGGGAGTTGTATTACTAATGTTAGTTCAAGGTTCAATCCTCAATATGACAAGCATGGTAGAGAGATTCCTGAGTTGGGGTCATTCCACAATTCAGAGCTTGGCTCATTGACCCCATACACTGAAGAAGAAGATGACATAGACTAACACCCACCTAAGCAACAAAGGAAAGCAAGATCTGTTTGGTGAGTGGATGGATAGCAAAGAGCGTATGGATACTTATGTGACTAACAAGCCCACAAATATGGAGATTGATGATGAAGGCATGGACTATATGGATGAAAACCCCCCAGTACTGATGCTGAGGGAAGAAGGAACTTGCTAGGAGACACCTGCCATCATTGAATCCACAACTGAGTTGAAGAATTGGACATGGGAAGGAGCCGCTCACCCCATGAAGGACTTTACGAGGAAGATTAAGACCATCAAGCCAATCACTCCTGTCAAGAAGATTAAGACCATCGAGCCAGTCACCCCTGTCAAAAACATAGTTTCTATTCCTATTGAGTCTGTTTCTACTAGTATTACTATTCCTGTTGAGTTTGCTTGTGATAGTATTCCTATAGAGTCAGTTTCTATTGAGTCTGTTAAGAAATCTTTTTCTTATAATATGATTTCTAATTCTACTCATTTGTTGGCTTTGAATGTTTTTATTTCTAAAATTGATAAAGAAACTTTTAATAATAAGGAATTAAAACAAGGGCATTTAGAAACCTATAAAAGAAGAAACCCAACCTATTAACTTGGGAACTGATGATGAACCTAAAATGGTACAAGTAGGCAATACCCTAGCCATCTCTAAGAAAGAAGCAATAATGGCCTTACTGACAGAATTCAAGGAAGTATTTGCGTGGTCCTATGAAGACATGCCTGGGATTGATACAGATATAGTATAACATTGCATTCCAACAGATCCAAACATGAAGTCGGTCAAGCAAAAATTGAGAAGAATGAATCCAGAGTGGACTCTCAGGATCAAAGAAGAAGTCGAGAAATAGTACAATGCAGAATTCCTGAGGGTGGTCAACTATCCAAAGTGGTTAGCTAATGTGGTTTCAGTGCCAAAGAAAGATGGGAGAGTGAGAATGTGTGTAGACTTCCAAGACCTAAATAAGGATAGCCCAAAAGATGATTTTCCTTTGTCTCACATTACTATCTTGGTTGATAATACAGCAGGGCATGCTTTGCTGTCATTTATGGATGGATTTTCAAGGTACAATTAGATAAAGATGGCTCTAAAAGATATAGAGAAAACCTCCTTTATTACTCCATGGGGGACATATTGCTACAAGGTCATGACATTTGGCCTTAAAAATGCTAGTGTTACTTACCAACAAGCAGCTACTACTTTGTTACATGATTTGATACACAAAGAAGTAGAAGTTTGTGTTGATGACATGATAGTGAAGTCCAAAGTCTGTGACGGGCACATACCATCCTTATGGAAGTTCTTCAAAAGAATCCAATTCTACAAGCTACGTTTGAATCCCAAGAAATGCACTTTTGGTGTAACATTCGAAAAGCTATTGGGATTTATGGTAAGCCAAAGGGGAATAGAAGTCGATCTAAAAAAAAAAAAAATCAAGGCCATTGTAGAGATGAAGCCTCCAAGAACTGAAAAGGAGATCGAAAGGTTTCTAGGGAGGATACAGTACATCAACAAGTTCATAGCCTAGTTCACCATGACATGTTAACCAATTTTCCAACTACTCAAGAAGGAAGTTCCCACGATATGGAATGAACAATGTTAGGAAGCTTTTGAGAAGATTAAGAATTATTTGATGAAGACACCAATGGTTCCACCAGTACCTGAAAAGCCATTATTGTTATATCTCACAACTACGGATGCAACAATGGGGGCTTTGCTTGCTCAGTACCTAGAAGAGTCTAGGAAGGAGAATGTGATTTACTACATCAACAAGAAGATGTTTCCTTATGAAGAAAAGTATTCACCTCTTGAGAAGACATGTGTAGCACTTGTATGGGTAACCTGCAAACTCAGACATTATATGCTTGCTTTCAAGGTCTTGTTGATTGCAAGAATAGATCATTTAAAGTATTTGATGGAAAAGCTTTTGCAAGATGGAAAGACAGTTAAATGGGTTTTGCTTCTATCAGAATTTGATCTTAAATATATGACTCAGAAATCTATGAAAGGGAAAGTTGTTGCTAATCACTTAGCCCATGGTTGACTTGAAGAAGCTGAAGAAATCCAAGGAGATTTTCCAAATGAGGATATCATGGACATTGAGTTAGAATCATGGAAGATGTATTTCAATGGAGCACTAATCAAAATGGTAGTGGCATTGGAGTCCTCCTAATTTCTCCAAAAAGATCACATATCCCATTCTCTGTTAGGATCAACTTTCCTACCACTAATAATGCTACTGAATATGAAGTTTGCATCATGGGGTTACAAGCAGCCCTAGGTCTTAAAGTGAAAGATTTAGAAGTATATGGTGATTCAACTTTGATAATTTCTCAAATTCAGAATAGATGGAAGATCAAGAAAGAGACGTTGATACCTTATCATGAATGTCTTCAGAGGTGGGCATCGAA